>OX463223.1:98078624-98678624 GCA_949820135.1 Sylvilagus floridanus
AATAAAAGCGTTATTAAAAAAAGTTTCAGCAAAGATAATAGCACATATTTATGGGCTACACTGTGTCACTTCAATACATGTATAAAATGTATACTGATCAAATCAGAGTAATCAACATTTCCCCTTCTATTTGTTCATGAAATATGCACGAGGTTATTGTGAACTACAGTCATTCCACTAGGCTAGTAGCACTGGAAACTTATCCCTTCAATTTAACTCTGATTTAGTACCTGATATCCAAACTCCCTCTGTCCGCTTTCACCACTCCCAGACACTAGCAATCATCCGTGTTCAGACTGAGATTTTTCTGGTTTTTTTTTTTTCAGCTTCCACATATGAAAAAGGAAAGACGTGCAGTATTTGTCTTTCTATGGCTTTATTTCGCTTAACCTGATATCCTCCAGTTCCCTCCATTCTGCTGCAAATAACAAGATTTCATCCTTTTACAGCTGACTAATATTCTGCTCTGTGTAGATATGCCAGATTTTCCTTTTCTATTCATCTGATGATGGACACCTTGGTTGATTCCATATCTTGGCTACTGTGAATAACTGCTGCAATGAATGTGATAGAACAGGCATCTGAAACAATGAGCTCATGTCTTTGAGATATATACCCAGTAGTGGGATGGCTGGGTCATATGACAGTTCTATGTCTAGTTTTTTTTAAAGAAATATCCATTCTCCAGATTCCTCCATTTTGTTGCAAATGACTAGATTTCATTGTTTTTTTACTGCTGTATAGTATTCTATAGAGTACATGTGCAAACTGTTGAAATCTTTACTCAATATATGCTAAATTGATCTTCTGTATATAAAGATAATTGAAAATGAATCTTGATGTGAATGAAAGGGGAGAGGGAGCGGGAGAGGGGAGGGTTGTGGGTGGGAGGGAAGTTATGGGGAGGAAAAAGCCATTGTAATCCATAAACTGTACTTTGGAAATTTATATTCATTAAATAAAAGTTAAAAAATAATAAAAAAAGAAATATCCATTCTGTTTTCCATTGTGGCTGCACTAATTTATATTCCTACCAATATCGTATAAGATTCCCTATATATATATCTGTGTTTTTGATTTGCATTTCCCTGATGGCTAGTGACACCGAGCATTTTTTCTTATATTTATTGGCCATTTGAATGTCTTCTTTTGAGAAATGTCTATGCAGTTCCTTTGCCTATTTCTTAACTGAATTGGTTGCTTTATTGTTGTTGAATTTCTTGAGTTCTTGATATAGTTTGGAAATTAATCCTTTGACAGATGAGTTGTTTGCAAATTGCAAATGTATCTTCCCATTCTATAGAAAGTCTATTCAGTCTTTACCTTTGCTGTGCAGAACCTTCTGGGTTTGATATAATCCCATCTGTTTAGTTTTATTTTCATGCCTTAGTTTTGGGGGGGTCTTATTCAAAGTCATTGCCTACATCAATGTTGTGAAGTATTTCTGCTGTTTCATTCTAGCAAATTCATAGTTTGAGGTCTTACATTTAGGTCTTTAATTTACCTTAAGTTGATTTTTAAAATTTACTTATTTATTTGAAAGTCAGAGTTACAGAGAGAGAGAACGAGAGAGAGAGAGAGAGAGAGAGAGAGTCTTCCATCCGCTGATTCATTGCCCAAATGGCTGCAATGGCCAGAGCTGCACTGATCTGAAGCCAGGAGTCAGGAGTTCCCCCACGTCTGCTATGTGGGTACAGGGGCCCAAGGACGTGGGCCATCTTCCACTGCTTTCCCAGGCCATAGCAGAGAGCTGGATCAGAAATGGAGAAGCTGGACTCGAACCAGCACTCATACGGATGCCGGCACTGCAGATGGCTATACCTGCTATACCACAGCACCAGGCCCCTTAAGTTGATTTTTGTACATGGTGAGAAGTAGGGATCTAATTTCCTTTTGCTACATATGTATATGCACGTTTGATAGCACCATTTAATGAAAAGACTATCCTTGAGGTCAACGTTGTAGCACAGTGGATTAAGCTGTCACCTGTGACACCAGATCCCATATGGGCACCGGTGCAAGAACTGGCTGCTCCTCTTCCCATTCAGCTTCCTGCTGATGCACCTGAGAAAGCAGTGAAAGATGGCCCAAGTGCTTGATCCCCCGCACCCATGTGAGAGACGTAGAGAAAGCTCCTGGCTCCTGGCTTCAGCTAGGCCCAGCTCAGGCCATTGCAGCCATTTAAAGAATGAACCAACAGATAGGAGACCTCTCTCTCTCTCTCTCCTCTCTCCTCTCTCCTCTCTCCTCCCTCCTCTCTCTCCTCTCTCCTCTCTCCTCTCTCCTCTCTCTCTTCTCTCCTCTCTCCTCTCTCTCCTCTCTCCTCTCTCTCCTCTCTCCTCTCTCTCTTCCTTTCTCCAAATGTATGTTTTGACACCTGTTCAAAAATCAATTGGCTGTATGTACTTAGGTTAACGTCTTCATTCTCTATTCAGTTTCACTGACCCGCGTATCAATTTTTATGCCAGTAGCATGCTGTTTTAATGACTATAACTTTGTGTTTATTTATTATTTATGCTCACAATCACTTAGGCTATTCTGGGTCTTTTTTGGTTCCCTTATGAATTTTAGGATTATTTTCTATCATTATGTAAAAAAATGGACTTGGTATTTCGATGGTGATTACATTGAATCTGTAGATTGTGTTAGGTAGTATGAGCATTTTAATATTAATTCTTCCAACACGTGAACAAGGGATACCTTTTCCATTTTGTGTGTCCTTGATGATTTTGTTCATTAGTAGTTTATAATTTTCATTGTAGAAGGTTTTCACTTTTTCAATTAAATTTATTCCTAAATATTTGATTTTTGTGTAGCTGAGTGATGCTGGGGCTTATGGCACAAATACCTGTGGCTCTGGAACTGTATGATGCGGATGGGAACTTCCCCAGCTTCTGCTTGGTGGGATGACTGATGCTGGGGCTTGTAATACGAAAAGCCCTAGTCCCAGTGTTAGGGGATGTGAAGAGGGCCTTGCCCAGGTCCCATGGGGTAAATACAGGGTATTCCTAGGATTGTGCACTGACAAGCAAAGACCTGGATCAGTGGAAAGCAGGTGGAATCTTCCCTAAGTCCCACAGAGTGAGTTCAGGTGATTCTGAGGAATATATACTAATTGTCACAGTTCCATAGCTATAAGACAGGAAGGAGCTCATGCCCACATCCCAAAGGGAAAGTGTAGGCTATGCTGGGGATTATGCAAGGGAAGCCTTGGGTCTGGAGCAGTGGAATGCAGGTAGGGACCTACACCAATCCGACAGGGTGACCTTCAGCGTGCTCTGTGCAACAGAACTGCAACAGCCCCAGTCCCAGCGCTGCAGAACTCAGGTTTCACACAGTGATTGCAGGCTATTCCAGGATCCCTACTCTCATTCTCCTGTTTCCACCATAGACAAACTCTCCATATATTTGCAATATGTTCCTGATATGCCCGTATTTTTCAAGAATGTATAGTGAGGCTTGATGTCATATCTTTTTAATGCCCTTTTCTTTGTCAGAAGTTCAGTTTTTAGTTTCTTTTCCAGATTATAATATTCACTTTACAGATCTAGCTGTGTTTATATATAATATATATATATGTTTTATTACATATATAATATATGTTTTTTGGATGTCTATATCATTTATATTGGTGCAGCTTTTACTCAGCATAATGTTTCTCAGTCCAGTAACATTACATGGCTACTATTTGCTTTGCTTTAGGAATTGAAGTTTTTTTTTAATCTAATTGGGCCTGTTTTGTATCATGAAAGACCAGTCTCAGAGTGTCAGGGTCAAGGACAAGGGACTCTTTCACGATAAGAAATAACTGGTGGTGAACTCGGTAATTGGCTTGTTGAGCATCCGCCAAGCCCTCTCTGGCATACCTTTCTTTGTGACAGAGACTGGAAAGCTAAAAAAAACTCTATTGTACCTTAGAAACAAGAGAAAGCATGCAATTTAGGCTCTGCTATTCAGGTGTGTATGTGTGTGTGTGTGTGTGCACCTTCTTTTGGGTGAGGAGGGGAGTAGCAAGAAGAGACACTTCCATTCTCATTCTGCCGCTGAGAATCTATCGGGGACAGACTGGTTCTGGAACAACAGAGCAAATAACAGCTTCCACTTTTTGTTTTTCAGGACTGCATCAAGCTCCCAAGACCAGCAGCTGTGGTGGCAGAGGCCTCCTCCCAGTATCCGGGCTAAAGGGGCTGTGACCCGGAGTCCAGCTGTCCCAGCTGCTGGTGGAAGAGGGAGCCTTCTTCCCAGCGTGAGAGTTCTTCTGGTTGTTCAGGGAGTCATTCCTGAGCCTAGCCGTTTCTCCTTCAACCCGTCCGCTGATTCTGTAAACACCTTATTCCCTATGTGAAATCCATGTCTTTGTAAAATAGCTGGACTGATTTCTGTTCTGTGCAAGTGAAATCTCACTGATAAACACGCTGATAAAAGGAAGTCCTTCCTATATGAACAGCTTGTTCTTTGGAGGAGCCCTCATTAATGCATGTCAGGTACACAGTCTCTTTTTACAGCCCCCAAGTCCCAGACTAGTGACCAAATGAAAGGAATCTATTATATGTTGGGAGTGCAACTCCTTTTCCAGGGCAATTAGAACCCCTTATCCTCAATGGAATTTGCTTTTAGTTACTTGCTACATCTCCCCTCTCAGAATAAATTAACCTAATGAAGAAATGTCTGGTTCTTTTTTTCCCCCCAGGATCCTGACAGCAAAGGCTTAGGTCCAAAAAGGGAGGAGATGAGGCAAGAAGTGGGATTGGAAGACTGTCTTTAGCAGGCCACCCCAAAGAGTCAGCCTGTTGAGCCTGTTCATGGCGACCAAGGTGGCTTGCTCACTAGTCCCTCCTCCCTGCTTTATGTATTCTCTCACTTCTCGCCTGCATCCTGTCAATTGGAAAACTCGGGGACCAGTGTTCTGGCACAGAAGTTTAAGCCACTGCTTGAGATGGCCGCATTCCCATATGGGGGATTTGAGTCCTGGCTTCTCCACTTCAGGTCCAGCTCCCCGCTAATGTACCCAGGAAAGCAGCACAAGATGGCACATGTATTTGGGCCCCTTCCACCTATGTGGGAAACCCGGATGGAGTTCCATGCTCCTGGCTTTGGCCTGGCCCAGCTGTGACTGTTGCAGCCACTTAGGAAATGAACCAGTGGATGGAAGGTCTCTCATGTGCGTGCTCTCTTGTGCTCACTCACGCTCTCGCTCTGTCACTCTGCCCTTCAAAGAAACGAATACATCTTTGAAAATAAACCAGAAATAAACTGATTCCATATCTGAAACTGGGTCCTTCCTGCTTTTTTTTTTTTTTGCAAAAGTGGATTTGAGAAGCTTTAAAAGGCTTTTTCGTAGTGTATAAAAAACTTGCATCTTCATTTTTCACCAACATTTAAATAACTGAACACAAACACTTAAAGGTCAAGACGTTTTTTGAAGGATTTATTTGTTTATTTGAAAAGCAGTTAGAGAGAGAGATCTCCCATCTGCTGGTTCACATCCCAAATGGCCTCAAAGTCTGCTGGGTTGGAACTAGGTTGAGGCCAGGAGCCTGCAGTTCCATCCAGTCTCCTAGGAGAGTGGGCGTTCTGGTATGCAATGCTGGTGTGGCAGGCAGCTGCTTAACCCACTGTACCACAACACTGGCTTTATGAAGGTAAAAACATTATTAAGGGTGAAAGTCCCTGAGCTCCCTGTTAGCACACAAAATTCTCAAACATTTAAAAAACATTGGTGTTGGGAACTGAACATTTGTGTTCAGCCTAAATCCGTATATCAGGGGCCCTCACTTTGGCATAATGAGTTAGGCCTCCGCCTGCAGAGCTGGCATACCATATGGGCGCTGGTTCAAGTCCCAGCTGCTCATCTTCCAATCCAGCTCTCTGCTTATGGCCTGGGAAAGCAGTAGAAGATGGCCCAAGTTCTTGGGCCCCTCCACCCGCATGGGCGACCCAGAAGAAGCTCCTGGCTCTTGGCTTTGTCCTGGTCATTGCAGCCATCTGTAGAGTGATCCAGCAGGTGGAAGACCTCCCTCTCTCTGTCCCTCTCTCTAGCTCTCTCTCTGTAACTCTGCCTTTCAAATAAATAAAACGAATCTTAAAAAAAAAAAAAACAATACAAGAAGAAGGCAGCTATGTGCCAAGCAGGAAGCAGGTGCCCACCAGGCACAGGATCTGTCAGCACCCTGACTGTGGACTCCTTGGCCTCCGAAACTGGGAGAAATTCATGTTTGTTGTTTCAGTTACCTAGCCTGTAGTAATTTGTTTTAGCATCTAAACTGATTACGACAATTGGTAATGAAATAGTTATTGATTCTGGGATCTGTTTTTAAAGACAAAGTGCATGCTTTTCTTGCTTATAAGCCACTTTTCTGAATCTGCTAAGGTCACCCCCAGAGGAGTCCTCCCTCCAGATGAGTCTCTTTAGGGAACATGCAGCCCAGGTGTAATTCTGGGTGGTCAGCACCAGGAGTTCAGAAGCCCGGAGGGTCTCACTACAGGAAACCCTATCTCGGATCTCCACTTGCTTCTCTGGTAAATACCCCCAGCCCCTGCCTAACTGACGGTGATCAGTGATCGGTAAACGCTGAGTCTTTTCATTCCCCGATGTCCTTCCTTCACGTAAGAGTGCCTCTAAGTCACGTGTTCACGACTCGGACCCATGGCCTTGGTTTTTCTCCCATTGTGAATCTTGAAACAATCTTTATTCACATTCACCGTGGGGATTCCACTCCCGGCAAGGAGTGAGAATGGTAGGATTAAATGAAGATTTCCTAGGGGAAGACGTGTCAGGATAGGAGGTTGCTCCCCACAGAAAGCCCCCATCAGACATTGCTTCTCCCCCCCCCCCCCCAGTCTTGTTTTTCAGTCTCCAGCGGTCAGATCCCTCTCCTCCTTGCCACCTGTACCATCTCCCAAACATGCTTCCATTTTCCCTGGCTTCAGCCTCTCCCTCGGGAATCGTGCTCTGCTCCTCTGAATCTTGCCACTTGCTCTTGCTGGGAACGTTAAGCTTCTTCCAGCTTCTACCTCCAAACTGGCACACTTCACCCACTACTGAAAACTGAAAGAGGGGGCCAGCACTGTGGCCCAGCGGCATCCCATAGGGGCATTGGTTTGAGTCCCAGCTGCTCCATTTCTGATCCAGATCCCTGTTTATGGTCTGGGAAGGCAGCAGAAGATGGCCCAACTCCTTGGGCCCCTGTACCCTTGTGGGAGATCCGGAAAAAGTTCCTGGCTCCTGGTTCAGCCTGGCCCAAACCAAGCCATTACGACCATTTGGAGAATGGACCAGCAGAAGGAATCTCTCTCTCTCTCTCTCTCTCTCTCTCTCTCTCTCTCTCTCTGTAGCTCCCTTTCTCTCTGTCAATCTGACTTTCAAATAAATAAATAAATTTTAAAAAATAAAACTGAAAGAACTCTGATAGGTCATTACTTATACTGAAGTTGATGACAACCCAATTCTTCTGTTAACTTTCTTGAGAAAGTTACGGAGTATTATATATAATTTTCACTTCTATCACCTGTACAACAGAAGCATTCTGGTATCTTTCAGCTGATGTACTGGGAAAACACTATGTTGTAGGCCACACTTCCTGTAGAAGCCATCCAAATGGACATTGTCAGATATGGAGTAGGGAAGAAATACAAAGTATGGATTGAGTGAAATGAAAACTCATAGAGGTCATTTTTTAAAAGATTTTATTTATTTATTTGAGAGGCAGAGTTGCAGACAGTGAGAGGGAGAGATAGAGTGCTAGGTCTTCCATCCACCAGTTCATTCCCCAAATGGCTGCAATGGCCAGAGCTGGGCCAATCTGAAGCCAGGAATCAGGAGCATCTTCTGGGTCTCCCATGTGGGTGCAGGGGCCCAAGGACCTGGACCATCTTCCACTGTTTCACAGACCACAGCAGAGAGCTGGATCAGAAGAGGAGCAGCTGGGACTAGAACTCAAACCCATTTGGGATACCAGCGCTGCAGGCGGAGGATTAACCTATTGTGCAACAGCACCGGCCTTCATGCAAAAAACTGGTCCCTGTGTCTGCTCTTGTGAGCATCACTGATTGACACCTGAGGCTGATCAGTCCACAAGAAAATTTGAGCATTCATAGTTGTTTGTTTAGTCCAGCTATCTGAATCAGACAACTACACTGTAGTTATATTAGATGGAAGTATTTTACGATGGCACAGATTAAATTGAAAAAGTGATGCATTTAAAAAAAAAAAAACTGGTTGATTGGGTCCAGTGCTATGGTGTAGCAGGTGAAGCCACCACCTGCCACACCAGCATCCCATATGGGCGCTGGTTCGAGTCCTGGCTGCTCCACTTCTGAACCAGATTCCTGGGAAAGCAGTAGAAGATGGTCCAAGTCCTTGGGCCCCTGCACCCACCTGGGAGACCCAGAGAAAGCTCCTGGCTTCTGGTTTTGGATCAGCCCAACTCCGGCTGTTGCAGCCATTTGGGGAGTGAACCAGAAGATGGAAGAATCTCTCTCTCTCTCTCTCTCTCTCTCTCTCTCTCTCTCTCCCTCTCCCTCTGACTCTCTCTCTGTAACTCTGCCTTTCCAATAAAAATAAATAAATCATTTTCTAAAAAACTGGTTGATGACTAATATAAAATGCTAAGGTCATATGCATTGCAGCACTAAGAATCTAAAAAGACTATGACAAGGGCTCTATGTTTGAGATGGATTTTGTAAACATAAGGTAAAAGAAGGTAATTTTAGGAGGAGGTGCTGCCTCGTGTAGGGCTTTTACCTAGGTAGTTGCCAGTCTCCCAGTTTCTTCTGGGTCCTGCGGAGGTCATGGGGTCCTGATCCTGGGACAGAAAGAGCACAGGAGGCAACCTGTGGTTGAGGTGTGGGCTGGACTGCACCATAGAGATTCCCTCGGCTATGTCCTTCCAATCAGGCCAAAGCAAAGGCCAGAAGAGCAGTCCTGAGAACTGACCTCCACACAGTGCTACAAATACAGGAGCTTGCTGGGAATGTCCGCTAATAGAGGAAAACAAACAAACAATAAATTGGCCCCTAGGGAAGGGATTCGTTGTGTGCTGGAGCTGGCTCCCATAGGTTCCTGAGAGCCCATTGTGGGCGTATCTTTCCAACTGCACATTCCCTCCAACAACATCATGCTGGTAGCTTGAAATTGGCTATTGTAGGAGTATTCATACCACAGAAATAGGCAAACGCTACAAATCAGGGTTTGTCTCCGGCTAAAGACCGTTTTACTAGCATGCCCTTGCCCTTGGTGTGTGTTTAGAGAGGAGACACGCATTCCCCATGACAGCCCCTCTGAATGCACAGTGCCTAACCCTCATTACCTGGAAATGGACACCTACTGATATTATCTGCCTGCAGCATTCCCGTTTGTCTTCCTCTGGCCTCAACACACCCTGTTCTTTTTCTTAGTCCTGATAGTTTATTTATAAATCTATGTTTTACTCTACAGATTTGCAGTGGGCCCCCTCATAATATATATAAAGGAAAGTGGGTCACAACTATACAAATTAAATCCAAAACTGATGGCTACATCAGAACATTTTACTATAGAATAAAAGAAGTTATGGCACCTCCACCTCCCACCCCCTTATTAGTATAGGCTACAGCGACTGTGTACCTACTGTGTGCCAGTGCTTTAAATGTATTTTCTCTTATCTGCACACTCTGGGAGATGGGGGGTAGTATCTGTCACTTTGTACATGGACTGCTCAGTGAAAGACCAAAGGACATACCACACTAGGATCCTGAGCCAGAATTTGAAGGCAAGGCTGTGTGACTTTAAAGCCCATGTCCGCAACCCCTTCGCCGCTCTGTTGTCAACACGTTTATTAAGCAACAGTGCTGCGTGGGAAGAGAGAAGGGGCTCCGGGACCGCCGTCCCCCTTTGCCCAGCCTGTCTCATTATACTTCAGACCGCGTGTGGCGAGAGTGCTAAGGGAAGAGCGCCAGCTGCCGCGTGGGATTGCCAAGCAACAGCTCCTGAAACCAAGTCAAACCATGGCAACCAAACACCACAGACCCAGCCAGAGCCTCATTTCATTTGCAAGAGTAAGAGGAGGGCTTTGTCAACAACCGATGAGATCCATGAGCAGACTACCAGCTACGCAAGCACAAGGAATTCTCATGATCATCATCATCATTCTTTTAAAGCACACAACACCAAATAATGTGTGAAAACGGTTCCTTGGGAAAATGCAGCATTAGACACATCATTATGCACATATACACTGTGTACACACACATTTTGGAAAAATGCGTAGCTCCCATATCAACAATCTCCTCTGATTGCCCCTTCTTTAATAGAGCTATTCATTTTCAGGGGGGCAAAGGAGGGTTAACACATGAATATGTCTCATTTAAAAATCAATTTATTTACAAAGCACCTTCTAATTAATTCCCCCCACAATAACGCTGTGTGCTGGGTATTGTTTTTTCCACTCTGTGGGCAGGAAAGGTATGATGTGGGGATTATAAATGAGTTTTCGCAGAGTTGCACAGTTAATGAAGCACCGATCCAGGACTCCCTCTTGCAAAAGTGTCTTGAGTCTCGGACTGCTTTGACAATCTAATCACACCACAGCTCCTCTCCCTTGAAAAAATGTACCTATAGCACCTGGCCTGCCTACAATTCAATGGAACTTATGGTTCCCTCCAATGTGCAGCCACTGGATGCAACAATAGTGAAAGAGCAATATTCAGTTGCTTTTAATCATTATACACAGTGCTGTTGGGGCATTTTTGGTTTAGTGATTATAGGAAGTCTCCCTCAAATGTATTGAGCTGCTAATAATTTCAATGTGCTCAGTGTTTTTTGTTTGTTTGTTGGAGAAAAGGAGAGAACTACTTCATCTGCTGGTTCACCCCTTGAAACCTTGCAGTGGCCAGGGCTGACCCAGGCCAAAGTTGGAAAATAGAAACACAAGCCAGGTTTCCCACATGGGTGGCAGGGACCCAAGTAACTTGAGTTACCACCTGTTGCCTCCCAGAATGCACATCAGCAGGAAGCTGGAACGTGGAGCAGAATGTGGACCAGAACTCAACCCCCAGGCACTCTGATATGGTTTGTGGGTATCCCAACAGGCATATTAACTGCTCAGCCCAATTCCCACCCTTGCCCCAATTTTGATACCTCAAAAGGTAATCCTGACATTATCTCCTGCCCACTGTTTTGGCTAGGCACCCCTCCACCAGAAATGTTGTCTCTCAATGAACAACTGACCTTGGAGCAAATGGCTCGCTCTCTCTCTCTCTCTCTCTCTCTCTCTCTTTCTGGGAGTGTTTGGTCATTTTGCTCACCTGCTGCAATCTGGACATTGTCACTTTGCTGCCAAGAGACCTCATAGCTGTTTCAGCAATGGGAAGAATGATAGCCAATACTAAGCTAGTAGGGCAGTATACTTTTTTTCAGAGGTGGTAAAGCAGTTTGCTAAGGACATACACCAGGCCACAGGCAGTGGCTTTAACCAGTTGTGGCACAGCGCCTGGCCCCAATCTTTTTAATTCCTTTTTCCACAATTTTTGAGGTACTTTTGTACAGTATAGACCTTTGGTTTCCGACTGCTCCTCCCCTAACAGCTGGTGTTGGGCTGTCTACGAATATCACAGATTCTTTTCTCCCCTTAGTCTCATGGTCCAGACCAAAAGCTAATTGAGTGCCCTTTCTGACCCTCCAGAACACACCACTGTGATATTTAGAGATGAAAGGGAATCCATATCCAGTGAAGAAGGAGAGAGAGAAGGGAGGAGAGAGAAGAGAGGAGAGAGGAAACAGAGAGAGAGAGAGAGAGAGAAATTTTTTTTGAGGCGCTAATGGAGTAATGGAGGTTGAAGTCCCCTGGCCTTGAACATCATCAGTATCTCTCAGCCTTCCTCTCAGCCCTCACTTCAATGTATGGATAGCTGAAGTTCCCTTAGACAGACCATATGTTCTTCTACGCTTCTTAGTAAGTCAGCTCCTTATTTCTTGGTATTCAAAAGACCTAAGATCCTACAACTCAAAGAAAAAAATGGTCTTTCAGTTCTATTTTCTCAGTGAACATCTTCTGAAATCTCTTCTGGAAATCAAAAGCTGATCTTGAGCTCTTTGATATTATTTGCATTTCGGCTGAAATAACTCTACCTTAAGGCAGGAGCCTTGCACCTGCCACATTTGTAACAGTGCTGGGAGTACAAGGGCAAGCTAGGTCTGGGGTTGAAAAACAAAAGTTAATAATTCACAATACCATACTTCCACAAGAAGAAAGCCAAGTAAATTTGCCAGTAAAGAGACAAAAGTTTAAGAGGAAAAAAGACCAAGGTATATCCTAAAAATGAGACTCTGCCTGTTCTCTTACCCCACCCCAAAAGGGAGCTCCATACAGAAAGAGGGGATTCTAGTCTTGGTTTTGGTCCCCTTGGATATTCTGTCTCCTCGCATGCTAGCCATAGTGATCTGGAAAGTATTGAAATGATGGGCATTGTATCATTGAAATCTATAAAATAGTGGGGCTATACCCACCTTCAGATGAGGAAGTGTGAATCACAGAAAAGAAGTAACTTGCTCTTGGTATGTAACTAAGAATGTAATGTGGAGTCTGCTTTCTGCCAAGCTGTATGCTAATCATCATGACCTTAACCTTGGCTCCTGTCAGGGTTAAAGGGAGGAGAAAACAGCACCTGAGTCTAGAGTGTGTATGTCATGTTGGAATCTGGGGCATAAGGTATTTTATGTGAGCTGGGCCCTGGTCCAGTTATCTACAAGTTCAAGACATTACAATCACAAGAGGAACTACAAGCTGTCGGAAGGGGACATCACCTATCACTCATGATGACACTTTCCCTTGGATGGGCATGAAAATGCAGAAGAGAGTTAACTCAGCAGCCTTGAGACTGTTACCTTTGGAAAAGCCTGCTTTTGAGGCCAGCCCTTGGCCAGCATATGGGAATTGGCACTTGTGGTAGGCAGAACACTGGACCCCAGAGAGATCCACATCCTAATCCCCGGGATTTATGAATATGTTACTCTACATGGCAAAAGAGATTTCGCTGATGAGATTAAGGTTAGGCTTTTAGACAGGGAGATTATCCCGGATTATCTAGGTGGGACCAGTCTAATCACGAGTCCTTAAAAATGGAAAACCTTTCCTAGCTGTGGTCAGAGATGTAACTTGAGAAGCATTCAACTCACTGTCTTCACTTTGAAGACAAGAAAGAGGCTACCATCTAAGGAATGTGGTGACCTCTGAAAGCTAAATGGTTCTTGGTTTGTAGCCAGCAAGAAAACAGGGACGTCTGCCCTCTAACCCCAAGAAACCTAAATGAGCTGGAAATGGATTCCTCCCTGGAGCCTCCAGAAAGGAAAACAGCCCTGCCAACACCAGACCTATGCTGGACTTGTAACCCACAGGATTTTAAGATAATATATTTGTACAGTTGAAGCCTCTAAGTCTGTGATAATTTGCAATGGCAGCAATAGAAAACTAACACAGCACTTGACATGTTCCCTCTTGTGGTTGGCTGTGCTTAACTAGTCTGTACAAACATATAGTTAATGCTGACCACCTGTTACTGTATGAAAGTCTGGGCTTTTGGCACATGATAGGCAGGATATGTCTAATGAGAAGCCCTGAATACAAATCTTGGGCACTAAGTGAGCTTTTTACACCCTCCCCCCCGAGAAGAGGGGGTAAAAAACATCACACATGCAATGTGCATTTTCATTCCTGGGAAGAGTGTGCTTGGCGTTCTCCCTCCTAGGAGGCAAAGAGCACAAGGAAGCCTGTGCGTGGACTTCTTCAGACCTCACCTGTGTCTTCTTGCCCTCTCTGCTCTTATTGCATATCCTTCTGCTGTAGTAACCTTAGCCATGAACACAATTATACAGTCTCATGAGTCATTTAGCAAATTCACTGAAGGTGTGGGTGGTCTCTGGCACCTGTGAAATGATGGGGGATTACAGGGCCACACTTCAAACTGGCCAGCAGGTGCCAAAGCACTGCAGTAGATGTGATCTGAAGACAGGTCTTTACATTCCATGTCTCACTTGGGGGTGGTGACTGATAGAGGCATGGGGCCCCAGAATGACTGGCTTCCTTGTTGCTAAGCAACAGTGGAATTTTTTTTTTCCAGAGCAGGAGCTGGGTACAAACAGGAAGTGCCATGTTCCACCACAGCAGAGGCACACCTGCTCCCTCTGGTGGCTTGTGCCTTTCCGTGGTCACAATCCAAGATGGAGATGGGGACTTGCCATCACTGATGAGTAGAACAAACCTCAAGTTCAATTCCAACAAGGCCTTCAGACCCAGCTACCTTGGACAATTCCACTGGCAGAATCCTTTCTCTATTCCTCCTGGAAATAGGTCCTGAATGCAAACTTATTTCAAGAAAAGATCTGATTGAACAGTAGAATGTGCTGGCACACACTTGATTGTACTTTCCCTCTGAATGAAGACAATGAAGGTGGAGAGGAGTCACCTCCAAGAGGAGAATCAGAAACACTATATGAAATTGTAGTTTGGTATGAGTACAGCTACTTCCTTTTCTTAGCAAAACATCCCCAGAACAGGATCTCTTAGACTTCTCTTGAGATCAGGAGCCCTACATGTCAGTGAAAATTTACAACCACATAAGTAGAGTGCACAGTTAATTTTGTTCACACATTCTAGCTTCCCTCACTCATGTATTGAGGCACAAAGAGAAGTGCTGCAGAATTTAGAGGTAAATCAGTCAGATATGATGCCTGGACCAGGCAGTTCTCAGCCCCTCACACCCCTCTCTCCCCATCAATATGAAATGTGACCACCGAGTTAGACAATCCTAGATTGCCAGTAGTGCCTGGGCCGCATCTAGAACCAACTGCTAGAAAGGCCAGATCTGGGGAAGGACATGGGACTCGGAGGCACACATGCTCAGTGTCCTCTCCTTAGGGACAAAGCAGCAGCATCCCCTACCCTACCCAGCCTCTTCTGAATATCCCGTTTAAATTTGGGGGAGATCTCTGCATTCAGGGTCCTTCCTCCCTAAGCTGCAAACCACAACTCAGCCTAGGGAGAGGTATGAGTCCTAGGCTCCACCAATCAGATGCTCCCCAACCAAGACTCTGGATCAAGAAAGAGAAACAAGTGAGAACAATATTCCAATGGAAGCTATGCTTGGTGATTGGTAGTAAATTCAGGCTAAGAGACACAGACTTTCCATAGGCAGCTGCAGTAGTTGTCCTTGTCACACTGTTTTTTTTTTTTTTTTTTTTTTTACAGGCAGAGTGGACAGTGAGAGAGAGACAGAGAGAAAGGTCTTCCTTTTGCAGTTGGTTCACCCTCCAATGGCCGCTGTGGCTGGTGCGCTGCGGCTGGTGCGCTGCGCTGATCTGAAGCCAGGATCCAGGTGCTTATCCTGGTCTCCCATGCGGGTGCAGGGCCCAAGCACTTGGGCCATCCTCCACTGCCTTCCCGGGCCACAGCAGAGAGCTGGACTGGAAAAGGAGCAACCGGGACAGAATCCAGCGTGCCGGCGCCGCAGGCAGAGGGATTAGCTTAGTGAGCCGCAGCGCCGGCCAGTCACACTGTCTTAAGCCCAACCCTAGCAGCTCCTGCCCCTACAGAAGGTAGAACTGCGCCAACTTCTGGCTGCCTAGCATCCAAGCCAGATTCTCCGGCCTGCTGAGGATTTCCTTGAGCAGCTGCATAGCTGTTTTAAAATCCCTTTTCTGCTTAAAGAAGCTAGAATTGGCTCTATTGCATGCAACTAAGAAGTCTCACAGATAAAGAGGGATCCAGGAAATAAACAAGAACCAGGCAGTTTCCTGTTTCTCTTTGACACTGTCAGGCCTGGGGACTGGAAGTATCTGGGAGCAACAATGACTAAAGAGCAAGGGTCTCTAAGTGCCATCCAGCTACCCATTTATAAAATTGTTTGCTGATTTCTGAAGTTGTTTTCTTTTTTAATTCCTCCATCTCCCTGAGGCCTGAACTCCTACATCCCTCTATGAAGACGGCTGGAAACATGCAAAGTGAATCCCTGCTTATTGACCTTGATGCTGCGATCTGGCCTGTGCCCGTCAACCACAAGATGGCAGAAGAGATTATCACATCGGGCCAACCTTTCCTCATCCATCTCCTCTACCCCATCATTATCCTGATGAGAACATCTACTGAGCACGTATTGTGTGTCAGGCACTGTTTTGGGGGCTCAAATGCACGAAGTCAGTTAATCCTCACAGTCACAGATATCATTTCATATGTGAGGAAACCAGGGCACAGAGATACCTGTGTAGCTCAGCTCTTATCTCTTTACATATTGTTTATCTGTGTCTATTTTCCATATATCATCTATCTGTATCCATTAGCTTATTGGCTACGTATGTTTAAACTTCGTATTGGCTTATTTTTATTTGGAAAGCAGAAAACAAATAGACAAAGCTCTCCTATCACTGGTTCACTCCCCAAATGACCACAGTTGCTTTTTTTAAGGTGTGTGGGGGGAGGAGGGTGATGGACCAGGCCAAAGCTGGGAGCCAGGAATTCAGTCCAGGCCTCCCACATGGCTGGTAGGGACTCAAGTACCTGAGCCATCACTGCTGCCTCCCAGTGTGCACATTAGCAGGAAGCTGGAGTCAGGGGTCAGAGTAACATTTTGACCTAAGATACTCCAACGTGGGATGTAGGCATCTTATCTGTGAGACTAAACATTCACCCCTATTAGCAGTATAAAGTTTTCTTCCTTATTAAAATAACACATGCTCATGGGGAAAATATTCAAACAATTAGTAAAATAACGTCTCTTCTCTGCTCCCAGTGGAACTAGTAATAACCACTGTTAATTTCTTGTGCGTTCTCATTATTTTCTAGAAATTTCAAGCTTTATACCTATATCCTACACACACACACACACACACACACACACACGAGAACATATTCCACACAGTGTTTTTTTTTTAAGATTTTATTTATTCATCTGAGAGGTAGAGCCACAGACAGTGAGAGGGAGAGACAGAGAGAAAGGTCTCAGAGGAAATAGGGGTGAAGTGAGGTGAGGCCATCTTGTTGATGGTTCTAAGGTGAGACTGGCCCTCAGTACTGGTACTATTCTGGCCCATAGGCCTAGTCCTAGAGAAAATTCAGATTTGGATGCAGCCAGCATTCACAGTACTTTTAGGACAGGCCTCTCTCTTTCCCTGGCACATTGTCATTTTTAATCTCATTTCATGTATGGGGAGTCACCAAGAGGTAGGAGTTATCTGTATTTTACAGCAAAGAAGCTCAGACTCAAAGAGAATTGTCTATGTGCTAACTGTAGACACTAACTTTTAAAAGTGAAACCACCAACCAACTCAGTTCCTCTGATTCCCACTCAGGTTACTGTCCGCTGCACTCCAGCAAAGGTTTCTGGGTTGAGAGAATCTTGTGCCCCAGGCAGAATTCATAGAGCACAGGCTTTGCAAGCCCTGATTTTCCTTCTCTATCCTTTCCTCCATGCAGGCTTGTCCCAACACTGTAGGACCAGAGGTCAAGCAGTTGCCAAGTCCAGGAAAGTGTCTAATTCAGGGGCAGGCCTGGACCCAGATCCGGAGGGGCAGTGCCCCCAAGGCCACTGGGCCTGGAGAGGCACATCCCCTGCCCATCTTATCAGCTCTCTGCTGAGTCTGCCTCTGCCCCTCGCCTCCTCCCTGGGCTCCCAAGGCCAGGAGCGGGATGCCAGCTGGCCTCCTGACCCGGCAGACACTGAGCAGCACGGAGGCAAAATTCAAGGCCAGCGAGCGAGACCAGGCCAGCTCCACAGCCAGCACCTCCCCTACGGCTGGGAGAGGGGCGCAAGCTACAAGACACAGTCCCAAGACCCTTGCAACCTGCAGGGTCCCAGGCCGGGCAGCAGGTAGAAGTGTGTGGAGCGGCCAGCGGGGAGAGGGGGCGGGCATGAGTGTCAGGGGCCTCTGGGAACCCGTGTGTGGAGGGGCCTGCTGTAGCTGCTGGCTCCGGGGCGTGCAGCCCAGGGCAGCGGCCGAGCCTGATAGCTGCCGGCCATGGCCTAGTGCACACTGCCAGGCTCCGGCTCGGCTCGGGCTCGGGCTCGGGCTGGGGGGCTGTGCTGCCTGATGATACCCAGCCAAGCTCTCCTTGGCTGGCACAGGCGCTCCCCCCCCACCTATCCCCTTCCTGCAGGGAGGGGGCGGGGCGGGGCAGGCCTCCTGGGCTAGCAGCAGGTGTTGGTCTTGAGGACTCCGGAGCCCTTAAGTGAGACTGCCTGGCTCCCACACAGCCGAGGGTGGCCTGCTGCCTGCCCTTCAGTCACCTGCTGAAGTCAGCTCTTGAGTTCTTTGAAGCACCCAGCATCTCCCAGTGGATGCCTGCCCTGTGTGGTCTGTCATGAAGCCCTCCACCCGTGCTGTTAAGAGGCCTTTCCCCTCCATCTGGCACCTCTCTTTCCTACCCCAGATGACACACGTGCAAACTGACTGTGGTGTCCTGATGGTTCTAGATTTCTCTGCAGACCTATAGCAGCTCCAGTATCTGGTGATGGGCTGGGAGCCTGAAGGAAGGGCCAGAAACTTCTCTTCCCCTGGTTTGGAATCAGTACTAGGATACCCCAAGAGCAAACTGAGCAATTGCATAGTTGGTTAGCAAGGAAGAGCTGCCCCCTATCGCCACCTCACTCCCATCAGTGAGAAATAGATCACAGCAAACATTTGATACTTGAATTTGATATTCAAAGTAATGGTAAAATAATCATCTTCGGAAAAATACTTTACCACTGGTTTTTATCATTGAATACACATGGCAAGTGGGAAGAAGGGCATTCTACAGTCTTTTCAAGGTTCACAACCCCAAGGATGTTAATGTGACCTAGGCAGAATGTCTCTATATTCCGCTGAGGCCTGGCTGTGCCTTGGCTATGACGGTGAACAAAATGGATCTTGTCCCTTCTCCTTGATACAGGCTCAGGTACACCTCTCAACACCAGATAGCTACAAAACAAGTACCCAAGAGTTTCTCTTTAAGGATAATTTTTAAATTAATTTTTAGATTTAAAAACCGTTTTTATTATCTTATGAAAACATATAGTCATGGTCGAAATTCAAAAATCACAGAAAGGCATAAAGAGAAAAGTAGAAACCCTCCTTTCTGCTCCTTGGTCTCAGGCATTCCTCGACTTAAAACATGGAGCTTCTCGTTGAGCCTTCCAGTAGCCTTCCCACATGTTACTATGGCCTGCTCCTAAGGCCAACTGCCCACTCGTGTTTGTGATTCCACTGTACGGCCTGTCTTCCATCTTCTAGTGGATCCTTCTCCCTTGCACACAAACACAGTGTGATATCACTCACTTAGAAAATAATCTCCCCATTGACCTCATACCTACCTTTTCATTAAATTTCTGTTTCTTCTTGGCCTTCACATCAAAACTCTCCAAAATACATCCCTTTAATCACCATCTGCTCTATTTTTTCCTTCTGTTTTTACCTTAATCTTCTTTAATCAGGTTTCCTCTCCAGAACTCTCATTAAAATGGCTCTTAATCTGGAATGGCATTGTGGCACAGTCGGTCAAGCCACCACCTGTGACACCTGCATCCCATATTGGAGCACCTGTTGAAATCCTTGTTGTTCTGCTTCCCATCTAGCTCCCTGCTAAGTTTCATTGGAAGGCAGAAGAACACGGCCCAAGTTCTTGGGCCCCTGCCGCTCATGTGGAACACCCACATGAAGTTCCAGGCTCCTGGCTTCAGCCTGGCCTAGCCCCAGCTGTTGTGGCCATATGGGGATTGAACCAGTGAATGGAAATCTCTCTCTCTTTTTGTCTCTCCCCCTGCCTCTGTCACTCTGCCTTTTAAACAAATAAATACTTAAAAAGTAGCTCTGATCAAGGACTCTTGTGACATATATCTTGCTAAACTAATAGCTAATTAACTACACTCTCCTTGAAAGGGCCCTCACTGGCATTTTTTGTTGTTGTTGTTGTTGTTGACTACTTTTTTTTTAAACACTGTCTCCTGGAAAATTTCTTCCCCACCTTTTTTCTTAATCTTTTATGGGTTATTCCTTTTGAAGAGTGCTCTAGGGACTCTACCTGCAGCTCTGTTTTTCTACATATAATCTCTCCTTAATTAAGTCCCTATAGGCCCAGGATCAAATGTTATTTAGATTCTGAATGACTTTCAAATCTGCACCTTACTCCCGTATTCATTATCCCCAAATGCCTACCAATCTCAGGACAACAGGCAAAGAGTCACTCCACATTCTGAAAGGGATGCTAGGTCCTCTCAATTTCCTAACCTAATCAGTCTAAATAAAGACTAGAAGTTTGAAAACTGCCTAATGAGTGTTTTGGAAAATAAAATAGAATTTTGAATTGTCAACATAATAAGGAATGATATGAAGTAAATCCTCCCTACTCTGAGCTGGAGGGTAGACTATATTACCCTTTTCCTTACAAACCAGTTGAAAGCGGATCTAAGAAATCTACTGAGATTTGAAATCTGTTTTAAGAAAATGGGCATGTTGCCAGCAGACTGCTCTCAGAACTGCAGAAAATCATAGATCTATCCAGGTGCTGCAATCAGAATGGAGTGTGATGGTCAAGATTCATAGAGCTTTGAAGTATGTCCCCTGGAGACCAGCGCCTGGTTTCTGCCTATCAAAGCTTCAAAGAGGAAAGGCTTGCAGAGTCTGGCAGCTGAGAGAACAGAAACCACAACACAGAGATATGTTCTGCTACCTCTATGGGTCAAAGCAAGAATGATCCGCAGGCTTGTTTCCTACAGGGCAAGTAGATGCCGAAGAAGACACCAGGACTTGAGCCATTGCTCAATGATCCTTGTCTCATCAGGGCAAGGCAACCTTAGCATTAAGATCTTGTGATGTACAAAACAGGATGAAGAAGTTAGGTCTGGTGGTATCACTCACATTCAACATTCAGCGTGCATTTTTTTCAACACACATAGAACTTTTACAAAAATTGACCATATGCTGGGCCATAAAACATATCTCAACAAATTGCTTTAAAATCCTCTGGTTATATAATTGCACTAAAAATATGTTTTCAGTTGAATATAACAATCTATACAGGAAGGCACTCCAAATATTTCGTGGAAAACAAAAATTTTTTTAAAGATTTATTTTATTTATTTGAAAGACAAAGTTACAGAGAGAGGTAGACAGAGAGAGAGGTCTTCCACCCACTGGTTCACTCCCCAGATGGCCGCAACGGCCAGAGCTGTGCTGATCTGAAGCCAGGAGCCAGGAGACTCTTCCAGATCTCCCACGTAGGTGCTGAGACACAAGGACTTGGGCCATTGTCTACTGTTTTCTCAGGCCATAGCAGAGAGCTGGATCAGAAGAGGAGCACCCGGGACTAGAACCGGCACCCATAAGGGATGCCAGTGCTTCAGGCCAGGGTGTTAACTTGCTGTGCTACAACGCCAGCCCCATGAAAAGAGAATTAAAATTTATTTTGCTGCAAGAAATTTTGAAACCCATACGTAGTTTTTTCATAATATGTATTTTCCATGAACTTTTCCAAAGTTCTTTTGTATTTCCATTAGGTAAAATTAGTTAATCGTGATGCACAAATCTTACAAATGCTTAATTTTTTTTTTGCCTTTGTTCTGTTACTGACTTCTCCTTGTAGTCTAATTTTTCCATTACATTTTTAAGCTTAATAAGGCTCATATTTAAAATTTTAAATCTTTCTGATGAATTGAATCTTTCTACATGAAGTACTCCTTTTTATTCTTAGTAAGGTTCGTCCTAAAACCTATCTTATCTATTTTGTGCAGAAGTATCTTTTGTCCATTATTTACTCTCCACTTTTCTGAATTCTTATGTTTCAGGTGCCTCTCTTGACAAATAGCTGTATTCAGATATCTATACTGTGTAACAAAACAACACCTAGGGGGGCTGGTGTTGTGACACAGCAGGTTAAGCTGCTTCCTGCCATGTCAGCATCACGTAGGAGCAGCAGTGCCAGTACCAGTTGCTCTGCTTCCAATCCAGCTCCCTGCTAATGTGCATGGGAAATTAGAGGAAGATGACTCAAGTGGTTTGGCCCCTACCACCCATGTAGGAGACTTGAATGGAGTTTCAGGCTCCTGGTTTCGGCCTGGCCCAGCACTAGCCATGGTAGACATTTGGGGAGTGAGCCAGTGGATAGAAGATCTCTCTCTCTCTCTCTCTCTCTCACTCGCTCTCTCTCTCTCTCTCTCTGTAACTCTGCCTTTCAAATAAATAAATATTTTTTAAAAATGACAGCTAAAAAGCATCAAATTTTTGGGAAGTTAAGAAATACACTAGTAAGTTCAAATAAAGTTATAAGGTATATATTTAAAAGAAGGCTAAAAATGAATGAGTTCAACATGTAACCCATCCTATCTTATTCTAGCAGTCATGTTAATTGACTAATGGAGAAATATCATTCACCTAAATTGATGCAAACCAAGTATTTGATATAAAATTCAAGATATTTTCATGGTAAGTACTTCTGGCAAACTAGCAATACAAAAGAATGTTATTAATCTATTATAAAATGTTCATAAAAAATTTCCCTAAAGGGCAGGCATAGTGGCACAGCAGGTTAAGCACAGCTTGGGATGCCCACATCCCATATTGGAGTGCTGGTTCAAGTCCTGGATCCTCCACTTTCAATTCAGCTTCTTGTTAATAAATCCTGAGAGGCAGCAGATTGTGGTTCAAGTGTTTGGGCCTCTGCCACCCACATGTAAAACCCAGATGGAGTTCTTGACACCTAACTTCAGCCTGGCCCAGCCTTGGCTGTTCCAGGCATTTAGGGAGTGAATCAGTTGATGTAAGGTCTGTCTATCTATCTATCTATCTATCTACCTACCTACCTACCTATCTATCTCTGCTTCCATTTCTTTCAAGTAGATGAAAATAAATTAAAAATAAACATTAAAAAATACCCCATAGTATACATCATAGCAAAATGTTGAAAGCTTTTCCTTTGAGATCAGGAATGTGACAAGGATGGTCTCTGTCATCATGTCTAGTGAATACTGCAATGAAGGAGTCTGGCCAGTGCTACAAGGGAAGGCTAAGGAACAAAAGTATAACATTTCTGGGCTGGAATTGTGGCGCAGTGGGTTAAGCTACTGCCTGTAATGCCAGCATCCCAAATGAGCACCAGTTAGAGCCCAGGCAGCTCCACTTGCAATCCAGCTCCCTGCTAATGTGCCTGGGAGAGCAGCAGCAGATGGCCCAAGTGCTTGCACCCCTGCCAACCATGTGGGAGACCAGGATGAAGTTATAGGATCCTTGCTTTGGTCTGGCCCAGTGCTGGGCCATTCCTCAGATGAAAGATATAGCTCTCTCTCTCTCTCTCTCTCTCTCTCTCTCTCTTCTCTTTGTAATTCTAACTTTTAAAATAAATAAATATCACTCAAACAAAATGCATCACTCTTTCTCATGGCATGAAGAAACAAACAGAATTATCAAGCCCAAAATATATTAAACTCTACGAGCCCATTTACAGATAAGTTTAAGTAGAGGAGAAAAAAAAAACAGCCAGTTTATTTTAGCTTTTTAAAAAATCAACCAAATGGAAACTCCAAGAAGCACATCCAGTAAGTATCATTCAAATGTATTTACTTGAAACATTCTACTAATTACATATTAGCCAAGAGCCAGAAACTCCATCCAGGTGTCTCAGGAGATAGAAGGGATCCAAGCACTTGAGTCATCATCTGCCACTTCCCAGGATACATTAGCAGGAAGCTGGATTGAAAACAGGGGAGCCGAGACTCAAACCAGCACTCAATATAGGATGAGGGCATTGCAAGCAGTGGCTTAACCTGCGGACCACAATCCCTGCCCCTCCATGAACTTTTTAAAATTTATTATTAATTTATTATATAATAATATATAATATATAGTTTATTATATAATAAAATATTATTTATTTATTTTTAATTATTATTTATTTTTTAAGATTTTTATTTATTTATTTGCGAGGTAAAGTACAGACAGTGAGAGGGAGAGACCGACAGAAAGGTCTTTCATCCACTGGTTCACTCCCCAGATGGCCGCAACAGCTGGAGCTGTGTGCATCTGAAGCCAGGAGCCAGGAGCCAGGAGCTTCTTCCAGGTCTCTCACGCAGGTGCAGGGGTCCAAGTACTTGGGCCATCTTCTACTGCTTTCCCAGTCCATAGCAGAGAACTGGATCAGAAGAGGAGCAACCGGGACTAGAACTGGCATCCATATGGAATGCCGGCACTGTAGGTGGAAGATTACCTACTGACCAAGGCGCCAGCCCCCTCCATGAACGTTTAAAAGTTGCTTTGTTTTTTCTTACTGTTAAATTTCATGAATTTGGTTATTGTACTGAGAGTTATATAACCAGGACTCAGGAGCCTCTTACAGGTCTCCCATGCGGGTGCAAGGGTCTAAGGTTGGGATCTCTTCCACTGCTTTCTGTATAAATGTGCAAACCTTTCCTAGTTGCTGCTAAAGTCTTCTCCAATAGAGAACAGGAGGTGGCCGGTACTGCCTCAAGGGGGTTCTGTTTGGGTGAATCCCAGGTCTGGGCAGCAGATTTCCAGGGCTGGGGCAGAAGATGACCCCCACCTGCATGGGGCCCCCAGGCTGCCTGCAGCCCCCTTGGCCATCACCAGTAGAGGTCTTGTTGCTGCTTCAGGGCTGGACCGCCGGCTTCCCCATTGCCCATGCCCCAAGGCACATGTCACCTTGTTTCTTGTCTCTAGAACCAACAGATGGAAGACCTCTCTCTCTCTCTCTCTCTCTCTCTCTCCCTCTCTCTATCTTTAACCCTGCCTCTCAAAGAAATAAATAAATCTTTTTGTAAAAAAATTACACAAATCCTGCCACCCAGCATTTCTACTTCTAGGACGTGTGTTAGGGAAACTGCCTTGCATATGAGCAAACATTTAGATACCTGGGACTTCCAAACTAATATGGTCATGGACTTGCTATGTGAGTAAATTATGGCACTTTTGAAGATGAAATATGGCTGTCCATCAAAACCAATACTGAAGAATGTTTCCTGTCATGGTGTTGCTGATCACTTTAAGTTATTAACTTGAAACAGCTGAAGATACAGCACTGCGTATAGACAGCATGATCTCAAGAGAAAAGGGAGACTTGAAGGGGCCGGCACAGTGGCACAGTAGGTTAATCCTCCACTTGTGGCGCTGGCATCCCGTATGGGCACCAGTTCTAGTCCCAGCTGCTCCTCTTCCAATCCAGTTCTCTGCTATGGCCTGGGAAAGCAGTGGAAGATGGCCCAAGTCCTTGGGCCTCTGCACCTATGTGGGAGACCAGAAGCTCCTGGCTCCTGGCTTTGGATCAGCACAGCTCTGGCCGTTGCGGCCATTTGCGGAGTGAACCAACAGATGGAAGACCTCTCTCTCTGACTTTCCCTCTCACTGTCTGTAACTCTACCTCTCAAATAAATAAATGAAAATTTAAAAAAAAAAAAAGGGGGGGGGGAGACTTGAAGAAGTTCGCCAGAGCTACCACACCCCACCAGCCTTGTTCTCAGACACTAAGTGTGCTTTGCTTTCCTGCAGCCAGTATGTTCTGGGCTTCCAAAGACTCATGGCTCTTCAAGGATACCCCAGCAAGCTGCAGTCCTCAGGGGTGTTGGTGTCCTGCACCTGGTGCGCCTGAGAGAGCTTCACCATCACTCAGAGATCTGTTCCTCTGCTGGCAGAGGATGAGAGGGGGGTGAAGGGGATGGGGAGGGGGGTGCACAAGCCTGCTGTCCTTGCTTTGGACAAACAAAGGTAGGTGGGCACCTGTAGGACAGGCAGGAGCTTGCCCTGGCTGCCCTTGCCACACACAATAAACCTTCCTGTCCTTGCACTTCCAAGACTGTTTCCAAATCCTTCAGTTGCCACTTAGAGAAGCACACGCTCTTTGAAAATTATGAAGATCCTCTGCGACAGAAGTAGAATTGCCAGATCTTTCTCCTGCTCTCCTATAGAGACACACTGAGTCAATATAGAGCCAAGGGCAATATATATTTCTTCCATGATCTCACTAATCAGGGATAACTGATTTTTTGTTTTGTTTTGTTTCAAAGGTTTATTTTATTTATTAAAGGCAGATTTAGAGAGAGAGAGAGCGAGAGAGACGGGGAGAGAGAGATCTTCAATCCACTGGTTCACTCCCCAAATGGCTGCAATGGCCACAGCTAGACCATACCAAAATCAGGAGCCAGGGACTTCCTCTGGGTCTCCCATGCGGGTGCAGTGGCCCAAAGACTTGGACCATCTTCTACTACTATCCCAGGCCATAGCAGGGAGCTGGATCAGAAGTGGAGCAGCCGGGACTCTAACCAGTGCCCATATGGAATGCCAGCATTGCAAACGGTGGCTTTATGTGCTGTGCCACAGTGCTGGCCCCAGGGATAAGTGTACTTAATAGCTAAGCAGAAACTGCTGTTATAACTCAGGTGATTATCTGCATGAAATAAAGATCCAATGAGAAAGACTGTGCCCCCAGACTCTGCAGTCAGCATAAAGTCTGAGCTCTGCTCTCGCCTCCCGTTTCTCCTCAGGTAAATGGCTTTCATTGCCTCCTACTTGTTTCCTGTTTATCTCTTGGAAATGCTTATCTGTGGGTACTGTCTCCCTGACCTTGGTGCTTGTCTGTTGGCAGCAAGTGTGTTCTCTGTGTAGGATCAAATTTCTCCAGGTCACTCCAAAGGATGTTAGAGGGGAGGGGAGGCACTTTCTATGTGAGAGCTTGGCGATTGAATTGAAAACACACACACACACACACACACACACACACACAGATTTGTCTGAAACCATGAGCCTTCCCAGTAACCTTATCCTCAGGCAATATTAATGCAGAGCAAGTACTGTGACAAGAGATGTGTGATCCAGATATCACTTTCATTTTATTTGTTTTGTGACACCAGTGATGTCCTCTCCTTCTAAATAATTCAATCACCAAGAACTGGCTAGTCCCCCTGTCTTGTCACTATTGTTTAAATCTAGCGTAAAGTCACCTAATTCTTGGTAGAACTAACAGCTGGCCTTGAGGAGAGTCACAAGGCCTCCCCTCCTGATTCTCCTCCCTCACCATAGCAGAGGAAAAGGAGACCCTGAGATGGTAAGAGTAGGGTCAGGCAACCGTGCCCAGTCTAGAGTGGAACAGTTATCAGGGTCCAAAGATGCACGCGAACTCCAAGCAGACTGTCCAGAATCCCCATAGCAGATAGCTGAGAAATGCTGCCTGGCTCAGCTATGAGCGCGCTATGCAGTGAGGGAGGTGGTGCACCGGGCCTCTTTCTAGTACCTGGAGAAAGCAAGGATTGCACTGACTGCAGGTTTGCACTCCAGTGGGAGGTGCTCTGTTTTCAGACTGGACTTCTCCGGGCCTTTGGATATGTGGTTGGAACAGACCTGGGACAGTTACTGTCCACACCACAGGTGGGGAAAAATCTCAAGAATACAAACCTTGCAGAAAGAGAGCTGGGGTGCAGCAGAGGTGTCTGTGTTGAGCCCCAACAGCATGTGCTACCCGTTCCTACCCCTTTAGAGGGAGGGTGGAGGAGATGTAGAGGTTTATAAGAAACCCTTAACACTCAGTATCTCTCAGTAATGCAGTAAGCAGTCTTTTGTCAGTCTCCCTTCTAGGACTCATCCTAAAGATGTATCCACCCAAGTGGACTGCTGAGTATGCACAAGAGGTACAACAGCAAAAACAGTAAAACCAGACAATGTGATTTTTTCAGCTAGTCAAGAATTAGATAAATTAACAAATACTGACATAGTATGATATCCATTTATTAATGGTAACTGCTTTGAAAAAGTTATAGAAGACTATATTTTTAAACAACTGTATATGTGTGTTTTCATGTTGATTGTTTATGATCTTTTGTTGTTATAAGTAAAAGTGGAATGAACATCTTATACTTACACCATAGTGTACTTTTCTCAAATTTTCTTATTTTGTATTCCTGGAATTTGGATTGTCGAGTTTAACAAAAGTAGGGAGCGTCGCAAGTTTTTCATGTGTGTTACTAGATGACTCCAAGATATGATAAACCATTTTATACTCCATTTTGTGTAAAAAAAAAAAAACCCATTTACTTCCAACCTTTCTGTTGTTGGGGATAATATTAATTTTTTCCTGCTATTTTAATAGGGGAAAATATCACACATATTTAAATTGGTGTTTTTGATAAATGACAAGGTCAAACAGTGTAATGTATGCTTTTAGTAGAAACTGTATGAAATCAGAAAAAGCAGAATTAAGACCCAACCCTGGAATTCCAGCATTTATCAAAAGTCTCTTCTATTTGTCATTGTAGTACATATATTCCCATATACAGTCATGCACCACATAATATTTCAGTCAGTGGCAGAATATACATATATGAAGGTGGTCCCATAAAGTTATATTGTTTAGCGTTGTCATAGCTGTCTGAGTTGCTGTAAGTACACTCTATGATGTTCACACAATGATGAAATCACCTAATGATACATTTCTCGGAATATATCACTATTGTTGACACTGACTGTATATAAGCATATATGCACAGATATGTATGTATGTACAGCATGCACATTTGTTCTAGATCATCTTCCATGCCGCAGCAAACATCATCATAGATCATTCCCTGCCTACCTCCCTAATTATTTTTTTAGAAAAAAAAACATACATGAGAAAAGAGGGGCTTGAGAGTATTTGTTTGTGCCATCATAAATGGTAACGTTCTTATTTCAAATTTTAATTGTTGCTGGTAAATAGAAATACAATTGATTTTTTTATATTGAGCTTATGTTCTGCAATTTTGCTAACCTCACTTGCTGGTTTTACTAGCTTTTAATTATTTTAGTTAGATTCCATTGTATTTTCTAAGTAAGCAGTCATATCACTTGTGAACAATTTTACTTCTTCATTTCTAATCTAGATAGATTTAAATCATTTTCCTTTCCTTATGACACTGCCTAGAACCTCCAGTACAATGTTGACTACAAATGACAAGAAAAGACATCCGTGTCTTATTCCTGATCTTAGCTGCATCTATTTAGAAAATCATATGATGTTTTTCTCTTTTAGTTTGTTAATATGGTAATTTTTATTGATTGCCCTAAAGATATTAAACCACTTTTCATTCCTGAGATAAATTTGATTCAGTCATGATGTATGATGTATTGTTGGATTTGTTAAAGTCTTGTTTAAAGTTATCATGTTTATATTTATGAAGGATATTAGTCTGTGACTTCTTTTTCCTGTTAAAGTCTTTGACTTTTTTATTCTTATTTATTTTTATATATTTTGAAAACTTTAATAAATATAAGTTTTGAAAGTACAACTTTTGGATTATAGTGGTTTTTCTCTCCATAACAACCCTCCCACGGGCAAACCATCCCATCTCCTACTCCTTCTCCCACCCCATTCTTCATTAAGATTCATTTTTAATTATCTTTGTATACAGAAGATCAACTTCCAAATCCCATTAAGTTGGCAGGTACCAATGCCATCTTACTAGTTAAAGTGATCAGTTTAAGTTCAAAATTGATCATAAAGATAGGATTGTCAAAGGGATCACATAAATAATTAGCGGCCAGTGTCCGCTAATAATAATTGATAGAATTAAAAAGAGAGAACAACTGGTTTTCGAATCAAGGAAATTCTGACCTGATAGAATGAGTAGGAAATCATTCTTTACTCTTCAGTATTTTAGAAGAGCTTGTGTAGAAATGGCATTATTTATTCTTTAAAATGTGGTAGAATTTTCCTGAGATACCATCTGGGATTAGAGTTTTCTCTGTGGGAACTTTTTAAAATTTTTTTAAGTTTTATTTATTTACTTGAAAATCAGAGTTACAGAGAGAGGGGAAAAAGAGAGATGGGGGGTATCTTCCATCCACTGGTTCACTCCCTGCTCCCCAAATGACTGCAAAGGCCAGAGCTGCGCTGATCTGAAGCCAGGAGCCAGGAGCTTCTTCCAGGTCTCCACCATGGGTGCAGGGGCCCAAGGACTTGGGCCATCTTTTACTGCTTTCCCAGGGAGCTAGATAAGAAGTGGAGCAGCCAGGACTCCAGCTGGTAGGTGGAAGCTTTACCTGCTATTTCACAGTGCTGGCCCATATAGGACCATTTTAAACTATACTTCAGTTTTCTTAATAGGTAAAGAATTATTCAGGTTATATATTTTTTCTTGAGTGAGCCTTGGTAGTTTTTGTCTTTCATATTATTTATCTATTGTATCCTTGATAATTTTCTGCCTATATGTTCTACAAGTTATTGAGAAATAGATATTAAAATTTCAGACTGTAATTGTGTAATTATTTCTCTGTCAGCTTTAGCTGTTTGATTAGGTACATAAGTATTTGGTATTCTTAAGATTGCCATGAACATAGATGTAACAATCCTCAACAAAGTATTAGCAAATTGAATCTAACAATAAGGGTAATAGACCACAGCCATGGGAGATTTATTCCAGGAGTGCAAAGCTAATTGAATGCTCAATGATTAAGCACTGTAGATGTTGGCATTGTAGCACAGTGGGTTAAGCTGCCTGCCACTTGTTGTGCTGCCATTCAAATCAATAAATATATTTTTTTAATTCATCACTGTAATTGGCTATATATAAAACAGTCTAAAAAAACCACATGATCATATCAGTTGAAACATAAGAAGCATTTGGCAAAATGTCTTCCAGAGTGTACATTAGCAGAAAGCTGGAGTTGGGAGCAGAGCCAGGACTTGAATTCAGGCACTCCGATATGGGATGCAGGGATGCAGGTGTCCCAAACAGCTTCTTAACTGCTGTCTCAAACACCCACCCCAAGTTTCTGATTTTGGTGTTAATCCATGGATCTAGCCTAAGACAATTATCACTCTACTGTCTAATAATTATTTTCTTTTTTTGTAAAAGATTTATTTTATTTATTTGAAAGAGTTACAGAGAGAGGCAGAGACAGAGAGAGAGAGGTCGTCCATCCGCTGGTTCACTCTGCAACTGCCAGAGCTGTGCCGATCCGAAGCCAGGAGCAAGGAGCTTATTACAGGTCTCCCACGTGGGAGCAGGGGCCCAAGGACTTGGGCCATCTTCTACTGCTTTCCCAGTCCATAGCAGAGAGCTGATTGGAAGAGGAGCATCCGGGACTAGAACCGGCGCCCATATGGGATGCTGGTGCTTCAGTCCAGGGCTTTAACCCGCTGCGCCATAGCAGGGGCCCCAAATAATAATTATTTTCTATTTCACTCATTCCTTCTGCCTTTATCATTTGTAATTATTCTGTAAGCAAGATTTTTTCCCCTTTCTTCTCCATGTACTGATTTATTCAATAATTTTATTTATATTCTGTGGCCTCAGAACTCAAAGGTTCTACATCAATACAATTTTTAGGTATTATGTGACTCAAATTGTTCTAGCTTGGCTATTGGGACCTTTTTCAGATTGGTTCCCGTGCATTTCACATGACACTCATCTTTTGGTTTTGTTTTTAAGCTTTTAGCTGCTTTCTGGTATTACAGGATAACATATGTTCACCTTCTGCCCTGGAATCAGTCATTTATCTATGGCTTCTACTTCCTTTTATTGAGAAATGGTGTTTAGAAACTAAGATCTGGACATCCAACTACCTAATTTTAAGAACTATTAGAGGGGCCAGGGCTGTGGCATGGCAGGTGAAGCCACTGTCTGTGATGCCGTCATCCCATGGGGGTGCTGGTTCGAGTCCCAGCTACTCCTCTTCCAACCTGGCTCCCTGCTGGTATGCCTGGGAGGGCAGTGGAGGATGGCCCAGATCCTTGGGCCCCTGCACCCATGAGGGGGACCCAGTGGGGGCTCCTGGTTCCTGACTTCAGACTGGCCCAGCTCCAGCCATTGCAGCCATTTTGGTAGTGGACCAGCAGATGAAGGATTCTCTCTCTCTCTCTCTCTCTCTCTCTCTCTCTCTCTCTCTCTAGCTCTGACTTTCAAATAAATAAATAGGGCTGGCGCCACGGCTCAATAGGCTAATCCTCTGCCTGCAATGCCGGCACACCGGGTTCTAGTCCCGGTCGGGGTGCCAGATCCTGTCCCGGGTGCCCCTCTTCCAGTCTAGCTCTCTGCTGTGGCCCAGGAGTGCAGTGGAGGATGGCCCAAGTGCTTGGGCCCTGCACCCCATGGGAGACCAGGAGAAGCACCTGGCTACTGCATTCGGATCAGCGTGGTACGCCGGCTGCAGCACGCCAGCCGCAGCGGCCATTTGGGGGGGGGGGTGAACCAATGGAAAAAGGAAGACCTTTCTCTCTGTCTCTCTCACTGTCCACTCTGCCTGTCAAAAAAACAAATAAATGAATAAATCTTCTAAAAAACTATTATAAAGTGACAGTAATGAAGACAGATCAATGAGACAGACTAGAGCCAAGAAAGTGGCCCACAGAAATATGGCCTGTTGGTTTTTGACAAGTAAGTAAGAGAAATTCAACAGCTAAAGAACAGTATCTTCAATAAATGTTTTGGGGGAAACTAGACAGAAATATGCAAAAAAAAGTGAACCTCTACTTAAACTTTATACCATATACAAACATTAGCGCAAAATGGGTAATATGTCTACCTGTAAAATGTAAACCATAAAACTTCTTAAAAACACTTAGGAGGGGTGAGTGTTTGGCCTAGTGTCTTCACTTTTACTTGGGACCCCCTTATTTGATGTTCCTTAGGTAAACCCCATATTGGAGTGCTTGGGTTTGAGTCCTGACTTCTCTCCCAATTCCAGCTTCCTGCTCTTACGCACCCTGAGATGCAGCAAGTAATGGCTCAAGTAATTGGGCCCCTGCAACCCGCACAGGAGAGCTGGATGGAGTTCTCGGCGCCTGACTTTGGCCTGAATTAGCTTCAGCTGATTTGGGTATTTGGGACGTCTGTCTCTTTCTCTCTGTATTTCTCTCTCTCTCTCTCTCTCTCTCTCTCTCTCTCTCTCTCTCTCTCTCTCTCTCTCTCCCTTTCAAATGAAGAAACACTTAGGAGACCTTGGGTTGATCAATGCATTTTTAGACGACACCAAAAGCACCATTCATAAAAGAAAAAAATTGATAAATCACACTTCATACACCATTAAACATTAAACATTTGTTTTGTGAAGAACACTGTTAAGAGAATGAAAAAAAAAAGCTTCCCTAAATACAATGTGATATCCTAGGACATTAAAGGAGTATTAGTGTACAGCAGGTATTTAGCTTAGCAATTAAGGCGATGGTAAAGATGTCTATATCCCTGGGGGCCGGCATTGTGGTGTATTGGGTAAAGCCACTGCCTGCGACACCGGCATCCCATATGGGTGTCAGTTCAAGTCCCAGCTGCTGCACTTGCAGTCCAGCTCCCTGCTAATGCACCTGGGGAAGCAGCAGAAGATGGTCCAAATCCTTGGGCCTCTGCACCCACATGGGAGACCAGGAAGAAGCTCCTGGCTCCTGGCTTCAGATTGGCCCAACTCTGGCTGTTGCAGCCATTTGGGGAGTGAACCAGTGGATCCTTTCTCTCTCTCTCTCTCTCTCTCTCTCTCTCTCTCTTCCCTCCCTCTCTGTAACTCTGTCTTTCAAATAAATAAATAAATCTTTAAAAAAAATTAAAGATGCCAACCTCCCACATCGGGGTATCAGAATTTAATACCTGACTCTGGCTCCTGACTCCAGCTTCCTGCTAAAGCAGACCTTAGATGATGGCATTGATGGATCAAATAACTGGGTTCCTTTCACCCATGTAAGAGACCTGTATTGAGTTCCTGCCTCTCATTTTAGCCCAGCCTATCTTAGTCTTGCCTCCGTCTGGCCATTGTAGGCATTTGGGAAGTGAACCAGCAGACGGATCTCTCTCTCACTCTCTCTCATAAAAAAAGAAAATGAGTAGAAAAAATAATTAAATAAAGTCTAAAGTTAGTAGTAAAGTACCAATGTTAATTTCTTAGTTTTGATAAATGCACTGTGGTTATTCTTAAACCTATGTGGAGAGTACATGGGAATATTCTATAATATTTTTGCAACTGTTCTGTGTAAAGAAAAGGGCTCAGAAACAGTAAAAAGGGGACAGAATTCAGAAAGGAGAAGAAAGTTTGTAGGAAGGGGGAAGGATCATAGCTCTTCCAGAGGATGGAGAGGCAACTGGTTTGGTTAAGAGGCCAGATCCTCCATTCCACTAGTCACACAGGGCACCAAATGTAAGGAAAGGGGCACAGGACAGAGGGGAGACAGGATACAAACTCTCAGCCAAACCAAGTTTATTCTAAGAAAATAAATACATTCCCAGAGGTGGGTGATCAACTGCCAGCATGCACACAGACAGAACACGTGACAGAGGGCCCAGTCTTCCAGGTGGCTGAAACTTATATATCTTAGATGGGCTAGGGGTAGTGGGGGGAGGACAGTAAGCAGAGGTGAGCTTCTCCATACAGGTTTTTCAAGTTTTTCGAGGGCTTTCAAACCTGGAGAAGAATGCAGGGGGTGGGGTGGAGAATAATACAGGATGTGACACTGAACTGCTCTCTTGAAAGAAGGCAGGGATAACAAGAACTTAAAATGGCTGAGGCATGTCTTTTTTCCCATCATTCTGTAAATCCAAAATCATTTCTGTATAAAAATATTTATTAGGGCTGGCACTGTGGCCTAGCAGGTAAAGCCATTACCTGTGATGCAATGCCTGTGATCCCACATGGGCACCAGTTTGAGTCCTGGCTTCTCCACTACTGATCCAGCTCCCTGCTAATGGCCTCAGAAAAGCAAGGGAAGGTAGTCTGAGTCCTTGTGTTATGCCCAGTTCAGTTGTCCCCAAAGACCACCAAGGAGCCGACACCGCTGTAAACTCTCAATCAACACCGACACAGCGGGTCTGAATTGAGAGCCCCGACCCTTCAGTTAACAGGGTTTTTATAGGGTTTTCAGAGACATTCTATACATCATGGTACCATTTAGCAAATCATCTCATCCCGCGGGAAATTCAAAGGACATCTCTTAGAACTGATTCGTGCATCCAGTGGCGGGAACGGACCTACTAAAGCTGATTGGATGGCTTTGGGGTTGATGCCTTTTGAACTGATTGGCCGAAGCATAGGGTCCGAGCTGCTGGGGTGTACGTGCTGAACTGCAGGATCTCAGGAAGCTATTAATGACCTTATCTGCCCTGAGAAGACACCAGGAACTCTAGGTATTTTTCTGTTATCTGCTAATAGGCTGTTGCTAGGAGAGTTTATCACAAGGGGAGTTCATTTATTTACTTTTAGGAGCCTCTGGCTTAGGGTTCAGGGCCTGGTCAGGCCCAAGTTACAAGATGAAAGCCTAATTAGAAATTGTTACACCTTGATCCAGGCTTAGGTCTCACACTTGGGCCCCTGCACCTGCATGGGAGACCCAGATGAAGCTCAAGGCTCCTGGCTTCATCCTGGCCTGGCCCTGGCCATTTGGGCTATTTGGGGATTGAGCTAGTGGGTAGATCTCTTTTTATTTATTAATTAGACAAAATTCATTAAACAAAATATGTAGCCAAACTTAATTAGAAAAAAATCAGAGCTCTGGTGCTTGAAGCCAGAGAGGAAAAGCCAGAGGTTTGTCACCTCTGTCTCTGCACCTCCCAATCTCATAGGCATCCTCTGGGGGATCCTCTATAGAGTCCCAGCATTCCTTGGCAATAATTCCTAAGCCCTAGGATTTCATTGTTATTGAGACTATAGGATAGAAATAGAAACTTAAATAAATGAACATCTGTTTCTTTGTATTATTAAGGTTTTTCCCTCTATCAAAGAGCATCAATTTGAATTTACGTATTTTTTTCTTCAAAAAGAAATACTGCTGCCCAACATTCTGACCTTAAAACTTCAAAGCACTTGATTCTTTGTTTAAGGGATCTTAAAAATGTCAAAGATAAGGTGATTGGCTTCTGATTATGCAAGAGCAGGAAGGATTAGGCTGAGATTTTGAAGATGTATGTATATTACAAAATCCTACCTTTAATGTGAATTTTCATGAGGGCTTTTCAGTGTCCTTCTAATAATAAATACTACCCTTAAAAAAGATAACTACCAACTGAGTCTATTTGCTAGGTAGGAAGTTAGAAATTAGCCTATGCGTACGTGTGTGGGGAGGGCAGAGCTGAGGGAAGCAAAGTTTCTTCCGAGAGGAAGAAGTCCCCCAGCATTTTACACTACAACATCCTGCCCAGACCCCTAGTAACTTTACAGTGGCCTCAGGCCTCCCTCCAAGGAAACTCCCCAGGAAAATCCTCTCTGCTCAGCACCAGATCGGTTCCCTAGCCTGAACATTGGGCGATAAAACCTCCCAGCCTTCCCCCAAGGAAGGCCCCCAAGGGGAAGCGCCTCTGCCCAGTGCCAGGTGGGCTCCCCAGTCTGATAACACAGTAGTGAAACCCTGGGGGGAATGTTACCTAACCCACACTCAGCAGAGCCTCTGTCCTGGAGAAGAGGGAGGAGGGGAAGGAGAACAATGGGGAGAACTGGACCCCATTCCCTTAAAGCCCAGGTCTGAATGCAGTCTGCGTGCTGAGCTCTCAGCTCTCCTGAGCCGCCCGCCTGGCCTGCCAGATGTATTCTCTCCAGGAAACTATGTAACCTTGCTCTCCCCTGACTGAGCGACTGGGCACTGTCTCTCATATTCTGTCTGGAGAGGGGCCCATCTGTTCTGATGGATGCCCACCCCATTAAATCTTGCTGCCTTGCTTACCACGCCTCTCTGTCTCACGTCTGACTTTTTTCTTGCCAAAGACAAGAACCTATCCCACCAGTCTCTGCTAACATATTTAGATTTTAGATTAGTTTTCTCAGAAAACTCATTTTACTGGTTGACTTTATCCAGTATTTTTATAGCATTTCTTTTCATTTTTATATCAAATACCTAAAAGGGGGCTTCTACCCAGAAAATATGAAGAACTTTCTAAACTCAATGCAAGAAAGCACACAACCCAATTTATAAATTAACAAAAGTCATGGTCATTAAACCAAAGAGTATACACAGAAAATTAACTCATGAAAAGATGCACGGCGTCAATGGCCACTTGGCAATGCAAATTACAATCGCAGGAGATACTACAGTCAGGTAGCAAGTCAGAAATTGAGCGTGTGTGTGTGTGTGTGTGTGTGAGAGAGAGAGAGAGAGAGAGAGAGAGAGAGAGAGAGGCCTGAAGAGGCACCCACTGCAGAAGCTCCAGAAGCCCAGTATCTTGCACTTCAAAGTCCTGCTCAGACCCTGAGAACCTCCCAGGGGGTCCCAGCCCTTCCCCCAAGGAAAGCTCCCAGGAGGATTCTCTTTCCTCAGGACCAAAGACAACATGGGGCAATAAAACCTTCTCAGACCCGCCCTAAAGGAAGCCCCCCTACTCTGCCCAGGCACCAGCAAATCTGAGGAATTTGCTCATTTTCACCCAACAAACCCTTCAGCCAGGACTCTCCATTTTTTGTCCTGGGGGGGGGAGGTGAGTAAACAGACTCCCTTAAAAACCTAGGGAGTCCAAACAGACCGTGTGCTCAGCCCTCTGCCTCTCAGCTGAATCACCCCCCTGGCCTGCCCGGGTGTATTCTCTCCATTCAACCATGTAACCTCGCTCTCTCCAAGTCTGAGCGACTGGGCTCTCTCTCTCTGTGTCCCTTCCTTTCTGGTGGATGCCCTATCCCCAGTAAAGTCTTATCACTCTGCTCTCTGTCTCATGCCTGAATTCTTTCTTGCATGAAGACAAGAACCCCATGGCTTTCATGGGCCTTCCCTCTGGTGACACTATTACACAACTATTTGAATGACTAAATACCAAGTATCTGTGAGGATGTAGGATACTGGTTCTCCCATATGTTGCTAGCGAAAATACAGAATTGCACAGTAACTCTGCAAAAACAGTTTGGCAGTTTTCTGTAAAATTAAATATACACATAACAGATAACCCAGAATTTCAGTTCTGAGACAGAGTGCTAGAAAGATGTTATTCTTATCTCACCCAAGTACATTACTGGAGAAACTTCAAATAAATGACTTTTCTTGAACTCATCAGAGAACTGAGATCACAGAGTAAATGCTATCCCCAAATCTGGAGAGAGACACCTGCAGGGAGATACAGGACTTGGATATTTTCTAACATGGGGCAGAAGCCAGTGTAATAAGACAGCTTGATGAATTTCTCAGGACCATGTGTGGACTAGCATGAGAATGTGAAGTTCTGAGGGGCTCAGTCATGTGGCGGTCCCACTCATTTGCAGAATTTTCCTCCAAGAATTCCACCAGGCTCACACAGAGAATGCAGAGACTATTCCCACAGTGTGTTGGTGAGAACAGAACTATAGCTCCTGCCAGAAAAAAAAAAGACTTAATCTGCAGCCTCCGGTTATACTATTATAACTGGGGAAGATAGGTCTGGGCAATGTTTCAATGGGCCTCCATATATTTCTCCCAATGGCAGTGGGAGACCAGTGACTTCAGACAAATGGTGTTGATGATGTGCAGACTAAAAATTATGGCTTTTGTTTTGTAGGTGGGGGTTGAGGAGATTGGCCCAAGTAGAGTTTCAACAATGGCTGCTGTATCCCTTCCTCAGTCCTCTCAGGGATTCTTCTGAATCTCTCCTGTCTGTGCCTGGTGGGGTTGCTAGAGGAAAAGCTTACAAGTAGCTGTGACACTGCCATGTCTGTGGTCCCTGGGACCTCACACTCACACTAGTCTATACTCAGCCCTTAGCAGTTTATCAATAATATCTACCTTAATTTCCTCACTAACATAAATGGCATTCCTAGGCATCTGTCCCAAATAATCAAATGCTCCGGAGTTGGGTCTCCCTATAGGTACCTGTCTCTTTAGATTTCAGATTAGTTTTCTCCCAGGAAACATTTCACTGATGACTTCACTTTTTTTTGTTGAGAGGCAGTAGACAGAGTAAGCTCCCATTTGCTGGTTCACTCCTCCCACACACAAATGCCTGCAAAGATAGGGGTTGGGCCAGACCAGAACAAGGCTGGGAGCCAGGAACTCAATTGAGGACTCCCATGTGGGTGGAAAGGACCCAACTACTTGAGCCAGCACTTGCTGGCTCCCAGGATCTGCATTGGCAGGAAGCTGGAGTCAGGAGCTGGAGTCAGGAGCCAAACATAGGCACTCTGATGTGGAATTGTAGACATCTTAACTGCTAGACTAAATGCCCACTCCCCAGCATTTTTCTTGTTATAATAATAGAATGATACTCTTTCCATCTGTCTGTATCTCCATACTGAGAACAATGCAATCTAGGTCTCCCATGTGGGAGGTGGGAACCCAACTTTATGTATAATATATATATATATATATATATATATATATATATATATATGAAAGTCAGAATTCCAGAGAGAGATGGAGACAGGGAGAGAGATCTTCTATCTGCTGGGAACCCAACTATTTGAGCCATCACTGCTGCCTCTCAGGTTCTGCATTAGCAGGAAGCTGGGGTCAGGAGCCAGAGCCAGGTCTCCAACCCAGGCACTGCAATGTGAGACATGAGCATCTTAACTGCTAGGTCAAATGTCCATCTCTATTCCATACTTTGGGTCAGAGATACTTAGGATGTATGCTCATGTTCTCTGAAATCTTTCAGGGTCAGTAGAAAGGTTTGCATCTGAGGCAGCTGGTGTCTAAGATGTAAAAATCCTACATAGTTGGTGGTTTTCTCTTCAAAGTGGGAGCACTCTGAAAATTTTTAGGATCTGCATTGTATGGAGGTCATTGGAAGTCTGTGGACAAGATATGAAATCTTTACTATTTTAGACTTTTATCACAAGTTTTGGAGGTATTGGTACTCTGCATTCAAAGAGTGGGGTCCTTGAAATCTTTTGAGTTCTGGGTTCCAACTTGAGTTGTTTAGACACCCCTGTTCAAGGCGTGAAGTCTCTGAACAGTCTAGGGGGTCTGTGTTCACAGTGTGAGCTCTATGAATTCTTTCAGGGTCTGTGTTCCCATCGGGGGTTTGAATCAGGGGGATATGGGGGCTGGTGATCAGGGAGTCAGAGGCATTCAAACGTATTAACTGGGCTCCAAGGTGTCAGTCTGAAGTACTCTGCAGTCTATGAGGGCTTTCAGCATTGTAAGGGTATTGGTTGCAAGGTTGGTTTGTGTTCTGTGGAGACGTTAATTTCAAGGCTGGAGATCCTGCTGATTTTCATCACCAAATCTCAGTCTGACATAACAGGGTTTGTGTGTTGGGTCTCCAAAATCATTGAGTGTCTGTGTTTGGAAGCCAGCAAGCAGGGGGTGAAGTGTCTGGATCCTTTGAGGGTACATACTCCAAGTGTAGAGTTGGCAGCATTAGGAGATTTGTATGGAGGGTGTGAAGTCTCTGAAATCTGACGAGTTCCAAATCTTGGTTCCAAGGTTGGAGGCAGCTGTACTGGGTGTCAGTGTTAAAGCCGAGGGATATCTGGAATTTTATGTCGTTTTCCAAGTGTTAATCCTGAGATATTTGGGAGTCTGAGTTCAGCTTGTGAGGTCCTTTCACATGTTGAAGTACTTTTTTAAAAAAGGATTTACTTATTTATTTGAAAATCAGAGTTACAGAGAGAGGGAAACACACACACACACACACACACACACACACACACACAGAAATCTTTCATCCACTGGTTTTCTCTCTGAATGGTTGAAAAGGCCAGAATGGAGCCAGGCCAAAGCCAAGAGCCAGGAGCTGCATCCAGGTCTCCCACATGGGTGGCAGGGGTGGAGGCACTCAGGTCATCTCCACTGCTTTTCTCAGGCCATTTGCTGATTGGAAGTGAAGTAGCCGGGACAGGAACCGGCGCCCATATGCGATGCTGGCATTGCAGACAGCAGCTTAACCCACTGTGCCGCAACAATGGCCCTGGCATTCGGGATTTACAGGCTATGATATCATTGAAGATTTGTGTTCCATTTTATGGATATCAAGTATTTCAGGATCAGAGTTTGAGTGGATGAGAGGTCTCTGAAATCACTGATGGTCTATTTTACCAAAGGTTTTGTGTAAAGTGTGTAGGGCAAGTGTTCAAGATCTAAAATCTCTGACCTCTTTGAGAATTTGTGTCCTAAATTTGCATCTGTGTTATTTGGTATCTATCTTCAGGGTGTGAGGTCTTGAATATTTTGGAAGTTCTGTGTCCCAAGGTTTGAGTCTAAGGTGTTTGGAATTCCAAGTTTACAGTCTGATGTCTCTGTACTTTTTTTAATTGGAAAAAAAATTGTATTTACTTAGAAGCATGTAGAATGTCAACAAAACAGCTGCAACATTTTTCTGTAATTACAGAGTGGTATTCAGTTAACAGAACAACAGTTATTTCATATAAGCTGCATCAGAGACTACTGAAGATAGAAAAACTCCTGTCTCCATATATTACTAATTTGTGCTGTGCACCAACAAGAACCTGCTTTAAATTTCCACGCCAATTTACAATCCCCATACTGTACCAGGCAGGGTTAGTGGCTACTGGAAATACCACCAGCAGAGGGCTATCTAAAGACACATTGGTAGTGTGTTAACCATACAGAAAAGACACTGTACAGGTTAAAAACAAATCTTAAACATACTTACAGTTCAATTTTTTTTTTCTTTAAAAGGAGTTGTGTATGGGGCTGGGGGGGCGTGGGGAGGCGGTTAAATGCTTTATAAACAAGAAAAAACTGCACTAGAACCAACTTATTCATCATCATCTTCACGTTCCTCCTCTCATCACCCTACTCATCTTCTGCTTCTTCCTTCTCTTCCTTTTTTTTTCTTGCTCTTTGTAGCCTGGATGTCTCTTTTTGCGCTGCATCGGGCTTTGCTTTAGCTCGGTATGCAGCAGTCTCCTTGTGGGATTTGTCCTCCAGCTCAGCTGAGGCTGCTTTTCCTGAGGCAGCTTGTCATCTGCAGCAGTGGGATCCCACCCCCTCCCAGTTTCTTTGCAACATCACCAATGGACAGGCCAGGATGGTCTCCTTTGATTTGGTAACACTCAGAACAGGCCAAGAAAAAGGCCGAAGGAGGCCTCTTGGGTGCATTGGGATCCTTGAACTTCTTTTTGTTTCCCTGTTAGGAAGGATCTAGATTTTCACTTCTCTTTCATAACGAGCCGCCTCTGCCTTTGCCATGTCCTCACATTTCCGCCTTCTCCCTGGCAGACATGGTCTAGCACCCCTCTGAGCACTTCTTAGAAAACTCTGAGCAGTTGGCAGAAGCCTATGGGTGCTGCTTCTTGTGTTACCCATGGCAAGTGTGCACAAAAACGCATCTGATGACAGCTTGCCCTTCACCTTCTTAGTGCGTGTTCTCGCTGAGGCACAGAGTCGCCCAGTGCCCGTCTGGCTCGCACTCACCTCGGTGCTCTCTCTACAGAGCTCACTGTACTGAAGTGGCTGTGCAAGCAGGAGCCACACACAGTCCCTGACTCTGAACTTTCTGAGGCCTTGTGTCTTATTTTAAAGTGTTCATTGGTGTCTTTAGGATGTGGAGGCTCCGAACTCCCTGAGGGTCTTGGGTACACATTTGGAATCTGAGCTTCCAGGAGTTCTGTGTTCAGGGTGTGAGGGTTCTGAACTCTGAAGTTGCCAGGTCAGGAGTGTGGGAGAACAGAATATGACTGCTCCAAATATGAAAAATTGATGGGCTGAGGACAATTAAGAAGGAAAAAATACAGGAGAGCTCGCTGCCCTCCCTCGATTTGCCTAGAAGCAGGACATACATGTACAAAGACAAAAGATATCTTGTGCCCCACTCCCAACCAGGTTAACTGCTGAAGACTATTTTTTTAAAGATGTATTTATTTTTACTTGAAAGTAAGAGTTGAACAGAGAGAGAGGAGAGGCAGAGAGAGAGAGAGAGAGGTCCTCCATTCGCTGGTTCACTCCCCAATTGGCCACAATGGCTGGAGCTGCACTGACACAAATCCAGGAGCTTGGAGTTTCTTCCAAGTCTTCCACGTGGATGCAAGGGCTCAGGACTCAGGCCATCTTTTACTGCTTTCCCAGGCCCTAGCAGAGAGCTGGATCGGAAGTGGAGCAGCTGGGACTTGAATCAGCATCCATATGGATGCCAGCACTGCAGGCGGCAGCTTCACCCGCTATGCCACAGCGCCAGCCCCTGAAGACTACTTTAGACCCTCATCACCTGGGGATGGTTCCAGAGGAATTTATGTTGTCAGGCTTTGCTCACTAGACTTATCTGCCATTTGTTTGCCTTCCCCCAAGTTGCTACCCTTCAAGATTTCACTCTTGTGTTGTCCCATCTCCAAAAACTTACTATTCTTTGGTGTAGATGCTGTACACCTAGAATTCACAGCCACCTCTTTGTGAACTATTCATTCTCCCACTGTATATGGAATGTTCTTGTTAGTAAACTTCTGTTGGAGTAGGCATTGTGGTGCGACAGGTTAAGCCGCCACTCGAGACACCAGCATCCCACATCAGATTGCTGGTTCCAGATCTGGCAGCTCTGCTTCCTCTCTGGCTTCCTGCTAATGCACATGGGAAAGCAGCAGAAGATGGCCCAAGTGCTTGGGCCCCTATCATCCATGTGGGAGACACACATAGAGTTAAGGGTTCTTGGCTTCTGTAAACCAGTGGAGGAAGATTTTCTCTCTCTCTTTCTCTCTCTCTCTCTCTCTCTCTCTCTCTCTCTGGCTCTACCTCTCTGTAACTCTGCCTTTCAAATAAATAAATCTAAATAAAAGAAAGTGTGTGTCTCATAGTAATGAATTTGATGTATTTACACAAATGTGTTTAGAATTTTAATTCTGTGAAATCTTTGAGGGCCTGTGTTCCAATATTTGAGACCAAGATGATTTATGTCTGTTTTTCTGGGTGTAAATATTCACAAATCTTTTAGGATATGTGTTTTAATATTTATATGGCATATGTATATGAGTTATTTCTCTGAATTCATTGAAGATATGTGATCCATATCTTGATATTTGGGTATTTATGTTCAGGAGGCAAAATTTTTAAAATCTTTGAAGACCTATGTTCTAGCTTTAGAATTATATGTGTTTGGGGGGTCTCTGGGCAGGGAGTGAGAGTTTCTATGCTAATTAAGTGTGTTCCACTGTTTGAATCTGAATCATTTTGGCGTCAGGGTGATAGCTCTGAGTTTGTTATGTCCTTTTTTCATAGGACTGTGTGTGAGGTATTTGCTGTTCTGTGTTTAGAGTGTGAGACCTTTGAATCCTGAGACTTTGTGACATAACATTCTGAATCTGATATATTTGTGGATCTTTGTTTAGGGTTTTGGTCTTGAAATTATTGAGAGTCTGTGTTCCAAGGCTTGAGTATAAGGTTCATGGGCTATGTGTTTTCAACAAGCATTCAAAAATATTTTATGGTCTGTGTTTTAATATCTGAATCTGAAGCACATGGATTCAGTGTTCAGAGTGTGAGATCTTTGAATTCTCTAAAGGTTTGTGTCACAAAGTTTAAGTCCGAGGCGGTTAGAAATTCTGAGTAATTGGGAATTCTTCTTCTGAGTATGAAGTTTATGAACTTGAGGAGCTCTGGGTTCCAAATCTCACGTCTGCAATCTTCAGTGGTATGCATTCAAGTTGCAAAGTACAGAACCTTTTGAGGGTCTGTGTACCAAGGTTAATATCTGAGGTGTCTGGGTCAATGTTCAAAGTAGTCTTCTGAGGTTCTGGCTTCTGTCTTCAGGGTATGAAGTCTGTGTACTTTGGAGGGTCTGTGTTGCAACACTGGAGATTTTGGTATTTGGAGATTAATTTTGAAGATGTAAGAGTTCTGACTTCTTTAAGGGTCAGTGTTCCAGGTTTTGAATCTGTCTTTTCAGGACTTGTGTGCAGAGTGAGATGAGTGTGAACGTATGAAGTGTCTATGCACCAAGATTTGACTTTAAAATATTTTGGGGTCTGTGTTTGGGGTGCTGGGTCTCTGAATTATTTACATGTCCTTTTTCATAAGATTGAATCTGAGGTATTTGTAAGTCTGTGGAATGAGAAATCTTTGAACTCTTGGAGAGACTGTGTATTTAAGTTTGAGTTTGAGGTATTTGGATCTGTATTCAGGATATAAATATTCACAAATCTTCAAGATCTTTGTTTTACTATTTGAATATGAGATACATAGATTTTTGTGAGCAAGGAGTGAGAGCCTCTAACTCATTGAGGCTCATTTGACCCCAACTGGAATTTGAATTATTCATGATCTGTGTTTAGTTGAGAAGTCTTTGGACTTCCTGCAGGCTTTGTGTCACAATGTTTGAGCATGAAGGGTTTCAAAGTTCATGTTATGGATCCGCATTTGGGGAACTGAGTAACAAATATTGAGTTGGAGGTATTTGAAGGTATGTTCAGGTTGAGTGGTCACAGAGTTCTTTCAGTGTCTGAGTTGCAAGGTTGGAGTCTGAAGTATTTGGACCCCTATGCATGGTATGAGGTCTCTGAAATCCTTGGGTGTTTGTCCTAAATTTTCTGCTGAGTCTTTTTTGGTGGCTCAGTTCAGGATGTGAGGTCTCTGAACTCTTTGGAGTGTCATCTTCCAAGACTTGAGTTAGTGGCATTTGGAAATTTATTTAGTATGTGAAGTCTCTGAATTCTTTCAGGGCCTGTGTTCCCGCATTTAAATCAGAGATATTTGTGAGTCTGTGAATTTACTCTGGGGATGAAAGGAGTGTGGACTTACTGTTATGCTCCAAGGTTTGAATCTGAAGGAGTCTGTGGTCGGGATGAAAGATCTCCAACCTCTGTGAGGTTGTTCATCCCAGGATTTGATTCTGATGTGTAGGGGTTTTAAGAGATTCAAAGGGCTCAAAGCCCTTTGAAGGTCTCAAAACACATTGATGATCTGTGTCCCAAGGTTTGAGTCCAACGTAATAGGAAGTTTGGATTGAGTATGCTATCTGTGTAATCATTAATAGTTTGTATTTTAGGATTTTAATCTGATGTTCTTGAAGGCCACTGTGCAGCATATTAAGTGTCTGAACCCTTTGAGGATCTGTGTCTCCTGTTTTCAGTCTGAGGTAATGGAGGATATGTATTTGGATATGATATCTTTGAATTTTTAGAGTATGTGTGTTGCAAGCTTGAGTGTGAGTTTTTGAGGAGAGGGGATTGAAATCTCTGAACTCCTCAGTGATCTCTATTTCAAGAGTTCACTTAGTACATTTTAGTAATTTGTGTTCAGGCTTTGAAGTCATTAATCTTCCAGGACCTGTGTTCCAAGATTTGAGTTGGAAATATTGCTTGTCATTATTCAAGCTGTGAAGTATGTGATGTTTTATTATAATTTCTATTCCCTAAGGGTTAAGTCTCAGATTTGGAAGAGTCTGGGTTCAGTGTGTTAGGTCTCTGAAATTTTAGAATGTCTGTGCCCCAAAGTTTGAATATTAAGCATTTAGGATCTCTGTTCAGACTGTGAGATCTCTGATATATTTTGAGTGTCTGTGTTCCAAGACTGAATCTGATGCATTTAGGATTCTGAATTTAGGATGTGAATTCCCTTACTCATTAAGAAGCTGTCTACCATAGTATGAATCTAAAGTATCTCAAGGTCTGTGTTCAGGGCATGTCCTCTGTGAACTCACTGAGGGTTTATTGTACACACACATGTATAACTCATACCTTTATTTTTAATTTTGTTCTTTTTAATTGATGCATAACAATGGAATATATTTATGAGGCATGGCACAACAACTCAAGTACACAATGTGCAATGATCAAACCAGGGCAACCAGCCCCTCATCTCCTTACACATGTGTCATTTCCTAGTGCTTTGAGCCCTCAAACTCCTTCATCAAGTATATAACAGGTTGTTATAAACTCCAGTCACGCACTGGAACAACAGAACCCACTCCCCTCATACAGCTGCATTTTGGCACCCACCATCCAACCTCCCTCTATCCTCCATCTCTATCCTTCCTAGCATCAAATAATCACTATTCCACCCTTCTTCCTTGAGATCAACATTTTTAGCTCACATGTATGATATGACTGAGAACATGCATTATTTTGTCTTTATGTACCCAGTTTATTTCATGTATTAGTCCTACTTATTTCATATTACTCATACATTGGGAAGAAAAGGTGTATTTCATCTTATAGTTTGAGGTTATAGGATTGGCTAGCCCCATAGTGCAGCATTCAGTGGAGGCTGATTTTGGTGGGTACATTGGTAGTGATCCCATGGTAAGCTTACAAGGAGAGAGAATAAACCTAGGCCAAATTTGAACTGAAGTACTCAAACTCCCCACAAGAACCATCCTCCAGGGGCATGGCCCAAATAACCCAAAGACGTCCCAACATCCCCATCTCTCAGATGCCATCATTGTATCAAGTTTCCATTCCAATCAATCAGCCATTGATATTAAGACATCAGAGTTTCAACAGCTGTGAATTTGGGGGAAACAAGTCCTACTCAACCCATAGCATCTAATTTAACATAATGTCTTCTAGTTCCATCAATTTGCCACTAATTGCAAGATTCTTCTGCCTTTTTAATGGCTGAATAATATTTCATTGTGTGTGTGTATATACCGCATTTTATTTATCCATTCTGCCAATAAAAACTTCAGTTAATCATGTATCTTGGCTATTGTGAATAGTGTTATTATAAATATGGAGTGTAAATATCTCCTTGATAGCTAATTTCATTTCTTTTTGGTATATGAAAGTTTCATTTTTAAAGACATTAATCTGAGTTGTTTGATATCAATACTCAAAGTAGGATATTTCCACTCTCTGAGAGTTAATGTCCTGAGCTTGGTTATGTGTCATTTGGTTCTCAGTTCAGGGTGTGAAGCCCTTAATTTTTTCTGAGGGTCTTTGTCTCAAGGTTTGAGAGTGAAGTTCAGATGTCTATATTTACACTGTGAGGTGTAAACTATCTGAGGCTCTGTGTATTCAAGTTTTAATGAATGTGTTTGAGAATCTATATTTAAGATGTGAGGTCTTAAATATCCCTAATGAACATAGATGCAAAAGTCCTCAACAAAATACTAATTGAATCCAACAACACATCAGAAAGGCCATTCACCCAGACCAAGTGGGATCCATACCTGGCATGCAGGGATGGTTCAACATGCAAAGATCAAGAAATGTGATACATCACGTTAACAAATTGACAAATAAAAACCATATGATTAACTCAGTAGATACAAAGAAAGCATTTGATAAAATACAACACACTTTCATGATAAAAGCATTAAGCAACTTGGGTATAGAAGGAACATTGCTAAACACAATCAAGCCAATATATGACAAACCACAACCAACATCATTATTGAATGAGGAAAAGTTGGAAGTATGTCCACTACGATCTGGAACCACATAAGAATGCTCATTTTTACTATTGCCATTCAATATAGCTCTGGAAGTTTTAGCCAGAGGCATTAGGCAAGAAAAAGAAATCAAAAGGATACAAATTTGAAAGGAGGAAGTTAAATTATACCTGTTGGCAGATGGCATGATCCTATATAAAAAGGTACTACAAGACTCCACTAACAAACTATTGGAACTCGTCAGAGAGTTTGGTAAAGTTGCAGGATATAAAATCAACACACACACAAATCAATAGCCTTTGTATATAAACAATATCATGGCTGAAAAAGAACTTGTAAGATCAGTCCAATTAACAATAGCTACAAAACATTTAAATAACTTGAATAACTTAATAAAGGATGTGAAAGGGCTCTACAATGAAAATCACAAAACATTGGAGACAGAAATAGAAGATGACACCAAAACAATGGAAAACCCTTCATTTCATGGATTGGAAGAATTAATATCATCAAAATGTTCATACTATCCAAAGCAATTTACAGATTCAACGCAATCCCAATCAAAAACCAAGAACATTCTTCTCAGATCTAGAAAAAAACAATGCTAAAATTCATATGGAAACACAATAGACCCCAAATAGCTAAAGCAATATTAAATAACAAAGACAAAACCACAAGCATCACAATACCAGATTTCAAGACATACCACAGGGCAGACATAATGAAAATACCCAGGTAATGACATAAAAATAGATCAATGAAATAGAATAGAAACCCCAGAAATTAATTCATTTATATGTAACCACCTAATCTTTGACAAATAAGCTAAAATCAATCCCTGGAGAAAGGACAGTCTCTTCAACAAATTCTTTTGGGAAAATTGGATCTATGCATGCAGAAGTATGAAACAAGACCCGTAGCTTACACCTTATACAAAAATCAACTCACAGTGAGTCAAGGATCTAAATCTGTGACCTGATACCATCAAATTATTAGAGAAAAACATTGAGGAAATTCTGAAAGACATTGGCATAGGCAAAGACTTCTTGGAAAAGACCCAGAAGCACAGGCAATAAAAGCCAAAACAGACAAACTGGATTATATAAAGCTAAGAATTTTCTATACTGCAAAGAAAACACTCAACAAAGTGAAGAGGCAACTGACAAAATGGGAGATAATATTTGCAAACTGCAACTGATAAAGGATTAATATCCAGGATCTATAAAGAGCTCAGTAAACTTAACAACAACAACAAAACACACAAACCAGTTGAGAAATGGACAAAGGACATGAACAGGCATTTTTCAAAGGATGGAATACAAATGGGCAACAGACACATGAAAAGATGTTCAAGATCACTAGCCATCAGGAAAATGCAAATAAAAACCACAATGAGGCTTCACCTTACCCTTGTTAGAATGGCTATCATACAAAAATAAAAAAAATAATAAATGCTGCCCAGGATGTGGGGAAATAGCTACCATAATACATTGTTGTAGGGAATGTAAATTAGTACAAACATTATGGAAGATAATATGGAGATTCCTCAGAAATCTGAAAATAGACCTACCTTATGACCCAGCCATCCCACTCCTGGGAATTTACCCAAGTGAAATTAAATCAGCATATGAAAAAGTTATTTGTACCCCCATGTTTATTGTAGCCCTATTCACCATATCTAATATATGGAATCAATCCAGATGTCCATCAACTGATGACTGGATAAAGAAAATGTGGCATATATATGCTATGGAATACTACACAATGGTTAAAAAAAGAGAATGAAATCTGGATCCAGTATTTTTGTGCAACAGGTTAATCTGCCATCTGTAATGCCGGTATCCCATATGGGCACCAGTTCGTATCCTTGCTATTCCACTTCTGATTCAGCTCCCTGATAATATGCCTGGGAAATCAGTAGAAAATGGCCCAAGTCCTTGGCCCCCTGCACCCAAATGGGAGACCTGAGAGTAGTCTTTGGCTCCTGGCTTCGGCCTCCTGGCCATTGTGGCCATTTAGAAAGTGAACCAGCAGATGGAATATCTCTCTCTCTCTCTCTCTCTCTCTCTCCCTCCCTCCCTCTCTGTAACTGCATTCCAAATAAATAAAATAAATCTTTTTTTTTTAAAAAAAAGAATGAAACCCTGTCTTTTGCAACAAAAATGGTACAACTGGAAACCAACCATTATTCTTAGTGAGATAAGCCAGTCCCCAAAAGACAAATATCATATGTTCTTGCTGATATGTGATAGTTAATATAGAATACAAAAATGTACAGGAACAAAATACACATCTTGTCATTTGATTTTTTTTTTATTTGACAGGTAGAGTTAGAGAGAGAGAAAGAGAGAGAAAGGTCTTCCTTCCGTTGGTTCACTCCCCAAATGGCCGCTATGGCCGGCACTGCACTGATCCGAAGCCAGGAGCTTCTTCCTGGTCTCCCATGTGGGTGCAGGGCCCAAGCACTTGGGCCATCCTCCACTGCTCTTCTGGGCCACAGCAGAGAGCTGGATTGGAAGAGGAGCAACCAGGACTAGAATCCGGTGCCCATATGGGATGCCGGCGCCGCAGGCGGAGGATTGACCAAGTGAGCCGAAGCACCAGCCCAAAATTCCCTTGTTTATACTCCTGAGGAACTGTGGTCTTTCTACTTTTTACTTGTTGAATATTATTGTTAGTACGTATTAAGCCTGTGATTACAGAGTAGATTGAAATTATGTTTTTGCAAAATTTTTTAAGAAGGGAGAATTGAAGGAAGGGAAAAAAAGAGGGAAATATGATTATCTTCTTAGAATTGTACCTGTGGAACACATGAAATCTGTTCTTTTTTTTTTTTTTTTTGACAGGCAGAGTGGACAGTGAGAGAAAGAGAGAGAGAGAGAGAGAGAGAGAGAGAGAGAGAGAGAGAGAGAGAGAAAAGTCTTCCTTTTGCTGTTGGTTCACCCTCCAATGGCCTCCGCGGCCAGCACGCTGTGGCCGGTGCACCGTGTTCATCTGATGGCAGGAGCCAGGTGCTTCTCCTGGTCTCCCATGGGGTGCAGGGCTCAAGCACTTGGGCCATCCTCCACTGCACTCCCGGGCCACAGCAGAGGGCTGGCCTGGAAGAGGGGCAACCGGGACAGAATCCGGTGCCCTGACCAGGACTAGAACCCGGTGTGCCAGCGCTGCAGGCAGAGGATTAGCCTATCAAGCCGTGGCGCCAGCCTGTTCTTTTAATATTAATAATTTTTTTCCCATTATTGACACATACACCCCCCAAAAAACATATGAGATCTTTTAAATCATTGAGAGTCTATTGTACAAATTTTGCATCTGAGATATTTGAAGACCTATGCTGCAATAGGAGAGCTCTGCTCTCTGTAAGCATCCCTATTGCAAGTTCAGAGATGTGTGTTAGTGTGAGAGTCTCTGGCTATCTGAAGGTCTTTTTTTTTTTCAAAGGATTGAGTCTGAGGTTCATATTTAGAGTGAGAGGTCTCTGACCTCTTTGAGGATCTGTCTCTTACTATTCTGAGCTTGATGTATTTGTGTGCACATGTTAGAGAGCAAAGCATCATATATTTGCAGGTCTATGTTAAGATGTGAAAATCAGGAAGTCTTGGCATTCTTTGAAGGTCTGTATTCTAAGATTTGAGCCCAAGGTATTTGAAAGTCTGTTTAGACTGCGATGTTCCTGAGCCCTTTGAATGTCTGTAATTTAACTGATATATTTAGGGATCTGTATGTAGGATGTGAAGTCTCAGAACTTATTGAGCATCTGTGTTGCAAAGTCAGAGTGTGTGGTCTTTGAAGGTGTGTGTAGAAGGTGTGAGCTTTAGGATTCCTTGAAGGGGTTACTAAGAAAGTATCAACTCTGGGGTTTGGGGGATAACCTTCTAAGGCTGTTAAACCTTTGAGATCTTTGAGATCTTTGAGGTCTATATCCTAAGATTTCAATTTGATGTATTTTCAGATCTGTTTAAGCTGTGAGGTCTCTGAAACTGTTGAGCATCTGTATTCTGTGTTTTGAAGTCCTGGTGCCAGAATGTGTTCAGGTCATAAGAACTCACAAATCTTTTAGGATGCCTGGTTTAAAGTTTGAATGTAAAGTATGTGGGTTCTATGTTCAATGTATAAGCTCTTTGAACTCATTCAGGTTCAGTAGCCTAAGTTTAAGTCTTGGATATTCAAGGAGGTCTATGTTCAGTGTTCAGTTCTATGATCTCTTTAAGAGGTTTTGTCACAAGATTTGTATCTGAGGTGCTTGGAAATTCATGTTCTGAGCCTGAGGTCTATGAACTCTTCAAGGGCCTATGTTCCAAGTATTGTTCCTAAGATATTTGTGAGTGTTTCTATAGGCTGTGAGGCCACACAACACTATGGAGTTTGTATTCCAAGGTTGGAGTATGAGGTGTTCGAGGCTATGTTCCAGTCCTCAGAATGTGAGATCTCTAAACACTTGGAGGATTTGTATCCCAATATTTTGAGTGTAGGATATTGGGGATTTGTGTTGAGGCTGTGGAGTCTTTGAATTCCTTGTGGGTTTTTGTTCCAAGTTTCATTTAGAGGTTTTTGAGATTCTGTGTTCATGGAGTAGGGATGTGTTTTAACTCATTGTACATGCTCCTTGGATTGAATGGAAGTATTTTGGTGTCTGTGTTCAGATGAGAAATCTCTGAACTCTTCGAATATGTATTCTCAAGGTTTGATCTGATGTGTTGGTTTGTGAGTTCCAGGATTAGAAGTTACTAATGACTTTGATGATCTTTGTCCAAAGCTTGACTCTCAGTTATTGGGGAATCTGTTGTCAACTGCATGTGATCTGTGAAATCATTGATGATCTGCTTTTCAAGGATTTATTCTTAAGTATCTGGGGTTCCATGTTCAATGTATAAGGTCTCCAAACTCTTTGACAGCCTCTGTTCCAAATCTGGAGTCTGAGTTAACCATATTCAGGGCAAGACATCTTGGAGCTCTTTGAGGGTCTGTCTTCCAAAATGGTCTGAGGTTATAGAGAGTTTTAGTTCAGGGAGTGAGTTTTATACGTTTTTTGAGGTATTGTGTTCCTAAGTTTGAGTTTGAAATGCCCAGGAATCTCTTTTCAGGATATGACCTCTCAAATCTTTGAGGCTGTCCTTCAAGATTTGAATCTGAGGTATTTATGAGTATTTTTTAGGGCATACAGTACCTGAATTTTTTCAGTATCAGCATCCCAAGGTTTTATTCTGATATTTGGGAAGTTGTCACAGAGTAAGGTTTCTGAATCCATTTAGGAGCTTTGAGGCTGAAGTATTATGGACTGGGTTTAAAGTATGAAATCTCTGAATTTTAGATGTTACATATCCCCAGATTTTTTTCCAGGTAAGCACTCTTCAGAAACCTTTATTTGTGTAATAATAAAATCTTGCTTAACTCTTGCTCAATTTAATTGCATGATTATTAAAAATCTCTTAGTAAATTGACTCAGGTGAAGTTATCAATTCTAGAATGCTAGTGCAGAACTAGATGTCCATTGATATTATGTTTTTCCCCTTAGTTGAAAACCACCAATAGGCATGTATAACTTTGTTTCAATAAAACTAAGTACATCTTCAGAGCTACCATGTAGAAATATCACATAGGTTTTCCCAAGTCTTTGGAAATCACACTCAAATTCTAAATAGGAAAAATATTAAGTTGTCAGAGTATCCTTAAAATGTACTCTAAGATGCTTATGTGAGACACTGCTTGGAACACCCACATCCCATTTCTGAGTGTCTTGATTCTAGTACCAGGTTTCTGCTAATGCACATGCTGAGAGGCAGCCAATGATGGCCCAAGTACTCGGGTCAATGCCACCCATGTGGAAGACCTGGACTAAATTCCATGCTAGAAGCTAGGGCTTCTGCCTGGGTCATCCCTAACATGTCCCAAAATTTGAGTGATAGGTGTTTAAGGATGCATATTTAGGATGTAAGATCTCTGCAATCTTTGAAAGTCTACTTTTCTACATTTTAGTTTTCAGTGGGTCTGTGTTCAAACTATGTGGGATCCTTGGAGTCTATCAAGGTCTCTGTGACAAGTTTTGAGACCTAAGTGTTTAGCATACAGTATTAGTTAGATTTTCATCACAATTTTAAAAACACTTGAAAGGAACTCCTTAGGAAGGAATAATGTTTATTTTGGCTCATAGTGTTGGAAGTTCACAGTCCAAGATGGGGCAGCTCCATTAGTCTGGGATTTGATGAAAGTGAAGGTTGGTAATGGCCAAGCATGTGTGGAGGAACCATCACATTGCAATTCAGGAAGCAAAGAGAGATAGGGAGACATTCATCATCTCCTGTGTGGTCTCTCCTTATGAAGCCACCACTATTCAATTATAGGAACCCACCCTGGTGGTCTCATCCAATCTAATCACTTTCCAAAGCTCCACCTTCAGACACTGAAATTGTTTTAAGTTCTATCCTTAATCCATTAACATAAAAAGAATCAAGCCCTTAATACATGGGCATTCGGGGGGGGGGGGACCAAAACTATTATCTAAGCTGTACCACATACTGTAATCAGGGTGTGAGTTCTCTGAACTCTTTGATTGTGTTTCAAGATTTGAGTCTAGAATATTGGGAAGACTGTTTTCAAGGTTTGAGATCCCTGAAAATCTTTTGACAGACTGTTTTCCAAGTTGTTTGATCTCAGGTATATGTGGTCTGTGTTTGGAGTGTGAGATCGCTGAATTCTTTGTAGAAGAGTATCCTCCAGTTTGAATTTGAGGCTTTGAGGCTCTGAGTCTGCGGTGTATTATCTCTGAACTTTTCAAGGGTTGTGCACCAAGTGTGAAGTCTTATGTATTTGGAGTACTCTATTCAGGGTTTGTGATCTGTTACTCTTTGAGGATCTCTGTTAAAGATCTCAGTACGTGGTATTTGGAGCATCTCTGTTTAAGATCCTTAAAAATCTTTGAGGGTCTATTTCCTAAGGTGTTTGTTGTGGGTGTTCAGGTTGGGAGCTCTCTGAATTCTTTGAGAGAATGTGCTTTGCAATGTTATTGAGAGATTATGGGGCCTTTAAGACATCATTAGATTTCAAGGGACTGAGTTAGGTGTAGAGGGACTGGATTAGTTACCATGAGACCAGGTTGCTATGGAGCAAGGCTTGCACCTCCCCTGCCCCTCTCACACATGTCCTCCTTCTATATGTGCTTCTTCTCTTTCCTCCTTCTTTGCCACCCATGGAGCAACATGAGGCCTCCCAGACACTGAGCAGATCATGCTCTCTGTCTTCCAGAACCATGACCCAAAAGAGAACCTCTTTTCTTTATAAATCACCCAGTCTCAGGTGTTCTGTTATAGCAACAAAAAAATGGGCTAAGACAGTATGTGTTCCCAAGCTTTGATGCTGAGGTTTTGGGAATCTGCATTCGTGGCATAACGCAAGGTCCCTGAACTCTCTTGGTGTTGTGCTGCAAGGTTTGTGTGTGAAGTAACTGGTGTTCTGTGTTCAGGAAGTGTGGTTTGTGAACTCATTTAGGGCTCTTTCCAAGATCTGAGAGTGGGATATTTAGGGTCTGTATTCAGGGTGTTAATCTCTGAACTTTTAGAGGGTCTGTATTCCAGACTCAAGTCTGAGGTATTCAGTGGGTCCACATTCAGCCTATGAAGTCTCTGAAATCTTTGAGAATCTGTGTTCTGAGGTTGTTGGTGGTGGTTTTTGTTCTTGTTGTTGTTGTTTTTTAAGATTTTTACTTATTTGAAAGGCAGAATGACAGAGAGAAGGAGAAAGAGAAAGAGATCTTCCCTCCTCTGGTTCACTCCCCAAATGGCTTCAACGGCTAAAGCTGGGCCAGGCCAAAGCCAAGTGCCTGAAAGCCCATCCTAGTCTTTCAGGTGGGTGACTGAGGCCCAAGTACTTGGTCCATCATCAGCTGTCTTTCCAGGCACATTAGCGGGGAGCTGGATGGGGAGCAGAGCAGCCAGGACTCAACCCAGCACTCTGCCATGGGATGCTGATGCCTCAAGTGGTTGCTTAACCTGCCACACCATAGTGCCAACCCCTCCTAGGTTTCAATCTGAGATATTTTTCAGAGTCTGTGTTATGGTTGGGTGGTCTCAGAAATCTGTGGTGGTCTACGTCTCAAAATTTGACTCTGTGATATTTAGGTATCTTTGACTTCTTTGAACATCTTTGTCATGCCCCAAATTTTCGATTCTATGTCATTCAGGGTCCAAGTTAAGGGCAGGTGGTATCTGGAACTTTCTGAGTCTCTGTCCCAAAGTTTGAGTCTGCAGTATTTGAGGATCTGTATTTGTGTGAAATCTCTTAATTCATTGGGGTTCATTGTTCCAACATTTGATTCTAGGACAATTGGGAATGTTCTATTTTTAGGGAATGAGGTTTCTGAATTCATTTGGGGCCTCTTTCAAGATTTGAGTCTGAGAATTTAGGATTCTATTCATTGTGAAATCTCTGAACTAAGAGGGTCTATGCCCTAAGATTTGAATCTGAGGTAATTTGGGATTTCTGAGTTTGGGATTTGTATTCAGGATGTGTACAGTCCCTGACAGCTTTTAACGTCTGTGTTCCAAGGTTTGAGCATGAGGTAATTCACCATTTGTAGTCAGTGTGAAAAGTATCTGAACTGTTTATGAATCTTTGCCCCACGTTTGGGTCTAAGGTGAAGCCTTTGAAATCCGTAAGGCCCTTTATTCCAAGGTTTAATGTGAGTTTTGAAGGATCTGTGTTCAGGGTGTGAGGTCTCTAAATTCTTTGGAGTTCTGCATTCCAAGATGTAAATCTTAGGTAACTTTAATGAAATACATTTCTTATTGAGACATCACCTGTAAATATATAACCAAGGGATTGAGAGAACTTACTATTTTTAAACTATAAATATATCTCCAAAATGCTATCTATAAATTAAAATGCCCTAAGTAGACCTTGCTTGCTGTAGATGTTCACCATATTTTCAGAAGGGAATAAAATTTTCTCCTGGAGATATTGAAATGGTTATTTTTAAAATGCAGCATGCGATCGGCAGGATAACTGTTTCCAGGAAAACTATATTGTTTATGGTGATACAGATATGTCTTCCATTAGCAGTTATTTTAGAGGAATAATTCTTGTGTGCACTACATTTTTGAAACCAAATTATATTCCAACTTCAAATTCATTTAAAAAAAAAGCCTGGATTAAATTTAATGAATATCCCAAATGCTACACCCTATATAAAACTGTGTTGGTATTCAGGTGTGAAATTATTACTTAAGACCTTTCTAGCAATCCTGCCCTCTCACTTTTCCTCCACCCTAACCATGTGCAGAATTTATGTTCACCCTTGTTCATTGCTGCAGCATTATCATGTGAATGTGATTTTTTTTTTTTTGCAATATGTAGTTCCATGGTGTCTGTAATGCCTTCTCTCACTGAAGTCAAGGACTATATCTTCTCTCAATAGCTTTGGTTCCCACCATGGTGCCTGACCCATAGTAGGTGGTAGTTATCACTGATGCTATTTTTTCATCCATTTCTCTAAGAAGACATTGTGCCTTCCATCCTGTCTGCCCTGGGCCGTTCTTCTATGTCATGAAGAGTGTTGAATGGTTTTGAAAAGAAGTATTCCTAAAGGGATCTGTGATGGACACTGTGATATGCTCTCCAGACTCCCTCTCATTGAAGTGCTTATTCCCTCAGTTGTTGGGTGTGCTATTGGCAGACAGCTGTCAGCCCTTGTAGGGATTTCCTCAGCTGTAGGGTGTTGCCTCACTCAAGGTCACATTCCTTCCTTGGATGGCCCACATTTAATGACTGATCAACCTGGGGGTATAAGGCTCAGCCATCTGGACCCAACCTGTGATGGCTCTGATTCAGGATAGCTCCATTCAGGAGCTCCCTGAAGAGTTGGCCATGGCAGCAATTGGACCTAAATAACAGTTTGACTTCTTTCTCCACCCATCTATGTTGTCAAATGTGTTGCCTCAAAATTGTTCATTGTACAATTATTTTCTTATTGTCATTTAATGTCTGTAGGGTCTCAGGTGATGATCCCATGTTTAGCTCTGATAATGGTGATTTGGTTTTTAGTCTAGTTAGAGGTTCATGAATTTTCTTTTTCTTTTCATTTCACAGATTTAAATTCATTGTTCCTGGCTTCAGCTTGGCCCAACCATAGCCATTGTGGATATCTGGAGAGTGAACCAGCAGATAGGAGCATTCTCACTCTCTCTTTCTGCCTCTCAAATAGTTTATTTTAATTTTAAACAAATAAGTAAAATTTAAAATTCAATGCAATATTTGAGACGTTAATACCTCTATGGTATTTAGGGATATCAGGTTATTAAGAGGGGATGTTCTGTTTATTTTTTCTGGGTTGGATTTGTTTATGTTTGTTTATCTGTCTCTTCCTTCATTTGCTGACTTCTTTTGGATTATACAATTGTTTTTAGCCTTCTTCTTCATTAATCTGTTAAACTTATGATTATTTTTCTACTTGTGACTTTTTTATTATTGGAATTATAATATACTCATCTAACCATTCATACAGTCTAGTCTCAATTTATATTGTTATCACTTGATTACTTACTTAGGATTTAATTTGCTTTCATTTTTCTAATTTCTTAAGATGGAACCTGAAGTTATTGTCTTCTTATTCTTTCTTGTTTTGTTTTATTGTGTTTGTTTTATTCTATGTTTAATTTTTTAATTGACAAAAATTGTATGTGTTTGTAATGTACAACATGTAGTTTTGATATGTGTATATATTATGAAATGGCTAAATCAATCTAATTAATGTATATTGCCTCACCTATTATATTAGTCAGGGTTCTATTGAGAGGTAGAATCAATAGAATATATAGATATGTGAAAGGGAATTTTTTAGGGGAATTGATTCATGTGATTATAGCAAATGTGAAGTCCCACAAAAGGTCATCTGCAGACTGGAGACCTTGGGAGGATGGTGGTGGGGCTCACTCCAAGTCTACTGGCCTTGGAACCAAAGAAGTCGAGGGGTTTAACTCTAGCTCAAGGCTGAAAGCTCAAATACCAGCCAGCCTAATGTTGTGATGTCCGAGGCAGTGGTTGAGCGTGTCCCTGCTCTCAGAGAAACCAATTCGATACCTGCCCACATTGAGGCTGGGTCTTCCCACCTAGTCCATTTGGACTCAAATGCTAATGTTGTTTGGAAACACCCTTGCAGCCATGCTCAAAACGATGCTTTTCCAGGCCTCTATGTATTCCTTCATCCAATCAAGTTGATCCCTAAAATTAACCATTATATACAGCCATCAGTTTTTGTGATAAGAACATTTAAAATACATTCTTTTATAATTTTCAAGTGTACAATACATTGTCATTTTAAAAAAAAATTATATAAGTTATACCAGTTTCATGTATTTCATATATACAGATTTAGAAACATAGTGATGCTTCTCGTCATACTCTCCCTCCCACTCACACCCCAACCCTCTCACATTCCCACTCTGAATTTTTACAAAGATCTATTTTCAGTTTACTTAATGATCATATAGTTAACCCTGTACTAAGTAAAGGAGCCAACGAATAGTATGTATAAAAAAAAAAAACACTGTTCCTCAGTGGACGAGATAAGGGCTATAAACTATCATTGAATCTCAACATGTCCATTTCACCCCAATACATTACATTTCAGGTACCTTGGATCAGGGAGAACATATGCTATCTGTCTTTTTGGGACTTTTTGGCTTATTTCACTAAGTATAATGAATACATTGTTATTAACATAGTATTAAATCGTCTGTATTATTTATTATATTTATATATTAATTCTATATTTATAAATTCTATATTTATGTTTATATTTATATATTCATAAATATTAAACAGTGTGTAGCTTTCTTCTTTTCTAATATAGGAGTTTAGTACAATAAATTTCCCTACAAGTATGCCTTTAATGGTACATCACAAATTTTGATGGTATTTTCATTTTCATTCAGTTCAAAATACTTTTAAATTTCCCTTTTGAGCCATATGTTACACTGAAGTGTGTCATTTAGTTTCCAAACATTTGGAGGTTTTCTTGAGATCTTTATACTATTGATCTCTAATTTACTTCTATTGAGGTCAGAAAGCAGAGTTTGTGAGGCCAATGTGGTGGTACAGCAGGTTAAGCCATTGCCTGCGATGCCATCATCTCATATGAGTGCAGGCTTGAGTCTCAGCTCCCTGCTAATGCAACTGGGAAAGCAGCAGAAGATGACCCCGAGCACTTGGGCCCCTGTCACCCATGTGAGAGACCCAGATGAATTCTAGGTTCCTGGCTTAGGTTTGGCTCAGCCCCAGTCATTTCCACCATTTGGAGAGTAAACCACAGGATGAAAGATCGCTCTCTATCTCTCTCTTTCTCTCTCTAACTCTGACTTTCAAATAAATAAATAACTTTTTTAAAAGAGAAAACAAACTTCGTATGATTTGAATCCTTTTAAATGTATTGAAATCTATAAAACATAATTAATATAAACAAGAAAATGCAAAGAAATAGTAGTTGTTTGAAAATTATACAGTTTCATACTCAGAAACACCATTTAATATGTTGTATACTTTCCTTCTAAGTTTTTGCTATGAATTGCTAAGAGTAATACTTGGTTCAGATTAAGTATCAGTAGGTATACGCTTGTATTCTGTTGTCTTTTGATTTCTCCTTTCTGCTTTTATTACTCCAGCCCTGTCTCCCAAACTCTCATAGCCTCCACTCATATCCCCAGCCCAACCCAACTGAACTGAGCTGTCTTGGCTTTTTCTTGGCAAGCTGAGCTGTCTTGGGTTTGTGTCATCCTGGGGTCAGGAACCTTAGGCTGTCCACTGTACTTCTACCACCAGTGCAAGATTCCTGCTTCATGAAATGACTTCACTTTGAAGTCCCCCTAAAACCTAAACCCAGTGTTTGTTTGGAGGAATGAAAATGGTTGAATGTGTGAATGCACTTCTGGGATGCCTATTGGGTTTGTGACCGATTGTAAGGGTGAATGGGAAATATGTGATTTCAGGAGCTCACAGAGCCAGCCCCCATCCCCAGGCCGTGGCTTCAGTTGACTGATCTCGCTGGTCTTCAAGGAGGTGGGAGAGTGGGGAAGAGCCATAAGTGACAACACTTGCAAGCAGACCATTCATTATGAGGCAGGTTCAAGTTCACACTCTAGCACCAAAATCCTGGCCCTTCAGTCAAGAATGCGGCCCAGCAACCAAACTTCTTACATATAACCAATGACTGTTGAGAGGACAGCCTGATGAGATAAAGGTAAAATTCATGCAGACTTCCAGAAATCTCTGCAACTGGGTAGAACTGGGACATGATGATTCTCTATTCCAGTCAGAATCCAAGCAGGTCAATGATTCCTGTTCCCTTTATCCCAGAACCAGTGTCTGCCCCAGGGTGCATGGTCCTGAAGCCAACTCGAAATGGACAGATGAGTGAAGAGGAGGACTGAGAACCATGATGGAAGCCACAGAAGAGATGGATGCCAAAGTTGGAGAGTGGGGGTGTCTATCTAAAGACTAAGTAGGAGGCAGGCAGATGAGCTTACCAGATTCTGTCTCAGTCAGAGATGGTGCTGATTCCCCTTCTCCCCATCCTACAGTTTTGTGGTCCAGTACAGGCCTTTGACCTTTCTATCCAGTGGACTGTTCCTTCCTTGTATCCCCTCTACACTACACGAGTGGAAAATTCCATCCCCAGCTCCCTTCTCATTCACCAAATGGACTCTTCCATCCCTATCAGCCACCCTGAACTGTGTCTCTCTGTTTCCCAGCCCAGCACCTGGAAATAAATTGTCCTAAACCCTGAATATTGTAGAAAACAAAGGCAGAGGTTCCATCTGCTTGTCTCAGAATGATATTCAGGCAAGTGCAGAGAGCACCCACCCCCCTTTCCTGATATCCTCTCATCATTTCAAGGTCCCCAGGCCCCAGGGTTGGGCCTGCTGTTACCACCATGTATGGCTCCTTTTCCCTACAAGATACCTGGGTTCAAGGAATGCCCTCTCACACCAGAGCTCAACGTTAATAATCTGATTGTTCTGCTTGTCACAGCAGAAGACAGGAAACAACCTGCTTGTTCAGGTACGGGGATAGGTAGCATATGATGGATTCTCATCCTTCAAGCATCGGGGACAGTGGGCAGAGGTTAACATGTGGATTGTTGGAGAACAGTTGCCAAGGTGCATTGTTCACTGAAACCACTAAAGGGCAAATGATGTGTCTCCGTTTAGGGACAGAAATGGAGTGGGAGGAGGTAGTAATGCATACACACACACTAGCATGTGCAGAGACCATGTCAGGAAAGACACAAAAACCAGAGCCCATGACAACAGGACGGGGGAAGGAAACTTATTTTCACTGTATTCTCTTTGCTACATTTTGTTTAGTACAGGTGTGTGTGTGTGTGTGTGTGTGTGTGAGAGAGAGAGAGAGAGAGAGAGAGAGAGAGAGAGACCCTGCAGTATCTTCACACCGAATCAGGAGACTCCCCTCACATACACAGAGTTTACACTATTCACACTGTGTATGTAGATCCACAAGTAACAGAGACCACATATCCTGAATGGACACAGACTTTGCATCCAGAATAGACGAGTCCCTTACATTCTGGCACAGAGCCTCACACAACTGGCAAACAACACAGCCTGGCCACACATACCCACATTGGAGCTCACAGACCACACACTGCAAACAGCCTCTTAGGGCTAGGTCATTTTATAGCAGGATATAGTCTCCTAAGTCTCCAGACCTCACAGCCTGGGCAACAGATGTCCAAAGAAAAGAGTGACCTGGGAACCTAGGCGAAGACCCTTAAGGAGATCAGAGACCCACAACCCTGTATACAGGGTCCTGAAGACCTTCAAGAGTTCACACCCTAGACTGCTCCTTCTAAGCAGTCCATTTAGCTTTCACTCTGGACAGGCCCAGCGAGCTCATACCCTGGACACAGAACACCAAAAAACCCAGGGGCTTCATGCTCTCACAGCAGACCTCCAAGAAGGCTCACAGACTCCATGCACTAAACAGACTCAGCCGAAGTTCAGATACCTCACCTTCTGGGGCTCAGAACTCCCCTTCAAGGAGTCACAGAAAGCGAGCAATAAAGAACAGACTGCCAAACACTTCAGAAATCTCACAATTATATCCTTCGTGCTTGAAGTCCTCAAACTCCTTACATACACTGCAAAGAACTCAAGGAATCCACACCCTGAACACGGACCACCAAAACTCCACAGGCACTCAACCTAGGAATCAGACCACCTAAGAATAAATAGAGCTTACATCCTAGACACAAAAAATTCACACTCCGAGAGAAAGACCCCCACCCTACCCTAGATGAGCTCAGGGGCCACACCTGCAATGAGCCTATAGCCTCAGATAAGTAAAAGAACTCGGAGATCCACACTCTGCACACAAACTCCTAATCAGTTCAGCATCCTTACACTCTAGGACAAGAAGCCCTATAGAGTTCTGAGCCTTTACACCAAGAATCCAGAGCCAAAGACCTCAGAGACCTTAAACTTGGGATGCAGATCCCCAAAGAGCTCAGAGACACCACACCCTGAACACCAACCTCTAGAAAGCAGAAAGACTCACACTGGGAAACAGAAAACTGGTTCAGAGACCTAACATCCTGTGCAAAGGCCCAAAAAGTAGATTTACAGACCTCTGGGCCTGAACATAGATTTTCTTTTTTTTTTAGACTTATTTATTTATTTGAAATTCAGAGTTACACAAAGAGAGAAGGAGAGACACAGAGAGAGAAGTTTTCCATCCACCGGTTCACTCCCCAATTGGTTGCAACAGCTGGAGCTGTGCCAATCCGTAGCCAGGAGCTTCTTCCGGGTCTTCCATGTGGGTGCAGGGGCCCAAGGACTTGGGCCATCCTCCACTGCTTTCCCAGGCCACAACAGAGAGCTGGATCAGAAGTGGAGCAGGACTCGAACCGGTGCCCATATGTGATACTGGCACTGCAGGCGGCGGCTTTACCCACTACGCCACAGCGCCAGCCCTGAACGTAGATTTTCACACAGGTAAAAGACCTTGAACATTATCAACTTAGAAACCTTACACCTAGGGCTGCTTTGTCAAATTGCCCAGACAACTCACACATGGTCACAGAACACTAAAGCAGCTCAAAACCATCCACGAAAAGAGACTATGGAAGAGCCGGTGCTGTAGGGTAGTAGGTAAAGCCACCGCCTGCAGTGCCAGCATTCCATATAGGTACCAGTTCGGGTCCCAGATGCTTCACCTCCAATCCAGCTCTCTGCAATAGGCCTGGGAATGCAGTAGAAGATAGCCCAGGTCCTTGGGCCCCTGCACCTGCATGGGAGACCCAGAAGAAGCTCCTGGCTCCTGACTTCAGATCAGTGCAGCTCAAACCATTGTGGTCATTTGGAGAGTGAACCAGCGGGTGAAAGACCTCTCTCTCTGCCTCTGTCTCTCTATGACTCTGCCTTTCAAATAAATAAATAAATCTTTAAAGAGAGAGAGAGAGACTATGGACTTTACATCCCAGGTACAGACCCCCATGCTGCTCGGCTATCTTCAAAAATTTGGATAATTAATCCTCTGACCAGTGCACCCCAAATCTAAAGAACCTTCCACTTGGCATACAGATACACAATTGACAAAGACCTCACAAGCTGAATACAGACCCATAAGCAAGACAACAACCTCATAACCTGGGCAAAGAATCCCTAACTCTAAGAGATCTATCACCCTGGGCACAGTGTTCCAAAGAGCTTAGAAACTTCAAAGTCTGAGCCCTAGATCCTAAAAATGTTCAGAGACTTTACACTTAAATCATAGTCCTGAAAATAGCTCTAAGAACTCATCCCTTAGAAATTACAAAGCAGTGCCCAGACCATGCATCCTGGAACCAGACACACAAGCAGGAGCACATCACAAGAGCATGGAGACATCTGAGATCAGTCTAAGAATACAGAGACTCCACACTCCACACAGACCCCAGGAAGAGCTTAACAACCTCTTGTGCTGAGCACAAATTCCTGGACAACTCAGATTTCAAACACACATCACAGACCCCCAACCCTGAACCCAGAGCCCCAAGCATTTGGCATCCTTACACCTGGGAAAAACCCCCCATGCCCTAAGATATTAGGGACATCACATCTTGAACACAGATTCCAATATTCAGACTCAAATATTTTTTCTTTCTTTAAAAAAATTTAATTGAAAGGCAGAGTTACAGAGAGAGAGAAGAAAACACAGAGAGAGGTCTTCCCTCCACCTGCTGGTTCACTCCCCAAATGGCCGCAATGGCCAGGGCTGGGCCAGGCTGAAACCAGGAGCCAGGAGCCTCTTTCTTCCATGTCTCCCACATGAGTGCAGGGGCCCAAGCACTCGGGCCATATTCTGCTGCTTTCCCTGGCACATTAACAGGGAACTGGATCAGAAGTGGAGCAGCCGGAACTCGAACCGGCATCCCATGGCACCCACATGGGATGCTGGCATCGAAGGCAGTGGCCTAACCCACTCTGCCACAACGCTGGCCCCTCAAATATTTTACTAAAATTATTTTAAGTATGCATACTTACAGAGTGCAGTGTGATAATTCAATACAAGTAGTCAATGTGTGCTGACGGAATCAGGGTAAGAATGGTTTTCTCTCCTTTTCTTTACATAAAAATAAGTAATTCTTGAGAAATTTGTGTGTCTTCCTCACGTGCAGGGGCCTTGCAGCATTCCAGTTTTAGTATCCATGCTGCAGAGAAACCAGGCATCAGACTCAGATCTTGAAACACTGACCTGTAAGAGTTCAGACGCTCTCAGCTTTGGAACACAGACCCTCAATGAGTTAAGAGACTTCACACTCTTGACGGACTCTGAACTAAGTTCAGAGAACACCTACCCCGCACACTGACCCCAAATACAATACATGCAAACTGCCAGAAACAGACCCAAAAAGGCGTCAGACCTCTCCTGCCCTGACCAAAGACCTCCACTTTCAACTGAAAAATCACAGCCCAGACCCTCAGAGTGTACAGAGAACTCAGACCCTCAATGCAGTCCCCAAACACCTGAAACTCAAACTTTGGAACACATACCCCATACCCTTAATACAGCCTCCAAACGCCTGATATGCAAAGCTTGGAACACAGTGGCCAGAGTTCAGAGACTTCACACAGGGAAATCAGACTGCCCCAGGAAACTCATATTCAAAATTTGGAACAATATAGAGACCTCAACCTTCAACACGGACAGCCAAAAACTTGAAAATCAAACCTTGCAATGCAGGAGTTCAGAAGATTCACCTCCATGAACATAGACAGACGATAACCTCAGATTCAAATCTTATAGCTCAAACCCCCAGAGAATTCAGGGACCTCACACCCTGAGCACAGACCCATGGATAATTTATGTACTGCAACAGAGATCATATAAAAGCTCACAGATCTCAAACTCCGAACACAGAACCCAAATACGTCAAACTCCTACCTCGGGACACATCTGCAAGAGAGTTCAGAAATTTCACACCCTGAACCTGCTCCCCTAGACACTCCGGACCCAAGCATTTAAACCCAGCCCCCACCCCGAGTTCAGAGACCTAACACTGAAAAAGACTCCCCAAAAACACTGCAGACACACACCATAGCACACAAGACTTCAGTAATTCAGAACCTCATGCCCTGAATACAGATTCCCCCTAAATATATCACACTCAAGAATTAAAAATTCAATGGGACCGGCGCTGTGCTGGCATCTCATATGGGTGCCTGTTTGTGTCTTGGCTGCTCCACTTTCAATCCAGCTGTCTGCTAATGGTCTGGGAAAACAGCGAAAGATGGCCTATGTGCTTGGGCCCCAGCACCTACGTGGGAGACCTAGATGAAGCTCCTGGCTCCTGGCTTTGAATCAACCCACCTTCAGCCTTTGGGGCTACCTGGGGAGTGAACCAGCAAATGAAAGATATCTCTCTTTCTCTGCCTCTCTCTGTCTGTAACTCTTCCTCTCAAATAAATAAATCTCTTTTTTTGACAGGCAGAGTAGACAGTGAGAGAGAGAGAGAGAGACAGAGAGAAAGGTCTTCCTTTTGCCATTGGTTCACTCTCCAATGGCCGCCGTGGCCGGCGCGCTGCAGCTGGCGCACCGTGCTAATCCGAAGGCAGGAGTCAGGTGCTTCTCCTGGTCTCCCATGGGGTGCAGGGCCCAAGCACTTGAGTCATCCTCCACTGCACTCTCTGGCCACAGCAGAGAGCTGGCCTGGAAGAGGGGCAACCGGGACAGAATCCAGCTCCCCAATCGGGACTAGAACCTGGTGTGCCAGCGCCACAAGGCAAAGGATTAGCCTAGTAAGCCGCGGCGCCAGCCAATAAATAAATCTTTTTAAAAAAATATTTAGAAATTCAAATGCAGCTTCTCAAAGTACTTTAGAGTCCTTCCCTCATGACCAAATACCTTAGATTCAAAACACAGATCACAAATACCACTGACCAAAAAGTGGGGAAACGAATCTTAAAAATCACAGACTTCACACCCTGAATTCAGTCACCACATAATTTATACTTTGGGGCAAAAGCCCCCATAAATATTCCGAGACCTTCAAAGTCTTAAGTTGACCCCTACATACCTCAGACCAAAACATTGGAACACAGCCCTCAGTGAATTCAAATAAAACGCACTGTGAACATGCGCTCCCAGTTACTTCAGACATACAAGCTGGAACAGAGACCCTCAGATAAAAACCTTGAGACTGAGATCCTCCAAGAGATCAGAGACCTCCAACGCTGAACAGAGGCCCCCAAAATAACTCAGACTCAACTCTTGGGGCACAAACTACCGAAGAGTGCAGAGATCCCAAACCCTGCACACAAAGCTTCAAATACTTCAAACTACAACCGTATCATACAGACTCTCTAGAAAGTTCAGAGACCTCACCCCTTGAAGACTGACCCATGACATGACATGCAAAGCCTTGCCCATGCCCTAAAAGTTCCGAGACCACACACACCTGAACACAGATGCCAAATATGTCAGGGTCGAAGCTTCAAATACAGACCCCAATACATCAGTGAATACATTCCTCAAATTCATACTTGGTACTCAGACCCTCAAAACTCAGACCCAGGTCATAGGCCCCCAAATAGCTCAAACTTGAACCTAAGATACAAATTACTGCTGGGTTCAGAGACTCTTGCAACATAAACATGGATCCACATGCTTCAGACTCAAATATTAGGACCTTGACCCATTCAAAGTCCAGGGTGCTCAAAAATCCAGACTCACACCTTGGGACAAACCCTCAAAGGGTTAACAGACCACATACTGAGCACCAAGATTCTCATGTACTTCAATCTCAGGGGCACAGACCTTCAGAGAATTGAGACACATAACACTGTGAAAACAGGCTGATACCACCAGCCCAAACTTGTAACAGAGATTGTAAAATAAAATAAAATAAAATAAAATAAGGGGCCTGTGCTGTGGCACAGCCTGTTAACGCCCTGGCCTGAAGCGCCGGCATCCCATATGGGCGCCGGTTCTAGTCCTGGCTGCTCCTCTTCCAATCCAGCTCTCTGCTATGGCCTGGGAAAGCAGTGGAGGATAGCATGAGTCCTTGGGCCCCTGCACCCACGTGGGAGACCTGGAAGAAGCTCCTGGATCCTGGCTGCATATCGTTCAAAGTTTTGCACCAAAATCAACTTATATTTTAATTCCAGGGTTCCATAAACATTTTGAAATCCCATTATATATATATATATATATATATATATATATATATATATCTATGTCACATCAGAGGATGTCAAGTGCTATGAGGAAAGATAAGGCAGGCTCAGAAAAAAGGCCTCACCGATAGGGGGCAGTTGACCAGAGACCACGTGGAGGTGATGATAGCAAGCCAAGGGGAGAGACAGGTAACCAGTGAGCAAAGTAAGATTGACGGGTTTGAGCCAACCACATGGCTTCTGTTAGAGGGCCTCACATGATAAACTGCTACACTCAAGTACCCACACACATACACAAACACCCTTAAGGCTAATGATAAAATAATAGTAATAATAATAGTAATAGCAATAGTAGAGACATTTTGTAATAGCCAGAATGGTACAGATTACATTAAAATACAGAAGATGTCCTCTATACCAGATCCTAATTGGCAAACTTCACACTCAGGGCCGGCGCTACGGCCTCCACCTGCGGTGCCACCATTCCATATGAGTGGTGGTTCAAGCCCAGCTGCTCCACTTCCAATCCAGCTCTCTGCTGATGGCCTGGGAAAGCAGTAGAGGATGGCCCAAGTGCTTGGGCCCCTGCACCTACATGGGAAACCTGGATGAAGTTCCTGGCTCCTGGCTTTGGATGGGCCCAGCTCCTGACATTGCAGCCATTTGTGAAGTGAGGCAGCGGATGAAAGACCTCTCTCTCTCTCTCTCTCTCTCTCTCTCTCTCTCTCTCTCTCCCTCTCTCTGTAACTCTGCCTCGCAAATAAAATTTAAAAAAAAGAGAGAAGCCAGAAATCTTGATTTGTTAAAAAAAATAAAAGAACTTTACATTTTCCATATAATAATTCATTCAATTCTTTCCTCCCCAGACCCTGACATCTTTAAATGCTACATTTCAGAGGCACATTAGTCGTGAAATCTGCCCTGATGGTTGAACTTCAAAGAGCCCTCTTCTTTCTTGGAAAGTTTATGACACTCCACAGTGCCCTTTGGAATTCCTGGTTACTTCTTCATCATAATTATTTGTGTGCAGGAGCTTGCTTGCTTCCAAAATGATAAAAAGCTTGTTCTGAGACCTTGTCTTGTATATCATTTGAACTTGCACCAAGCTTTCATGGTGCCCGGAATATATGAAACGGTCTAGGCTTAGTTATCTTCAGAATGTTCGGCCTCTCCCCTTGTCTCAGTTCCTTTTTTCTGCCAAATGAAGATAATAATAGCATCACCCTGGCAGGGTTTTGTGAAGAGTAAATGAGATAACCTATGTAAAATGCTTCATGTAGTACTTGGTTTCATAATTCATACAGTAGTTCGTATTAATTAATGCTCTATGAATATTATCTATTATACAATTGTTTTGTTATTGATCACAGATTCAGAATGGTGAATAAGTGGAAACAGTAGTACATACAATAGGCGCAAAATGTGCATGGCTGCAATGCACTATAAGCTTTAAATACAGGCTCGGCCAGAACCTTTCCCATGGCAGGTCAAGTGTGATTATTATCGTGATGTTGTAATTATGACCCAACAAGCTATATGCACCTAGTACATGGTACTTGACTACTCAGTCTGTGCTTTCTACATTCATACCCCGGATGGTTTCTGCCTTGACCTGACCTTGGTGAGGCCAGGAGATTTTTCAACATGTAATTAGGAACATCCCAGCCTCATCCTACCCTGTCCATCCTGTGTATTTAGAAGGAGTGTGCTGTGTTTCGGAGGATGAGCTATTTAAAATTTGAATTTCCCCATTGGTTTACATTTGAAAATCCTCCAGGGCATTTGTTAAACAATATAGATTTCTGGCATCATTCTATGTTCTTGGGTGGAACCTAGGAATCAGCTCTTGTAATGAACATCCCAGGTGAATTAATGCAAGCTGATTGCAAACCGCACACAGCCAAATGACGCAGTGAGTGACTGGGCTGCAGTGAAGTAATTCCCTGCCACAACTCTATGTGGACAGCAGGAGTTTCCGAAACTGAGGCCAGATTCTGATTCAGTACATTTGGAGTCGTGGGGAGGGGGGCTGAGGATTGGTATCTCTGATAAGCTCCCTGGTGATGCCAAGGCCATGCTGTGAGTTGCCAGGATAAAGCACTGTGCTCAGGAATTCTGGGTATCGCACTAGGGCTCAGCGGCAGAGTGCTATAATAAACTTGTCATGTCCCCAAGGGAGTAGCCAGGGAGGCTGCTGGCAGGCATGCCGGGTGTTGCTCATTCTGCATCCATCCAGAAGCATGCCATTTTTACCCAGAATGTGTGAAACACTTCTTTATAATGCAAAGTGGCATCTTTGCTGTGCAAGGATGACACAAGTGACCGCCTTTCCCTTGTCAGCACAAACTATGTTCTAACTTAGCTGTAGACTCATGGGGATTGCCTTCCATAACTGTGTGCGCTTCTTTTAACCAATAGCAATGAGTAGGGAGAGCAGTGGGTAATGCTCAGAGCCACCACAGTGGCTGAGGGATGAGACTAGACATGACCTGGATTCGCAAGCAGGTGTGCCTAACAGTTAGGGCTGAGTCTTTGTAACCATATGGGCAATCGGGATGGAGGAGGCCAAAGGGCAGCGTGGAAAAGGAAACAGACTTCACAAAGTGAGGTTTTGTCCAGGAGGACCAGTTTTGTTTAAAAAAAAAAAAAGAATTGTAATACAAGCAATCAATTGTAATACAAGGAGGAGGAAAGGAGGAGAGGGAAGATCGATGAAAAATTCATCTCTAATTCCACAATGTAATATAGTTATGCATTTAAATGAAAGCCTCATGAGTGCAACCTTGTGCATCTCCATCTTCTTGGAAGTGAAGCTTCTAAGTTAAGGAGCTATTTACTGCACGTGATGGATTATATAGTACTTAGGGAACCGGCTGTGGTGTCCTTAACCCACTTTTCTATTCTTTTTCTGCCCTGTTCATAAAGAATATTTATATATTAGGTATCTTAAGATATGTTTTTTTTTGACAGAGTGGATAGTGAGAAAGAGAGAGACAGAGAGAAAGGTCTTCCTTTGCCGTTGGTTCACCCCACAATGGCCGCTGCACTCGGCACACCTCGCTGATCCGAAGGCAGGTGCCAGGTGCTTCTCCTGGACTCCCATGGGGTGCAGGGCCCAAGCACTTGGGCCATCCTCCACTGCACTCCCGGGCCACAGCAGAGAGCTGGCCTGGAAGAGGGGCAACTGGGACAGAATCCGGCGCCCCGGCCGGGACTAGAACCTGGTGTGACGGCACCGAAAGGTGGAGGATTAGCCTAGTGAGCCATGGCGCCGGCCAAGATATGTTTGTTTTTAATTCATCTGTGATTTATTTTAGTATAAAGTATGAAATAGAATTCTAACCATTTGCATTTTTTTCTACACAACGAAACTGCTTTCCCATCAGCATTTAGTAAATAATGAAAACTTCCACTTTAGAAACATCACATTATAGGTGGGTGTTGTGGCTCAGTGAGCTAAGCCGCCCCTAGCGACACATGCAAGCCATATCAGAGTGCTGGTTTGAGTCCCAATGACTCCACTTCCCTTCCAGCTTCTGCTAATGAATCCTGGGAGGCAGCAGATGATGACCCAAGTACCTAGGTCCCTGTCATCCCAGGTGAGAGACCCACACGGAGTTCCTGGTTCCTGGCTTTGGCCTGGCACAGTCCTGGCTGTTGCAGGCACTTGGAGAGTTAATCAGCAGATGGAAGCTCTCTCTTTGTGTCTCTGTCTCTCTGTCTCTCTCTATCTCTCTTTCTTTCAAGTAGATGAAACAAAACATTTTTAAAGCATTGCCTTATTTAATCCTCATAACCCTGTGAAGGCAGTGCTCTCATTAGCTCATCCCTACAGGTAACAAAGCAGAGGCATAGAAAGGGTGGATAGTTTGGTAAGGAGTAGAGACAGATTTTGTTCTACAAGTTATCAATACACCTTGTTCCTATCAAACAGATGTTAAGCAGATTGCTTTACCCCACCCCTGAAGCTTTTTCTTTATTTACATATTTTATTTGAAAAGCAAAGGGACAGGAAGGCAGATAGACAAAGATCTATCCACTGACTCCCTTCCCAAATGCCTCCAAGAGCCAGAGCTGGGTCAGGGGCCAGAAACTCCATCTGAGTCTCCCATGTAGGTGGCAGGGACTCAAGTACTTGAGCTATCATCTGCTCCCTTCCAGGTGTCCATATGCAGGAAGCTGGACTCAGGAGCAGAGCTGGGGCTCGAACCCAGGGCACTCTGATATACAAAGTGGGCATCCCAAGCAGCCTCTTAACCAGTGCACCAAAGACCCACTGCCCTCCTCAGCTGTAACTGAATCCCATAAAAAAAAAAAAAAACAGGAGCATTCTATCTCTAGTGTTCCTGCTTCCCTGGGGACAGAAGTGTAAGGCAGGCTTCGACTAGATAGCTCATCTTCTCCGAGAAGACATTTTGGATATCAAAGATATCATTTATCCCAAAATGCAATGATAAAATGGAATTCTCCATTCTTCTGAGGGTTGTTTTCAGCTAAAAACTTGTAAATCATGATCTCCAATGCTGCATTATCAAAAACAAAAAACAAATGCATCTGTGAAAACAAAAGAGAGACAGTGCAAACCCTTTAGACTCTACCTCAGCAGGGAGGGAGGATGCAGGGAGTTTCGATAGCAACTAGCAAAACAGAGTTAGATAAAAGAAATAAGTGCTAGCGTTCTGCAGCACAGCGGGGTGACTGTCGTTCACAATAACCTAGTGGATATTTTATGAAAAGTTAGAAGACAGGAGCTCTGAGGCTCCACACATAAAATAATGACAAGGAGAGGGAAGTATTAATTACCTTCATCTGATCAATACACATTGTGTACATTTATTGAAATATCACACTGTATGATACATGGAATTAGTAAGTGTTCATCAAAAGCTTGTTCTAATGTTTGGTCTATCACAAATGATCACATTGTACTCCACGAATCTGTACCATTAAAATAATGTAATAGTAAAATAATAAAACTGTCTTCAGCATTACTTCTCTGGTGTAAATTTTTCAGTGATTTCCCATGGCAATGAGATAACGGGCAAACCACTTCGGTGTCACAACAGAGCCCCATCTTAGTCCATTTCGTGTTGCCATTACAAAGCACACGAGGCTCAGTACTTTATAAAGACAAGAGGGCTATTTTGGCTCGGTGTTGCAGAGGTTAGATCCAGCAACCACATCTGGCGAGGACCTCCATGGCTGTGTCACAGCCTGGTGGAGAGGTCAAAGGGAAAACAGCCATGGGTTTCACCTTGCTTTGGAACAAACCTCTCTCAAGAAAACTCACCTGGTCTTTAAAGAACTACATTAATGCCTTCCAAAAGTGGTGCCCTGGCGATCATTTCTCTCTGTCTCTTGCTCTCACTCTCTCTCTCTCTCTCTCTCTCTCTCCCCGTCTCCTTTTATCCATGATGTTGGGTGACCCCCATCTTAGTCTGTTTTCTGTTGCTGTAACTGAATATCATAGACTGGGCACTTTATAAAGACTAAAGCCCTGTTCAAGTCACAGTTCTGGACGTGCCTTCTTACTGGTAGCCTCTCTGTGCAGAGACCTGAGGCAGTGCAGGGCACCACACGACAAGAGGGATAGATATAACAGACAGAGCCAAATTGGCTCTTACAACAGACTCACTCTGGAGATAACCCGTTAACCTAGTAATGCATTCTCCACACACACATAGACCAGTAGGGGAGGGAGAGAAATTCTGATTGTTTTTAGAGGCCGTGTCAGCACTTCAACTTCCAGGTGGGTTTGCTTCTTTCTAAAACACCCATTTGGGGTTCTCAGTGACGCTGCCAGTGCTAAAGCCATTGTGGGACACCTCGCTTTGAAACTGCAAATTCCAAAGCGTAATTATTCCAAATAGTTACAACTGTGGCAAAGCTGTGTCTTTTTAGTGGGATTTTTCTTTGAAAATTGTTTATATATTTATTTGAAAGGCTGAAGGACAAAGAGACAGGGAGACACACACACACACACACACACACACACAGAGAGAGAGAGAGAGAGAGAGAAGGAGAGAGAGAGAGATATTATCACATATGTGCCACTTTTGGAAGGGATTAATGTAGTTCTTAGTGTCTTTGGCAACTTCAGAAAGCTGTGAGTTGCTGTTTCTCCCTCTACCAACAGCAGGAAGAAAGCAGAACCACTGTGATGAAACATGATGTCACCCACTTGGGGGGCAACCTCAGGAAGCTCCCCAGAATCCAGTACAAACACCACGGGCTTAATGCTTTACTAGTAGGACCTGATTATTTTTCAAACAGTAAGTAATGTACTGATGAATTACAGCTGTAGGAGAGACTGCTCCCCTCTGCTCAAACCTTTGCTTATTTATTTTTATTTGAAAGGCAGAGTTGCAGAGAGAAAATGAAAGAGAGAGAGAGAGAGAGAGAGAGAGAGAGAGAATCTTCAATCTGCCAGTTCACTCCCCAAATGGCTGCAATGGTTGAGGCTGGGCCAGGCCAAAGCCAGGAGCCAGAAGGTTCATCTGGGTCTCCCACATGGGTGCAGGGGCCCAAGCACTTGGCCCATCCTCTGCTGCTTTCCCAGGCACATTAGCAGGGAGCTGGATTGGAAGTGGAACAGCCAGGACTGGAACCAGCACCCATATCGGGAAGCCGGCAATGCAGACTATGGCATAACCTCCCACACCTTTTTAAAAGGAGCACTGTGCTGTAGATTTGACGTAGGAGATAGGGATGCCTTCCTAGAGTTTGAGGGTGTTTGTTAAAGAAAATAAGAAGGAGAGAGGCAGGGAAGGAAGGAGGGGGGAAGGGGAAGGAAGAAGGAATTTTCCTTCTGCAGTGCCCCAAGGCAGCATCATTGGACTAGACATAGGAGCAAGTGCTTGTAAGGTTTTGGCACTGAAGGTAGAGTATTGGGCTGGAGATGGGGCCAGAAGACACTGAGGGAAGAAGCAGGAGGCCAAAGTAAGGTGACTCTCCCTCTCTTAAATTTTATCCTAAAAGGGACCTAACTTCAGTTCATTTCAACTTAATTTTGAGATGTTTCTATTTCATTCTAATCATGACAAACCATCAGACAAACGCAAATTGAGGGAAAGTCTGCAAAATACCTGACCACGAGTCTTCAGAACTGTCAAGGTCATGACAGAAGGCAAGGAAAGGCATAGGAACTGTCAGGGGCTTCAGGGGAATGAGGAGGCCTGATGTGACTGAGATGACAAATGCAGTGTGAAATCCTGGACTGGACTCTGGACCAGGGAAAGGACTTAATTGGAAAAACCAAGCAATTGGAGTGAATTTTATGGTTGGGTTAAGAATATTATACCTAGATGAATGCCTTACCTTCGACAAATATGTTGTGGTTATATAAGGCAAGGGGAAGCTGGGTGAAGAGTATACAGGGATCTGTACCGTTCTCACAACCTCTTCTAAGTCTAGAATTATCTGAACATACAAAGGTAAGAAGGAGGCACCTAAGCCACACTGTCCTCAGCACCGAAGAGGTGAAAGTTTCCCTCCAAACTCATTCATTTTCTGCCAGCTTCTTAATTCCTATGAGAACTCAACAGTGACTCTTAGAGGCCGCCAGCTGCAGTGACAGCAAATCAGTTCAGCCCTCTGGAGAAATGAGATGTCAGGGCCCGCATTTTCCAAGTTATTGAAGCAGACTTTTTTTTTTTTTTTTGCAAGGCACTATTTGTAAACAAGTAGGCTCCACTTTTCTGAACACAGAAAATACCATAGAATTCTTCATTGTCAGTAAGGGTTATTATAAACATCTGCCTTCCTACAGTGTAAAAATGAAAGAGCTCTTGGGAGAACTAATCCTACTGGTGTGTATTTTGATCCTGCTCCGTGGATCTTTGCTGTCCTTTGTGGTGCTTTAGAGGGGAAAAAAAAAGACACAACAGAGAGATGGCTTTGAGGAGGAGTAGCAGTTTGCAAACTACAAGAACACAAAACTTTTTCACTACTCTCTGGGTTTTCGGAGAGTTTCTGTCACCGTCATCACCACTAAAACTACCGTGTTCTTGGTAGCGACTAGAGCCCACCCAGCAGAGGGCAAGTTTTCATCCAAGAGAGCCAGTGACAACAGCAGCACTAATGGCCTAAAGTCTGTGACACAATGAGCACTGGTGATCAGTGAGGCCCCCTAGCATGTTGCTGTGTCGCTGATATTCAGGGACCACTGGATTCAAGGCATTACTAGGTAAAGCAGCCAGAGTACCATGACCACCCCCCCCCCCAACTGTCTCCTTGACACCCAGATTCGCCACACGCTCCTCCTCCATGCCACACTCCTTTCATGGACTTGGTAACTTGTTTGTCTCTAAGAAGAAGGGTTGAATACTGAGGCTTGTGAGTCGCTTCCAGCTCCAACATTCGAAGTCTGCGCTTTAAGATACAACTTTCTCCTTTTACGTAACATCCTTCAACACCGTCAAAGAATAATTATCACCACTTGGTGGTGCAAATCTTGGTTTTGTCAGTTACATGCAATCCTTTCTTTTGGAAGTACATCCCTCCAGATCTCCCTGGCCACACCCAGAAGAGTTTTTATGTTGGACAAAGTGTCAATGTAAGTCAACAGCATAAATGTCTCTCTGTGCACCAAACCATTAGGCAATCCCAGAATCTCTTCTCGTGAGTGAGCCATCAGCCTCCGGTACATATCCAGAGAAGAGGACTTTCCCACAAGGAAATGTGCCCAAGCTGCAGACTTTGAGGAAATGCTTGAAGAAATCCCATTGCTTTTTTTTTTTTTTCCTCTCTTACCTTCATAGAACTCTAGACTCACTCTGGCATGAGTCCACATGTAACTCAAAGCCAAATCAAAAAAATATATAGAACTTTCACCATACAAGCCCTTCAACCTTCATGTCCAAATTGAATAAAACTGAGGGGTGCAGCTTGTATCCCTGAGAGTTCCAGAGAGCAGAGGGAAAGCAGGACCTCAACAGACAAATTCGCTGAGGTCCAAAGCACAAGTGCTGGAGATACTCTATCTCAGGCACTCACCCCACTGTAAGATCCCTTGGCACTGTATTTTCCATCAGGTGGATTCACCTTTGCCACCACATTACTAACCCATATTCACGTGACCTTGATGTAGATGGATGGAGGGCCAAGGGTGTGGGATGTACACACAGACAGCTGGGGCTGGCATTGTGGCGGAGCAGGTTAAGCTGCCATCTGTGATGCTGGCAGCTCACATCGGAGAGCTAGTTCAAGTCCTGGCTGCTCTTCTTCCTATCTGTTTCCCTGCGAGTGTGCCTGAGAAAGCAGTGGAAAACGGCCCAAATGCTTGGGCCCCTGCCAGCCACATGGGGGACCCAGTTGGAGCTCCAGGCTACTGGCTTCAGCCTGGCCCAGTTCCAGCCATTGTAGCCATTTGGGGAATGAATCAGTGGATGGAAGGTCTCTCTCTCTCTCTCTCCCTCTCCCTGTCTCTCTCTCTGTAACTCTGACTTTCAAATAAATAAAAATAAATCTTTAAAAAAAGATACACTGTGGCATAAGAGGTTAAGCCTCTGCCTGTGGTACTGGCATCCCATATAGGCACCAGTTCCAGTCCCAGCTGCTCCACTTCCTATGCAGCTCCCTGCTAATGTGCCCAGGGAAAGCAGTGGAAGTACTTATGCCCCTGCACCCACGTGGGAGACCCAGAAGAAGCTCCTGGCTTTGGGTAAGCCCAGCTCCGGCCATCGTAGCCATTTGAGAAGTGAACCACTGGATGGAAGAGCGCTCTCTCTCTCTCTCTCTCTCTCTCTCTCTCTCTCCTTCTATTTATCTCTGCCTTTCAAATAAATAATTAAATCTTTTTAAAAAGCTATAGCTTCTTAAAAAGAGATACAGACAGACCTGGGTTTGTTTTAACTCTACCAATTATGAGCTTTTGCATCTTGCACAAGTCACTGAACAGCTCTGTGCTTCAGTCTCATTAAAATGAAGATGCTAGCTCTAGTCTGCTACTGGGTTATTGGGAAGATTAAAGATAATGCACACAGAGCTCTCAATAACAGTGCTTAGGACATGGTAGTCATGGCAACGAATAAATGGTAGCTGTTTTTCTCTGTTCCGTGCGAAAAGAGTCAGACACAAAAGGTCACATACTGCATGATTCGATTGATGTGAAATGTCCAGAATAGGTAAATCCATAGCGACAGAAAGTAGATTAGTGGTTGCCAGGGCCTGGCAGGAGGAGGGAATGAGAACGCTGCTAATGGATACCGGCTTTCTGTTCAGAGTGACGAAAATGTTCCGAATTAGTGGTAAGGGCTGTATAACATGGTAGACATACCAAAAATAGCTGAAATGCACACTTTAAAGTGAAATTTTATGGTATGTGAATTATATCTTCATTCAACTCGTTAAAGGGAAATGAACCGTACATCAGTTTATGACTATGAATAGAAGTGTATATTTCTAAACTATGGATAATGGAAGTACTTGTTTCATAAAGTTTTTCATGAAAATTTAGTGAGTTGATTTTTTAAAAAATACTTTGACTACTGCTTGGCATATTATTAAAGCTCAACAAATCAGTTACAAAATTGTTACTGTTATTGCCATTATCATGATCATAATCATTTTCATCACAGCATAGTATAATAGCCAAGATCAATGTGTTTTTTTTAAAATCCAACACATCCTGATCATAATCTGATTTCATACTTCCCCAGTATGTGTTATAATTCACAGTGTAGCCACTGGATTCAGACTATCTTTTTTTAACTATTTATTTAAAAGGAAAAATGAGAGAGAGAGAGAAAGGGAGAGGGAGGGAGGGAGAGAGAAAGAGAGAGAGAGAGAGAATGAATCTTCCCTCTGCTGGTTCACTCCTCAAATAGCTATGACAGATCTGGGCCAGACTAAAACCAGGAGCCAGAAATTCCATCCGGGTCTCCCAGGTGGGTGGTGAGAACTCAAGTACTTGGGCCATCATGTGCTGCCTTCTAAAGCACATTTAGCAGGTAGCAGGATAGAGGCGGAGCAACTGGGACTCAAACCAGCACTGGATCGCTAGGTGGCGCCAGCCCCCAGACTCCCTTGATCAAAATCCTGGCCCCACCTTTTAGCGCTTGAGTGACTTGAGGCAAATTTTCAAGCCCTCTCTGCCTCTGTTTCTTCATTTGTAAAGTGAGGTTAATATTAGCCCCTGCCTAATGGATTGCCATACAAATTCAATGATGTATCCTTTAGGATGCTTTTGGCTTCAGGTTTCAGAAGCCTGGCTCGATTTGCCCTAAACCAGATAAAATTGGAATGAAAAAAAAAAAAAACGGATTAAAAAAGAAAATAAATGAGAAAAACTTAATACAAATCAAGAAGGGAGGGAGAAGGAAAAAGAAAGGTCAGAGGGAGATTAATTCGCACCAGTCTTAGTTTAGAGGTGCTTCTCAGGGCATTGCCTGCCCAAATTTTCCTCCTGGATATTTTGTTACCCACAGGGTGTTCTGAAACCTCCTCCTGGGTTTTTCAAGATTAATATCCCCATGATTTTAGTCTAAACGGCTTCAAACTGTTGGTAATAGACAGGCAATAAGTAAAGCAAAACGACATTGCGTCGTGTGCTTGCTATTATCTCTGCTCTCTGGGAGTATAAATCTCATTGTCAAAACTGTGCCAGGAAAAAAAAACTGTGCCAGATATTTTAATAATGTAATATTTTTGCCCAGTCAGTGACATCATTCCGAGTGGCATTTTGAATAGCCGATGCAATGTTAACATATACCCTAAAAAGCTTGGATTCATTAAACTAATGCAGCAAAATGCCAGGAAAGAAGTCTTGAATTGGAGATGAGACTCCATCCTTGGTTGCTCTGGGCCTTTCAAAACCATGCAGGGCTTCAAATTTCCCATCACCTAAATGGGAAATACCAACAGAATGCACCCTCCAGGTGGCGATCTAAGTATGTAAGAGTGTTCTATCACCCTACTTAGGACTGCAGAATCTAGATGGTTCTAGATGAATTTCTTCCCTGGATGTGCAGACAGAGGCCCTGAGACTTAGTGAGAGCAACCCTGGGATCAGACCAGCTGGGTTCCAGTAAGGTTGAACCTACTTTCCAATCTCCTTTTCTACCATGACATAATATAGACTGATGAGTTGGTTTCTATTTCCTGCCTTCTGTCCATCTCATTTCTATATATACAATCAGCCCTCTAGCTGCAGTTTCCACAGCTAGTTCACACAGCCATGGGTCAAAATTATTTGAAAGAAATGTTGTGTCTGTATTGAACACGTCCCTGTTCAGACTTTTTTTTCTTGTCAGTATTCCCTAAACTATATAGCATAACAATTACTATTCACATACCATTTACATTAGGGATTATAAGTGAATGAGAGATGATATATAAAGGATATGGGATGATTGTGTCAGTTCTATGCAGATACTATACCATTTACACAGGGTACTTGAGAATCTGCAGATTTTAGTATTCATGGGGGCTCCTGGAACCGATCTCCAAAGGAAAACTAGGGAAGACTTTGCGAATATGTGTGTGTGTGTGTGTGTGTGTGTGTGTAATGTATATATGCACTGAGAGAAGAAGATCATCTGGAAATAGGTACCAATTCTGTCTCTCAATGAGAAATTTACAAATATTCAGATAGCCCTTGGTGTATAGGTTGGTGTTTATCCAACAGCAGAAGGTCAAAGTTCTAAGTGCTTTCCTTTTGACCTAAATTGGCAAATATCAGGTTAGCAAATGGGGATAAAGGTGAGATAAGAACAGAAATATTCTTTTAGCCTCTGACTTTTCTTTTTCAAAAAAATATTGTATTCATTTGAAAGACAGAGTGAGAGAAAGACAGAGGGAGAGACAGTGAGTGAGATATTTCATCTGCTGGTTCACTCCCCAGAATGGCCATAATGGCCATGGCTGGGCCAAGCTGAAGCCAGGATCCAGGAGCCAGGAGGTTCTTCCAGGTCTTCCACATGACTGCAGGGGCCCAAACACTTGGGGCATCCTCTGCTGCTTTCCCAGGCACATTAGCAGGGAGCTGGATCAAAAGTGGAGCAGCCAGGACTGGAACCAACACCCATATGGGATGCTGGCATCACAGACGACATCTTTACCTGCTACGCCACAGCGCCAGCCACAGCCTCTGACCTTTGTAAGCAAGAAGGCAAAGGGCATCTACCAAACCTGGAAATCGTCTCTTCTAAGATGCCAGAAACTATGTGTGTCAGTCTGGGCTCCAAAATGGCCTCTGAGTCATTTTTGAGAAGCCCATGAGAGCTGCACAATCATAATAAGAGAGGAATGTTTCTTTGTATCCCCTTTGAGGGCAGCGTTGGGCATGGTGGCTTCTGTGGGATCTTTGCTGCTGGATTTTTTTACATGTCGTTTTCCCTCGGGAAGCTGGGTCTGGTAGGGATTTAAATCGGCCCAGCTGGCTTCCCCGTCAGACATTCAACTCAACACTTTGATGACTTTTTCATAAAAGCTTTAGACTTCTCAGTGACATGGGGAAGAGTCTTTGGCCTTTAAATCAAATAACAGAAAAAAAAATTCTTCAGGCAGAAAAAAATATATAGGTATTCTATTTCTGTTCCTAGATTAGTTCTTACACAGTCACCTGGCTTCACACTAAACTTTGATGGCAAATTACTTAATAGCTGTGACATCAGAACTTTTGCTGACCTGAACAAATTGCCAGTAACGGGAGATTGTGGCTCCAATTTCTTCTTCCAGTCCTCCTTCCCTTTCTGTCTGCCTAAAAAGAAAACACTGGGATTCCTCTGGGGGTGGGAGTTACCGTATTAAAGCATTCATCGAATGATATCATGTCCCAGGCATCCCAGCCCTTCCCTCCTCCACATCTTCAAAGACCAGAGGGAAGAAGGCCCTGCCTACAACATGTTAGGGAACTGGACTAGCTCGATGAGCTTTTATTTCCCCAGGAATAACCGTTGTCCCCACTTTCCCTACTGAAAGGTGCAACTATCTGTAGCGTCCACTCTGCTATGGACTGAATTGTGCTCCACCTCCCCCCATTCATGTATTGAAACCATAACCCTCAATGTAATTACCAGGAGGTAATTACAGTAATTACGGTAAAGCAAGGTCCTAAGCGTGGAGCCCTAATCCAATAGATGAATGCCCTGATAGGAACAGACATCACAGAGCTTGCTCTCCTATTCTGTACTCACAAAACAAAACAAAAGGCAGTGAGAAGCTGGCTGTGTAAAAGTCAGAAAGGTAATCCTCATTGGAAACCAGATGGGCCAGGTTGGTGATCTCAGACTTCCGGCCCCCAGAACTGTGAGCAAACAAATCTGTGGGGCTTCAGCCACCCAGTCTGTGGTATTTTGCTCTGGCCGCCCTAGCAGACTAAGACACGCCCCAACTCCTTTCTGTGCATTTCCTTCTCAGTAGCGCCCTCTTTCACAACCCTTCAGATTCCCACCTCACCTTAGCAGCAGCTTTCTTGAGCTACACGTGTAAAATTCTTTGAGCCTTGACCTCATTCTTCCTACTATTTTTATGGTTCTTGTCCATACTTCGTCCAATCTGAACAAATACGTTACTTGTAGGGATGGCAATTTTGAACCACATACGCTATCTCACATGAACAACAAGATGTAAGCACTCACACACTGTATCCTCCAGTATGACTGCACAATGCACTCATAGGATTGTTAAGTATATTTACATACATTTACATATATTTACATGTATATACAGAGGATTTCATTTCCCCAGTCTGGTCCAAACCTTTCTATTCAATGAGGTTTTGGGTATCCTCCCAGGGATTGGTTAAAGATGACAAAATGGTTCCTGCTTATTACTAGTGGTGAGTTTGCCCCCATTAAAAGGCATTAAATGGAAGCATAAGCAGGATGAGGATTAGTAAGAGTCCTGTGTGGGAACACGGGCTGGAGATTCTGCTCACATACCCCGTGTTTGTGAAGAGTCCCTGATGGTTAGCTCCTCTGACAGGGACAGACAGATGAGATCATTCTGGAACATGGGCCCTTTATCTCTCTGAGAAAAAGAGGTTAAATTCACTATCAAAATTTCCATATGTGGCCGGCATATGGCACAGCAGGTTAAGCTATCACTTGGGCATCTCATCTTAGAGTGACCACTCGAATCCCAGCTGCTCCACATCCAATCCAGCTCCTGCTAATGCTCCTGGGGAGGCAGTGGAAGATGGAACAAGTGCTTGGGCCCCTGCATCCACATAGGAGACCTAGAAGGAGCTCCTGGCCCCTGCCATTTGGAGACTGAACCAGCAAATTGAAGACCTCTCTCTCTCTCTCCCTCCTTTCAAATAAAATTAGGTTGAGACAGAAAGAGAGGTCTTCCAACCACTGGTTCAATCCCCCAATGGCTGCAATGACCAGAGCTGCGCTGATCCAAAGCCAAGAACCAGGAGTTTCTTCTGGGTCTCTTACATGGGTGCAGGGGTCCAAGGACTTGGGCCATCTTCTACTGCTTTCCCAGGCCACAGCAGAGAGCTGGATTGAAAGTGAGGCAGCTGGGACTCGAACCGGCACCCATATGGGATGGTGGCACTGCAGGCCCAGCTTTAACCAGCTGCACCACAGTGCAGGCCCCTCAAATAAATATTTTTTTAAAAAAAGCTTCCACATATTCAACTCCCTCTTCCTCAAACAAAACTACAGAGCTGAGCTACCAAAGTGGCTTCCAGCAAATGGGTGGCCATAAGTGTTCCCAGCCTCTATGGCACTGTCTTTGACACACAGACAGTGAGACCCTAGGACAGCGACAGCATTCCAGCTCTCCCCTTGTTTATTTTGCCTGCAGGACCTCATAGGCATAAATCACTGATACTTAAGCTCACTTTTCACGTTACCACTTTATAGGCTTATTTTTATCTATTCTCATCCACTTGAAAAGCGGAGCAAGATAGAGAATGAGGGGGAGAGAGAGAGACTGACTTCATTTGCTGGTTCACACCTCAAATGCCCACAACAACCAGGCCTGCGCCAGGAACTCCATCCAGGTCTCCCATAGGCCTACTGCCTCCCAGGTTCATTAGCAGGGAGCTGCATCAGAAGCAGAGTACTGGAACTCGATCTGGCACTTTGATATGGGATGTGGGCATCCCAAGCAGAGGCTTGCTTAACCCACTATGAGGCAATGCCCATCCCTGTTAGCACTTTCAGATGCTGGATATTTCAAAAGAATGTATTCCACTGGCAAGGGGGTGGGATAGGCAGGTGTCCGTGGGATGGAAGTTGAAAAGAGGTAGCTAGCTACCTCCATGCTCCCTGCTGCACACACACCCAGAGCCCAGCAGGCAGAGATGCAGAGCTGTGAGCCACCAAGGCTTTTTTCTTGTTTGTCTTCCCCTCAAAATATGTATACTGAGCATTGCAACTCTTCCTTTCATTTGCATCGTGGGGAAATCATAAATATCTACATCCACTCATACTCAATAGAAACAATAGTTGGCAATGACTTTCTTCTTCCCATTCCAATTGATAGACACCATGCATTGAAAGGAAATAAATGGGGATCCTATGTCATCAAAAGCAATTTCAAGATATCTATCGGTCAAAGAAAAAAAAATTATCAGTTCTTGCTCAGCACTGAGGTAGCTGATGATCTGTGTTCCTGGAGCAACAGAATTTGCCACACCAGCTGTTGTGCTTTGGGCCACACCTTTCTAAAAGAATAGCCATAGGGTGGCTGTGTGTTTATTCTGACTGCATGGGGGGAGGTGGACAGGTGCCCTCGCTGTAAGGCATCAAAGTTGGTAACGTCACCACACGTACCCTGGGCATGGGGTGGGGCCATCCATGTGCAGGTGCCAACTCTGCCTGGAGCCAAGGAGAGAAGACCAGATGGCTGCTGGGGGAGGGAGGGCGGGGGTCCTGGCTCTCCTGATGCTCTGGACACACCAGATGGGAATGCTCTGGCAAACACAGATACTTATTTCTCTGAACATATCCATGCAGGAACATTCGTCCTTCCTTCAGGCACTGAATTTGCTTCCCATAGCTCTTTTTTCCCCTTAGCTCGCTCCCAGAACAAAATACCACAAACATCATGGCTGAAAACAATAGGAACTGATTGTCTCCGTATGGGGGTGGGGGGGGGCAGAAGGCCAAGATCAAAGTGTTGGCAGGGTCATGCTCCCTCTGAAGCCTCCAGCAGAGACGCCTGCCTCACCTCATCCAGCTTCTGGTGCCTCCAGATATTCTGGCTCGTGGCAACATCACTCCTGTCTTGGCCTCCATCTTCCCGCTGCCTCCTCTTCTGTCTGCTTGAGTCTTGAATTTCCCTCTCCTTTCTCTAAAGCATTGCATTTTAGAGCCCTGAACGCAGGACAATCTCATCTTAACATAGTTAGCGCTGCAAAGACCCTACGTTCACGTAAAGTCACATTCATAGGCACCAGCCCTCAGGACTTGGACACACATGTTTGGAGGACACAATTCAACCTAGTACCGGCAGCGTATCTGAGATTTCTCATGGCCTATTGATTCATAATAAATTACAGCCATCCCATAGTCGCTTTCTTCCCCTTTTCTTTGTGCCCCAGGGACTTGGACTGAAGGTAGAGATGTCAATGAAAACGTGGCCAGACTCCCAGGTTTTGACCTTGAAGCAGGGAGGAAAGGGGAGTTACAGAGTCCTGCAGTCTGGCACTATGTTATGCTGGAAATTCCCCGCGTGTTCTTTTTGTTTTTTTAAGATTTACTTATTTATTTGAAAGTCAGAGTTACAGAGAGAGGCAGAGTCAGAGAAAGAGAGAGAGAGAGAGAGAGAGAGAGAGAGAGAGAGAGCGCTCTTCCATCCGATGGTTCACTCCCCTGTTGGCCACAACGGCAAGAGCTGCGCCAATCTGAAGCCAGGAGCCAGGAGCTTCTTCCGAGTCTCTCATGTGGGTGCAGGGACCCAAGGACTTGGGCCATCTTCTACTGCCTTCCCAGGCTATAGCTGGGATATGCTGGAACTAGAACCGGCACCCATATGGGATGCCGGTGCTTCAGGCCAAGGCTTTAACCCGCTGCGCCACAGTGTCGGCCCACCACGTGCTCTTAGTTAGGCCTTTCAAGTAGAGACAGCCAGCAGCAAGCAACTTCACTGAGGCTCTGAGTAACCCACCCAAGCTCTCCCAGCAGTCTCTGGACAGGCCCAGTGCGTCTGATTGCACAGCCTCAATCACTTGTGTGGAGGAGGATATAGAGAGAGACAGAATACGTGACCGCCATGAGGCAGCATGTGCCGTGCTCTGGGAGGACCCAGACCATACCCTCCCTGAGGTGCCAGCTCATTTGTGCCTGCTTTTCCCCTGAATGGAACAACCCTTTCCGTTGGATAAATATAGAGAGGCGTTTCAGCAAGAATCTCCCAGAGAGGAATAACGCCTGCTCCAAAAAGCAAGTACATGCTGAAAGTAACGTGGGTCCATTCCAGGAACACAGTTGCTCAGAAGGAGAAGGGGAAGGGAGCAAGGGCTGGCTGAAGAAAGAGGCTGGGAATACTCTAAAGACAGAATTGTCAAGTCCATGGCCCTAGTGCAGGCTGCGCTCAATTACCATAGGCTTTCTCCCAGCTCTGGAAGTACAAGGTCAAGGTGCAGGCTGATGTGGTTTCTGGTTTGCAGACAGGCATCTTGTATCCTCACACAGTGGAGCAAAGAAGCAAGCGCTCTTGTGTCTTTTTTTTATGAGCACATTAATCCCATCATGAGGGCTCCACTGTCAATACTTAATTACCTCTCAAAGGCCCCAGCCCCAAATACCATCACCTTAGGGATTAGGTTTTCCCCATTGGAATTTGGAGCACCAACACGCTGCCCAGTTCTGTGTGGGTCCCTAACAGCCAGGAGATTCCGAATGGGTCAGGCCCCTCTGTCTCCTTCAGATTCCCATCTAGAAAGGATACATACATTTTTCCATCTATCAATGATTTTACAGTGGTTTTGCTGGAACCGCTTGGCTTGGGTACTGTTTTATATGAAAACACAGGTCACCTACAGTGATCTAGGAAATTAATTCAAGTTAGGCTGGGGTCCAGCTCCATGGCGCACTCGGTTAATCCTCTGTCTGGGGCGCCAGTTCTAGTCCTGGCTGCTCATCTTCCAATCCAGCTCTCTGCTATGGCCTGGGAAAGCAGTAGAAGATGGCCCAAGTCCTTGGGCCCTTGTACCCTTGTGGAAGACCTGGAAGAAGCTCCTGGCTCCTGGCTTTGGATCGGTGCAGCTCTGGCCATTGCAACCATTTGGGGAGTGAACCAGCGGATGGAAGACCTTTCTCTCTGTCTCTCTCTCTCACTGTCTATAACTGTCTGTCAAATAAATAAATAAAATCTTTAAAAAATTTAAAAAAGTTAGGCCACTAAAAAGAAATCTGAAGAAGGGAACACTCTGGGAAAAAATTCTAAATGTGTAAATATTTTATCTAAACAGGAAAAATGACAAAGAATCTAGAGAAGACAGAGGCAATTCTAGGAAATAAATTAGCAAATTCTGAGCCTGGTGATCACAGCAATATAAAATCCCAGCATAAAAATGTCTGAGATGATATTGATAAACCACTTCCTCAGACAAGAATAGCTACACTTGGAAAAGCAAGGAGAAATTAGGGGCCAGCGTTGTGGCTCAGGGGGTTAAGCCACCACCTCCAACACCAGCACCCCATACGAGCACCATTTCCAGTCCCAGCTGTTCCACTTCTGATCCAGCTCCCCACTAATGCACCTGAGAAAGCAGCAGAAGACAGCACAAAGGTTTGGCCCCATCATGCATGTGGAACACCCGGATGAAGTTCCTGGCTCCTGGCTTCAGTCTGGCCCAGCTATGGCTGTCATGGCCATTTGGGGAGTGAACAAGTAGATAGATTGCTCTCTCTCTCTCTCTCTCTCTCTCTCTCTCAAACTCTGACTTTCAAATAAATAACTCTTTTAAAAAGAAAAATAAATAATTTTTAAAAGGAAGAAATCTAAAAATCTGGGTGAAAATAAAGTAGGAAGAATTTCAGTCAGATAGCTGGAAGAACTTCCTGGTCATTATGGGAATAAAAAATTAATCCAGAGAGGTGTGGAGCCCATTGCCCCATAGACACACAGGAACATTATATATATATATATATATATATATATTTCTCTTTAATTTCCTAACCGCAGAATAGAATCAGCCAATCTGGTTTCTCCTGCTAAGCTTTCTCTTCCTCGCTTTTTTAAGAGAAAAAAAAAACACCCTTTAACATACATTTGACTTCCCTCAAAATACATATTACCAGGGCCGGTGCTGTGTCGCAGTAGGTTAATCCTCCACCTGCAGTGTCGGCATCCCATATGGGCGCTGGTTTGAGTTCCACTGCTCCACCTCTGATCCAGCTCTCTGCTGTGGCCTGGGAAAGCAGTAGAAGATGGCCCAAGTCCTTGGGTCCCTGCACCTGTGTGGGAGACCAGAAGAAGCTCCTGCCTCCTGGCTTCAGATTGGCTCAGTTCCGGCCATTGTGACCAACTGGGGAGTGAACCAGTGGATGAAGACCTCACTCTCTCTCTCTCTCTCTCTCTCTCTCTCTCTCTCTCTCTCTGCCTCTCCTCTCTGTGTGTAACTCTTTCAAATAAATAAATAAATCTTTAAAAAAATAAAGTCCATGACAGAGGGGCCGGCACCGTGGCACAGTGACTTGGGCAACTGCCTGTGACACCAGCACTCTGTTTAAGTCCTAGCTGCTCTGTTTCCAATCCAGCTTCCTACTGAGGCTGTTTTTTCAAAGATTTATTTATTTGTTTGTTTAAAAGATTTCTTTATTTATTTGAAAGGCAGAATTAGAGAGAGAGAGAGAGAGAGAGGTCTTCCATCCACTGGTTCACTCCCCCAAAGGCCACAATGGCTGGAGCTGCCTGGATCCGAAGCCAGGAGTCTGCACCTTCTTCTGGGTCTGAGAAAGTAGCTAATGATGCCCAAGTGCTTGGGTCCCTGTCACCCACACAGGAGACCCGGATGGAGTTCCTGACTCCAGGTTTCAGCCTGGCCCAGCCCTAGCAGTTGTGGCCGTTTGGGGGGTAAATCACCAGATAGAAGACCTCTTTCTCTCTCTTTTTTTTTTTTTTTTAGGCAGAGTGGACAGTGAGAGAGAGAGACAGAGAGAAAGGTCTTCCTTTTGCCGTTGGTTCACCCTCCAATGGCCGCCGCGGCCAGCGCGCTGCGGCCGGCGCACCGCGCTCGTCCGATGGCAGGAGCCAGGAGCCAGGTACTTTTCCTGGTCTCCCCATGGGGTGCAGGACCCAAGCACCTGGGCCATCCTCCACTGCACTCCTGGGCCACAGCAGAGGGCTGGCCTGGAAGAGGGGCAACCGGGACAGAATCCGGTGCCCCGACCGGGACTAGAACCCGGTGTGCTGGCGCCGCAAGGCGGAGGATTAGCCTGTTGAGCCACAGCGCCGGCCGAGGAGCCAGGTTCTTATCCTGGTCTCCCATGCGGGTGCAGGGCCCAAGGACCTGGGCCATCCTCCACTGCACTCCCGGGCCACAGCAGAGAGCTGGACTGGAAGAGGGGCAACCGGGACAGAATCCGGTGCCCCAACCGGGACTAGAACCCGGGGTGCCGGCGCCGCAAGGCGGAGGATTAGCCTGTTGAGCCACGGCGCCGGCCTCTCTTTCTCTTTTTTACTCTACCTTTCAGATAAATAAATCTTAAAAACAACCAATAAGGCCGGCGCCGTGGCTCACTAGGCTAATCCGGCACCCCGGGTTCTAATCCTGGTCGGGGCACCGGATTCTGTCCTCTTCCATGCCAGCTCTCTGCTGTGGCCCGGGAGTGCAGTGGAGGATGGCCCAAGTGCTTGGGCCCTGCACCCCATGGGAGACCAGGAGAAGCACCTGGCTCCTGCCTTCGAATCAGCGCGGTGCGCCGGCCGCAGCAGCCATTGTGGGGTGAACCGACAGCAAAGGAAGACCTTTCTCTCTGTCTCTCTCTCTCACTGTCCACTCTGCCTGTACAAATAAATAAATAAATAAATAAAATAAAAGGCAGAGAGAGGGAATAGAGAGCCAAACAGACAGGTATCTCCTATATGCTGTTTTCCTCCCCAAATTTCTAAAAACAGCTGGTGCTGGACTACACTGCAGCCAGGTGCCAGGAGCTGAATCCAGGTGTCCCACGTGGGTACAGGGACCCAATTGCTTGAGCCATCACCTGCTACCTCCCACATGTTTATCTGCAGGAAGCCAGAATTGGAACAGTCTGGGCTCAAACCCAGACACTGAAACATGGGGTGTGGGCAAACCGAGAAATATCAGAGCTTCTGTACCAAATGCCCATCCCACAGCTTTAACTTTCTAAAGCAAATTGCATTCATTTTAAAGGCAAAGAGGAAGAGAGAGGTGAGCGAGCTCTTATCTCCTAGTCCAGTCCTCAATGTCCATAATATCCATTACTGCCCCTATTATGTTAAATCTTAGTTTTAAAGCATTCAATGAAAGGTGGCACAAGTACCAGGACCCCTCCCAAGGGGCCGCTGAACCCACGTGGGAGACTCAAATCCAGCTCCTGGCTCCTGGCTTCAGCCTGGCCCAGCCCTGGCTGTTGCAGACATTTGGGGAGTGAACCAGTGGACAGAAATCTCTCTCTCTCTCTCTCTCTCTCTCTCTCTCTCTCTCTCTCTCCCTGTCTCTCCCTGTCTCACTGTTCCGCCATTGCAGCCATCTAGGGAGTGAACCAGCAAGTGGAAAATATCTGTCTCTCTCTCTCTCTCTCTCAACTCTCATTTTCAAATTACTAAACAAATCTTTTTTTAGACCTATTTTATTTATTTGAAAGTCAGAGTTACAGAGAGAGAGAGAGAGAGAGAGAGAGAGAGAGAGAGAGGTTTTCCATCCACTGGTTCACTCCCCAAATGGCTGCAACGGCCAGAGCTGAGCTGATCCCAAACCAGGAGCCAGGAGCTTCTTCCAGGTCTCCCACATGGGTGCAGGGGCCCAAGGACTTGAGCAATTTTCTACTGCTTCCCCAGGCCACAGCAGAAAGCTGGATCAGAAGTGGAGCAGCTGGGACTAGAACTGGTGCCCATATGGGATGCCAACATTGCAGGTGGCAGCTTTACCCACTACGACACAGTGCCAGCCCCACTAAGCAAATCTTTAAAAAAAAAAAAAAAAAACAGAGGGACCAGCACTATGGCATAGCAGCTAAAGCTGCTGTCTGCAGTGCCGGCATTCAGTATGGGCTCCTGTTGCAGTTCAGGCTGCTCCACTTCCCATCCAGCCCTCTGCTAATTCACCTGGGGAAGCAACAGAAGATGGCCCAAGTGCTTGTGGGAGACCCAGAAGAAGTTGCAGACTCCTGGCTTCGGATCCGTGCAGCTCCAGCCACTGTGGCCTTTGGGGAGTGAACCAGTGGATGGAAGACTCTCTCTCTCTCTCTCTCTCTCTCTCTCCAACTTTGCCTTTCAAATAAATAAAGAAATCTTTTAAAAAACAAAATAAATAAAAACTGGAAAGGTACCAGGCTTATATTGCTAGACTATGCTCTCTCAAGCCATCTGGTGTCCCCTGCTGAGTATGTGTTGAAGGCATTAATTTCTGTGCATTCTCAAGTCCATTACTTTGCAGTCCATTACCACCATCCTTCACAAAAAGCCCAAAAGTCAGTAACTTTCTGTGTCTCCCTCCAGGCTTGCCTTTCCCCGAGGTAAACCAGTCAAGCTAGACAACCCACATTTCCATTTCCTTATCTTTTGTTTGTGTTCAGAGCCTGCCAGCTCCTCTCCTCCAGGTCTTCATTCAGCTTATAATAACTGCCTGTGTAGGATAGTCATCTCACTGTGCTATGGAGCATTGATTTTTTTTTACTTCTTTTTTTAAAAAAATATTTCTTTATTTATTTGAAAGGCAGATTGAGAGAGAGAGAGAGAGAGAGAGAGAGAGAGATCTTCCATCTGCTGGTTCACTCCCCAAATAGCCACAACAGCACAACAGCACAACAGCACAACAGCTGGGGCTGAACCAATCCAAAACCAGTTGCCTGGAGCTTCTTGCAGGTCTCCCAAGTAGATGCTGGGCCCAAGCACTTGGGCCATCTTCTACTGATTTTCCAGGTACATTAACAGGGAGCTGGATCGGAAGTGGAACAGCCAGGACTCAAACCAGCACCTGTTGGGGATCCCAGCACTGCAGATGGCAACTTAACCTTCTGTACCACAGCGCCAGCCCCCAGATATTTCTTTTATATATTATTTCATTTCCTTCAAATAGATACCCAGAAGTGGGATAGCTGGGACGTATGATACATCTTCTTAGTTTATTGAGGAACCTCCATAATGACTGCTAATTGGCATTCCCACCAACAGTGTATATGAAAGAATTAACACCTTTTCTTAACATCCTCATCAGCATTTTTTTTGTCTTTTTGATAAAAGCCATCCCAAGTGGAGTGAGGCGATACCTCACTATACTTTTGATTTGCAATTCCTTAATGAACAGTGATTCTGATGATTTTCTAACGTACTTGTTGGCCTTTTGTCTTTCTTCTAAGAAATGTCTATCAGATCTTTTGCCCATTTCTTAAATGGATTGTTGGTGGGGTATTCAAGTTCTTTATATATTCTGAATATTAATTCTTTGCCACATGCATGGTTTGCAGACCTCATCTCCGGTCTTGCAGTTGCCTCTTGATTATGTTGATTGTTTTCTTTGCTGCGCAGAAGCTTCTGAGTTTGACATAATCCTATTTGTCTAGCTTTGCTTTTGTCACCTGTGCTTTGGGAGCTTATCAAAAATATTGATGCCTATGCCACTGTCGTACAGTGTTTCTTCTCTGTTTTCTTCTAGTATTTTCATCATTTCAGGCCTTACATTTAGATCTTTGATCCATTTTACATTGATTTTTGTATAAGGTGACAGGTTAAGGGTCAAATCTAAAGCTTCTGCACAGAAATATTCTGCCAGTTTTCCCAGCACCACTTACTGTCCTTTCTCCAGTGTATATTTTTAGCACTTTTGTCAAAGACCAGTTAGCTATAGGTGCATGGATTCATTTCTGGGCTCTCTCCTCTGCACCACTGGTGTGTCTGTCTTTATGCCAGTACCATGCTGTTTTGGTTACACTTGCTCTAGTGTATGTCATGAAATCTTGCATGGTGATGCCTCCAGCTAAGCTCTTTTTGTTTATCATTGTTCTGGATATTCAGGGACTTTTGTGCTTCCATGCAAATTTTAGAAGTGTTTTTCTCTATTTCTGTGAAGAATGTCATTGGTATTTTGACAGAGATCATGTTGAATCTGTAAATCGTTTGGGGTAATATGAACAATTGAACAATATTAATTCATCCATTCCATGAACAGATGAAGGCATCACATTCATTCGCATGTCATCTTCAATTCCTCTCATTAGTACTAGGTAGTTTTATTGTAGAAGTCTGTCATACCCCTGGTTACATGTATTCCAAGTATTTTCAAAGCTATTTTGAAAGGGATTGCTCATATAATTTCTTCCTCAGTGAGTTCATGATTGGAGTATAAAATGCTACTGATTTTGTGGTTTTATATTTTACAACATTACTGAATTTTTTTAATCAGTTCTAATAGTCTCTTGGTAGAGCCTTTAAGTTTCTCTGTATATAGCATCACGACATGTGCAAACAGGGATAATTTGACTTCCTCTTTTCCTGTTTCTATGCCTTGTGTTTCTTTTTCTTGCCTAACAGCTCCAGCTAAAATTTTCTAGAACTAAACTGAATAAGAGCAGGGCGAATGACATCTTTGTTTGGTTCCAGATCTTAGAGGAAATACTTCCAGTTTTTCCCCATTCAATAAGATGCTGGCTGTAGGTTTGTCATAAATAGCCTTTATTAAGTTGAAATATGTTCCTTCTATACTTAATTTGTTTAAAGTTTTTATCATAAATAGATGTTGAATTTTATCTAACACTTTTCTGCATCTTTTGACATGATCTTATGATTTTTAACCTTCGTTCTGTTAATGTGATGCACTGTTTATTTATTTGCATATGTTGAACCATCTCTGCATCCCTGGGATAAATCTCACTTGATCAATCTCATGAATGATCTTTTTGGCATGTTGTTGGATTCCATTTACTAGTGTTATGTTGAAAATTATGTTGATAATTTTTACATCTGTGTCCATAAGGGATATTGGTCTATAGATTTCTTTTTTGTTGTTGTTGTGTCTTTATCTGGTTTTAGAAACAAAGTAATGCTTGCCTCATATAATGCGTTTGGAAGGGTTCCCTCCCTTTCAATTTTTTGAAATAGTTTGAGAAGAATTGGTGTTAATTCTTCCTTAAAAGTATGGTAGAATTCAGCAGTGATACTTTTTGGTCCTTTTCTTTGTTGGGAGGTTTTTTGTTTTTGTTTGTTTGTTTGTTTTTTGATGACTGATTCAATTTCATTACTTGTTATTGGTCTGTTCAGATTTTCTACATATTCATGGTTCAATTTTGATGTTATTTGTATCCAAAATTTATCCATTTCTTCTGATTTTTCCAATTTGTTACCATATAGTTGTTCATAGTAGTCCCTAATGATTCTTCGTATTTTTTGTGGTATGAGTTGTAATATATTCTTTTTCGTTTCTGGTATTATTTATTTGAGTCTTCTCTCTTATTTTATCAGTATAGTTAAAGGTTTGTGATTTTGTTTATCTTTTTACAAAGCAACTCTCCATTTCATTTTTCTTTTGTATTATTTTTAGTTTACATTTCATTTATCTGTGATCTGATCTTTATCATTTACTTCCTGCTACTAACTTTGGGTTCGATTTGTTCTTATTTTTCTAGATCTTTAAGATATATTGTTGGATTATTTGGTAATTTTCTCTCTTTCTCTCTCTTTTTATGTACGCATTTATTCCTATAAACTTCCCTCTTGGTATTGCTTTTGCTGTCTCCCATAAGTTTTGGTATGCTGTATGGAATGCTTTGTCAGTTTCAAGGAATTTTTAAATTTCCTCTTAGATTTCTTCAGTGGCCCATTGTTCATGCGAGAGTATGTTGCTCAGACCCAATGTATTTCTATAGTTTCTAGGGTTTCTTTCATTGCTTATTTTTAGTTTTATTCCACTGTGTTCAGAGAAATATATGATATTTTTTGACCTTTTTTGAAATTTTTAATACTTGTTTTGTGGGCTAATATGTGATCTAACCTAGAAAGGATTCCATGTGCTAATGAAAGTAATGTGTGTTCTGCTGCTGTTGGGTGGGGTGTTCTGTGAATATCTGTTAGGTACATTTGGTCTAAAGTGTAGTTTAACTCTGTATTTCTTTGCTGATTTTTTTGTCTGGATAATCTATCCATTGATGAAAGTGGAGTGTTGAAATCTCCCACTGCTCTCGTATTGGAGTTTATGTATCCCTTTAGATCCAATAACATTTGTTCTATGAAATTGGGCACATTGGCATCAGGTGCATATACATTTACAACTGTCATACTGTCTTATTAGGTTGATCCATGATTACTATATAATGACCTTCTCTGTCTCTTTTTACAGTGTGCTTTTTTACATCTACTTTGTGCGATGTAAGTATAGCCACTCCTGCTCTGGTTTGATGAGTTTTTTGTAGGTAGCATATCGTTGGGTCTTGTTTTTAATCCATTCAGCCAATGTGTATCTTCTTATTTGAAGATTTTTTTTTTTTTTTGTGACAGGCAGAGTGGACAGTGAGAGAGAGAGACAGAGAGAAAGGTCTTCCTTTGCCGTTGGTTCACCCTCCAATGGCTGCCGCGGATGGCGCGCTGCGGCCGGCGCACCGCGCTCGTCTGAAGATTTTTTTATTTGAAAGGCAGAGCAACCTGGGGGTGGGAGAGAGAGAGAAATATTCCACCTGCTTGTTCATTCCCCAAATGGCTGCAGTGCCCAGGTCTCCCTCATGGGTGGCAGGAGCCTAAGGACTTGGGTCATCTTCCACTGCTTTCCCATGTGCATTAGCAGGGAACTGGATTGGAGGCTGAGCAGCCAGGACTCCAGAGCTCTGATATGGGATGCCAGCATCTCAAGCAACGGTTTAACCCACTGAATTCTAATGCTAGTCTCAGTCTGTATCTTCTAATTGGGGGACTCACTTCATTTACATTAAATAATAACTTAGTCTTGTCATTTAAAAAAAATTCTGCTATTTATTTGGAATACCCTTTGTTCTATTTCCAGTGAATTTTATACTTTCACATGTTTTTATGATGGTTGTTATCTTTCTTTTGATTCTGTAAGGCTATTCTTGGTGGTGATGAACTCCCTCAGCTTTTGTTCATCTTGGAAAGTCTTTATTTCTCTGTCATTTATGAAAGATAACTTCACTGGGTAAATCATTCTTGGCTGGCAGTTGTTTCCTTCCCGGACTTGGAATATGTCATTCCATTCCCTCCTGGCCAGTAAAGTTTCTGTTGAAAAATCTGCTGTTAATGTAATAGGGCTTCCTTTAAAAATGACCTGGTGCTTTCCCCTTGCAAATTGTAGAATGCTCTCTTTATGTTGTTCTTCTGAGAGTCTGGCTGTAATGCGTCACAGTGATGATATTTCCTGGTCATGTTTATTTGGAGTCCTATGGGCCTCTTGCAATTGGATATCCATATCTTTCTCTAGATTGCAGATGTTTTCAGCTATTATGTCACTGAATAGTTTTCTAAGCTTCTGTTCCTCTCTTTGCCCTCAGGAATCCTCAAAATTTGCATATTTGTTCATTTAATGATGTCCCAAGTTCTTGGGGGCAGTCTTCATTTTTTTAAATCTATTTTTCTTTTCCCTTTTTCCTGACTGGGATATTTCAACAGGCCTGTCTTCAAGTTCAGATATTCTTTCTCCTGTTTGATCTAGTCTGTTGTTGAGGTTTTCAACTGCTATTTTTTTTTTAATTTGACTTACTTTCATTTCTAAAATTTCTGTTTGGTTCTTTTTCAAGATCTTTATCTCTTTGCTGAATATCCTGATTTTGTTCAACTGTCCGTGTTCTCTTGTATCTCTTTGAGCATCCTTATAATCAGTCTTTTGAATCCTTTATCAGGCATTGCATCACACTCCTTCTCTTTGGCTTCTGGTACTAAAACATTATTGTGCTCCTTTGGGAGCATTTTTTTTTCCTTGTTTTTCATACTTCTGTGTGCCTGCCTTGATATTTGCAATTTTTAAGATATTTATTTACTTATTTGAAAGGCAAGGTTACGGAGAGAGAGAAAGAAAGAGATACATGCACACACATACAGAGAGAAAGAGAAAGAGAGAGAGAGAGAGAGAGAGAGAGAGAGAGAGACCTTCCACCCACTGGTTCATTCCCCAAATGGCTGCAGTGACCTGGACTGAGCCAGGTAGCCAGGCTGAAGCCAGCAGCCTGAAACTTCATACAGTCTCCCATGTGGGAGGCAGGGGTCCTCTGCTGCTTTCCCAGGCACATCAGCAGAAAACTGGATCAGAAGTGGAGCAGTCAGTACTCAAATCAGTGCCCATATGGGATGTTGGCATTGCAGGCAGTGGCTCAAGCCATTACATTACAATGCTAACCCCTATATTTGCAAATCATGTCTATTAGTTGTTTCTATCATTTTGAACAAATGGATTTCATGATAAAAGAATTTTTCCTGAAGAAATGTCTTCAAGTGTTGGTTTGGTGGCTATTTAGCTTTTTTTCCCAGTTGGATGCCACAGTATAGTCTCCCTATATCTTCTTCCAAGCAATTGGTGGTAGCAGCAGTTGGGGTGTGGGGTGCTCATCCCAGATCCAGCAGGCATGCATCATTCTCAGTCCATGGGGCAGAGTGTGGAGTCACAGAAGTGCTGGCCTTCAGTCCACTATGGTTGGGGTTGTGAGAACATTGGTCTAGAGTTCTGGAAAGAACACTTAGGTATGTATCTGCATTGGCAGGGGCATGGTTGGTGTAGCACAGCCCAAAGTTCAGCAGGGGTGCGCAAGTCACTACAATGCCAGCCCCAGGTTTCTGTATAATGTCTTGGTGCCTACCAATCTTCTCTTTCACCAAAAAAAAAAAAAAAAACATAATTATTCTTTCCAGGTTATGCTGCCTGGGGTTAGGAGAGGAATGGAACAAGCAGTCCTGTGGCCACCTGAAACACAGTGCTAGATCATGTCCAGAGCCCAAAGCTCCATGAGATCAGCCCAGCATGGGATAGGACCAAGGCCCACTTTGCTATGGGCTCCCTGCTGCTTAGGTGGGCTTGCAGTTCGAGGCCACTGTAATCAACCACAGGTGACGCTGGATGGACTATAAGTCCAATTGACTGGGGCCATGGTCTTCACTTGGGACCAGGGCAGTGACTATTAGAATCTCCCTAGTGGTGGTTTTACCAGATCCAAGAGGTTTTACCAGATCCAAGAGGCTCTTACGCGCTGCTCCCCAGTGGCTGGAGTCTTGCTACTTATTGTCAGCCCACTCTTGGGGGAGTGGTGGTGAAGGCAGTCCCACCCCTGGCCACCCAGGCCGACAGTAAGCTGGACTACACCTGAGTCATGCAGCTACAAGGTCCTATACTCTCTTGAAGTTCGAGCCCACAAGAGACTGAAGGTGAGGAGACTGAAACATTCATCCATCCCACCTGAGTTCAGGTCTTTGCCTGATGCTGGGCCAGATCTAGGGGCTGCATCTGTAAACACTAATGTGTGGATAGAGGTCTTTGGGGTGTAGCTGGGACTGCATCTCACGACAGCAGGCTGGGCCTTGAGCTTCAAGATCAAGTCCTAAGCTCACTTTCTCTCCCTATTCTCCAGTGGCTGGAGTCTTGCTCCAGTGTCTGCTAGAGGTTAGGGAAGGTGTGCTGAACACTGATCCTTTGTCAAAGGCTCAGGTACTGGCCTGGAGGCAGGTATCCTAGGGCCCTGTCCAACTCTAGGTTTCACGGTAGCAGGCCTGGTACTGGGTTTCAAGTCAACGTTCTGGTCTTTATTCCCTTATCTTCCCCCAAGAAGGTGATGTATCTCTCCACAACACACTACTTGGAGCTAGGGGTGAGGTTGCATGACAACTGTTTCCTTCCTGCCTTCTTCAATGTGTCAATTCTTGTAATATACTAAAATCAGGCACTCTAATCTCCTACCTAGCTTCCTTGGCCCTTGTGAAGGTGACTGTGTGAACACCTGCTCAAATTGTTTTCTCTGAGGGGAGATGGATGGAGAATCTTACTCATCTTGCTCCACTTCCCCATAGTCAGCTTTTTGAAGCTAGAGATAGTCTCCTAAAATGCAAATTTGATCAGGTCACACTCTTCCCTACAACTCTTCAGTGATTTTTGCATTGCCTTTTGCAGTGGATTACATATTTATGAAAATTTATATAGAAATCCTAACCCTTTGTGTGATGATATTAGGAAGCAGGTGGGGATCGGGGGCTCCTCTGGAAGGTGATTAGGTCATGAGGGCAGAGACCTTATGGATGGGATTAGTGCCCTTGTAAAAAGGAATCCCAGAGAGCTCTGTCATGCTCTTTCCATCATGTAAGGATCTGATGAGAAAACAGCAGTCTGCAACCAGAAGAGGGCCTTTACCGGAACCCAACCATGCAAGCACTCTGACCTTGGACTTCTAGCCACGAGGACCATGCTAAATAGGTTTGTTGTCTTGAAGCTGATATTTTCTTACAGAAGCCCAGTCTGACTAGGACACCTCCCAGTGCCCTCTACAATGCTAATATAGTTCCAGGCCTTCTGCTGATTTCTTCCACCTGCCGTGGCATTAACCACCTTCTTCACCAAGCTAACCCCTCCCTGTCTGTGCAGTCTTCCTAAGTTCAGGTTAGATATCACCTTCTCTCCCTACTTGATTGTCCAAAGCTGTACATAAGATTCCTCTCTACTCCTATAGCATCCTGTGCAGGTCCCTCTTGCTAGGCTCACCACAATGTCACCACTTGTGGCTGTCGACAGGAATAAAACCTGTTCAAAGCAATGAGTGCAACCTTTTCATAAATGACTCAGCAAATACTCCTAAGTCAAGTTCTCAGTAACTGTGCAAAGAAAAATTACATGGTAAGGGTTTGATTTTAGTCCGGTTTCTGTTGCTATAAACTGAATATGACAGTAATTTGTAAAGAATGAAATTTTAGGGGCAGGTGTTGTGACAAAGCAGGTTAAGCAGTTGCTTGAAACATCTGCATCCCCTATCGGAGTGCCTGGTTCAATTCTCAGCTACTCTGCACATCCTATCCAGCTTCCTGCTAACTTGCCTGGGTAACAGCAGATGATGTGCCAAGTACTTGAGTTCCTGGCACCATATGGGAGACCTGGATGGAGTTCCTAGTTCCTGGCTTTGGCCTGGCCTAGCCCCGGCTATTTCAGGCACTTGGGGAATGAACCAGCCGATGAGAGATATTCTCTCTCTCTCTCTCTCTCTCAAATAAATAGCCACATAAATAAATAAATCTTTATAAAAAGAATAAACTTTTATTCATCCCATGGTTCTGAAGGCTGGGAAATCTAAGTTCAGGACAGAGAGTTGCATCTGACTGAGAGGACTCCCTGCAGAGTCCCAAGGTGGTTCAAGGCATTACATGATGAAACAGAACATCCTAGCTCAGGCCTCACCTCTTCTTCTTTTAAAAAAAAATTATTTATTTGAAAAGCCTGGGTGGGGGGGTCTTCCATGTGCTGGTTTACTCCCCAAGTGGCTGCAATGGCTAGGACTAGGCCAGGCCAAAGCCAGGAGCCAGGAGCTTCTTCCAGATCTCCCACATGTGTGGCAGGGGCCCAAGCACTTGGGCCATCTTCCTCTGCTTTCCCAGGCCATAAGCAGGGAGCCAGATCACAAGTGGAGCACCAGGACTCAGCACAAATATGGAATGCCAGCAGAGGCTTAACCCTTTACGCCACAATCTGCCCTCCCCCCTTCTCTTCTTTTAAAACCATATTCCTGTTAGACTAAAGCTTCACTCTTTTTTTTTAAGATTTATTTGGAAGACAGAGTTACAGAGAGACAGAGAGAGAGGTCTTCTATCTGCTGGTTCACTCCCCAGATGGCCGCAGCAGCCAGAACTGTGCCGATCCAAAGCTAGGAGCCAGGAGCTTCTTCCAGGTCTCCCAGGTGGGTGCAGGGGCCCAAGGACTTGGGCCATCTTCTACTGCTTTCCCAGGCCACAGCAGAGAGCTGGATCAGAAGTGGAGCAGCAGGACTCGAACCGGCATCCATATGGGATGCCAGCGCTTCAGGCCAGGGCTTTAATCCACTGTGCCACAGTGCCAGCCCCTAAAGCTTCACTCTTATGGCCTCACTGAATCTTAATTTCCTACCAAAGGTGCCATCTTCAACTATCAGAGTCAGGTCATGTGTCCACTCATGAATACCTCTCAATGAAAATGAACTATCAATATGATATTCAAACTAGGGATATTCAAACTAAAGCAGGTATGGACTCCGCACCAGTGCTTGGTCACTGCTCCCGGGCTGGAGGAATGTATTGCTCAGCATGTGTAGGACCTGCTCTGTGCTACTTGAGCTGCAACAAACGAGGATTCTCTTCTCCCTAGGCACTCAAACTCCCCTTCAAACAGCAGACCGGAAGCCCTAACTCGGGCTCCTGGAAATAAAGAATGAGGAGTGGTACACCTCTGCAAGCAGAAGATTGATCCCTGGCCACAGGTTGGTGTTTGTGTCCAGAATTGATTTCCTTGAACAATGCAGGATTTCGATTAGTCACTAGTAACAAATGTGCTAACTCCCTATGAGAAACAGATTAATTTTGGTTTAAGATTATGAAGGCAAAGCACGGGGTAGTGGCACATGGTGTGTGCTGTAAGGATGTCATAATACAAGAAAGAGGAAAATAATTTTACTTACTTCTCTGGAAGGTCAGTTCTCCAATGCAGGGGGGAATCTGCCTTAGTGCACCACTGTATTTCTTGGCATCTTCCAACTTCATTTGCTTTTCTCTGGTTCCTCATGCTCCTTAAAGGGGAAGGACGCATTTATAGTTCAAAGACTGCCCGATGAGGTTGTTGGGAATGTGAGAGAATTGGTGTAGGGGGACAGACGAAAAGCAGTGCTCATAAATGATAGGAAATTATGTGTGTTTCATCTTTATGTCGAAAGTGTCTCTGAATGTGTCTTTAAGCAAAGGAAAGAAATGGTGATGTATATATGGTTGCTTAGATACTGTGGTTGCCAGTCTTTGCGTGCATAAGATGATTCTGTGGAGCCAGAAGATAACCGAGAGCTCAGCACTGACATCCGCATGCACTGTAGGTGGGGGCTGGCAATGTGGCGCAGTGGGTTAACGCCCTGGACTGAAGCGCCGACATCCCTTATGGGTACCGGTTCGAGACCCAGCTGCTCCATTTCCAATCCAGTTCTCTGCTATGGCCTGGGAAAGCAGTAAAAGCACCCACATGGAAGACCCGGAAGAAGCTCCTGGCTCCTGGCTTTGGATCAGTACAGCACCGGCCATTGTGGCCAACTGGGGAGTGAACCAGCAGATGGAAGACCGCTCGCTCTCTCTCTCTCTCTCTCTCTCTCTCTCCCTGCCTCTCCTCTTTGTGTGTAACTCTGACTTTCAAACAAATAAATAAATCTTTTTAAAAAATAAAAAAGGACGCTTCAGGTTAATTTGTGTGCCTCCCGGTGTTCTGCTGCCTATCATTCCCTGACCCTGTGTTGCAAGCTCAGTGTCTTAATGAAGAGTATGGTTCCCCACAGGCACAGATGTCTAGGACAGCCCCTTGCAGACCTCATTGGTAAAAGAATAATGCTGACCAGCCTGCATTGGAAATTTCAAAAGTGAATAGTTTGAACCAGTGCAGATTCAGGAGCCCCAAGATGAAGGGGCTTGTCATGTACTCAATGAATATGATGAGTAGCATGAACAGGCCCTCTGCCTCCAAACTTTAGGGATTGTAACAACATTTTTAATCATCTTTGAGGTTTTCAAATGAATCTCTTTCAAGAATGGAAGATTTATTATTTATTTGAAAGGCAGAGTTACAGAGAGACAAGGAGAGAGAGAGAGAGAGAGAGAGAGAGAGAGAGATCCGCTGGATCCACTGGTTCACTCCCCCAAATGGCTGCAATGGCTGGAGCTGGGCCAGTCCAAAGCCAGGAGCCAGGAGTCAGGAGCTTCTTCAGGTCTCCCACGTGGGTGCGGGGGCCGAAGGGCTTGGGCCATCTTCTGCTGCTTTCCCAGGCCATAGCAGAGAGCTGGATCAGAAGTGGAGCAGCCACGACTCGAACTGGCACTCCAATGGGATGCCAGCTTACCAGCTATGCTACAATGCCAGGCCCCCCAACCCATGTTTTCAATCAGGAATCATATAGTATCTTTTCCCTTGACAGCTCATTGAATAGCAAACTTTTGTTGTAATCACAGATATCTCACTTGTGTATTTTTTTTTAAAGATTTATTTATTTTATTTGAAAGTCAGAGTTACACAGAGAGAGGAGAAGCAGAGAGAGAGAGAGAGAGGTCTTCTGTCCAATGGTTCACTCCCCAATTGGCCGCAATGGCAGGAGTTGCGCCAATCTGAAGCCAGGAGCCTCTTCCAGGTCTCCCATGTGGGTGCAGTGGCCCAAGGACCTGGGCCATCTCCCACTGCTTTCCCAGGCCACAGCAGAAAGCTGGATTGGAAGTGGAGCAGCCGGGACACAAACCGGTGCCCATATGGGATGCCGGTGCTTCAAGCCAGTGCGTTAACCCACTGTGCCACAGCTCCGGCCCCTCATTTGTGTTTTGTGTCCAATTTTCAAGTTGATTTTACATTACTTACTTAGCTTGATCCTTCTTTTAAAAAATATTTATTAATTTGAAAGAGTTACACAGAGAAGGAGAGGCAGAGAGAGAGGGGTCTTCGATCTGCTGCTTCACTCCCCTAATGGCTGCAATGACCAGAGACGCAGCCATCTGAAGCCAGGAGCCAGGAGTGTCTTCTGGGTCTCCCATGTGGGTCCAGGGGCCCAAGGACCTGGACCATCTCCCACTGCTTTCCCAGGCCATAGCAGAGAGCTGGATGGGAAGTAGAGCAGCTGGGATACGAACCGGCGCGCATACGGGATGCTGGCACTGCAGGTGGTGGTTTTATCCACTACACCACAGCACTGGCCCCAGTTTGGGCTTTCTGATAAGCACAGGTGTTGCTCACAGAAGGCAGATTAAATGTTGCCAATCCTATAGGACATGGACTGAAACTGGAACCAAAGAGGCTGGGGGACTTGTCTGGGGCTCCAGTCAATTGAATCAGCCCTCTAACGTGACACATATTTTCTCTCCTAATTCCAGTGCAATTTCCTCTTTGCAAAGCTACCTCTAGGCCTGATACATATAGCATGCCAATGAGATTTCAGCTTAGTAGAAAAGAAGCATATACATGTTTAAAGCCACATGCCAAACCAATCCAATTCTCTAGGAAGGAGCAAGACTAGCATCCCTGCATACGCTCTGAGGAAAGACTTGGTCCCTTGCTCTGGGCTCTGGGGAGCTCCAAGCCCTTGGACTATCCTGCCTCAGCGTGTCTTTGTTTATGTGAGCCCTTGGGCACTCAGACAGTTTATGCTAATAGTGTGATTGATGGTCTTGGACCATGTGGTATCAGAGGGGGGATCTAGGGGGCTGGATGTTAAGTAACTAAGATCGGTCACATGGGCATCCCATGAGCAACCACCAACAAAAACCCTGGACTCCAAAGTGTGAGTGAGCTTCCCCAGCCGACAGTCCTCCGGAGACACACGTTGTTACACAGCATTGCTGGGAGTAGCAAGCACTGTCCATAAGGCTCCACTGGGAGAGGACAACTGGGCAGCTTGTGCCTAGCACCTCCTCAGCTCTGCCCTGTGTGCAGCTTTCTCCATCATGGATTTTACTCTGGGCTTTCACTGTAATAAGCCATACCCATGGTTCTACCTGCTTTGCTGAACTCTGTCTTTCTAGCAATGCAGCAAAGCTAATGCATTAGAGCTGAGGTCACTTAGAAAGCTAGAATGTTGTTAGCATGGTAAAAATCCACCTACTCATATACCCCTGCTCCCACTGTCTGTGCAAAGCTGGGAATCTTGGATGTGCCCTTCCCCAGTGTTCACACTGCTGAGCCCAAGGAGTATCTGTCTTCTCACTGGGCCCCATAAGCCCATGTCCCCCTGGCACACCCACAGATCCTCTGTGGCCCTCCCAGGAGGCATCTCCATCCAGAGTTATGCAGGGAACTGTCCCCTAGGGCATCGTGGCCATGATAAGGAGACAGTGTCACTATTAAGTCACTGAGAAGTCACCTTGTAACATGTGCGATTTCAGATAAAGGGGGTTCGAAGAGAGGAGCTGCCCTCCCAGATCGCTGACACGTGGCTACTGCGGGCCCATAGAGGGGTGAAATTCAGTCTTCTGAGCCCCTTGCCCAGTTGGAGCTGAGTAACCATCTGCCTCATTAGCTAATAAATAGAGCGCAGCCGGGGGCCTTTGGGAGTCTCATTCCGGGGCCAGCCTTCTGCCTAACTAGGTTGGATTTTAAACCCTTAATTGTCTGCCTTCCCAGCCCCAGATTATTAATATGAATACTCTGCCCCTCGTCATCAGCACTCAAATCAACCCATTTTGTTTGTTTTCCAACAGGTCACTGGGTTGTTACGCCTGAGTGTCCTAGGTGAAACCTGGTGCTGATCGTTCTCCTATTTATTTTATGATGCCCAGCCTGTCTGCTCCCTGGGCCTGGTCTCTTTCCCCCTGAGATTATGCAACTTTATTGGCTTGGCTTTCCATGGATTATACCCTCAGGGCCCTGTGTCTGGAGGACTTGGGATGGAAATTGCATATTTTCCTAATTTGTGGAGAGACCAGAATCAAAATACAAAGGGTCTCGAGATTTCCAGTTCACAGCAATCCTATCAGGCTGGCATTTTTATCCTAGTATTTTTACAAAGCAAGTCCAAGGCTCCAGAAAGGTTAGGTACCTTGTGTCACGGAGTACACTTCAAAAATGCCAGAGTGAGAATTTGGGCCCAACCTCTGTATGCTCAAATGCCAGCTTCTTTCTTTTTTTTAAGATTCATTTATTTATTTATCTGAAAGTCAGAGTTGCACAACGAGAGAGAGAGAAAGAGAGAGAGAGAAATTTTCCATCTGCTAGTTCACTCCCCTATTGGCCGCAACGGCCCGAGCTATGCAGATCTGAAGCCAGGAGCCTCATCCATGTCTCCCACGTGGGTGCAGGGGCCCAAGGACTTGAGCCATCCTCTACTGCTTTCCCAAGCCGTAGCACAGAGCTGGATTGGAAGAGGAGCAGGCTGCCTCACTTTCAATCCAGCTCTCTGCTGTGGTCTGGGAAAGCAGTAGAAGATGGCCCAAGTCCTTGGGACCCTGCACCCACGTGGGAGACCGGGAAGAAGCACCTGGCTCCTGGCTTTGGACTGGTGCAGCTCTGGCCGTTGTGGCCATTTGGGGAGTGAACCAACACATGGAAGACCTTTCTCTCTCTGCCTCTCCTCTCTGTGTGTAACTCTGACTTTCAAATAAACAAATAAATCTTAAAAAAAAAAAAAAAACCATCACCAGAGGCTGAACCAATGGGGGCTTCACCTTGTCTTGGACTATGGACCTCCAAAACCATGACACAAACAACTTCCCTCTATAAAGTTAGGCTGCCTCAGGCATTTTGTTATAGTGACATAAAGCTGACTAATACACACTCCTACCATGGTCCCTGACTTTCCTAGGAAACTGTTGATCAGCTCCTTAGTGGGCACACTGCTCTGTGCCTGCATTGTATCACTGTCGCAAAGATGTGTATCTCATTCCTTAGCACTGGGCCTTGCCTTACATGTCTTAGTATCGTCAGCTCATGAATATAATAATGAACTAACTTGAATCGCACCTACGATGCTCTAGAAACAGGTGCAAATAGAGTAGACAGCTCAAGGCTTTTTTTGAGAATTAGCACAATTCTCAAGGCCTTTGAGAACTAGCACAATTTCTCAAGTCTTACTCCAGGTTGGCCCACCATTTGGGGTCACTTTAATCTCTCGGAGCCTTGGTTTTCTCATCTGTAAATTCCATAAAGGAAGGAAGTTCTATAAAACACTCAGCACAATGCCCAGCACACTTTGACTACAAAACCAAAGAAGGGTTCCTTTTCTTCTACCTTCCTCTTAAATGCTAAATTAAGAGTGCCCTTGGAAGGCGGAAGTCCTTTATAAACCCGGAAACTAAGGATTCAGAGCTTCTTCAGTTTCCTCTCTTCTTTGGTTCTTTCATGGCAAGATGGATTTTAGCCTGAATCCCCTGAATAATGGCCTTTTGCTCCCCAAGGTTCATAAAATACATAGGGATAGACATCATACAAAAGGTTTCATTTTAGACTCCTATAGGGAAAGACACGTAAAATCTCAGACAACACCACACAGTTCATCCCATAGCAAAGTTGGAAACTAGTCTCCAGGTCTCCAGACATCCTACCCTCTTAGCACATTTAAAAATACAGCAAGTGCTGCTTAAAAGCATCTAGACCAGGGGCCGGCACTGTGACGCAGTAGGTTAATCCTCCACCTGTGGTGCCGGCATCTCCACTTCCGATCCAGCTCTCTGCTGTGGCCTGGGAAAGCAGGAGAAGATGGCCCAAGTGCTTGGGCCCCTGCATCCGCATGGGAGACCTGGAAGAAGCACCTGGCTCCTGGCTTCGGATCGGCACAGCTCCAGCTGTTGCTGCCATTTGGGGGGTGAACCAACGGAAGGAAAACCCTTCTCTCTGTCTCTCCTTCTCACTGTCTGTAACTCTAGCTCTCAAATAAGTTAATAAAATTTTATTTTAAAAAAATAAAGCATCTATGCCAAACAGAAATAAAAAGGCTCTGCACTTGTGCATGTCTTCCTGTTTCTGTAAAAAAAAAAAATTGCTGATGCAATAATGGGGTAACAACATGGTAATAATTTTTATGGTGCCCTTTCCTCAAATGTCATATATGCTCACAGTTTTGAACTTTAGCATTTTGTACACAAGTAAAGTAGTAAAAACAAAAAAAGTCCCAAATCTTTGTTTCTCATTGCCATGTGAGAGTGATGCTACTGGGAAAACATACAATCATTCGTTCCGTGTTCTCAGGCCTCTCCTCTGGGGAGAGCACAGTCCTCTCCCAGGCTCCAATCAAGGCAAGCTTCCTGGAGGCAGTGGTAAAATGAGGTGCCATGAAGAGACTGATGGGGTGAAGATATGGAGAAGAAAATTGAAAATGAGGACCCTGGCCTGCCTAAATCACAAAATTTATTTTAGGAATTATGTGAGATAATGTAGAAAGCCACTTTAAAAATAGTGGACTACATACATATATAATCAAAAATGTTACATCTGTCCGTTCAACTAACCACAGATCAAAAATATTTTTGGAAAAATATTGCATCTGTATTGAACATGTACAGACATTTTGTTCTTGTCATTATTCCTTGAACAATACTGTAGAACAACTACTTACATAGCATTTACATTTTATTGGTTTTTTAAAAAAAGATTGGTTGATTGATTTGAAAGACAGAGTTACAGAGAGGAGAGGCAGAGACAGAGACAGAGACAGAGACAGTAGTTTTCCATCCACTGGTTTGCTCCCCAGATGGCCATGATGGCTGAAGCTGCGCCAATCCAAAGCCAGGAGCCAGGAGCCAGGAGCTTCTTCCAGGTCTCCCACATGGGTGCAGGGGCCCAAGGACTTGGACCATCTTCTACTGCTTTCCCAGGCCACAGCAGAGAGCTGGATCAGATGTGGAGCAGCTGGGACTCGAACTAGCATCCATAAGGGATGCTGCAAGAGAAAGAGCGAGAGTGAGAGGGAGAGCGAGCGAGAGAGAAGCACTTCAAAATTTAATAGAAAGCAGAATGAAAAGATAAGTTTATTATGGTGTAAAAATATTTGAAATCCATGCAAGTTTTTCACAGTATTCCATTTCCTATGAACTTTCTGAAGAGCCCTCATATAGAACAAACTTTATTATGTGTGATTGGTTTGTGAGATTACAAGGCTGAGAAGTCCTATGATCCGCCACTGCAAGCTGGAGCAACAGGAAAGCTAATGGCATTAATGCAGTCCAAATCCAATGTTTTGGCTCACGGTTCTGGAGTTAGAGAAGTTCAGCATCAAGGTGCCTGCAGGTTCAGTTGTCTGGTGAGGGCTGCATCCCCTGGAGGGAGGAATGCTGGATCCTCACACATGGCAGAAGGCAGAAGAGCAAGCAAGCTGATCGCTGCATGAGGTTCTTGGGGAGTGAACCAACACATGGAAGACCTCTCTCTCTCTGCCCTCACGGCCTAATAACTTCTTACTACCATCGCATTGGCAACACCTTTTGACAAATGTCTCTCACCAAGATTCAAGGAGTAATATTAGAGTCTTCTAGTGAATCCTTTATTCCCTATCTGGTCACTGGCAATTTTTAAAATTTATGTTTGAGGCCGGCGCCGTGGCTCAACAGGCTAATCCTCCACCTTGCGGTGTCGTCACACCAGGTTCTAGTTCCGGTCGGGGCACCGGATTCTGTCCCGGTTGCCCCTCTTCCAGTCCAGCTCTCTCCTGTGGCCTGGGAGTGCAGTGGAGGATGGCCCAAGTGCTTGGGTCCTGCACCCCATGGGAGACCAGGAGAAGCACCTGGCTCCTGCCAGCGGATCAGCGCAGTGCGCCGGCTGTGGCGGCCATTGGAGGGTGAACCAACAGCAAAAGGGGGACCTTTCTCTCTGTCTCTCTCTCTCACTGTCCACTCTGCCTGTCAAAAAATAAAATTAAATTAAAAAATTACAAAAATAAAATGAAATTTATGTTTGAATTTGTGTAGTACCAGAAGTTGTAACTGCAGAATTTACTCGATCTCTGTGAGTAGAAATGCTTCCCGGGGGCCGGCACTGTGGCATAGCCAGTAAAGCCGCTGCCTGCAGTGCCGACATCCCATATGGGCGCTTGTTTCAGTCCCAGCTGCTCCACTTCCGATCCAGCTCTCTGCTATGGCCTGGGAAAACAGTAGAAGATGGCCCAAGTGCTTGGGCCCCTGCACCCACATAGGAGACCCGGAAGAAGCTCCTGGCTCCTGGCTTCAGATTGGCGCAGCTCTGGCGCTTTGCAGCCAATTGGGGAATGAACCAGCAGATGGAAGACCTCTCTTTCTCTCTGGCTCTGCCTCTCTATAATTCTGCCTTTCAAAGAAAAAAATCTTAAAAAAAAAGAAATGCTTCCAGACCTTCGATAACCAAAGAAATACAGCCTTTTCAACATCCTTCCTAACATCTGTTTCATCATAGGTATGGATAAATGGTTTGACCTCAGGGCCAAGGCCAAATGAACAGTGTCAACAACAACTCCAATGGGAGTATAACCAAAAGAGGAAAGAGGGAAACTTCAGCCAACCTTCTCACTCAGGATTTGCATGCCTTAAAAGTTCTGGGGCAGTCAAGGTAGTGGAAGAGCTGTGTTTTGGATAAAGTTGATTAGGATCTCAATTTTTGTTCATTGTTTGAGAACATCAATATAAAAACAAAGTGGTAGAATTTGGAGAAGCCAAAACTCCATGAAGTAAACAATGTCTTAGTCCATTTAGCGCTGCTGTGTTAAAATTCTTGCTTCACTGTGGTAAAATACTTGAGATTGGGTAACTTAGAAAGAACAAAGATTTATTTCTCACAGTTCTGGAGGCTGGAAGGTCAAGATCAAGCCTGTGGCATCTGATGTCTGGCAAGGATCTGATGAGCTCCACATCCAAGATGTGCTACCTCCTCCAGAGGGGAGGACTCACTCTTTCAATGCCTTGTCATAGGAGCATTAATCTATTCACCAGTCCCCCATGTTATAAACACCTCCCATTAAGGCTCCACTTCCCCATACTTTTGCATTGGAGACTAAGTTACCAACACATGAGTTTTGGAGGAAAAAAAGCATTCAAACCATAGAGCAGTGAGACTCTTGTTGAGGCTGGGACCTATGGCTTTGGGCCTTGGCCTTCACTGAATAGATGAATTCTTGTAGCCTTGGAACCTGGAGGAGACTTACAGTCAGCTCTGTTTGGTGAGAAAGGCTTAACCAGAGGCATGAGTGTTTTGTCCTTGACAGGTGACTACAGTTTATGAGAGCTTTATCATGGGCAAGTGAGGAGCTGTTGCTACAGAGGCACAAGTGCACGTGTGGGCAGTTTCAGGACAACTTTTCTTAGACTGCTCTGGCTCTCAAGCCTCCAAGGACAGAGGGGAGTATAAGTTAACAATGGGCAAATATCTGCATTAGCAGGCACAGCTGAGGCATAAATACAATTGTAGGAAGAAAAAAAAAAAGCTTTCCGAATGCCAGCCTTTGTTACAGTTGCTGCGTTCTGTGTGCTAATTCACCCAGGCCTTCATGGTACTTTCCCCAAGAAGAGCGACAGGGGTTGGGGCTTCCTGCATGACAGTGTGAAGAACTCAGTGGACCCTCTTCCCAGCGAAGAAAAACAACCATTTACCTGAAGAGAATTTTAAAACACAGCCATTTAAAGTTTCTCAAAGCTGACCTAAGTTTGCAGAGCAAATCACAAACCATCTATGCAAGCAAACCTAACACATGTTGGTAAGAATGGTGGGAGTCCATGGTGTTTGAGTGATGGTGTATGAGTGTATGGTGTTTGCTTTCTCTCCTCCCCCTCAGCCCTCCCAGCTCCATGTTCCCCAAAGCCCTTATCCAAGGAGAGTGCAGGCTCGACAAGAGCTCCCTTTGCCCACAGCCCTCGGTGTTAGAGCTCCAGTCACAGGCGTCTCTCATCCCCTCCATCCACCCTGTGTCACGGAAGCGCAATTGCATGGAGAAGAAGACTGGGGCTTCCTTGCCCCATCTAGTTCCCACTCACAGGGCAGAGGTTTACCCTAGGCATGGTGTTACTAGGACCTCCCTCCAGATCCACTCCAAGGGGAGGAAGAAGCAGGGAAGACAGGAGCTACACAGACCCTTTTGGCTCTTGCTTACAGATCACGGGGGTCATTGCAGGCGAAGCAGGCCATGATCCCTGCTCCAACCCTTTCTCCAGTGCAATGCCCAGAGGTTCTACCCAAGGGGAGAGGCAAGACTAGAGGACTCACAGCTCCAAAGCTCAGCTGAGGGGCTGATTTTATTTGGAACACACTGCAGAGAAACTCCTATCTTAAGGTGTAGGCAAAAACAGGAAGGACCTCAGTATCAGGCAATTAAGGAAAGGCTAATAGTTCCATGAAAACAATACCAATGTACAAAACAGCAAATCAGGCAGGAGATTAACACAGGAGACCAATGAAATGGGCAGCTATAAAGTACCCTGTGAAGATCATTCTTGGAGCAGGTGTTTGACACAGCATGTAAGACACCACTTGCCTACATCCCGTATCAGAATGCCTGGGTTCAGGTCCAGTGCTGTGGGTTGTGCAACAGGTTAAAGCTTGGGTCTGCAGAGCCTGCATCCCATATGGGTGCCACTTTAAGTCCTGGCTGCTCCACTTCCAATCCAGCTCCATGCTAATGTACGTGCAAAGTCAGCAGAAGGTGGTCCAAGTCCTTGGGCCCCTGCACCTGCTTGGGAGACCTGGAAGAAGCTCCTGGCCCCTAGCTTTGGATCGATTCAGCTCCAGTGGTTGTGGCCATTTGGAGAGTGAACCAGCAGATTGAAGACCTCTCTCTCTCTCTCTCTCTCTCTCTCTCTCTCAACTCTTTCTTTCAAATAAGTAAAATAAATCTTTAAAAAGAAAGAATGCCAGAGTTCAAGTACTGGCTCCTCTACTTCTGATCCAGCTTCCTGCTAATGCGCACCTTGTGAGGCAGCGAATGATAGCTCAAATACTTGGACCCCTGCCACCCACGTGGGAGACCAGGGTAGAGTTCCTAGCTCCGGGCTTCAGCCTGGCGCAGCCCTGGATGTTGTGAGCATTTTGGGAAGAGAACCAACAAATGATCAGGCTTATCCATGAGGTTAGGAAGGTTGTGCATATAAGCTGGGCTGCACCCACTAAAAAACAATTGTAATGAGCACTTGAGAGCTACTAGTCCCTCCTGGCACATGCAGCAGAATTGAAAGCCTTCCCCAAGCTACTCACAGACCCTTCAGCAAAAGCTCAAGGAAGATGCCTCAGTCCATTTGTGCTGTTATCACAAAATACCCAAGTCTGGGTAATTTATTAAGAACAAAAACATACTTCTTACAATTCTGGAGGCTGGGAAGACCAGAATGAAGGCATTAGTAGATTCAGTGTCTAGTGAGGGCTACTCTCTGCTTCCAAGACAGTGTCTGGCTGCTACATTCTTTGAAGGGAACGGATGCTGTGTTCTTACATGGCATGAGACGTGGAAGGAGGGCTGGCCTGTGGCGTACCGGGTTAAGCCGCTGTTTGCAATGCCAGTATCCCATGAAGGTGGCAGTTTGAGTCCTGGCTGCTGCACTTGCAATCCAGCTCACTGTTAATGCACCTGGGAAAGCAGTGGACAATGGCCCAAGTGCAAGGGCCCCTGTACCCGTGTAGGAAACCCAGAAGAAGCTCTGGGCTCCTGATTCAGCCTGGACCAGTCCTGGCTATTGCAGCCACCTGGGGAGTGAACCAGTGGATGGATGATTCTCTCTCTCTCTCTCTCTCTCTCTCTCTCTCTCTCTAACTCTACCTTTCAAATAAATAAATCCTTTAAAAAGAAGACATGGAAGGGCAAAAGGGAGGAATACTAACTCCCTCAAGCTCTCTTACACGGTTGTTGATACTTTCATGAGGGCTCTGTTCTCATGACTTAATCACCTCCTGATGGGATCACCTTGACAGCCTATGAACTTGGACCCTTCACACTAAGTCAGAAATAAAAGTCATAGAATTAAACCAAGCAAGACATTATATGAATAAAATAAACCCAGCAGTATAAGAAGACTCTGAAGGAGTATAGAGCCAATTTAGAATCCAGGGTTACTATAATATATTATCTGATAATGCCTTGTGCACAACAAGAATGTATGAGGTGTGCAGAAAAAAATGGAATGAGAGTCTTGTATAGTTAAAAATAAAAACAAGCGAGAGAAACTGCCCTTAATGGTGCTCCTGTGTGGGCCTTAGCAGACAAAGACCTCAAAGCAGCTGTTATAAATATGTTCAAAGAATGTTTCAGCCATTAAAGGAAATGTTTATGACAATGATTCATCAAACAGAGAGCATCAATAAGGAAAAAGAACCCATGTAAAACAAACTCAGTGAAAATTCTGGAGTTAAAAGGTACAATAGGGGCAGGTATTTGGCACAGTGGTTATGACGTTGCTTACGACACCTGCATCCCATATCAGAGTGCCTGGGTTCAGTTCTCAGCCCCACCAAATCCAGCTTACTGCTAATAGGCAACCTGGAAGGCAGCAGATGGTAGCTGAAGTCATTGGGTCACTTCTACCCACATGGGAAACCTCGATTGAGTTCCTAACTCCCAACTTCAGCCTGGAGAGTGAACTGATGGATGGGAGATCTCTTTCTCTCTCTCTCTCTCTTTCTCTCTCTCTCTCTCTCTCTCTTTCTCTGTGTGTGTGCCTCTCAAATACATTTTAAAATTAAAAATTGAACAAAAAATAATGATGCCTTTTTTAAAAAGAGTATAGTATCTGAAACGGAAAAAAATGGGCTCAATAGTAGAATTGTAAGTTGTTCATAATAAAGTGACTCTTAGCACTGCCCAGCTCTTACCCAGCACTATCTGAAGAACTTCCATTTATGCATATTAGCTATCTCCAGGCTGGCCCAATAAACTTGTATGATAGGTATAGTAATGAGTATTTCACAGGTTATAAAAGACTTAGGGAGGTGGCACTGTGGTGCTATGGGTCAGGAAGCTGCCTACAAGGCCAGCATCCATATGGCAAGGGTACCAGCTGCTCTGCTCCAGATCCAGCTTCCTGTTAATGCACTTTGGAGGCACCAGGTGATGGACCTAGTATTTGGGCCCCTGCCACATGGTTGGGAGACCCAGATTATTGAGCTCCTGGTTCCTGGCTTTGGCCTGGCCTAGTCCTGGCTGTTGCAGTCACTGGGGAGTAAACCAGGCAATGGAAAGTTCTCTCTCTTACTCACTCTCTCTCTCACTCTCTCTCTGCCTTTCAAATAAATAAAAATAAATCATTTTAAAAATATTGAGGCCCAGAAGCATGAGTTAACCCATAGAAGATCACACAAAATGTCGTAGACTGAGCTAGCATGTGAGCCCTTCCCAGGAAAATATGAGTTCTGCTGCTCCTTCAGATTCATGCATTTATGCTGCATGTATTGGGCACCTCCTGGATGCCAAGCACTTGGACTATCAGGATTAGAGTGTATCCATTCAGAACTTACCATGTAATATTTGGCTTTAGTTTTAGCTAAGGTGTCAAGTAATGTTGAATGGTCTCTTGATTTGATTTGGGCTGTGGTCCCATGAATCATCAGTATACTCTTTGCTAAGGAGAAGAGCTCAGATGGCTTCTTGGGTATCTGGGACCACCCCCCTCCTCAAGAGGGGAGAAGCTCCAGTGTTAAATGGTGACTTCAGTTCTCAGAGTACCCTAAGACTGTGAGGTTGACAGCTGGGGCTTCAAAACAAACCTTGGGACAGACTCCCAGTGATTTCAGAGGCCTCATACCAACAAGACAGATCCCCATCTACCGGACTCTGAAACCTGAGGACAGAGACATGCAAAGGATTCACAGACCTAGCAGCCTGAGCACTGACACGTGACTATCTCAGAGTAAGATGTTAGGAAACAGAACACTGCAGAGGGCAAAGACATCATACCTTGAAAATCAACTCCCAGACTTTGGAGCACAGACTACCAAATGGTTTAGAAATATCACACCCTGAACAAGACACCAAAGACCTCAGACTCACACTTTAGGACACACACACACAAAGAAAGTCCAAAGACTTCACACCTTGGACATGCACCTCAAAACGCCTTAGGTTAAAAATTGGAAGAAAAAAAAAACACAATGAGAGTTCACAGACATCACACTCTAAACTAGACCCCAAGTAATTCAGATGAAACTTGGCACACAGAACATCTACAAGTTCAAAGAACTCACACCCTAAACACCAACTCTCAAATGCTTCAAGACACAAACATCACAACACAGACGCTGAGAGATCTCAGAGGCCTCCTATGCTGAAAGCAAACTCACCAAATACCCAGGATCAACCCTTAAAGAAGAAACTCCTTAGACTATCAGAGTCCAGATCCTAATCATGGAACTCTCCATTATGCCCAACTCAAACCTTGGGGTATAGAACCCCGAAGAGAGGAGAGAACTAACATCCTTAGATCCTTAAGACCTAAAACCTTGGTCCACAGACCTCAAAAGTTCAGGGAACTCATATCCTGTGAACACAGATCAAAAACCTGAGATCTGGGCGGCGCCGCGGCTCACTAGGCTAATCCTCCACCTTTCGGCACCGACATACCGGGTTCTAGTCCCGGTTGAGGCGCCGGGACTAGGTACTATAAGACTCCTCTTCCAGGCCAGCTCTCTGCTGTGGCCCAGGAGTGCAGTGGAGGATGGCCCAAGTGCTTGGGCCCTGCACCCACATGGGAGACCAGGAGAAGCACCTGGCTCCTGGCTCTGGATCAGCACAGCGCGCCGGCCACAGTGTGCCAGCTGTGGCGGCCACTGGAGGGTGAACCAATGGCAAAGGAAAACCTTTCTCTCTGTCTCTCTGTCTCTCTCTCTCACTGTCCACTCTGCCTGTCAAAACTAAAAAAAAAAAAAAAAAAAAAAACCCTGAGATTCAAATGTTTTGAAAACAGAGCCTCAGGGCCAGCACTGTGGCACAGCGGGCTGAAGCCCTGGCCTGAATGCCGGCATCCCATATGCTCCTCTTCCGATCCAGCTTTCTGCTATGGCCTGGGATAGCAGTAGAAGATGGCCCAAGTCCTTGGGCCTCTGCACCCATGTGGGAGACCTGGAATAAGCTCCTGGCTCCTGGTAAATTTTTAAACAAAACAGAGCTTCAAAGATTTTTCAGGAGCCTTGCACCTTGGCCACAGGCCTCACAAACACTGCAGACTCAAATTTTGGTATGCAGACCTCTAAGAGTTTTAGAGACTCATACCCTGAAAACAGACCCAAAAAAATACCTCAGACGCCACCGTGGGACAGACCTTGAAAGATTTCAGAGACTTCACACATTGAACACAGACCTCAAATTACCTCAGGACTCAGATTTTCCAAGATTGCAGAGACCTGACATCTTGCCTAAGAACCCCAAAAACCTTGGAGCACAGACCCTCAATGAGTTCAGAGACTGAATGCCCAGAACCCAGGCCTCTAGGTATCTCAAACTCAAACCCTGGAACAAAGCTCACCAAAGCATTCAGAAACCACAAAACCTCTCTCTCTCTCCAAATACTCAAATGTCACCATCTAGGGGACAAATACCCTCCAAGAGTTCAGAGATTTTACACACTGAATGAAGAACCTGAATTACCTCAGTCTCAAAATTTCAAATAAAGACTGACAACAAATTCATAGACCTCTAACCAAGAACATGAACTTTCAAACACCTGACTCAATAACTTGGGACCCAGACCACCAAAGAGTTTAGAGACCTCACAGCTTGGGCAAAGACCTCCAGATACCCCACACCCCAACTTTGGGTCACAGACCCTCAAGGAGATAAGATATCTCAAACCCGAAACAACACATTACAAACACCTCAGCATAAACCACAAGACACGGCTCATCAGTGAGTGCAGAGACCTCACACCAGCAACAAGACTCTAAACACTTTAGACCCACACAGTGAAATGCACATATTTGGTGATGTTAGACATCTTGTATTAATTGTGTCTTTTATGTTCTATATTCTGATGCTTTGACATCTGTAGCCTTGCCTCTCCCAGGGTTAGAGTCCTAGGGATGGTATTGGTCAAGGGAGCATGTTTTTCAAATATGCATCAACCAATCCAGAACCAACATCCCCATCCACCCCTTCTATCAGGCTCTTACACTCTGGACCACTCTCCACCTGCCCAGTTTACCCCAGGGATGGATACCAGACAACTAGGGACTGCCTGTGTACCCCAGGGTGCACTGCCATCATTCAAACTAGAAAGCCTGCCTACCTACTCTGTCCAGCCCACTCCTTTTTGTGAAAACCGACATCAGGACTCTTGACAACAATTGCCCGTGTCCCTCTGCCCCCTGACTAACTGCGGTGCATCTACATGGCCCTCACGGAATGATGTGCCCCTGTCTCTGGGGATCTACAGGCACTGTGAGCCATCTTTTCATTGGTAGTCAATTCCTGATCTGTGGGTCTTAGCACACCTAAATAACAATAAAGCCTATTTTTTGTTAGATTTATTTACTGGGGACAGCACTGTGGCATAGCAGGTTAAAGCCCCAGCCTACAGCACTGGCATCCCATATGGGCATCGATTCCAGGCCCGGCTGCTCCACTTGTGATCCAATTCCATGCTAATGCACCTGCAAAGGCAGTAGAAGATGTCCCAAGTGCTTGGGCCCCTGCACCCACATGGAAGATCCAGAAGAACCTCCTGGCTCCTGACTTCGGAGCCGGTGCAGCCATTCGGGGAGCAAAGCAGCACATGGAAGACCTCTGTGTATGTGTGTGTCTCTACCTCTCTCTGTAACTTTCAAATAAATAAAATAAATATTTTTTAAAAAAAGATTTTTTAACAAAACAGAGAAAACAGAAGATCTCTCTCTCCTCTCTCTCTCTCTCTCTCTCTCTCTCTCTATATATATATATATATATATGCCTTTCAAATAAATCTTTTTAAATTATTTACCTATTTGAAAGTCAGTTACAGAGAAAAGCAGAGAGAGAGGAGAGAGAGAGGTCATCTATCCACTGTTTCAAGCCCCAGATGGCCACAACAGCCAGGGCTGGGCCAGGCCAAATACAGGAGCCAGGAGCATCTTCCAAATTTCCCATAAATAAAGCCTGTATTAAAACAGACTCACAACATGATCAGATTCCACCAGCTACACAAACTTCAATACTTATACAACAGACCTTCAAAGACTTCAGATAACTCTAATCTTGAATACTGACCCTGAAATATCTCACACGAAACCAGAGGATGGACCCAAGAAGAGTACAGAGATCTCACAACCTGAGAAGAGGCCTCAAATGGCTCCAACTTTTAAACCATGCAACACAGGGGCTGGCATTGTGGTGCAGTGGGTTAAGCTGCCACTTTTTTTTAAAAGATTTATTTATTTATTTGAAAGTCAGAGTTACACAAAGAGAGAGAGAAAGGTCTTCCATCCACTGGTTCACTCCCCAAATGGCCGCAACAGCCAGAGCTGTGCCAATCTGAAGCCAGGAGCCAGGAGCCTCCTCCAGGTCTCCCACGTGGGCACATGGGCCCAAGGACTTGGGCCATTCTCCACTGCTTTCCAAGACCATAGCAGAGAACTAGATGGGAAGTGGAGCAGCCAGTTCTCGAACCAGTACCTACATGGGATGCCGGCGCTTCAGGCCAGGGCGTTAACCCACTGCGCCACAGCGCTGGCCCCCACTTTTGATGTTGACATCCCATGTCGGAGTGCAGTTTTTGAGTCCCAATTGCTCTACTTCTGATCCACACCCTTGCTAATGCACTTGGGAAAGCAATGGAAGATGGCCCAAGTACTTGGGCCCCTGCCATCCATATGGGAGATCCAGATGGAGTTTCAGGCTCCTGGCTTCAGCCTGGCCCAGTCCCAGCTGTTGTTACATTTGAGGAGTGATTCAGTGGATGGAAAAATCTCTCCCCATCTCCCTCACTTAGCCTTTCAAATAAATAAATAAATCTATCTTTTTCTTAAGAAAAGCAACACAGATCCTCAAAGAGTTCAAAAAACTTAAACCCTGGATGCAGACTCAAAATTTGGAAAACAGATCCTGAAATAATTAAGTTTACTCACATTCTTAAAGATCTCAGATATAAGCCATGGGCTAGATGGGATAAATGCTCAAAGAGTTCACTTCCAGCAGGCGCCTCGGCTCACTAGGCTAATCCTCCACCTGCGGCACCAGCACCCCGGGTTCTAGTCCCGGTCGGGGCACCGGATTCTGTCCCGGTTGCCCCTCTTCCAGTCCAGCTCTCTGCTGTGGCCCGGGAGTGCAGTGGAGGATGGCCCAGGTCCTTGGGCCCTGCACCCGCATGGGAGACCAGGATAAGAACCTGGCTCCTCGGCCGGCGCTGTGGCTCAACAGGCTAATCCTCCGCCTTGCAGCGCCAGCACACCGGGTTCTAGTCCCGGTCGGGGCACCGGATTCTGTCCCGGTTGCCCCTCTTCCAGGCCAGCCCTCTGCTGTGGCCCGGGAGTACAGTGGAGGATGGCCCAGGTGCTTGGGTCCTGCACCCCATGGGGAGACCAGGAAAAGCACCTGGCTCCTGGCTCCTGCCAACAGATGAGCGCGGTGCACCGGCCGCAGCGCGCCTGCCACGGCGGCCATTGGAGGGTGAACCAACGGCAAAAGGAAGACCTTTCTCTCTGTCTGTCTCTCTCTCACTGTCCACTCTGCCTGTAAAAAAAAAAAAAAAGAACCTGGCTCCTGGCTTCGGATCGGCGCAGTGCCAGCCGTGGTGGCCATTTGGAGGGTGAACCAACAGAAGGAAGACCTTTCTCTCTGTCTCTCTCTCTCTCACTGTCTAACTCTGACTGTCAAAAAAAAAAGTCAAAAAAAAGAGTTCACTCTCTCGGACCACACATCCTCAAAGAATTCAGAGATCTCACACTCTGAACACAATCCTCTAAATACTTGAAGTGGGAAAACCATTTTTTCCTTTGCTATCACTCTGTGACCTCAAAAAGCATGGGGATTTCTCCCCACCAGCAAGCAAGCAGTCATTTCTACAATGGGTACAGGCTGGGCGGCCTCTAATTCAGTTCAACTCTAGTACCATCTACCTGGAGATAGCAGCAGCTCCCACAGGTTGAGGACTCAGTCCCTAAGGTTAGCCCCCCAGCGCCCCACCCTGATTAATGCCGATCGCAATCCCTAAATAGCTTTAACTGTGCTTCTAACAGAACAATGATGAATTGGGGTTCCCACAATCCAGTCCTTGGGTTCAATTGATTTGCTAAAGCAACTAACAGAACTCCGGGGAGCATTTATGTTAAATAAGTATGGAGTGGGGCCAAGCTGGTGTTGTGGTGTAGCAGGTTAAGCAATGCCAGCAGCCTATATGGGTGCCAGCTTGAGTCCTGGCTGCTTCACTTCCAATTCCCAGCTGCTTCACTTCCAATCTGTTTCCCTGCTAATGTGCCAGGAAAAGCAGTGGAAGATGGCCCAAATACTTGGGCCCCTGCACCCATGCGGAAGACCCGAAAGAAGCTCCTGGCTTCGGCCCGGCCCAGCCCCAGCTGGTGTGGCCAACAGGGAGTGAATCAGGTGATAGAAGACTTCTTTCTTTCTCTCTCAACTCTGTGTTTCAAATAAATAAAATTAATCTTAAAAAAAAGTCTGGGATAGGGCTGGCACCGCGGCTCAATAGGCTAATCCTCTGCCTTGCGGCGCCGGCACACCAGGTTCTAATCCCGGTCGGGCACTGGATTCTGTCCTGTTTGCCCCTCTTCCAGGCCAGCTCTCTGCTGTGGCCCGGGAGTGCAGTGGAGGATGGCCCAAGTGCTTGGGCCCTGCACCCCATGGGAGACCAGGAGAAGCACCTGACTCCTGCCTTTGGATCAGTGCGGTGTGCCAGCCACAGCGTGCCGGCCGCGGCGGCCATTGGAGGGTAAACCAACGGTAAAGGAAGACCTTTAATTTTTATTTATTTGTTTCCATTTTATTTGAAGGGCAGAGAGAGGGAGAGAAATCTTACATTGGCTGAATCAGTCCCCAAATGCTCAAAACAGCCAGAGCTGGGCCAGGCCAAGGCCAGGAGTTCAGAACTCAATCCAAGTCCCCTACATGGGTGGCAGGGATTCAACTAACTTGAGGCATCACCTGCTGCCTCCCATGTGCATTAGCAGGAAGCCAGATCAGAAGCAGAGGAGCCATGATTTGAACTGGCATCCCAAGTGGTGACTTAACCACTGTGCCAAATGCCCATCCCCCCTTTTCAGTTTTTATGGAAGCTTCATTACCTCATTACATACAATGATTGATTAAATCATTGGCCCTTGGTGATCAATTCGATTTTCAGCCCCTCTCCTCTTTCTGAGCACTAGGAGGTGGGACTGAAAGTTCCACCCCTCTAATTCTGCCTTTACAAATGAATAAAACATAACTATGGACTCTAAAAGATTTCAGTGACCACATACACTGAACTCAGAACCTAATTCTCTCCAGATTCAAATCTCCCACCATGAAAAAAACCTTATATCCTGAAAATAACCCAAATACTCCAGAGTAATATGTTGAGATCCAGACCCTCAAAGATTTCAGATACCCCACATCTCAACATCATCAAAAAGATATCACACACATACTTTGGGACATTGACCCTATAAAAGTATTGAGACCTGCACTATTCACAATAGCAAGAAGGTGGAAGCAAGCAACTCAGGTGTTTATCAATGGATGAATGGATAAGCAAAATGTGGTATATACATACAATGAGATATTATTCAGCCTTTTTCATATTTTAAGGATCAGTTTATTAAAATAGCTCATTTAAATTATTCCACCTTTAAACAGAGGGGAATTCTGAGCCAGGCATTTATTCCAGCAGTTACCACTTGGGACAACTGCTACTCCACTTTCAATCCAGCTTGGTACTAATGCACACCCTTGGAGGCAGCAGATGATGGCTCAAATACCTGGATCCCTGCCAGCCATGTGGGAAACCCAGACGGAGCTCTGGGCTCCTGGCTTCAGCCTGGCCTAGTCTCCGCCATTGTGGCCATTTGGGGAGTGAACTAGTGAATGGAAGATTCTCTCTCTCTCTCTCTCTTGCTCTCTCTCTCCCTTTGTACATCACTCTGCCTCTCAAATAATATGAAAATAAATTTTAAAAATAAAAGGAAGGAAATTCTAACACATGCCACAACATGGATGAGTCTTGAGAACATTATGCTAAGTGAAACAAGCCAGTCACAAAAAGAAAAGTACTGCATAGTTGTACTCATGTGAAGTTCAATTCATAGAGACAGAAAGTAGAAGGTGGTTTCCAGGAACTGAGGGGAGGGGAAAGTGAGGAGTTGCTTAAGTGGGTGTAGAGTTTCAGTTTTGCAAGATGAAAAAGTTCTGGAGACAAAGATATAAATGTATTTAACATCGCTGAACTGTGCACTTAACATTGGTCAGATGGTAAATTATATTATGTGTGCTTCACCACAATTAAATGTGTGTGTGTGTGTGTGTAAGAGAGAGGGAGAGAGAGGGAGAAAGGGAGACAGAGATTTGAGGATATGAACTGTATTATCCATCTATGATATTTTCTCTTTTTAAAAAAAAGATGGATTGATTTTTAAGATTTATTTGACAGACAGAGTTATAGGCAGAGAGAAGGAGAAACAGAGAGAAACGTCTTCCATCCCCAAATGGCTGCCACGGCCGGAGCTGGGCCAATCCAAAGCCAGGACCCAGGAGCTTCTTCCGGGTCTCCCACAAGCATGCAGGGGCCCAAGCACTTGGGCCATCTTCCACTGCTTTATCCTATTGAGCTAATAAATATACAGCAATTGGAGAATTCTACTTTGTGATCAGAACATATTGTTAAAAAGCAAACACTCTTTTAATAAGCCTGATGTGTGAAAGAGGACATAGTAAAAGTCCAAAATGGTTTGATTGTACAGAAAATCATATTGCGTTTTTAAAAGAAGTGACATAATAAGATTAATCCTCTTGTCTTGCTAAATCAGAATTCTCACAAATATAAAGTTAAAATTTCAAATAAGCCCCGCATTTTCACTTCTTTTCTTGTAGAAAGACACAGTATAGATATAATCAGCTACCATATGTCACGCCAGATGAAGCTATGTCCCAGTGTTTAGGAAAAAGATATCAGGAAATTTCTCAATTTTATGGAGATTAAGGCTTTGAAAACACCACTGCATATGCTGGATGGCTAGCTATGTCCAACAGCAAAGTGAACATGAAGTTTTCACAATAGCAAGAGGTTTTAGAAAAAAGAAATGGAAGTTTCTAGTTGAATAGATACAGTTATTTTACTTTTACTGGAAAGTGTAACAGACATTAGCAGAGTTTGTTTGGGGTCAACTTCCCACTATTTATTTTGTTTCACAAACTTATGCCAATTCTCTTTCCATTACTTGCTGACTGAACACTGGAACTAGTTCAGTTGTTTGAAAGATGGGAATCAATCAGAGTAAACCACATACGTTTTAGTGGTATTGTGCATCTAGTGGTCTGTATGTAGAAATAAAGTGGATTTTCAGGATGAAATGGGATAGCCACAAAAAAATTAAATTACATTTTTCAAAAATGGAGATGGAAGAAAGGGAAAATATCAGTATATAAAAAATTATTTTTAAAATTTTTTTTGACAGGCAGAGTTAGACAGTGAGAGAGAGAGACAGAGAGAAAGGTCTTCCTTTCTCCGTTGGTTCATCCCCAAGTGGCCGCTATGGTCAGCACGTTGTGGCCGGCGCGCTGCACCGATCTGAAGCTAGGAGCCAGGAGCTTCCTCCTGGTCTCCCATGCGGGTGCAGGGCCCAAGGACCTGGGCCATCCTCCACTGCACTCCCGGGCCACAGCAGCAAGCTGGACAGGAAGAGAAACAACCAGGACAGAATCTGGTGCCCCAACCGGGACTAGAACCCGGGGTGCCGGCACCGAAGGCAGAGGATTAGCCTAGTGAGCTGTGGCACCGGCCAGTATATAAAATCTATAAAAATGACAGCTGTAAAGCAGGCAGCTTCTCATTCATGACATCCAATATGCCTGCACTAGGTTGGTGGGAGCAGCATGGGTAATATGTCAAACACAAGCTCTCTAGAATGAGAGCTCTCTGGAAAAGGGTTTATTGCATTCTTACAAACGTTAGCAAGAAAAGGACCAGGTCCTGGGACAAGTTCTACAACTACCAGCAACCAGGCTAGGTAGCAGGTGGAAACATATCTGCTGGACACAAGAACCAAAGTCATTATTAAAATGCAACATTGGAGGATTGAAAGCATACATTGTTTACATTGAGCTTATATTGGCTGTAAATAAAAAGAGGTAGGCAGTGGATGTGGGGAAAGTTTGAGGACAGGACAGCCCATAAGAAGTACTTGTTGCTTCTGGATTGTTTGAGGTTAACAGAAAGTTCATGTGCAAGCAGGAAGGAGTGGTGACTGGGGGATCAGCCATCAGAGGGGAGAGTTTTAATTCAAGGTTTCAAAATACATTCAATTACACTAGTCTTTTTATCATTATTGTTTTGAACTGTAGCTGTTATCTGAATTAACTTATCTCAGCTCTGACCTTTATAATATTTAGGACAACTCAGATTCATTCTTGTACCAGAAGAGAACAGAAGCCATTAATGATAAGGGAGCAAAGATGCAAGCCAGGCAGAAGAACCATCCAAATTCACAGACGGCTCTAGTTGCTGGTAGAAGAGTGCAGTTCCAACACACAACAACTTACTGAGCCCAACAGATAAAGATCTGCAAGGAGACGGAGGATGCCCACGGCCATCGAAGTTTACAAGCTTCAGCAGATACAAGAATGAAATCCAATCAAAGCCCCAAGCATATCAAACCCAGACTAGCAAATAGCAAAAAGAATTGGCAGGGCCAAAGATAGGTCTGAAGTAGATAATTCCACTTTTGTGGTTTCCAGGATCAACAAATTTCTCCATGAACTGATCATTTAGTATGAAACTCAAGAGTTTTGGGGCCATAACAAATGGGTCCTTTCTGGTGGTCCGTACCAATGTGTGCTTGGGGGTATGGTGATGTGCCATCTCCACAGTCTCACTGGGCTGTTATACTGGCAAACGGCATCACTATAATTCTTTTTATCGGCTTCATTACTAAGGAAGTCTTCCCTCATGCTCTGGTTGAAATCACAGGAATTACCTTGAACTGGACTTCGATACCAGCAATCTGTGCTACTCGAAGTCACCATGTAGATGGTGGAAACAAGGCTAAGCACACAAGCAATGACAAATCCTGTTGCAAAATGGCTATCGATGTTAGCATTCACAATGCTCCAGGATGCTTCAGAGACAGAAGTCTTGTTCTCTCATGTATCAACTGCACACTGAAACAGACAACATGCCTATCCTCTCCAAATCGAAGTTTGTTAACATTTGTATCATGCATGTACACATGGGTGCATCCAGGGATGAATAGCCCAAAGGGATAGTTAGAACTTGGGTTTATATACCATCTTAGGCTAAAACAAAGAAAAAGGGGGTATGGACTTCTGAGCAAGGTAAACAGGTTATGTAAAAGTGATTCAGGAGAGTACAGTAAACAAGCGTTTTTTAGTAGGATGTGTTATATGGATTTAAGTCAATGACTTCTCCATTGATGAGTTAAGAGTCCACCTCTTCCTAGTATGGAAGAAGAAGGCACTTTGAAATATACACCTTGGCATAATAAATGTTTTAAACTGAAAGGATTTGAGAAATGGCAGCGTAATTTGAGGGTAGCATGCCCTGACCCCCATCATTGCACACCCTGGAACTCCATGCATTAAAGACTTAGACAATCTGAACTGAAACTTCTCTTTCACCCCCCCCAAAAAAAACTGGTCTTACATTGATCATATTGCAAGTTTAACCAGACTTTTTTGACTTCCTTATTCCTCTTAAATTCCCACCCTTTAAAAATTATTTATTAATTTATTTATTTAAAATGCAGAGTAATAGGAAGAGAGAGAGGGAGGGAGAAAGGGAAGGAGGAAGGGAGGAAGGCACGGAGGGAGGGAGGGAGGGAGGGAGGGAGGGAGGGAGGGAGATATTCCATCCACTGGTTCACTCCTCAAATGCCCACAACAGCCAAAACTGGGCTAGGCTACAGCCAGAAACCAGGAATTTAATCTAGGTCTCCCACCTGGGTGACAATGACTCAAGTATTTTGAACCATCATCTGTTGTCTCTTAGATGCATTAGCAGGAAGCTGGATAAGAAGCAGAGGCAGAACCCAATCCCAGGCATTCTGACACTTAACCTGCTGTGCCACAATGTCCACCCCTAAATTCCTACTCTTTAATTTACCAGCCTTCTCGCACTTCTATCACCTTGCTTGAAGGACATTGGAGAAAAGTATTTGTATTTCAATGGTAAACTCTTTTGTTCAGTGTTATAAATTCTAGCCCTGTTCATTACTTTTAAATATTTTGTTATTCTTTGTAAGCTATAGGTAAGTGATAGATATGGAAATGAGTCCTGCCTGGCAATGGCTTAAATTTTTTTAATTTGTTTTTCATTTTATCTGAAAGGCAGAGAAAGAGAAAGAGAGAGAGTGCGTGCTCTCATCTACTGCTTTATAATCTAAATGCCCTCAACAGCTACAACTGAGCCAGGCTGAAGTTAGAAGCACAGAACCCAATCTGGATCTCCCAAGTGGGCGACAGGGACTGAAGTACTCGGGCTGTCAGCTGCTGCCTCCCAGGATGTGCATCCGTTGGAAGTGGATCTGAAATTCGAGCCAGACACTCCAGTATGGGATGCAGATGTTCCAAGAAGGGACTTAAGCAGTGCCCCTAGTAGTGGTTTTAATTTATTTTCTCCTCCTTGTGGGAAAAAAACCCATAGTTGTGGAATTTTCAGTTCATCTCAACATTGCTTTACCTCATATAAATCTGTGCTAGTATGACTTTTTCTTTGCACCAGTTACAACATCTGCCTGGTTCTCTTGAATCATAGGAGCGACAAATGTGCTCTCCTTGACCAAATGCTGGTCAGGCTCTTCTGAGCCCGCTCCCTCCCCTGGCGCCCTCCACCTCCCTCTCCTGGCTCTCTTCTTGCAGGGCCTTCACAGCCCAGCTGCGATGAGAAGCCATGCTAAGTTAGTTTAGCAACGAATCCCTCAGCCTTTGATATCTCGGCCCCTTAGTAATTTTGCATCCCCTGAGCTCTTTCATTTTGCTCTTGGCTGTAAACCCCCAGCTGTCTATGCTGTAGTTGGAACTGAGCCCCATTCTATACTGAGGTCTCTCCCCTGTTGTAACAGTTCCTGAATAAAATTTGGTTTTACCTCTTTAACTACTGTAACACCCTGATCTTCTTCAAAAGGAGTAAAGGCAATTCTTTACCATGTGTTCATTTTTCTATCTATAGGAGAATCATGTCTTTACCTTTTTCCTGAAAATTCTCTTTCAACAGACTTCTCTGGCTCTCATCAAAGCCTCTCTCTCACTTTTTCAAAGGAAAATTGATTCCATACGGATGTCTTCAAGAAAAGCTTTATGAAGTGCTCCTTCAGCGCTTAACCATTTCATGTGTGATGACTCTGCAAGGATTTTCCTATCCAAAATTATGTTAATAAATAAATTTATAAACGTGCCTATATAAGAATAGATTGCATATAAATAAAAGTATGAATTTATCAATAAATATAAAAAGTCCCAAGAATCAAGAAATCATGTGTAAACAGACATTTCTCAAAAGGAAACATACAAATGGCTAACAGGTACATGAAAAAAATGTTGCACATCACAAATCAGCAGAGAAATGCAAATCAAAACTACAGTGAGACATCACCTCACTTGGCTATTATCAAAATGACAAAAGGTAACAAGTGTGGATGAGGGTGTGAAGAAAATCCTTGCATGCTGTTGGTGGAGATGTAAATTAGTACAGCCATTGTGGAAAACAGCATGCAGCTTCCTCAAAAACCTAAAAAGAGAACTACCATGTCATCCAGCAATGCCACTCTGGGGTATACACCCAAGGCAAATGAAATCCACCTCTCAAAGAGACATGGGCACTCCTATGTTTATTGCAGCACTATTCAAAAATAGCCGAGAAATGGAAGCAACTAAATGTCCACTTGTTGTGGGGGTGACTTCTGGGCTAGGTGTGGTCTAGGTTTTTATCTCCACACAAGAAAGAATTCAAGGAGGAGACACAGATAAAGGTGAGCAGGAAAGCAAGATTTATTTAAAGGCCAAGAGAAAGTGCACACTCAGTAGGGAGAGAGAGGGAACCTCATGGGAGTGTTGCAATTACCACAGTTTGAGGTCTTCCTTATGTAGGATGGGGTGGTGCCTGGAGCAGGGCTTTTAATTGAATATTCAAAGAAGGCAGGGTCTCGGGTGAGGCTTGAGTATCACCCATGTCAATATGCCCCCCTCCCATTTTTAAATCTCAGAAGTGTCATGGCTTCAGGAGCAAGTGGGGCTGCAGCATATGTGCAGTAATCTTGGAAATATCATAGCATCAGGTGCATGATGGGAGTGGGCATGCTGATCGTGGTAATTTCATTATCATCGCAGACACCCAACCTGCAGTCGTGTTGGATATTTCCAGCAGGCAAAACTGTGGCAGCTGCATCTACACAGAAGGGGCTGGGGTTTGGGTGGTGCACGTGTTAGCAGAGACTGATGGGATAGGTTCTTGTCTTTGGCAAGAAAAAAGTCAGACGTGAGACAGAGAGGTGTGGTAAGCAAGGGAGCAAGATTTAATGGGGTGGGCATCCATCAGAACAGATGGGCCCCTCTCCAGACAGAATCTGAGAGACAGTGCCCAGTCGCTCAGTCAGGGGAGAGCAAGGTTACATGGTTTCCTGGAGAGAATACATCTGGCAGGCCAGGCGGGCGGCTCAGGAGAGCTGAGAGCTCAGCACGCAGACTGCATTCAGACCTGGGCTTTAAGGGAATGGGGTCCAGTTCTCCTCATTGTTCTCCTTCCCCTCCTCCCTCTTCTCCAGGACAGAGGCTCTGCTGAGTGTGGGTTAGGTAACATTCCCCCCAGGGTTTCACTACTGTGTTATCAGACTGGGGAGCCCACCTGGCACTGGGCAGAGGCGCTTCCCCTCGGGGGCCTTCCTTGGGGGAAGGCTGGGAGGTTTTATCGCCCAATGTTCAGGCTAGGGAACCGATCTGGTGCTGAGCAGAGAGGATTTTCCTAGGGAGTTTCCTTGGAGGGAGGCCTGAGGCCACTGTAAAGTTACTAGGGGTCTGGGCAGGACTTTGTGGTGTAAAATACAGAGCACCCACAGATGCTTTCTTTTCCTGAGGTCTCTCTCACACACCTAAGTTAGTTTCCAGCTTCCTCCCCAGCACACATGGGGCTGTGGCACAGGTGTTGGTAGTCTTCAGTTCCTCTTTGCTCACTACCTCGCTGCCTACATCACATCCACTGATGAATGGATAAAGGAAATGTGGTATATATGTTCAATAGAATATTACTCAGCCATAAAAAGAATGAAATCTTGTCATTTGCAACCACATGGATGGACCTGGAAGTCATTATGTTCAGTGAATAAACCAACCATAGAACGACAGATAGCACATGATCTCAATCATATTTGGAGTCTGAAAAACAGATGATCTCACATAATTTAAAATTATAATGGTGGCCAGCACTGTGGTGCAGTGGGTAAAGCTGTGGCCCATGGTGCTGGCATCCCACGTGGGCACCAATTTGAGTCCCAGCTGCTCCGCTTCCAATCCAGCTCCCGGCTAATGAGCCTGGGAAAGCAGCAAAAGATGGACCAAGTGCTTGGGCCCCTGCATCCATGTGGGAGACCCAGATGAAGCTCCTGGCTCCTGGCTTCAGCATGGCTGAGCATTGGCCATTGAAACCGTTTAGAGGATGAAACAGCAGAAGGAAGATTCTCTCTCTCTCTCTCTCTCTCTCTCTCTCTCTCTCTCTCTCCATCTCCCTCTCTAAGACTATAACTCTGCCTTTCAAATAAATAAGTAAATCTTTAAAAATTAAAATAACAATATAATGGTGATTACCAGAGGTTGAAGAAGAAAGTGGGGGAGGAGGGAAGTAGGGAAAGGAGATGCCCAAAGATTGATTGATAAGAACTAGGTTATAGGTAAATAGCAGTAAGAAGTTCTGGGACTTCATTGCACAAAATGACTATAGTTTGTGTTTAAAAAGAAAGAAGAAAGCAAGCCATGTTTCTTTCCTATCTCCAAACAAGAACCCTGCAAAGAGTTTATGCTTGCAACAATATCCTTCAATGATGTCAGTCTGACAACCACCTCCACAAAGGCAGGAGGCAGGAATCATGCAAGAATGACAGTAGAGCTCAGAAAATGGCTCATAGAGAGAGACAGTCCTCATTCAGACTCTGGATTTCCTCTTAATAAAATGTCCGAGATATGTTGAATGTCATCTTTTTTATTTGAGAGAATCAGAGACACAGATAGAGACAGACGGAGAGAAAGGACTCCCATCTGCCGGTTTACCTCCCAAGTGACTGCAAGAGTCATGGCTGGGCTGGAGCCAGGAGCTGGAAATGCAATCTGGGTCTCCTACATGGACATCAGGAATCCAATCTCTTGAGTTATCACCTGCTCTCTCCCATGGTCTGCACTGGCAGGAAGCTGAAGTCTGGGGGCAAAAGCCAAGAATTAAACCCAGATACTCCAATGTGAGATGTAGGTATCTTACCCATAATCATAGCTGCTGGTCTAAATGAGCTCCCCAGATATCCTGATTTTAATCACACAGGAAGGAGAGTAGAGGAAGAGATAAAGTTAATCAGTTTACAGTTGCAGGCAAAACCAACAAAAAGACTGTTTCACATTACTGAATGTACCTGAAAACCTGACTTAAATCCCACCACAGCCAGCCACCAGGGCCACCATGCTCTATTTATTTAAAAAAATTTATTTATTTGAAAGGCAGATTTACAGAGAGGCAAAGTCAGAGAGAGAGAGAGGTCTTCCATCCTCTGGTTCACTCCGCAATTGGCTGCAGTGGCTGGAGCTGTGCCATTCTGAAGCCAGAAGCCAGGTGCTTCTTCCCGGTCTCCCACGCGGGTGCAGGGGCCCAAACACTTGGGCCATCCTCTACTGCTTTCCCAGTGCACAGCAGAGAGCTGGATCATAAGTGGAGCAGCCGGGATTCGAACTGGCACCCATATGGGATGGCAGCACTGCAGGTGGGGGCTTTACCCGCTATGCCACACAGCCGGCCCCCACCATGCTTAATTACAGGTAAACTTTCTAGACTGTTAACACCAACCAATAGAAAAGCAACAAATATTTCTCTTTATGGACTGACCTATCCCAGAGCCCCAACCGAGCCCTACTTGGTGTTATCCTGTCCCTCTTGTCTATAACCAACACAGGTTTACTGTGACCAACTTATGCCTTCCATAAATATATGAGGCATACATGTTAATAAATTTCTTTTTTCCTCTTGTTACTATGTTGTTATAAAAGTCTGTTCTGATTAAGAACTATGAAGGGAGCTAATGGAGAACTGACATAGCTGAGATGGGGATGCCAGCTGAAGGTAGAAAGAGCCATGGCCCAGAGACAGCCTGTCATGCATTTCTCAGATTAAAACTCCCAGTGTCCTCTGGGAAATACACAAGCAACCACATTTGTTTTCCTCGAGGACCTAGCCTGCTGCCGAAGGATGGAACACTTATTTTGGCCCTTTGCCGGTCACCAATTCACCCAACCGGAGAAAGCAAAGTTCCCTGTATCCAAATATGGCTGTGGCTTTTCTTCTTACCTCTCCTTTCTTGAAGATAAATCTTTTGATAAAACCCGCCTTGAGGCCGGCACTATGACATAGCAGGTAAAGCCATTGCGTGCAGTGCTGGCATCCCATATGGGCACCGGTTCCAGACCCAGCTGCTCCACTCCTGATCCAGCTCTCTGCTATGACCTGGGAAAGCAGTAGAAGATGACCCAAGTGCTTGGACCCCTACACTCACCTGGGAGATCCAGAAGCTCCTGGCTCCTGGCTTTGGATTGGCCCAGCTCCAGCCATTGCAGCCATTTGGGGAGTAAATCAAGTGAATGGAAGATTTTCTCTCTCCCTCTCCCTTTCCCTCTCCCTCTCTGCCTTTCAAATATTTATAATAAATCTAAAAAATCCATCTTTTATATTTCTTTTTGTAATTCAAATAAGTTAGTGTGGTAATAATTCACAATATGCCTCTGAGTTTTTCCTTGATACATGTCACCTAACTTCTGTGAACCTGCACTTCCTCAGCTTGTAAAATCGGAGTATGAAATACACACATAAAGAGAAATGAGTGCAATCATGAGACTGTGCCCAGCCCTGGATCTGGCACATATGCAGAAAAGCTGCCTTCCCAGATAAAATTACTGAAGAAGGTGTTCAGTCTAGCAGTTCCCAAGCATCACAGGTAGGAGCTGAAGTGGAATGCTTGGGGGGAATTCTAATCAATTCACCATCATGGGTGTGTTAAGCTCCTCTCACTGGGCAAGATACCAAAGGATGGACTGGAAGGGGCCCTCACTTCCACCACAGACCACACTAGAAGAATTGCCAGGTGCTTGCATTCTCTGTCTCCCATCCCCCACCCCCTTCTTCTTCCAGATAAATCTTCTGACCCACTGCTCACTCGTGATAGGTATTTCTCCATGTGGGGCAACCCATGCTCGTGTGTGTGTGTGTGTGTGTGTGTGTTCACTTTCTCACCTTTTAAATCAGTTTTATCATTCTTTGCACCTTTTACACGTCAGTATGACAAGATTCTGGAGTGAAATAAATAGCTCCCCCTCCCACATCACAACGTCCTCAAATCTTCATGACAAACAGGCTTGGACCTGGTCCCGGAGCCAGAGAATGAAATGTAATAGGTGGAAGACAAACAGTGAGGCAGAGACTAGCAACAGGGTGAGTCAGAAGGGTACATCACCTACAAAACTACCCTGGCCTCTGCTCTTATGATTGGTGATGCCCGTTACTTGCGACATGGAGCAACGAGATCCAGAACAGTCAGAACTCGTGCAGCGAAGCCTGGAACAATCTGATCCAGATCTAGAGTGAGGACTCTGGAGCCCCCAGGCAGTTGCAGTAATATTCTCCTGCTGTAGACTTCGAAGCTACCTCTGAACCTGCCTGGGGGAAGCCATAATGTAATACAGAAAACCACTTAATAGTTAACCGCCCCCCCCCTTAAAAAACGTGGATTTGTTCCTAAATTGCTCCTTGAACACGCAACCTCAAAATGTGTGAAGATGGGTATATAAAAGCCCTCCAAAAAGTTCCTGGAAAATGCAATTAAAAGATGTTCACTTGGGTGCAAAAAAAGTTTAAAATCCATGCATACGAGGGGTCTTTAAAAAGTTCATGGAAAATGTGTATTGTGAAAAAAAAATTCTGTATGTGTTTCAAAATGTTTTTGCACCAAAATAAATTTATCTTCATTCCATTTCCTATGAAATGTTGAAAATCCCTGCATATGTATACTTGTCCTCATGGAGCCTGTCATCTCAGTTTGGTGGTGGGATATGTTTGAAGTCTATTACATCAGATTTTAGTAACCTTGGCTACTTAACAAGACAGCCAGAAGTCTCTGGCTATAGATAAGTAGATACACTAGTTTGGGTATCTTCAGGATACATAATCTAACCTCAAGAGTATAAATAAGAGCTGGCATTTAGTGTAGCAGTTAAGATGCCCATGTCCCACATTGGAGTACCTGGATTTGAGCTCCAACTCCAGCTCCTGACTCTAGCTTCTAGCAGGTTCTAAGATGCAGTGGTGATGACTCAAGTAACTGGGGTCCTGCTTCCCACATGGAAAACCTTGATTGTTTTTCTGGTTTGAAATTCCAACCCAACCTAACTTTGGCCATTGTGGGCATTTGGGGAGTGAATCAGCAGATGGGAGAGCTCTGTCTTGCACTCTCCTTCTCCCTTTCCCTTTCCCTCTCAAGTAATTAAATAATTTTTCAGAAAAGAGTAGGAAGTAAAAAGCACAAAGAAGTGTAGTGAATGATCAGTATTGTTGGTTGGAATTGGGATACTTTATTTATTAAAAAACTTCAATTGTACAGGTGAAGGGTTGAGCTATAATGTGCATCATGCATTCTCTTGGCTCCTTTCACTACAACTTCTAATTTGTTCATTATTCTAATGTTTATAGAAAGATTTTTTTTTTAATTTGGCTCTTTCACAGTGATATCAGTGCCAGTTTGGTTTAAGTATAAATGAATAAAATATTATTTTACCTTTTTTTAAAAAGAATGAAGTATTAATATGTAATGCAATGTGGCTGAATCTTTTTTAAAAGATTTATTTATTTATTTGAAAGGCAGAGATAGAGAGAGAAGGAGAGACAGAGAGATTGAGAGAGAGGTCTTCCATCCACAGGTTCACTCCACCATTGGCTACAATGGCCAGAGCTACGCTGATACGAAGCCAGGAGCCAGGGGCTTCTTCCTGGTCTCCCACGCGGGTGCAGGGGCCCAAGCACTTGGGCCATCTTCTACTGCTTTCCCAGGCCATAGAGAGAGCTGGATCAGAAGTGGAGCAGCTGGGACTCGAACCAGCGCCCATATGGGATGCTGGCACTGTAGGCGGTGGCTTTACCCTCTGCACCACAGAGCCTGCCCCAGTGGCTGAATCTTGAAAACTTTATAGAAAGTAATAGAAGCTAGACACAAAAGGCAACATATTATACAATTCTGTTTATATGAAATATTCACAATAGGCTAATCTATAAAAACAGAAAATAGTTTAGTGGCTACCAGCAGCTGAGAGGAGGGGAAAATGGGGAGTGACTGCTAACGGGTGCAAGGTTTTTCTTAAGGGTGATGAAAACATTCTAATTCAATAGTGTTGATTTGTGAATCTACTGGAAAAAAAAAAAAAACATGGACTTGTACACTTTAAAAAACATGATTCTCTTTAGGGCACATTTTCTAGCCACTGCCGGTGATGAATGAGGTCCTCCTGAATGTACATCCTCTGGTGGCTGTGGCAAACTGGCTGCCATCTGATCTCTTGTAATCATCCATGGGCTTCTGGTGACCCGGCTTCAGTGTCCTCAATGGTCATGAGCGCCAAATACTTATGGACATCCAAAGAGAGGACGTGAGAAGGTGTCACTGGCTACTTTGTAGAAAAAACTATCTCAACTGATAGCATAGGGACTGCAAAATACCTTACATTTAACAGTTATCTTTCTTCTCTCCTCTCCTGCTTTCATTCTCTCTATGGACTTAGCAAATGTAATTGTCATAGCCTCTGGTTAGTTTTAATCACATGAAATTAACTTGAAAGGGCCCAAATTGTAGGTCCCCCCACCCCCACTTCTCCCAGCTCCTGGTAACCACTAATCTATTTTCTGTGTTTATGGATTTGCCTATTGTGCATATTTCATATAAATAGAATCATACAATATATAGTGTTTTGTATCTGGCTGGCTGTTTTTCCATTGTATGAAGTTTCGAGTTTCCTCTGTTCTCTGTTTCACCACCTACAAGTATTTTGGTTGTTTTTGATTTCTCTCAAGCAGTGTCTTCCAGCAGTATGGGATCTCCCCATCCTTTATAAGCTGACTGACTTTAAGATGCTAAAAGCTTCAGGGCCAGGGCTGTGGCGCAGTAGGTTAATCCTCCACCTGCAGCATCGGCATCCCATATGGGCACAGGTTCTAGTCCCAGCTGCTCCACTTCCGATCGTAGAGCTCTCCGCTATGGCCTGGGAAAGCAGTAGGAGATGGCCCAAGTTCTTGGGCCCCTGCACCCACATGGAAGACCTGGAAGAAGCTGCTGGCTCCTGGCTTCAGATTGGCTCTGCTCTGGCTGTTGCAGCCATTTGGGGAGTGAACCAGAGGCTGGAGGACCTCTCTCTCTTCCTCTGCCTCTCATTGTCTGTAACTCTATCTTTCAAATAAATAAATTTTTTAAATCTTTGAAAAAAAAAGATGGCAAAATCTTCATATTTTTCCTTTCTCATGGGCTGGGCCAGGGTGTACATATGACATTTCTGTATCTTCCTCTCAACTTTGTGGTAGCTTCGGGATCTACAGGAGAGAAGGCCCACACTGCCGGAAATGGAGAGTCCCTACCCACACTTCCAGGAACAAAAAGTCCTTGTCAAGATCCCCACAGGCGGCCGGCGCCGTGGCTCAACAGGCTAATCCTCCGCCTTGCAGCGCCGGCACACCGGGTTCTAGTCCCGGTCGGGGCGCCGGATTCTGTCCCGGTTGCCCCTCTTCCAGGCCAGCCCTCTGCTGTGGCCCAGGAGTGCAGTGGAGGATGGCCCAGGTGCTTGGGCCCTGTACCCCATGGGAGACCAGGAAAAGCACCTAGCACCTGGCTCCTGCCAACAGATCAGCATGGTGCGCCGGCCGCAGCGCGCCGGCCACGGCAGCCATTGGAGGGTGAACCAATGGCAAAGGAAGACCTTTCTTTCTGTCTCTCTCTCTCACTGTCCACTCTGCCTGTCAAAAAATAAAAAAAAAAAAAGATCCCCACAGGCGCCTAAAGTTCAATCAATGAGGATCAGACATGCCTCAACCTTTAACCCCCACACCCTGTATCTATAAAAGGAGTCCTCCCAACCTCTGACCTGTGCAACTTCCACGGCCCCCTGCTCTGTTGTGACCAAGGAACCTCGCCTGGGAGCGGAATCCCAACAAAAGCCAATAAATTGATTCATCTGGCTGGGAAGATTTGTTACGCACCAGACACCTTGCATTTTGATGTGGACTTAAAACTGCTGTTAACCAGCATTCCGGCCTCAGAATCAACCCTTGGGGCATTCGGATCTGGCTAAAAGGCCCATGAGAATCTCACTGGCATGGAAAGCCAAGACACTGTGGCAAAAACAACCTGAATGAAAGATCTCGGTGAACAAGACCCCAGCAGAAAGAACGGGCCATCAAAGAAGGAGGCACCTTTCTCTGAAGGGAGGAAGGAACCTCCACTCTGATATGGCCTTGACTAAACAAGTTCAGAGTTGGTGAACTCAAGGGGTTCCCACAGCCTCAAGAGCTCATGGCAAGAGCCTCCGGTGATTACTGACGTCATAAATAAGAGTGTCAACTGTTAAATCAACAACAGGAGTCACTGTGCACATGCGTCTCACGTAGGATCTCTGTCCTTAATGTGTTTTACTATGAGAGCTAACGGAAAAACTACTAGTCGAACAGTACTCTATCTCTTGTGCGGGTGTGTGGGTGCAGTCGGTTGAAATCTTTACTTAATATATACTAAGTTGATCTTCTGTACATAAAGATAATTTAAAATGAATCTTGATGAAGAGTGGGATGGAAGAGGGAGTGGGAGATGGGAGGGCTGTGGGTGGGAGGGAGGTAATGGGGGAAAAAGCCACAACGATGCAAAAGTTGCACTTTGTAAATTTACATTTATTAAATAAAAAATCAATAAATGAATCTTTTCTTTAGAAAGAACTGCTGTTAGCCAAAAAGAATTTCATAAATTAAGAAAAATAAAAAAAAAAATACTGAGTCCTGGACCATACCCTAAGTGCATTGACTCCTGAGATAGAACCTAGAAACTTGTATTTTTTTTAAACAAGGGATGCAGCTTGGTTGAGAAAATTTTTTCAAAAGACATTCAGGCTCAGAGGCATGAATTAACCTATACAACATCATACAAGATGGGGGGGGGTGTTGATTGTGGGGCTGTATCTTAGCCCATTTTCTGCTGCTATCACAGAATGTCACAGAGGGGGGAAATTATAAACAACAGAGCTTTATTTAGCTCACAGTTCTGGAAGCAAACTATGAACAGAGGGGAATGTCTTCAACTTGATAAAGATCACCTACAGGGATTGGTAATGTGGCATAGTAAGTTAAGACTCACCTGTAGTGCTGGCATCCCATATAGGTGCCAGTTCAAGTCCCAGCTGCTCCACTTCTGATCCAGATCCCTGCTAGACACCTGTGAAAGCAGAAGATGCAACAAATGCTTGGGCCCCTGCATCCACATAGGAGACCCAGAAGAAGCTCCTGGCTTCGGATTGGTGCAGCTCCGGCCATTGATGCCATCTGAGGAGTGAACCAGCAGATGGAAGACCTCTCTCTCTCTCCGTCTTTCCCCCTCTTTCTATAACTCTGCCTCTCAAATAAATAAATAAATAAATCTCTCTTAAAAAGATCACCTACAAAAACCTAGAGTCAAAAAATCGTGAGGGGATGATCCGTGGCTCACTTGGTTAATCTTCCGCCTCCAACGCTGGCATCCCATATGGGTGCCGGGTTCTAGTTCCGGTTGCTCCTCTTCCAGTCCAGCTCTCTGCTGTGATCCGGGAAGGCAGTGGAGGATGGCTCAAGTGCTTGGGCACTGCACCCGCATGGGAGACCAGGAAGAAGCACCTGGCTCCTGGCTTTGGATCGACGCAGCTCCAGCCGTAGTGGCCATTTTGGGGGTGAACCAACGGAAGGAAGATTTTTCTCTCTGTCTCTCTCACTGTTTAACTCTGTCAAATAAAAAAAAAAGTTGAAAATGCAAGAGTTTCATTTTTTAAAAAAAACTAAAATAAAATAAGAAAAATTGTGATTAATACTGAAAGGACACGCTGGTGCTGTGGTGCAGCAGGTTAAGCTGCTGCCTGCAATGCCAGAATCCATATCAGATCACCAGTTCAAGTTCTAGCTGCTTGACTTGTGATCCAGCTCCCTGCTAATGCATCTGGGAAAGCAGCAGAAGATGGCCCAAATATCTGGACCCCTGCACCCAGGTGGGAGACACAGATGAACCTCCTGGCTCCTGGATTCGGATCAACCCAGTCTCCACCATCACAGCCATCTGGGGAGTGAACCACGGACAGAAGATTCTCTCTCTCTTGAACGGTACTCTATACATGTTCTCCAAGCCTTTTAGAAAAAAATGGAGTTATTTCGGCCACACACATGAGCATTTACAAGAAAGATGACATCGTAGACATCAAGGACATAGATACTATACTGCCCCATAGATGTAATCATGGTAAAACTCGAAGAGTCTGCAGCATCACCCAGCATGCTGTTGGCATTGATGTAAACAAACACGTTAAAGGGCAAGATTCTTGCCAAGAGAATTAATGTGCATATTGAACATATTTTTTTTTTTTGACAGGCAGAGTGGACAGTGAGAGAGAGAGAGACAGAGAGAAAGGTCTTCCTTTGCCGTTGGTTCACCCTCCAATGGCTGCCGCGGTCGGCGCGCTGCGGCCGGCGCACCGCGCTCATCTGTTGGCAGGAGCCAGGTGCTACGTGCTTTTACCTGGTCTCCCATGGGGTGCAGGGCCCAAGCACTTGGGCCATCCTCCACTGCACTCCTGGGCCACAGCAGAGGGCTGGCCTGGAAGAGGGGCAACCGGGACAGAATCCGGCGCCCCGACCGGGACTAGAACCCGGTGTGCCGGCGCCGCAAGGCAGAGGATTAGCCTGTTGAGCCACGACGCCGGCCCATATTGAACATATTAAGCACTCTAAGAGCCAAGATAGCTTCCTGAAACATGTAAAGGATAAATTAACAGATAGAGAAGGAAGCCAAAGAGAACAGTACCTGGGTTCAACGGAAGTGCCAGCTCGCTCCACCCAGAGAAGCCCACTTTGCAGGAACCAGTGGAAAGGAGCCTGAGCTGCTGGAACCCACTTCCTATGAATTCATGCAAAATAAGTGTAAAAAAATTAAGACCTGTGGACTGTGATAATAATAATAATAAATAAAAATTTAAAAAACTGAAAGGGCTTATTGAACTGCTTGTCAGCCCTGCAAGTTATTTTGGAAAAGAATCCAAAGGCCATGAGAGAAAGCTATGGGTGTGGGCGGGAGTGGAGCGTTTTGGGCCTTGAAGCCCAGCCCCAGGATACTGAGCAGAACTGCAAGGGGTGGTGGATGCTGGGAAGGAATGACAAAGAAGAGCTTTGTAGGTGTCACAGAGCAGGCTGCTGGGAGTTCAGGGCCAGGTTCAAGCCACTCCTGCCTGAGTCACGGTCCTGTCTCCACACCTGTTTCCACTCAGCTAAAATGAGGAGAGGAAGTGTGATGCTCCTGGGGATGGATCATGTGTGGAAGCCACTTGAAAATTCTCAGATGCTCTACAAGCACACTTGCGGCTTGTGGTGTGTGTGTGTGTGTGTGTGTGTGTGAGACAGAGAGACAGAGAGAGAGGATAGAGAAAGAGAAACTTCTACAGGGATCACAAGTCATTCATTCCACAGGGATATACAGAAGCTAAGCCCTGCCTGGGGACACTAAGACACCTGATTCTAGTGTGAATTCACACAAACTCAGCACTGTCCCCGCCCAAAATGCTGATGCAACAGTGGAGACACAGTTCCCAGAGCACCAAGCTGTTGAGCGTTGTGAACCGTGCACTCAGCTGTTAAAGACAAAGCCTTCAGCCAGCGCCGTGGCTCAACAGGCTAATCCTCCACCTTGCGGCGGCCCACCGGGTTCTAGTCCCAGTCGGGGTGCCAGATTCTGTCCTGGTTGCTCCTCTTCCAGGCCAGCTCTCTGCTGTGGCCCGGGAGTGCAGTGGAGGATGGCCCAAGTGCTTGGGCCCTGCACCCCATGGGAGACCAGGAGAAGCACCTGGCTCCTGCCATTGGATCAGCGCCGGCCGCGGCGGCCATTGGAGGGTGAACCAACGGCAAAGGAAGACCTTTCTCTCTGTCTCTCTCTCTCACTGTCCACTCTGCCTGTCAAAAAAAAAAAAAAAAAGCCTTCACTTCTAAATTGTTTGTACTAAACCAAAGTGGGCACTGCTTTGAATCAATCCTTCAATCTTATCAGGATTGATAATATCTAAAAACATGTGTGTGATCTTATGAATGATATTCAAGGGGGCAGATGTTTGGCTCAGCTGTGAAGATGCTGCCTGTGATACCCATGTTCCATAGCAGAGTACTTGGTTCAAATGCCAGTTCCACTTCCAATCCAGCTGTGTGCTAATGTGCACCACGGGAGCTAGCACTTGGGTCCTTGCCACCAACAAAAGAGATCTGTATTAAATTCCCAACTCTGGGGCTGCACTGTGGCATCGTGGGCTAAGCCTCTCCACCTGCAGTGCTGGCATCCCATGTGAGCTCCGGTTCATGTACCGGCTGCTCATCTTCCAATCCAGCTCTCTGCTATGGCCTCGGAAAGCAAGTCCTTGGACCCCTGCACTCACATGGGAGACCCAGAAGAAGCTCCTGGCTTCAGATCAGCGCAGCTCCAGCCGTTGTGGCCATTTGGGGAGTGAATCAGTGGATGGAAGACCTCTGTCTCTCCTTCTCTGTCTGTAACTCTGCCTTTCAAATAAATAAATAAAAAGCTTTTTAAAAATTCCCAGCTTCTGGCTTCTGCATGGCCCAGTCCTGGTTCTTGCAGGCATTTGGGGAGTGAACCAGAGGATGGAAGAGATCTCTCTGTCTCTCTCCCTTTCAAATTTAAATAAAATTAAAATAAATTAAATTTAAAAAACAAGAATTATGACTTAATTTTGTGATAACACTGTTGGGAGAGTTGCAATGATGACAACATTTAGGACAATGATCAGGAGTGGACATTTACCCTAGCAATTAAGACACCCACATCCCACATCAGAGTGCAAGGGTTAGATTCCTGTCTCTGACTCCTGATTCCAACTTCCTGTTATGCTGACCCTTGGAGGCAGCAGGTGGTGGCCCAAGTAATTGGGTTCCCACTTGGTATCCACATGAGAGACCAGGATTGATTTCCTAGCTCCTAGTTCAAGTCCCTACTCAGGGCCTGCTGTTGTAGGCATTTGGAGAGTGAATCAGCAGATGAGCGTTCTCCCTGTATCATCTATCTATCCATCTCCATCTCTCTTCATCTCTCTCTCTCTCTCTCTCTCTCTCTCTATTTATCTATCTCTGCCTTTAAAAAAAGAAACAGCGATGAGAAAACTGTCCCTCAAAGAGAAAACTCCATTTTGCCACCAAAAATAAAGAGTTAGAGTTGGGTGGGGCATGATGACGAGCAAAAAGATCTTCCCACCCCATTGAGATACTGATGCTGATCACTGGTGGAGTCTACACCCACTGTAATAGCTGCACCACCTGAAAATGGTGATGCTGTGATATAATGGGAAATGTAAATTTAGACTGTGTCCCTAGTTCCTGGCACAGAGCTTTCCAGCTTCTAAAAGCCTTGGAACTTCTGGATCAGGGTAATGGGAGTATCTTTTAGTCTAATATGGTTGGCCTTCTGTGTCTGTGGGTTTTAAATCCATGGAGTCAACCAATCACGAATAGAAAAATGAAGGGTGGGGGTAGGAAATTGTATCTGTACCGAATGTGTATAGATATTTTTTTTGCTTGTCATTATTTCCTAAACAATTCAGTATGACAACTATTTGCACAGCATTTACATTGTGTTGAGTATTACAAATAATATAGAGATGATGTAAAGCATACAAGAGGAATGCATAGGTTCTATACAAATACTACACCACTGTACATAAGGAATTTGAACACCTGGGGATTTTGGTATCTGCAGGGATCTCGGAACCAATTCCCCACGCCTATGATGGAACAACTTAAATTTGATCTTGGTCCAAGGTTCCTGACCCAAGATCTTCTGAGACCCTTGGACTCTCCAAGGGAATGAGTGTCTTTTGGTATGCCAATGAGATGACTGGCAGGTGGGGCCCCTAGATAGATTCAGGATGAAGACTGGTCATCAGACCAAGGGATGTTTAAAGAATTGGCACTTTCACCCCCATCCCCAGTCCTCCAAGGAGTGGGGAGCCTGGATATTGAGTTAGTCACTGATGCCCATTTATTAAATCATTCATGCCTATGTAACAAAGCCTCCATGGAAACCCTTAAAGAACCAAACTAGAAGGATTCTAATCTGTTTCCAAGATAGGTAACTTTGAAGCAGTGCCCTAACCTCTGTGTGCCTCAGTGTCTCTCTCTATAAAACAAGAAAATAATGGCACCTACCTGGCAGAGTTGCTGTGGAGAAAAAATTAAGTGGCCATTCAGAGTCACTTCTTACTGTTAATGAAGGCCCTCAAGGGTTTCAGCCACAGACTTGGAGCCTGGCTCCACCATCTACCAGTCCAGTAACCTCTAAATGCCTGAGTTTCCTAATCTGTAAAACGTGGATACAACCACAAAGGGTATTGTGAGGATTCAGGGAATCCTTGAAAAGCAGTGCAGATTTGGCACTGAATACCTGAAACAACAGGGAGACGGTTCATGATTAATTAACTCAGACTGATGCTACCAGGTGAATCCAGTACCTCTCCTTGGGGAAGTCTATGCTGTTCCACTTACCCACTTATTCTTTTTGAGACATTGTGCATGGGGACTCGTTTCAAAATCTAACTCAAAAGTGCCAACCAATTCTGCCCTCCTAAATGCTCAGTTGTGGAAATAATCAGTGACTTACAGAGCACTTGTCTTGAGGTGACTTTTTCCTCCTGGAGCAAGGAGCTCATAATGAACACATCTTTTTATAGCCACAACTGTACCAAGTAGGTGCCTGGCATGCTGCAGATTGGTCTGGCTGTTGGATCTTGCTGGGACACTGGCAACACCTACCTCTGTGCCATCTGTTTTGCTATTCGTCTGGTGCCAGGCTCTAGCTACCATGAAAGCCTTTCTGCTCGGGTCACCAGCCCTTCACTTCCTTCAGAGCTCTCAAGGTTTTGACATGAAGTTTGCATTAGTCGGGGTTCTCCACAAAGACAGAAACAATCATATGGATGGATGGACAGGAAGGTAGACAGATAGATGATGGATAGATTGATGATGATAATGATAATGTTGATAGATGAGAAGTCCCTTAAGAGGCTAATTACAAGCAGGAGACCATGGGTTGCCAATAGTACAGCTCAGTCCTAGTCCAAAGGCCTCAGAACCAGAGAACCAAGGGTAAAACTCTCAGACCAAAGCCAAAGGACTGAGAATCCAGCGAGGTTGAATGAAAGACTTAGTATAAATCATAGAGTCCAAAGGCCAGAAAGCCTGGAGCTCTCGTGACCTGGAGGAGAAGAGGCATGTATCCTAGCTTCAGAAGACAAATTCTCTTCTCCTTTGTTCTTGTTCTCTCAGGCCCCCCAGCTCAATGGACCCAATGTGGGCAGGTATTTCCCATCAAATGCACTCATACACTCTGAAAACACCCTCATAGACACACCTCCAAATAATCGTTTTCCAGGTTCCCTTTATTCCTTAATCCAGTCAAGTTGATATCTAAAATTAACCATTATAAAGCAATTGCTGAAGGGTACTAGAATATGCTACCTAAAAATATCCAACTTTGGTATATTGGTTATTTTGGTCTGAAGACAATTCAGAAGAAAATCTGTCTGCTATATACCTACTTGCTTCAAAAACAGGGCATGGATTTCTACAGATGCCCGCCTTTACTAGAGAGGGCTGACGGTAATCACCGGAGCAACTCTGGACCCTTAACAACTCAGAAACAAGCCATGGTAGAACAATGATCCCTTCCATTTGTTTCCACTACAGAAGTAGCTTCCTGTGCACAATGGGCCACTCCTAGAAGCTCAAAGTCCTTTTCCTTCATCTTGTCACTGCTCTACAGATTGATTGTTGCTTTGATAGGATGCTGTGTAACCCCCATATCCTAACCCTCCATTTCGTAGTAGTCAGTTTTCTTTTGCTAATAACACAATACTATATACTGAGTAACTCATAAAGAAGAGACGTTCTTTATGGCTCATCGTTCTGGAGGTCCAAGGTCAAGATGCCACATCTGATGATGAGGTTCTTGCTGGCAGAATCCCATGGTAACACATGATGAGACACAGGGGAACACACATGGGTCTGTGTGTGCCCTGGTCTCTTTGTAAAATATTACCAGGATTCAGTCATGGGGGCTCCACCCTGATGACCATATCTGATCTTTTTTTAAAAAGATTTATTTATTTATTTATTTATTTATTTGAAGGCAGAGTTACAGAGAAGCAGAGGCAGAGAGCGAGCGAGCAAGAGAGAGAGAGGTCTTCCATTCGCTGGTTTACTCCCCGCCTGGCCACAACAGCCAGAGTTGCACCAGTCCGAATCCAGGAGCTTCTTCTGGGTCTCCCACGTGGGTGTAGGGGCCCAAGGAGTTGGATCATCTTCCACTTATTTCCCAGGCCATAACAGAGAGCTGGATTGGAAGTGGAGCAGCTGGGGCTCGAACTGGCACCAATATGGGATGCTGGCACTGCAGGCAGGGGCTTTACCCACTATACCACAGCACCGGCCCACTTATCTGATCTTAATCACCTCCCAAAGGCCCCACCTCTGAACACCAGAGTTAGATTAAGTTTATCCCCTCTTAATACCTTCCAATGGGAATTAACTTTCCACATGAGCTTTGAAGGGAGCAAACCATATTTAAACTATAGCACCTGCTTTTGAGTTCTTCATCAACGAGTGTTCCCATGTGCACACACACAGTATGTTAATAAACACCTTTTTGTTTTTCTTTTTAAATTTTTTATTTTTTATTTAAAAACTTTATTGAAAAGACAAAAGAGGGGGGGAGAGAGAGATCTTCCATCCACTGGTTCACTCCCCAAATGGATGTAATGGCCAACACTGGGCCAGGCAGCAGCCAGCAGCCAGGAGCTTCTTTCCAGTCTCCCATGTGGGGTCAGGGTCCCAAGGACTTGGGCCATCTTCTGCTGCTTTTCCCATGCCATTAGCAGGGGGCTGAATTGGAAGTGGAGCAGCCAGGTTAAGAACTGGGCCCCATATTGGAAGCTGGCATTACAGGCAGAGGCTAATCTTCTATGCCACAACGCTGGCCCCTAAAATTTTTATTAACATCAAGAGAACAGATTTTATGTACAGTTTAAGAAGATAATCATACTTCTGTCCCTTTCCCCTCCCTCCCTCAGTCCCCCTTCTTACTTTTTCTCTTTTTTCTTTCAATTTATACAAAGACATAATTCTAATCCAGTCTTTTGTCACAGGCCTAATTCACCACTATCCATAATATTCAACAAACAAAAAGTAGGAAGACCACACTTCCATAGGAGTATAAACTCGGACTAAAACCAATCATATTACAAGAAGTCTGTTTCATTTGTATACATTTTTGGATTCTATATTAACTGCCATATATCAGAGAAAATATATGATGCTTGTCATTATGGGACTGATTTATTTCACTAAACATAATGGTTCCCAGTTTCATGCATTTTGTTGCAAAAGACAGAATTTCATTCTTTTTTATGGCTGAGTAGTGTGTATATTTTCTTTTTATCCAGTCTTCAGTTGATGGACATCTGGGTTGATTCCATATCTTAGCAATTGTGAATTGAACTGAAATAAACAGGGGGTGCAGATCACTCTTTCATATGCTGATTTATTTTTGTTTAGGTAAATTTCCAGGAGTGGGCTGACTGGGTTATATGTTAGGTCTACATTCAGATTTCTGAGGTATCTCCATACTGTCTTCCACAGTGGCTGTACCAGTTTATGACCCACCAACAGTGTATTAGGGTACATTTTTCCTCACATCCTCACCAGCATTTGTTGTTTGTTGATTTTTATATGAAAGCCATTATAACTGGGGTGAGGTGAAACCTCATTGTGGTTTTGATTTGCATTTCCTTGATGGTTACTGATCCTGAGTATTTTTTTCATGTGGCTGTTGGCCATTTGAATTTCATCTTTTGAAAAAAGCCTATTTAAGTCCTTTGCCCATCTCTTAACTGGATTGTTTGTTTTGTTGTTGTGGAGTTTCTTGAGCTCTTTATAGAATCTGGATATTAATCCTTTATCAGTTTCATAGTTTGCACATATGTTCTATTCTGTTGCTTGCCTCTTAACTTTGTTAAGTGTTCCTTTTGCAGAGCAGAAGCCGCTTACCTTCATGCAATACCACTTGTCTATTTGATTGCCTGTGCTTCTGGGGTCTTTTCCAAGAAGTCTTTGCCTATGTCAATGTCCTGAACAATTTCCCCAATGTTTTCCTCTAGTAAATTGAAGGTATTAGATCGTAGGTTTAGATCTTTGATCCATTGTGAGTAGGTTTTTGTATAACGTGTAAGGCAGGGGTCTTGTTATATACTTCTGCATGCATAGATCGAATTTTCCCAGCAGCATTTGTTGAAGAGACTTTCTTTTATCCAGGGATTGATATTAGCTCATTTATTAAGGATAAGTTTGTTGTAAATGTATGAATTAATTTCTGGGGTTTCTATTCTGTTCCATTGGTCTACAAATCTATTTTTGGCCAGTAACAGTCTGGTTTCATTATGTCTGCTCTGCAATATGTCTTGAAATCTGATATTGTGATGTTTCTGGCTTTGTTTTTGTTGCTTAACATTCCTTTAGCTATTCGGAGTCTCTTGTGTCTCCATATGAATTTTAGCATTTTTTTCTAGATATGAGAAGAATGTTCTTGGTATTTTCATTGGGAACACATTGAATTGCTTTAGGTAGTATGGACATTTTGATGATATTAATTCTTCCAATCCATGAACCTGGAAGATTTTTCCATTCTTTTGTGTCTTCTTCTATTCCTTTCTTTGATTTTTGTAGTGTTCATTGTAGAGATCATTCACATCCTTAGTTAAATTTATTCAAAGTTATTTAAATTTTTGCAGCTATTGTGAATACTAATGATCTTATAAGTTCTTTCTCAGCCATGTAATTGTGTGTATATACAAAGGCTATTGATTTTTTCATGTTAATTTTATATCCTGCAACTTTACCAAACTCTGTTATGAATTCCAATAGTCTTTTAGTAGAGTCTTTTGGTTCCCCTTTATATAGGATGATGTCATCTGCAAACAAGGATAATTTGAATTCCACATTTCCAATTTGTAACTCTTTGATTTCTTTTTCTTGCATAATGGCTCTGACTAAAACTTCCAGGACTATATTGAATGGCAATGGTGAAAGTGGACATTCTTGTCTGGTTCCAGATCTTAGTAGAATTACTTCCAGTTTTTCCCCATTCAATATTATGCTGGCTGTGGATTTGACATATATTGCCTTGCTTGTGTTGAGAAATGTTCTTTCTATATGAAAGTTGCTTACGGTTTTCATCATGAAAGGATGTTGTATTTTATCAAATGCTTTCTTTAATCTATTGAGATAATCATATGTTTTTATTGTTCAATTTCTTAATATGAGGTATCACATTTATTGATTTGTGTATGTTGAACCATCCCTGTATACCAGGGATAAATCCCATTTAGTCCCAGTGAATGATCATTCTGATGTGTTGTTGCATTCAATTAGCTAGTGTTCTGTTGAGAATTATTGCATTGTGATCATCAGAAATATTGGTCTATAGTTCTCTTTCTCTGTTGTATCATTTTCTAGTATAGGAATTAAAGTGAATGCTGGCTTCTGTATCTTTTAATTGGAGAATTTAGACTATTTGCATTCAAAATTATTAGTGATAAGTAAAGACTTGTGCCTGCCTTTTTTTCATAAGCATTCTTGTTGTTTGCTTTGGATTTTCTTTATACTTTTATTAGGAAATTTTCTGCCTTCATATTCTTTGATAATGATGGCTATCTTTCTCTGTTTCTGTGTCTATGGCATCCTTAAGTACCATATGTAAGGATGGACAGGCGGTGATAAATTCTTTCAATTTCTGTTTGTTTTAGAAGGTCTTTATTTCATCTTCCTTTATAAATGAGAGCTTTGATGGATACAGAAATCTGGGTTGACAGTTTGTTGTTTTTTTTTTTTTTTCGTTTAGGACTTGGACCATGTCTCTCCATTCTTTCCTATTCTGTAGGGTTTGGTTTCTGATGAGAAATCAGCTGTTAGTCTAATTGGAGATCCTCTGAAGGTAATCTGGCAATTCTTGCATTCACATTTTAGAACATTTCCTTGGCCGGCGCTGCGGCTGAATAGGCTAATCCTCCACCTTGCGGCGCTGGCACACCAGGTTCAAGTCCCGGTCGGGGGGCTGGATTCTGTCCCGGTTGCCCCTCTTCCAGGCCAGCTCTCTGCTGTGGCCCGGGAGTGCAGTGGAGGATGGCCCAAGTGCTTGGGCCCTGCACCCTATGGGAGACCAGGAGAAGCACCTGGCTCCTGCCATCGGATCAGCGCACTGCACCAGCCGCAGCGCACTGGCCGCGGCGGCCATTGGAGGATGAACCAACGGCAAAGGAAGACCTTTCTCTCTGTCTCTCTCTCTCACTGTCCACTCTGCCTGTCAAAAAAAAAAAAAAACATTTCCTTTAAGCTTTGCTTTGGAAAGTTTGACTATAATGTATCGATCTTTTTTGATCAGGAGTTCTAGTGCTTTCTGAATTTTTATATCCCTATATTTTTCCAAATTAGGGAAATTTTTTGCTGTTATTTAACTGAATATGTCTTCTAAGGCATTTTCTCTTTCCATACATTCAGGAACTCCTAAGATATGTATGTTAGGTTGTTTGATAGTATCCCATAAATCTCGAACATTATTTTCATTTTTCGTAATTTCTTCTTTTTTTGTTCTGAGATATTTCCAAATATTTGTCTTCTAGCTCAGATATTCTTTCATCTGCCTCACCAAGTCTGTTGTCAAAGCTTTCCTCTGTCTTTTTATTCGACATATTGAATTCTTCATTTCTAATATTTCAGTTTGATTTCCCTTCAAAATCTCTATTTCCCATCAAAATTTTTCAGCCATGTCATGTATGGATTTCTTTAATTCATGTATTTTTTCCTTTGTGCTTTTGAGTAATCTTATGATCATTCTTTTGAAATCCTTTTCAGCATTTCATCAGTCTCTTCACCTTCACACGCTAATGTTGAAGTGTTGTTGTGTTCCTTTTGGGGAGTGATGTTGTCTTCCTTGTTCATGTTTCTTGTATTTCAAGGTTTATTTTTAGGCCTTTGGAAAGAGCTGAGGCATTCTCAGAGCCAGCTGCCTATCAGTGCTCCACCTTGGCTGTTTGAATCCAGGTACCCATGATAGAGTGAGGGGATGGAAGTACCTCAGAGGCCTAAATGTGTACCCTGCCCCCTCTCAACCCTCCAGACCAGACTCAAAGTCAGTGGGGACTATAGATTTATCCCTCTGGTAAAAGTCCCCAGTTGCATGCATGCCACAGCAGCTTCTACTCACCTTATTAAGATGGTGCTTCCTGGGGTAGGAGCTGTGGTGCAACAGATTAAACCACCACCTGCAGAGCTGGCATCCCATAGGGGCACCAGTTCGAGTACCAGCTGCACCACCTCACATCTATCTGCCTGCTAATGGCCTGGGAAAGCAGCCAAAGATGGCCCAAATCCTTGGGCCTCTGCCACCACCCATGTGGGAGACCCAGAAGAAGATCCTGGCTCCTGGCTTGAACCTGGCCCAGCCCTGGTCATTGAGGCCATTTGGTGACTGAACCAGCAGGTAGGAGATTTCTCTCTGTGTGTCTCCCCTTCTCTCTCTGTAAGTCTGACTTTAAAATAAATAAATCTTTGAGGGGAAATGATGCTTCCTCCCTGCTGGTCACCGGGTGCCTTGTAGGGGGATTTGAAGAAAGAAATGTGCTCTCCCTTCACAGGTTTAGGTGGGCACCCTGCGCCCCGCTAGCACTCCAGACTGGACTCAAAGTCAGTGTGGTCCGCAAGGTTCTCCCTCAGGCGGTATCACCAGTGGCGTGAGCTACTGCAGACTCCTCTCACCTGGCCCTAAGAAGATGGCGACTCTTCCATCCCCCGGCTGGGGAATCGCCAGTGGTGTCCCTGCTTGCTGCTGTGTGTTTGTACTGTCCACGCTGCCCCAGCACGTCTCTTCTTTCTGTAGAATTTCCATTGCAAACGTCTCTACAGCCCCCCTCCCCGTCTCTACAGCCCCCCTCCCCGTCTCTACAGCCCCCCTCCCCGGGAATGCAGTTCCTCCCTTTTCTTCTGTTATCTTCCTGTGTTCAAACTCTGCACATCTTTTCCCTATTCAGCCATCTTGGATTCCCTTGTCTTTCACAGTCTGTCCTTCATCAGTGTGATCTATGTGGCTCCAGCCACAGCATCTAAGATTGGGGCAGGGAGGGGGAGGCTGGAGTTTCCTTCCGCTACATTGCATTGCTGCAGGCTCCATACCAGCTGCACAGTCCTCAGCACAGATTCCTCAGGGGATATGCAAACAAACCTGAGATCAGGTTTCACACAGATCCCTCACTGCCTCAAAAAGATTCTCTCAGAAACTGGATACCTATGGAAGTGAAGACAAAGATCTAATGCCAGTTCAAGCATTCAGGAGGGAGCTTAAGTTTCTTTTAACTTCCTCAGTGAAACTTACAGAGAACTACAATGTGATTCTCTATCATGTACCACGCATTTTCTCCTCAAGTGAAATTTTGTCATCTCTGAAATTCTCTATAATTTTGGGATTTTTTTTTACTTATTTGTTATAATTTTGTGGCTTCAGTTGAATGAACTCACACTACCCACGAATAATGTCTGTGGTGGAAATGTACCCTCGGCTCCAGCCCGGAGTGATCAAGGAAGACTCCCTTAAAGCAGTGTGTTATAAGTTGAACATCATTTGGCTCCCAAAATCCTCTAGGAGTTTAAACTCCAAAACCATAAATTAATGCTAAGAAGACTGGAGGCAATCCGATCACAGCATTTGGGAAGTGAGCCTACTAGGAGGTCCTTCAGTCATCAGGCTACTTCTTACAAGAGGGTTGGTTTTAAAATGTGAGTTGGGTCTAATCACTCTGCTTCCTGGCTCACCATGTGATCTCCCTCTACACACACTCCACATTGTCATCATTCAGTCACACCAGATAGCCAAACTAATGGGGCCCACCCAGTCTTGGACTGTGAACCACCAAAACCGTGAGCCAAAATAAACCTCCTTCCTTCATAAGAAGTTTCACTAGGTATTTCACTATAGTGACAGAAAGTTGACTAATACAGGGTGACAGTGGAAAGAAGTGGTCATCGAAGGATGTACTTTTCTCTAAAGGGAGGAGAGAACTTCTACTTTGCTTATGGCCTGGTCTAAACACTGACAGAGACTGTGGATTCAGAAGGCTTCCATAGCCTAGGAAGCTCATGTCAAGAGCCTCAGGTGGCTACTGATTTCATACATAAGAGTGTTAATTGTTAAATTAACAACAGGAGTCAGTGTGCACTTACTCCCCATGCAGAACCTCTGTCCTCAATGAGTTGTATTATGAGACTTAATTGTAAAACCAGTTCTGTGTGTGTGAGTATGTGTGTGCAAATTATTAAAATCTTTACTTAGTATAGAGTTGGTCTTCTGTGTACAAAGTTAATTGAAAATTAATCTTAATGGAGAATGGGACTGGAAAGGGGAGAGGGAGGAGGAAGAGAGGTGGGAATGGGGGTGGGAGGGTGGGTATGGTGGGAAGAATCACTACATTCCTAAATTTGTACTTAAGAAATTTGTACTCATTAAACAAAAGGTTTATTTGGGGAAAAATACAGGGTGACACTAACTGAAAACCCCAAAGCTGGTTGGAGGAGTTGCTATATGACCCCTAAAACTCAGTCCATTTGCCTGATGTGCACAAGCCAATCACTGACACTAGAGTGGTAGAAGAAATCAGGTGTTTTTTACTAAGTGCAGAACAAGAAGCTAGAAGCTATCCCTTAATTCCCAGATTCCTTGAGAATTTGGGCTACAGGCTTTTACAAATTGAAGTTGGGGCTTAGAGATGCATATTTAATTCATGTCCAGGTTCTTAGCTGGTCTGATCATCCTGCAATTGGTCACTGATATCATGTTCTTTAGGGAATTTTTATGGTGGCAAAGGAGGCACCAGTCAATCTTGGGGCTATATATAGGTGGTAGTCATATTTTGCTTGGAGCCTGGGGTTCAAGACTGAGTATCAATATGTTATCCACTGGGGAGATAAATGACCTCATGAGTCTTGTGTTCAGGGACCTTGTAGGACTGGCTGCACCACTCAGTCAATTCAGTGACCTAATATTAGTAAGAAGTTGATTTTCAATTATAAAAGCAGGGAAGGAAACTCTAAGCTAAAGGAGGGAGGTGGGAACATCATGGGAAAGTAGGACCTGATGGTATCCAGCATCTGAATTCAAGACACTATCCAGGGACTTGGTTTCAACAATTGAGCAGATACCAGAATGGAGTGACAAGGAAGCATTGCTACACCAGCGTTGCTGCAGTAATCTTCATTCTTTGTAGGAATGGAGTGCTCTTTTAGTATTTTTCTGTGTTTTATTTTTCTAAAGAAATCCTGTCCTTCTTGAAAATGAAAAATAAAGAAGGAAAATTAGAATTTTGAGCCACTAATGGTATTCTCAATTCAGCATATAAATTTGCTCTCAGACAGGAATGGTTGAATGGGATATGTATTTATTTGAAATTATTTGGGTGAGGCATGTCTATATCATCTTAGTGATTTAGAGATTGTTGTGATTGTGCCTGATGCTTTTGTGAAAAGTGGGTTATTTACAAAATAAATCTTCGCAACCTGATCCAGCTGCTCATGTGAGGCTTAAACAGGAAAACACTGGAAGAAGAACTATGTTAATGTCATTGACTCCTCACTGCCATTTATTTTTTAAATATTTATTTTATTTATTTGAAAGACAGAGTTACAGAGAGAGGTAGAGACAGAGAGAGAGGTCTTCCATCCACTGGTTCACTCCCCAATTGGCCGCAACGGCTGGAGCTGTGCAGATCCGAAGCCAGGAGCCAGTAGCTTCCTCCAGGTTTCCCACGCGGGTGCAAGGGCCCAAACACTTGGGCCATCTTCTACTGCTTTCCCAGGCCATAGAGAGAGCTGGATCAGAAGTGGAGCAGCTGGGACTCGAACCAGTGCCCATATGGGATGCTGGCGCTTCAGGCCAGGGTGTTAACCCACAGCACCACAGCACCGGCCCTTCCTCATTGCCCTTTATAAACCATGGGGAATCTCTTTCCTTTAACCACCTTAGGTTCTATCGCTGGGGTCTTGCAGATCAAACTGAAAAAAGTGCATATTAACAAGAGAAAAATCTGTTTAGCTGAATACTTATGCTCAGGAGTTTCACAAAGAAATGAGACTGAAGGAGGCAGCCAGATGGTTGAGATATATATACTATCTTGGGCTAAACAGAGACAAAGGAGGAGAGGGAGCTTCTTGGTATGGGAGGCAGATTATGAGAAAAGGGAAGAGAGGAAATGTATAGTTAGTAAAAGTTGTGTTATTATGCAGATAAAAGTCTGTCAGGTGAGTTGTCTCTAGCACCAGCGCTGTGGCGTTGCAGGTGAAGCCACCACCACTTGCCTTGCTGGCATCCCATATGGGTACCAGTTCAAGTCCCAGCTACTCTACTTCCCATCCAGTTCTCTGCTATGGGCTGGGAAAGCAATGGACGATGGCCCAAGTACTTGGAACCCTGCACCCATGTAGGAGACCCAGAAGAAGCTCCTGGCTTCTGGCTTCGAAATAGCCCAGCTCCGGCAGTTGTGGCTATTTGGGGAGTGAACCAGTGGATGGAAGACTCTCTCTCTCTCTCTCTCTCTCTCTCTCTCTCTCTCTCTCTCTCTCTCTCAAGTTGTCCGTGACCAGCTGCTATGGCAAGAGCTATGGTTCATCCCACAAATCTCCCTCTTTGAAGTCACCCTTCAGTCCCCCAGAATTTTGGACATGCAGCTCCTCAACCCCATGTGAAATAAATCCATGTGGCACAAGGGGTAGACTTTGCAGATGCAAACGTGTGCCACTCAAGTCCTTTTCAAGTAAATCTGCCTCAGCTTCAGAGAACTACCTGCCTGAGGTCACACCATTCCCAGGACAGCCCACGAGCAATGACTGAGCCAGGTTGAGCAGAATAAAGGCCCTGGTCCAAAACAAGATGCTCTCATCGGCAATACTTACTGCAACGGACTGAGTATTTGTGTCCCTTCATGCCTGCCAGATTCCTATGTTGATACCCTAATCCCATTGTGACAGCGCTAGAAGGCCAGGCCTATGGGAGATAATGAGGTCATGAGGGCAGAGCCCCCATGAATGGGATTGGTACCCTTGAACGAAGCCAGGGAATATGTTAGCTCTCTTTCTGCCATGTGAAGATACAACAAGAAGTCAGCAGTCAGCAACCCAGAAGAGGGCCCTCACAAGAACTCAGCCATGCTGGCACCTTGATCTTGGAAGAATGAGAAATAAGTATAAGTTGAGAATCCCTAATCTGAAATTCCAAATTCCAAAATGCTCCAAAATCCAAAATATATTTGAGTGTCCACATGATGCCACAAGAGGAAAATTCCACACTGGACCTCATGTGACAGTTTCCAGTCAAAATACAGGCACACTAAAAACATTGTATACAGTTACCTTCAAGGGGCCAGCAATGTGGCACAGAGGGTTAAGTCGCCACTTGCAATGCCAGCATCCCATATTGGAGTGCCCATTCGAATACTAGCCGCTATGTTTCTGATCCAGCTCCCTGTTAATGAGCCTGAGAAGATGGAGACCTGGATGGAGTTCTTGGCTCCTGACTTTGGCCTAGCCCAGCCCTGGCTGCTGTGGCTCTTTGAGGAATGAACCAGTGGATGGAAGATCTCTTTCTGTCTTTCCCCCTTCTCTATATTTCAAATAAATAAATAAACTCTTCTTTTAAGATTTATTTATTTATCAAAAGTCAGACTTACAGAGGTGGGGGGGGTGACTACAATGGCCAGGGCTGGGCCAGGCCAAAGCCAAGAGCCAGGAGAATCACCTGGGTTTGCCATGTGGGTGCAGGGGCCCAAGCACTTGGGCCATCTTCGCCACTTTCCCAAGCACAGCAGCAGAGAGCTGGATTGGAAGTGGAGCAGCTGGGACTCAGCCAGTGCCCATTTGGGATGCTGGCACTGCAGGCAGCGCCTTTATGTGTTACACCACAACACTGGCCCCAATAAACTCTTTTTTAAAAGTTACCTTAAGGGGCCGGCGCTGTGGCATAGTGGAAAAAGTCGCCGCCTTCAGTGCCGGCATCCCACATGGGTGCCGGTTTGAGTCCCGGTTGCTCCACTTCGGATCGAGCTCTCTGCTATGGCCTGGGAAAGCAGTGGAAGATGGCCCAAGTGTTTGGACCCCTGCACCCACGTGGGAGACCTGGAGGAAGCTCCTGGCTCCTGGCTTCGGATCGGCGCAGCTCTGGCCATTGCGGCCAATTGGAGAGTGAATCAGTGGATGGAAGACCTCTCTCTCTCTCTCTCTCTCTCTCTCTCTCTCTCTCTCTGCCTCTCCTTCTCTCTGTGTGTAACTCTGACTTTCAAATAAATCTTTAAAAAAAAAAAAAACTCTTGCTCACGTACACAGAGATGTGTGCACAAGGCAGGAACCTGGTTGGGGTCTTCTGCCTAGAGTGGGGTAGTGTTGAGGCTAAATGCCAAAGCCCAGAAGCATGGCAGTAGGGGAACTCCCTGTGCTAACCCTACCCTGGTTCCTTCCAGGGTCCCTTCCCTGTCCGCACAGACCTAGCCTTGTCATCCCATCTCATGGGGATTCCCCAAGACTCCTCGCTCAGGAACTCCACCCCAACCCTCAGCCCTAGGGAATCTGCCTTGAATCCCCTAAATTGCAGCTGCATCCCGCAGAGACTTTACATTCTGCCCTAACAGGGACATTGTGACAGAGCCCTGGGGGGGGGGTCGTGAGGGAAGTCTGTCCTGCACTTCAGGGAACAGGGAAGGTCTTGAGGGCATTCTGTGCTGAGTGAGAGCTTACAAATGGGAATGAGAGAGTGTAACTGACTCTCAGAGACTTGCACTGGCGGGAGAGGGTCAAGGGCCTCTTGGAGTAGAAAGGGTAGCCAGAGGGGGTAGGGATTTGAGGACAGATGAGGGGAGATGCACAGAAGTCCTGGTCCAGACACTTGTGTCATTCTACTCAGCCGCCCAAACCCTTCCCCCCAGAGGCGCACAGGAAACGGACCGTCCACATTGGAGGCCACTTTAACGGGGCCAGGGCTGTGGGTAGTTCTGCACTAGCTGCAGAGCCTTGTGTAAGGCATGCCCCATGTGTTCTAAAGGTCCATGAACAGAAGATGCTATGAGGGGACAGCACTCTGGCATAGCAGGTAAAGCCACTGCCTGCAGTGCTGGCATCCCATATGGGAGCTGGTTCGAGTCCTGGCTGCTCTGCTTCCCATCCAGCTCTCTGCTATGGCCTAGGAAAGCAGTAGAAGATGGTCCAAGTGCTTGGGCCCCTGCACTCGTGTGAGAGACCTCGAGGAAGCACCTGGCTTCTGGCTTCAGATAGGCGCAGTTCTGGCTATTGTGGCCAACTGGGGAGTGAACCAACAGATGGAAAACTGACCTCTCTCTCTCTCTCTCTCTCTCTCTCTCTCTCTCTCTCTGCCTCTCTGTAACTCTGCTTTTCAAACAAATAAATAAATCTTTTTTAAAAAAATGCTATGAGGTGTGTGTGCATGTGGTGTGTGTATGTTGAGAGAGAGGAGAGAGAGAGAGAGAGAGAGAGAGAGAGAGAGAGAGAGAGAGAGAAGCAAGCAGCCTCTCTGTAGGTCCAGAAATAATAATGATTTGGCCACTAGCACATTTCTAAAATCCACCCTACAGTTATCTCCATAAACAATCCTCTCTGAGGAAGGCTCTCCTGACCCTCTAATATTTGCAACTTGAGGCAGCGGTTATGGGCACAAACTTTAGATAAAGACTAAGGTCTAACGCAAGGCTCTTCCATCACCTACCATGTGCATGATACCAGCAGTTTACATAACATGGGCCTTAGATTTCTCATTGTAAAGTGAGGGTGGTGGCATGCATAGTCTAAACAAAGTGCTGGCATTTGCCAAACCTGAGGTAAATGGTAAGTATGATTATCGACATTGTTGGTTTTATTCCAAGTGGCCATTGACTGTTCTATTTTTCTCCTCTGTGGGACAGGGACCTTGTTTCTCTCAGAGCTAGCACCCCTACATTCTCCTCTGTGCTCCAGTGTGGGGAAAACAGCAGCCATATGAAGGCTTGGAGTACACAGAATATGACCCCCTCAAATGTCCATGTCCTATTTCCCAGAACCTGTGAATATGTTCCCTTCCATGGCAAAGGGACTTTGCAGAAGTGATTTAAGTTAAACATCTGAAGTGGGAAAAGAGTCCAGGTGGGGCTGATGGAGTCACACGGATCCCCGTAAGTGAAAGCAAGAAGTGGGAGAGTCAGTATCCACATGACCATATTCTGAGTCTTAACAAAACCATCTTAATTAATGTAAAAGAACTGAAAATAATGGGCCAGCATTGTGGTGCTGTCTACAATGCCAGCATTCTATATGGCGCTGGTTCAAGTCCTGGCTGCCCACTTCCAATCCAGCGCCCTGTTAATGCACCTGGGGAAGCAGCAGAAGATGGTCCAAGTGCTTGGGCCCCTGCCACCCATGTGAGAGACCCAGATGGAGATCCAGGCTCCCAGCTTCAGCCTGGTCCAGTTCTAACCACTATATCCATTTGGAGAGTAAACCAGTGGATAGAAGATATCTCTCTGTGTGTGTAATTCTGCCTTTCAAATAAATAAATAAATCTTTTTAAAAAGAAAAGAACTGGAATAATGCACAGGGTGACCTGTGACCATGGTGGGACTAAAATAGAAAACAGTGACAAAAATATGTGTATAATCTCCAAATGTCTGGAAATTAAACATGCTTATAACTATCCTATGAGTCAAAGAAGTTACAAAGCAAATTAGAGACTATTTTTAAAGATTTAAGTATTTATTTGAAAGGTAACATGGCATAGAGGGAAAGAGAGAGAAATCTTCTGTCTATAGGTTCACTCCCCAAATGGCCACAATGGCCTGGACTGGGCTAGACTGAAACCAGGAACTAGGAACTCCATCCAGGTCTCCCAAATGGGTGGCAGGGGACCATGCACTTGGGTTCATCTTCCTGCTGCTTTCCAAAGCACAGTAACAGGGAACTGGATCTGAAGCAAAGCAGCGTGAATTTGAACTGGCATTCCAAAATGGGATGCCTATGTGGCTAATGACAGCTTAATCCACTGCGCCACAATGCCAGTCCCTGATAAGAGAATATTATTAGGTAAATAACACTGAAAATTCAACATCAGTTTGTGGCACACAGATAAAAAAACTAATTAGAGGAAGAATTATGGCATGAAATGAGAGAAGACCTCAAATAAATGTGAGAGAAGCCCTCACATAAATGATCTAAGCCTCTGCCTTATGAAATATAAAAGGACAAATTAAACCCAAGGCAAAATGATGGAAGGAAATAAGAAAAAAATCCAGAAGATCAAAAACAGAATAACAACAGAGTAAAATCAATGAGATAAAAACCTGCTTCCTTTGAAAGATCAATAAAATTGATCAAACTAGCCAGAGTGGTCAAAAACACAAACAATGAGCAGAAGATCAATTACTAACACCAGGGGTGACAGAGGAAGACAGAGGGGAAATGAGGAGGTTCAGTTTCATGGGTACACAGTTTCAGTTTTGCAAGATGAAGAAAGTTCTAGAGCTGGATGATGGTGTTGGTTGCACAATAATCTGGGTGTGCTACCAAACTGCACACTTACAAATGGTTAGGATGATACATTTTGTGTTTTGTGTATTTTACCACAACTTAAAAATAAACATCCATTAAATTACTAGGTGGCTGTTACCAGTACTACCAAAAGAGATGGTTTCAGTGAAACGGAAGAATTGGCCCCTCTTCTCACAGCTGCTATAAAACTGTCAGCCTGCGAGTCCTGGAATTTGAGATGCCCACAGCCCTCCTTGATTTGAATTTGCTAGTCTGAGAGAGCTGGTGGAGCTGCTACTGCTCTTTGGAATTCATTGTGAGAGTCTCAGCCTTGTGATACCCAATAAATGCATCCAGAGAGGTTGCCTGGTACCCTTATTCCCTGTGGCACAGCCCAACGTGTGCAGCGACATGCCTTATCTGGACAATGATCCTTGCAACCTACATAAATATCTTCATCCCAAGGCCCCAGGCTGAGGGCAGCTGGCCTCTGTTTTGAGCATGACTTGCAATCTAGCCACATGGCTTCTGTGGAAGGTCTGTTTTCCAAAAGCTGGAGCAATACACACACGTTTCCAAACACCTGTAAGTGGGCAGATTTGAGACTAAATAGACCAAACTTCATGGGTCTTATTCTATAAGGGAAAAAGAAAAGACTCCCCATCTTCGGTCATTGCTCACATTTTCTGTCTTCCCCTGGAGGGCCTCCACATTCAAATTTCTGAACCAGAGACAGCCATGGAGTGAAGGAAGGCATAGTGGTGCAGCTGGTTAAGCCACCGGGATGCCCACATCCCATATCAGAAGGCCAGTTAAAGTCCCAACTACTCTGCTTCTGAGCCAGCTCCCGGCTAAATTGCCTGGGAAGCAGCAATGATGGCTCAAGTCCTTGGGTCCCTGCCTCCCACATGGGAGACTTGGGTGGAGTTCCTGGCTCCTGGCTCCTGGCTTCAGCATGCTGCAGCCCAGCCCTGGCTATTGTGACCATTTGGAGAGTGAACTGGAAGATGGAAAAATGTAATATTCTCTCTCTCTCTCTCTCTCTCTCTCTCTCTCTCTCTCTCTCTCTTTCAAATAAGTAATTTTTTTTAAGAAAGACAATCATTGGGCAACTTAGGGAGGAAAAATAGAAATCAATCCGTTTCCCTGGCTTTCACTTGTTTCACATTGAGTGTAGCCCAATGAAAGAACTCCAAACTTGACCCAGCTAGAGCAGATGTGTAGCACAGTGGTTAAGTCACTGCTTAAGACACCCACATTCCATATCAGAGGGCATGGTTCAAGTCTCAGCTCCTTCATAACCCCAGCTTCCTACTAGTAGATACCCTGGGAGGCAGCAGGTGATGCTTCAGGTAGTTGGGTCCCAGCCACCCAGTGGGAGACCCAGATGGAGTTCCAGGTTCCTGGCTTCAGCCTGACTCAGCCCTGCCGGTTTGGGGCATTTGGGGAGTGAATCAGTAGATGAAAGATATCTCTGTGTGTCTCTGTCTCCCTCTGTGTCTCTCTCTCTCCTCCTCCTCTCCTGCCTTTCAAATAAAGTGAAAATTTGAAGAAGTTTACACAACATCATGGGCCATCTTCTTCTCTGGTTTAAAAAAACATTTAGGGGCCAGTGCTGTGGCAGAGCAGGTGAAGCTGCTGCCTGCAGTGCCAGCATCCCATATGGGCACTGGTTCAAATCCCAGCTGCTCCACTTCTGATCCAGCTCCCTGCTATGGCCTGGGAAAGTAGTAGAAGATGGCCCAAGTCCTTGGGCCCCTGCACCCGCATGGGAGACCCAGAAGAGGCTCTTGGCTCCTGGCTTCAGATTGGTGCAGCTCCGGCCATTGTGGCCAATTGGGGAGTGAACCAGCAGATGGAAGACCTCTCTCTCTCTCTCTCTCTCTCTCTCTCTCTCTCTCTCTGCCTCTTCTTCTCTCCGTGTAACTCTGACTTTCAAATAAATAAGTAAATCTTAAAAAAAAAAACATTTAAGTTGTCAAAGTTGGGATGTCAGGGCTTGTAAGTCTATGGGGAACAAAGAAGTGCAATGCTATGCAAACCCTTCCACTGCAGAGGAAAAGGGTGGGGTTCTCATGCTTTGTAGCAAGTTGCCATAGTATCTGAACTCAATAGGGAGTTTAAGTGGTAATACATATGTTTATGTTGCAGGCATCCATTAAATAAGAAAACAGAAATTGTGTGGGGTTTTGTTTTTAAATTGTTAAATTTTTATTGAGGTGAAAGAAGAGAGGATTTCTAAAAATCTCCTGAAATCAGGTATTTATAGCATTCAATGGAAGACTTGAACAAATTGAGCAAATCTGCCCAAAAGTTGAGGAAAAAAACAAAAGCAGAGAAACTTGAAATCAAGCCTCATGGCCGGTGCCATGGCTCACTAGGCTAATCCTCCACCTGCGGCGCCGGCACACCAGGTTCTAGTCCTGGTCGGGGCGCTGGTTCTGTCCCGGTTGCTCCTCTTCCAGGCCAGCTCTCTGCTGTGGCCCGGGAGTGCAGTGGAGGATGGCCCAAGTCCTTGCGCCCTGCACCCACATGGGAGACCAGGAGAAGCACCTGGCTCCTGGCTTTGGATCAGCGCGGTGTGCCGGCTGCAGCGGCCATTGGGTTGGTAAACCAACAGAAGGAAGACCTTTCTCTCCGCCTGTCAAAAAAAAAAAAAAAAAAAGAAATCAAGCCTCATTACTGATGGCTAAGAAAATTTGCAGATATTTGAGAACAGAGAAAAAAGGCAGAGAAGATTATCAAAGAAATAATGCAGGAGTGCTCAAGAAAACGAAGTGCCTGAGAATCCAGCACAATTGAATAAAGACAAAGGATTATTACTGTAAAATTTCATAATATGAAGAAAAAACGACTAGTAAATCCTAAAAAAAAAAAAGACAGCTCAATAAAATACATGCAGGAAATCAGAGAAAAACACATACAGATGAAAAGTGATCACATGAAAATATGCTCAAGGTGATAAAATGCAAATTAAAATCCCACTGCACACCTATTCCAATGGTGAAAATGAGGAAAACATTGACTGTATCAGCTGTTCAAGAAGATGAGGACCGATTGCTATCTCCACCCACTTCTGGTGGGGATACGAAATGGCAGTCATCTTGAAAAACATGTCCACAGTTGGATAATAAAGCTCTATGAAAAATAACTCCAAATAGAATTAAAGAAAAATAATTTTTGGAGCAAGGAATGTATTTATGTTGAATGTGAACGAAAATAGTAGACAATATGAAGAAGAAACATTGCTATCCTGCAAAGTACATGGGCGATCTAAGAGGGCTTAGGTTGCACACTGGCTGCACCATGGACTAGAGATGAGACATTTCTCTTCTCTGATCCTCCGTCACTTCACCTACAAAATGAAGAACACGGAGAAGAGAGCTTTCTGTTTTTAAATGACAAGGGAACAAGAAATAGAGAGAGTCACATATTTATTTATAATGAAGCCATGCCTGGAAAAGACCCGGCATCCCCAGAGACAAGCACCCCCTGACCATGCAGCTTGCAAGGCTCTCCGCCGTGTTCTGGGCGTCCCTTGGCTCAGCCCTACCACGGCTCTCATCCATTTTTCTCTGCCATCATTTTCTGTGTGACTCCCTGCTCATTAGATCTGAGCGTGTTGAGAACTCATATCCTGCATGAATCACTGTGAGGTCCTTAGAGCCTGCCTCGCCCAGAGCTCCGAGCCCGATGCCCAGCAGGTGCGCAGACAAGTTTTTGTTATTTTTGTTTTGTTTTTGAATGATGATGACACATGTTCCTGGCTTAATCACACACAGCCATTATTAAACCAGCCATCTGTCTGCTGAAAATAATACATTGTGAGTGAGAAATCATAGGAAATCTCTCTTTGCCAAAGTCGGTTCTCTTAAGAGAGGCTGGGTATGCAGGAAAAGCTTAACTCCACAAGCCTGGGCCTAAGACGCCTCCTAGGATACAATCTCTGAGCTCTTGGAATATTCTTCCTGATAAGAATGCTTTATGTTTTCAGACCTTGGGCCACATTGTGCCCATGGGACTAGATAAGTTTGTCCTAACAATGTGATGTATATGGTTACCTAGTTTCAATCTGGTGGGCTGGCATCTGAGCAGTCAGTGACATGAGCTCCTAATATGAACCCTGAACACCAGCAATTCTCGGGTGGACTTTTCTTGTTGCTAACATTCCATGTGTGTTGTCGTCATACGTCATTGCTGGGAAAATATCTAAGCATGTCTGGCTGTAACTCCGGGAAGGGACACCTGGAATCTCATACCAGGTCTCTTCTGGACCTTGCCCCATCTGCCTTTTTCCTTACTGATTTTTTATTTTTATTTTTTATTTTTAAGGCACAAATACAGAGAGAGGGGGCCTGTGCTGTGGCATGGCGGGTAAAGCCGCCACCTGCAGTGCCAGCATCCCATATGGGCGCTGGTTCGAGTCCTGGCTGCTCTGCTTCCCATCCAGCTCTCTGCTGTGGCCTGGGAAAGCAGTAGAAGATGGCCCAAGTGCTTGGGCCCCTGCACCCACATGGGAGACCTGGAGGAATCTCCTGGCTCCTGGCTTTGGATCGGCACAGCTCTGGCAGTTGTGGCCATCTGGGGAGTGAACCAGAGGATGGAAGACCTCTCTCTCTCTCTTTCTCTCTCTCTCTCTCTCTCTCTCTCTCTCTCTCCTTCTCTCTCTGTGTAACTGTGACTCTCAAGTAAATAATAAATAAATCTTTCTTTTTTGGACAGGCAGAGTGGACAGTGAGAGAGAGAGGCAGAGAGAAAGGTCTTCCTTTTCCGTTGGTTCACCCCACAATGGCCGCTGTGGCCGGCACGCTGCAGCCTGCACATCGCACTGTTCTGAAGCCAGGAGCCAGGTGCTTCTCCTGGTCTCCCATGCGGGTGCAGGGCACAAGGACTTGGGCCATCCTCCACTGCACTCCCGGGCCACAGCAGAGAGCTGGACAGGAAGAGGAGAGACAGGGACAGAATCCGGCGCCCCGACTGGGACTAGAACCCGGTGTGCCAGCGACACAGGCAGAGGATTAGCCTATTGAGCCGCGGCGCCAGCCTTATAAATTAATCTTCAAAGCAATTTCATTAGAAATACAAAGAGGGAAGAGAGAAAAGAGAGATCTTCCATCTGCTGGTTCATTCCCCAAATAGATGCAACAGCCAGGGCTGGACCAGACTGAACCCAGGAGTTTCTTCCGGGTCTCCCACATGAGTGCAGGGGCCCAAGGACTTGGGCCATCTTCCATTGCTTTCCCAGGCACATTAGCAGGGAGTTGCATCAGAAGTGGAGCAGCCAGTTCTCGAGCCGGCGCCCATATGGGATGCCAACACTGCAGATGGAGGCTTAACCTTTTATGCCACAGCACCAGCCCCTTCGTTACTGATTCTAATCTGCATGCTTTCCCTTTAATAAGTTGTAACTGTGGGTCTAACAGCTTCATAGTCCTGTAAATCTAGAAGATCATCGCCCTAAGAGTCTTGGGGATCCCCTGCACAGACAGCTTACCCCTTTTACCCCCCCCCCTTTGCCCAGAAGCCTCCAGCATGTCCTTGTTTATATATTTATAGCAAGTCTTGGACACTGTTCCTGTCTCAGATCAACCCTCACTTAGGGAGTGCCTTGGCTAATTTGCTCAAGTCTTTTCATATCTACAAAGGCTGATGAACAGGTAAGGCTCTCAGTAAATCTTTTTGAAGAAACATAACACGGTCAGTCCGGTTATCTTAGTGTGTAGGTGTGAGATGTAGATGTCACTCAGCCTTATGTCAAGAGAATCAAGTATGGAAACCCAGTGAGCAGTGAGTTTGGGAAGCGCAGGAGGTTTCTTTCCCTCTTTGCAAGGCTTTTGGCCTTGTCTTCCTCCTGCTTTCTGGCTGCCTTGTTCACTGTTTGTGAGTGTGAGTGTGAGTGTGTGTGTGTGTGTCCCTTCCCTGAATTTCTCCTTTGTATTTCAACTACTCTTTTGCTTAGCTACCTGTCTGCCCCATCAGACCACGATATCCCCTAGAGCAAGCACTGTGAATTGGTATCTCACTTGTTCTTCACATTATGTACTGCAGTCATTTAGTGTCTTCTTGTAATTTGGGAAGAGGGTACTTGTTTGGTGTAGCAGTTAAGCTGTCAATAGGGACACCTGCAACCAATATCAGAGTGCTTGGGTTCAAGTCCTGACTCGGTTCCTGCTTCCAGCTTCCTGCTAATGCTCACGCTAGGAGGCAGCATTAAGTAGTTGGGTTCATGGATTGAGTTCCTGGCTCTTGGCTTTAGCCTCACCCAGCCCTGGCTGGTGCAGGTACTTGCATAAAGAACTAGCAGGTGAGATATGTTCTCTCTCTCTCTCTCTCTCTCTCTCTCTCTCTCAAATAAATAACTTATCTTTTCTAAAAGATTTACTTATTTATTTAAAAGTCAGAAGAACAGAGATACAGGGAGAGACAGAGCAATAGAGAGATCCTCCATATGCTGCTTCACTCCCCAAATGCCCAATTGGTGACAATGGCCAGAACTGGTACAGGCCAAATCCAGGACCAGGAACTCTATCACATGAGTAGCAGGGGCCCAAGCATTTGGGTGATCATGCAGTGCTTCCCCAGGTGCATCGGCAGGGAGCTGGATCAGAAGCTGAGCAAGTGGGACTTGGACCACCACTTGGAAGTGTGATGCCAACATTGGCAGGCAGCAGTTTAACCCACTGTACCACAATGCCGATCCCATAAATAATTTCAAACATTGTATTTTTCTATTTTAAAAATAGGGAAACAGACCAAAAGGATTAAGTAGCCTTCCCATAATCACAAGGTCAGTGTATGTCACAGTCAGGATGGAAACCCATGGCTATTTCTTGACATGAGACAATGTAGGTAGGACCCAAATAATTTTATCTCAGCAACTCCTCCTTTCTTCTGTACTCATATAGGCTCTAATCCTTTCACACAGATCCACAACCCAGGGATCACTCACATATTTGGAGTGAACTGGGAACCCTGCATTTAAGTCTCACTTCTTTTTTGAATCACAGATCTGCTGTTGTTTTGGACCCAGAAACACTTTTTACACCTCCGGAAGGATACATAACTGCTATTTATAACCCCCTGCCATTCCCTAAGCACGACTGATTTTGAGTGGGATGTTTGTGGTGTTTTTTTTTATTTTTTCACAACTGTTTTTTGGGGTGTGGAAATATAAATGAGATGTAATAAGAGGGTTGTAAGGTTGGGATCTGGTGGCTGGAGGGGATTCTGAGTGAGATGTGTTAACTCTCAAGCTGTCAAGCCCAGAAAGGATTTTGGAGAGGTAAAAATAAAGCTATGTGGCTGCTCCCTCCCCCACCACTGAAGGACAGATCGGTTTGCAGGAAGGTTGTAGCATTTTACTACATGGCTTGTGACACATGTCCTTCTTTTTTTAAGATTTGTTTGTTTGTTTGAAAAGAGAGAGAGAGAGAGAGATCTTTCATCTGCTGGTTCACTCCCCAAATGACCTCAATGACTAGTGGCTGGGCCAGGCTGAAGTCAGGAGCGTGAACTCCATCCGAGTCTCCCACATGGGTAGCAGGGGCCCAAGTAATTGGGCCATCATCTGATGCCACCCAGGGTGCATTGGCAGGGAGTTGGTTTGGAAATGGAACAGCTGGGACTCAAACCAGCGCTCACGTGGGATGCTGGCATCGCAGGTGGCAGCTTAACCCACTGCACCACCATGCTGGTGCTGTGAAACATACTCTTAACTATCTCCTGACAAACTGTCCCAAATGACTTTAGTAATCTAGTTATACTTTTCTGCAGCACAAATAAGTGTGTGACTGTGACAAGATGTTTTGAGCTGTGGTGTCCTAGCAACGGAGAGTGGGAGAAGGATGTTCCTACCAAGGTATGACCTCTCCGAGGCAGCAGGGTATAGAGTTTGATGGGAGAAGCTTGAGGAACTTGACTCAGGGCCAGGGCTGGTTTCTCTCAGTGCTTTTCGCAACAACCTAAACACCTTTCTCAGTGCCTGGGAACGTTCAAGGTCCCAGCTTGAGTTCAAGACTGCTGGGAACACCATGCAGCTGGCCTGGTCACACAGCAGCGTAGGCACTGTGTTCCAGCAAGAACAGGAGAAAAAGCAGTGGGATGTGGTAGACCTAGCAGACACCTTGTGAGATCTGTATACCATATTTTTGGACATACTTCCTTCAAGGGAAGAACAAAACATTTTAAATTATGGAGCCAGCATTGTGGTGTAGCAGGTAAAGCTCCCACCTGCAATGCTGGCATCCCACATGGGACTGGTTTGAGCCCAGGCTGTTCAACTTTCCTTTCAGTTCCCTGCTAATGACCTGGGTAAAGCAGCAGAAGATGGTCCAAGTGCTTGGGCCCCTGATACTCATGTGGGTGACCCAGAAGAAGCTCCTGGCTCCTGGTTTCAACCTGGCCCAGTGCTGGCTATTGCAGCCATCTGGGGAGTGAACCGACAGATGGAAGGTGTGTGTGTGTGTGTCCCTCGCTCTGTAACTCTTGACTTTCAAAATAAATAAATCTTTAAAAATAATAAAAGAAACATTATACAAGTATATAAAGAGGGCCAGCACCGCGGCTCAATAGGCTAATCCTCCGCCTGCGGCGCCAGCACCCGGGGTTCTAGTCTTGGTCGGGGCGCCAGATTCTGTCCCGGTTGCCCCTCTTCCAGGCCAGCTCTCTGCTGTGGCCAGGGAGTGCAGTGGAGGATGGCCCAAGTGCTTGGGCCCTGCACCCCATGAGAGACCAGGAGAAGCACCTGGCTCCTGGCTTCAGATCAGCACAGTGCGCCGGCCGCAGCGCGCGGGCCACGGTGGCCATTGGAGGGTGAACCAACAGCAAAGGAAGACCTTTCTCTCTGTCTCTCTCTCTCACTGTCCACTCTGTCTGTCAAAAACAAAAGTATATAAAGAGATTTCAAAATCTTTGTAGGCATGCATATTATGAAAAAACTGTACAGGGGTTTCAAAAATGTGTACACCTTAAAATAAACTTATCTTTTAACTCCATTTTTCCATGAACATTTTTTTAAAGATTTATTTTATTTGAGAGTTAGAGTTACAGACAGTGAGAGGGAGAGACAGAGAAAGGTCTTCCTTCCATTGGTTCACTCTCTAAATGGCCGCAACGGCTGGAGCTGTGCCGATCTGAAGCCAGGAGCCAGGTGCTTCTTCCTGGTCTCCCAAGTGGGTGCAGGAGCCCAAGGACCTGGGCCATCCTCCATTGCTTTCCAAGGCCACAGCAGGGAGCTGGACTGGAAGAGGGGCAACCAGGACTAGAACCAGCGCCCATATGGGATGCCAGCGCCACAGGCAGAGAATTAACCTACTGTGCCATGGCACTGGCCCCTCCATGAACATTTTAAAGTACTCTTATATGTACACGTACATGTATACTACTACTACTAATTTTTTAAAGTATATTTTGTTTTTTTTTAAATTTTATCTATTTGAAAGGCAGAGACAGAGACACACACAGACAGAGATCTTCTGCCCTCTTCTGCCCACTAGTTCATTCCCAAAATGCCCTCAACAGAAGAAGCTGGACCAGGCCAAAGCCGGGAGCGAGGAGGAACCCAAATACTTGACCCATCATCTGTCGACATCCAGGTACATTCTCAGGAAGCTGGAATCAGAAGAGGAGCTGAGACTTGAAGCAAGCACTCTGATATGGTATGTGGGCATCCCAAGTGGCATCTTAACTGCCATACCAAATGCCAGGCTGCTGCTAATTTTTTTTCTAAAAACATCAGATTACAACTAACGGCATCATTTAAACCATCAGTTCAACACTTTCGGAATGCTTTCCTTTGGGGAAAGAGCAAGGACTTTGAATGCAGAAACAGAATCCCCCAACCTACTTCTTACTGGAGTCGGACATTGTTGATTTAAGTGATACTCTCCACAGGTGGGATCTGACACTCACAAGTGGCTAGCAGCACAACACCCATAAATGTCTATTTTTATTATAATCCCTGTTATTAAACAACTCAACAAATGGAGCTCTTGCGGTAACTGCTCTAGAGGTAACACATTCACAGACAAGTAGCAGAGATCAAAATGATCCTTGCAGATGAATAGAGAGGCTGCTTTTGACTTTTTACGGAAGGTTAGTATCAGCATAGAGAGGAACAGGCGGCTTCCAGAGGGACAGCATCTTTAGAGGTGTGTTCTGGGGAAGACGGGCCTTACACAATTTAAAGGGGTGGGAACCTGGAGCTGCCCCTCTGTCACCGCCCTTTAAGTGGGCTCTACATCTGAGAGGGAGCAATCCAAAAACAACAGGACACGGGAAAGCCCAGTTACAGAGAACAGAAAGAGGTTTTTACATTCCAACTCATTTTGTGAAGCTAGTGTAACTTTGGCCCCACAGTCCAAAATATAAGAAAGAAAAGTATAGGCAACGTCACTTGTGAGGATATGCACAAACTATCTAAATGAACTATTAGGACATAAATTACTCTCAATGAAAGTACGTCTACTCCAGGAATACATGGTTGGTTTAAATGTAAAAAATTATCAATGTAATTCGCCACATTAACAGATTAATGGAGGGAAAAAATTCTATGATTATCTCAACTAATGCAGTATTTGATGAAATTCAACACGTATTTTAAATGAATGCTCCCAGCAAACTAGGATTGAATGGAATGACTTTACTCCAATAAAGTGTGCCTACAAAAAATACAGTGAATAGCGTGGTGAAAAGTTAATAATTTTCCATCTCTGATCAGGGATAAATAATGATGTCCATTGTCACCAGTTCTATTTCACACTATACTGGGTAAGTCTGCCCAAATGTCATAAAATGAGAAAAGGCAATAAAACGTATAATGTTTAAAATGACATAGATAAAATGGGTTTTTAAAGATTTATGTTTATTCATTTACTTGAAAGGCAGAGCAAGAGAGAGAGAGACAGACAGAGAGAGGAGAGAGAGATCTTCCATCCACCGATTCATTCGCCCAAATGGCTGCACCAGCTAGGGCTGGGCCAGACAGAAACCAGGAGCCAGGAACTCCATCCGGGTCTGCCACATGGTTGACAGGGACCCAAGCACTCCACTGCTTTCCCAGGCGCATTAGCAGGGAGCTAGATGGGAAGTGGAGCTGCCAGGACTGGAACCAGCGCTTGGATATGCGATTCTGCTGTCAGAATCAGCAGCTTAACCCACTGTGCCACAAGGCCAGTCCCAATAAAATGGTTCTTATTCAAAGATGATAATCGTGCATTCATTAGAGGGTCTAGAAGTAAACTTTAGAATTCATAATCCTATCTGGCCAGGTTGCTGTATAGAAAATCAATATTCAGAAATTGTGTCTATATACCAACTCAAACAGTATGTAAAATTTCAAAAAAGATACATATTTTAATAGCATCAAATTCCTAGGAATAAATTAAATGAAAGGTATTCAAGACTTCTTTGGAGAAAACTGTAAAACTTCACGGAGAGAATGTTAACAAATTTCCAACCTAAGAATAGCCTGCATGGTTCTATCTTGTCTTCTTTTACGTCTTAATGGCCCTTCACCTGCAACATAAATGTAATGTGTTACAGACAGTGGTATTACCCAGTGTGCTACAACACTGACTCCTATCTTTTTTTCTTGTTTAATAACATATTTTTAAGGCTATGATCTTCCTAAGGGTACATTTTAGGCTCAAAAAGTTCCTGGAAGTTATCAGAAAATTCTTTTTTAATGTAAGTATTCCAACTGAATGGATCACGAATGTAGAATGAAAATGTGTAGGCAACTAATGCAAGGTAATTTCGTCCGTAAACATAAAGTGCTTCCTTTAAATTCAGAATTGTAATTAACCATCAGCAATCCAGAAAACACATGTGTAAAACATACTTCATTTAACTACTCAAGGAAGTATATTATTGCCTTTTTTAAAAAGAGGATTTATTTATTTATTTGAAAGTCAGAGTAACAGGGAGAGGGAGAGAGAGAGGGAGAGAGGGAGAGAGAGAATGAATGAATCTTCCATCTGCTGGTTCACTCCCCAATGGCTGCCATAACTGCCATTGGGCCAGGCCAAAGCCAGGAGCTTCTTCCAGGTCTCCCACGTGGGTGGCAGGGGCCCAAACACTTGGGCCATCTTCTGCTGCTTTTCCAAGCACATTAGCAGGGAGCTGAATTGGAAGTAGAATAGCCGGGATGCCAACCAGCACTCATATGGGATGCTGGTGTCGCAGGTGGCAGCTTAACCCACTGCACCACAACGCTGGCCCCACATTATGGCCTTTGAACTCCAAATCCTATCAACTGATGTCTCAAGTTGGAAACTTGTAAAATGTAGCATTAGATAGTAGCTTGTGAGGACAGACCGAGGGCCAGGAAGCTGGGATAGTCAGCACAGGCCTCTCACTTCCCCGCACCTGGAGCATCACTGACCTACATGCACTCTCCCTGCTTGATCAGCCCCAGAAACTCGAAACTAGACAATCTCTGGCCGTTTTCTTATTCAGTCACTGCAGAATTCACTAGGAGGAGAGTTGAAATGCAATCCTTCTGTAAGAGCCAGAGAATTCAGAATTTGACAGAATCTAAGAATAGGCATTCAGGTCTCCACATGGAGAAACAAGCATCAAGCAATGTGCTCGTTTGCTTGGTAGCAATTCAACCTCGGTTCAGATGCTGCCACCTGACTCAGGTCAGGGTTTGGTGATGTATGACAAACAAATCCGGCAAAGTGAAAAATCTAATCAGCATGGAGAATAAGTTGAAAATATCTGATTTGGACTCATTATTTTTATAAGACCAAAAATGGTTTTTTCATAAGTTAAAAGACTTGCCCAGAATGGCAGGAATTATGTAAGAGCTGGTACTAGAACCTATTGCAATGTTTTAGTATATTTTATACCACTGATGTGTACCACAAAAGTATTCTGTATTTCTCAAAAGCAGGCCTTCCTAAAAGTATCTGAAAATCATTAGCTATTGGTTTAAGGGCTTATACTCAAAATAAAAATCCTTTCACATTTCCTAATTCAAATTTCCATCTACTGGTTCACTTTCCAATTGCCTGCAACAGCCAGAGCTGGATCAGGCGGAAGCCAGGCGCCTGGGACTCCCATCTGTGTCTCCCACGTGGCTAGCAGATGTTGCAGGAGGAGTTTGCGGCTCCAATTGCTCAGGTCTGTGTCTCATCCGCAAGAAATGTGCCAGATTCTTCTTCTCGCCGCAGGAACAGCAGCACGGCTCCTGTGTCACAGCTCCTTGACGTGTGTGACAGTCCTCTGTGTTGCTGCTCTGTGTATTGCAGCTAAGTTACATCCTCTGCTCTACCACTGGGTCACCGCTTCTCGTCTCTGCTGAGTTCTTTGTCTCATGACCACGAAGAATGAGACACACTGACAAAGAACAGTGAGCAAAGCAAGGGAAGACTGGCAGCTGGGAGGGGCTGCCCTCAAAGGGGCTGTCGATGAAGAGCTGTGACTCGGGTTTTTTTTAATGTTTTTCTAAGGTGTATGCTAATGAAGCATTTAGTATGTGCCAATCAAAGAACTAACATCGTAGTAGCTCACTTTGCATAGTAGTTAAGGCTCCATCAGGTCCAAGATGGGTAAGACCTTCAGTAGATGCTACATCATCTGAAGATTACATTGTATATCTTTATCTGCTCTCTCAGGGCTCCTGCAGGGTTACATCAGTACCTTTCTTCCTTTCCTCTCCAGAGGTTCCTGGAATCCCTATCACAGAGACCCAGATTTGAGCCATCACCTGCTGCCTCCCAGGGTGCACATTAGCAGGAAAGTGGAACTGAAACAGAGCAGGGACTTGAACTCAGGCCCTGTGATATGTGATGTGGGCATTCCAAGTGGTGTCTTAACAGCTGCACCAAACCCCCACCTCTGGTTGTTTTTATTATTATTTGAAAGACAGAGAGACACAGAGATCTCCTATCTAATGGTTCATTCCCCAAACACCTGCAACAGCCAAGAGACCAGGGACCAGACACTGAACCGAGCTCTCCCACAAGTGTGGCAGGTACCCAGTTACTTGAGCTATCACTGCTACCTCCCAGGGTGTGGATTATCAGGAAGCTGAACCAGAAGTGGAGCTGGAAGTCAAACCCAGGCACTCCAGTTTGGGATGTGGGTATCCAAGCAGCAGCTTAACCACTGTGCCAAATGTGCACCCTTCAATATGGTTTTCATCTAATTTGTTTTTATATCTGATAGTCTATAAGTCAGCGTTTGGGGTCTAAAGTACTTTTCAAATACTCTTTATATGAGAATCCTGCCACTAAAGTAGCAGTAACATTACCTCTATATTACTAAAAATATAGTTAAAAAAAAAAAAAAGAATGGGGCCAGTGTTGTGGCATAGTGGGTAAAGCTGCCTGCATCCCATATGAGTGTCAGTTCGAGTCTTGGCTGCTCCACTTCCGATCCAGCTCTCTGCTAATGGCCTGGGAAAAGCAGCAGAGGATGGCCCAAGGGCTTGGGTCCCTGCTACCTATGTGGGAGATCTGGAAGAAGCTCTTGGCTCCCAGTTTTGGATTGGCACAGCCCTGACCATTGTGACCATTTGGGAAGTGAACCAGCGGATGGAAGATTCTCTCTCTCTCTCTCCCTTTTTGTATCTCTCTGTGTGTATGTGTGTGTGTAACTCTGCCATTCAAATAAATAAATCTTTTTAAAAAATTTTTTAAAACTATACAGTGTGAAAACTAACAGTGTGTCATTTGCATGCTTAATGGATCACCTACCTGCCTCTTGCAGTTTAGTACATGCTACACTCGCAGCTACTTTCCCTTGCCATGAGGACTATCTTGGCGCCGAGGCCCCATCTTGATGCACTCCCTACAGATCAGCTGCCGACTCAGGTCTCCCTCACAAACACAAATATCATCAATTTAAGCCATACAATAGAAAATCTGAATAAAGAAATGATATAGCATATGTCCTCAGAGTTAGTAAACAGTGGGGTGGTAAAGATGGCAGGTAAGAGTGCCGAGAACATATGGCAGGAACCTGTTGTCAGCAGGAGTGCAGAATTTTCCCAGTATCCCCCTCATCCTTTCCCAAGATCTCTCCCAATGACTTTGCTGCCACCGCTTTACTTCTCTGTTAGTGTACTTGTCAATGTCATTATCACCTTACATCAGTGATTTGTTTGAGTCTGTCTGACTCCAGGCTGAAATCTTGTCTCTCATGCTTGTGGTACTTACAGCCCCAGCATGGTTACAGGCACCAGAAGGCAAAAAGAAACTTTGAGCGAAAAGAAACACATGGAAAAGCCCAAACCAATGAACCCTCTGCAAATCAACTGGTCTGTCCTCTTTAAAACAGTCAATGGATGATAAAGAAAAATTAATGAACTATTTCACATAAAAGGAGAGCAAACAGATGATATGACAACTTGTGCTGCATGATCATAGATTGGACTCTGGTTCCAAAAAAAAATCTTCTCACCATTTAATTTCATGATCGTGATCATTGTACAGTGATTATTGAAGAGAATCGCTTTTTCTCTGTCCGTAGGGTATATTCACGCTGAAGTACTTGGGGTAAAGAATCATAATACTTGAAACTGAACAACTCGGCATTAGTAACAATAAACATACTATCAATAAATGTGTGTGTGTGCATGTGGGTACAGAGAAGGAGAAATGCAAAGAGGGAAGAGGATAGGAAACCAATGCAGCAAAAACTATTAACCACTGAATGTGCATGAAAAGTATATGAGTCAACTGTACCATTCGTATAACTTTTTGTACATTTTATGTTTTTAAAGTATAAAATAAAAAACAAAAAGAACATATGACAAGTTTATGGGGCTTCAGGAGTTTGTTGTTTTTATTGAATATATAACAATTTTTTTGTAAATAGAACTTGAGGAATGTAGTGATTTAACACACACACACAGGGGCTGGCATTGTGGCACAGTGAGTTAAGCTGCTGCCTTCGAGGCTAGCATCCCATATGGGAGCACCAGTTTGGGTCCCAGTTACTTCACTTCTCATCCTGCTCCCTACTAATGCACCTCAGAAAGCAGAAGGTGATGGCCCAAGTACTTGGGGTCCTGCCACCCCTGTGGGAGACCCAGATGGAGTTCTGGGCTCCCCGATTTGGTCTGACTCAGCCCCAGCTGTCATAGGCATCCAATGGATGGAAGATCTCTCTCAGTCTCTCCCTCTCTCTGTCTTTCAGATAAATAACAAATAAATCATTAAAAATAAACATAACAAAATATACAATCTCAACCATTTTAAGTATACATTTCAGTAAGGAGTTATTTTTGTACCATTAGCATCAACTGGGAATGCACTTCACACATCTGTTTTCCTGAGTTATGAAACCTTTCTTTTAAATGACAATCTAAGGAAAAAGCACAAGATATATATATAATTCCTGCATCAGCTAAGAAGTCTCAAGTCTGCACCATGTGTAGAGTTTCAACAACGATTAAAATATAATTTTCTGGCCGGCGCCGTGGCTCAACAGGCTAATCCTCCGCCTTGCGGCGCCGGCACACTGGGTTCTAGTCCCGGTCGGGGCACCGGATTCTGTCCCGGTTGCCCCTCTTCCAGGCCAGCCCTCTGCTGTGGCCCAGGAGTGCAGTGGAGGATGGCCCAGGTGCTTGGGCCCTGCACCCCATGGGGAGACCAGGAAAAGCACCTGGCTCCTGGCTCCTGCCATCGGATGAGCGCGGTGCGCCGGCCGCAGCGCGCCGACCGCGGCAGCCATTGGAGGGTGAACCAACGGCAAAAGGAAGATCTTTCTCTCTGTCTCTCTCTCTCACTGTCCACTCTGCCTGTAAAAAAAAAAAAAAAAAAAAAAAAATTTAAAAATATAATTTTCTGAAGAATTAGTTGAATGGCTTTGAGGGACTACAGAAAATCTTATAATCAGGACATTCATCCCCTACCAGGGAAATGAGAAATTCACTTTATTGAAATAAACTGACATTATATTTAGGTCCAAATATCCCAATTATAGTGTTCTACAAACAAGTCCCATATAGAACAAGGCGCCAAGAATAATGTGTGCAAAATGATGTGTCACAGCCAACATAATGTCTTACATTAAGAATAAGGGGGGGGGGGGGGCGGCACTGTGGCATAGTGGGTGAGGCTGCTGCCTGCAGTGCTGGCATCCCATATGGACTCCAGTTCAAGTCCCGGCTGCTCCACTTTCAATCCAGCTCTCTGCGGTGGCCTGGGAAAGCAGTGGAAGATGGCCCAAGTCTTTGGGCCCCTGCACCCGCATGGGAGACCCAGAAGCAGCTCCTGGCTCTGGCTTCAGATCAGCGCATCTCCAGCCATTGCAGCCATCTGGGGAGTGAACTAGTGGATGGAAGACCTCTCTCTCTCTCTCTCTCTCTCTCTCTCTCTCTCTCTCTCTGCTTCTGCCTTTCTGTAACTCTGCCTTTCAAATAAATAAATAAATCCTTAAAAAAATCACTCAAAGGGAGCAGGCACTGTGGCATACTGGGTAAAGCCACCACTTGCACACCAGCTTCCCAAATGGGCACTGGTTAGAGTCCTGGCAGCTCCACTTCCAATCCACCTCCCTGCTAATGCTTCTGGGAAAGCAGCAGAGGATGGCCCAAGGACTTGGGCCCCTGCACCCACATGGGAAGACCTGGAGGAAGCTCTTGGCTCCTGGCTTCGGATTGGCACAGCTCCAGCCATTATAGCCATCTGGGGAGTGAGCCGGTGGATGGAAGACCTCTCTCTCTCTCTCTCTCTCTCTCTCTCTCTCTCTCGTGTGTGTGTGTGTGTGTGTGTGTGAATGTGTCTGCCTCTGCCTCTCTAACTCTGACTTTCAAATAAATAAATAATTCTAAAAAAAAAAAAAAACTAAAGACAATTCTCCAACATTATATACATACTCTCAATACAGTAACTACTTCCACAAAGCATACCTGCAAGGACTACAGAAGGTAGTTTTAAAATTAATTAGTTTATTTTTATTTATGTGAAAGGCAGACAGATCTTCCATCTGCTGGTTCTGGTTCACTCCCCCACAAACACACAACAGCCAGAGCTACAGCAGCCTGAAGCCAGGAGCCCAGAACTCAATGTACATTTTCTGTGTGGATGGCAAGGACCCAAGTACTTGAGTCATCACTTGCTGCCTCCCAGGGTGCAAATTAGCAGAAGGCTAAGTTGGGAGTAGAGCTGGGACTGAAACTGAGCCAGTCTAACATGGAATACAGGCGTCCCAGGGAGCGTGTTCAGTGCTGCGCCGCCCGGCCCGGGGGAGTTGCAGCCCCGGGCCCTCGCACTGCGTCACCAGCCAGCAGGGACTTGCTGGGGCACTGAGTGGCTCCATGCTCAGATCGCCTTGCAGAGGGCCTTGCTGGTCGGATCTGCCCGCCCCCGCTGCCCGTGCCCTTGTGGGAGTTGGAAGCTGAGAAGGTAATGAGGCTGAAGCCCGCCCCCCGGATCCACGTTGGTGGCTGTTAGGTGACCAGCGGGATGTGAAAGGCACCTCCCGGTCAGCGAGTCTGATGAGAACGGATCACTTCCCTCCGCGCAAGGAGAGAAAGGCGCTTTTGTTGCGGGGCTGTGGCTGTTGGCAGAGCCGCCAGGCTTCTGCGGCTGCACAGGGAGCCCTGGCAGAGCGCCCTTGGCTCTGGCTTCCCGGTCCTCACAGAGACCCGCAGGAAGGCTGTGCTGGGGGCAGGAGTAAGCAGAACCTTGTACATGGGCGTGGCTCCTAATTCACCCCCCCCCCTTATTCTTAATGTAAGACATTATGTTGGCTGTGACACATCATTTTGCACACATTATTCACTGCTTTTCTCCCCGGATAGTCCTCCCTGGGGTCAGGTGCTCAATGGCCAGGCCAGGCTGTCCCCGGGGTGCCCGTGCTCCGTCTCTCCCACAGGAGAGGAAACAAGCCCTGCTGTCCTCCAGGTCTTGGAGCAGGACCGGAATGGCCAGGTGTTCACCATGCCCTGGTCTTGCCCCCTGACTTGGCCTGACCCCCTTGTCAGTCTTCTCCAGGCTCTCCCCTCCTGTCAAGCTCTTGTTTGTCCCAGAGCCTGAGCAAGCCCTGAGCACCTGTTTCTCTGTGTCCCTCACTTCCCTCCCCCCCGCCCCAAATGACTGCAATGGCCAGGGGAGCTGGAGGCAGAAGCTGGGAACTCCATCCAGGTCTCCCCTGCGGGTGGCAGGGACACAACCACTGGAGCCATCATGGCTGCCTCCAGGGGGCCCATTCACAGGAAGCTGGGGTCAGGAGTCAAAGCCAGAAGCAAATCCAGGTTCTCTGGCGTGGTGCGCAGGCACCTTAACCGCTGAACTACAAGCAGGCTGCTTTTTAGATGACACTGTCTCACTCCAGTAATCAGAATTGATATTAATGAATTATAGCTACTTATCTACTTTTTTAAAAAAAAGTGCCACGCCAAATGCCCACTCCATGGAAGCTATTTTAATCTATGTTCAGATAAATGTCTGCAGTATGTTGTCAATAAGCATGAGAAAAAAAAAGTCATGGGCAAAATATGGGGAACACAAGACTATCCATCCAGGCACGACCACCACGTAATCCTTCTGCACCGTTTCCTTCATAAGATTTCAGCATCCCTCTTATCAGCATGACAGACCTTTCTCAGTGTGTCTATGCTGGTTCCACAATACGATCACAAAAATAAACATCTACTAATAGAACACATCGAATGTTGAAACATTCACAGCCACAGGTCCAAATGGCTGCGAAGATTCGTGATCATCTCTTCTAGCTTTGGATGTTAATCCTACTTGACCACTGATACTTCACACTGAAAAGCAGAATACTCAGGGGCTCAGAGACCAAGTCTCAAGGATCATTAGAATGAGAATGAAAATACAATGTATCAAAACTTTCAAGACTCAGTTAAATCAAGAGAAAATTATACCATTAAACCTTTGTATCATAAAAGAAGAAAGGTCCCAAATCAATAAAGCTTCTACCATATGAAGAAGAAGAAGAGGAAGAGTGGGAGGAGAATGGGGAGGAGGAGGAGGAAAAGCAGAAGGGGAAAACAATAAAGAGAACAGCCAAAAATCAATGAGATTAAAAACATAAAAAAGGGCTTTACCTGGCATAGCAGGTAAAGCCACCGCCTGCAGTGCCCACATCCCATATGGGCACCAGTTTGAGTCCTGGCTGCTCCACTTCTGATCCAGCTCTCTGCTATGGCCTAGGAAAGCAGTGGAAGATGACCCAAGTCCTTGGGCCCCTGCACCTGTGTGGGAGACTCGGAAGAAGCTCCTGGCTCCTGGCTTCAGAATGGCACAGCTCCAGCCATTGCAGCCAATTGCGGAGTGAACCAGAGGATGGAAGACCTCTCTCTCTCTCTCTCTCTCTCTCTCTCTCTCTCTCTGCCTCTCCTTCTCTGTGTAACTCTGACTTTCAAATGAATAAATAAATCTTTTTTAAAAATAAGAAAAACATAAAAAGAATTAAGAAAATCAATGAAGCTAAAATCTGGCACTCTGAAATGATGAATAAAGTTGTTAAATTTCAGCCAGAATGACTAAGAGAAAAAAAGAGACATGACCAATATCAACAATAAAATAAAACAGACTCCATGGTATTAAGAGACTAATAAGAGGGTGTTACACATAACTCTATACATATACATTAGACAATTCAGATGCAATGGAACAATTTCTTGAAAAAATGTAAACTACTTATGAATAAACAATCTATATCCATTAAAATTGAATTTGTAGTTGAAAACCTCTCAAAAAAAAATGTTGTAACACTACATATCTATTAGAATGGCCAAAATCAAGAACACTGACAACACCAAATGCTGGTGAGGACATGGAGCAACAGGAACTCTCATTCATGGCCAGTGGGAATTTAACATGATAGATCACTATAGAAGACAGGTTGGCAGCTTCTTACAAAAGTATACAGACTCTTACCGTACCATCCAGCAAGCATGTTCCTTGTATTGACCCGAAGGAGTTCAAAACTTAAGTCCACAGGAAAACATGCACACACATGTTTACAGCAGACACACGTGTTTATAGCAGGTGTTTCACTCAGTGATTATGACACCACTTGGGAAGCACAAATCCCGTATTTGAGTGCCTGGATTTGAGTGCCCATTCCACTCCGATCCAGCTTACTACTCATGCACATGCCAGCAGGCAGCTCATGATGGCTCAAGTGCTTGGATCCCTGCCACCTACATGGGCAGACCTTAATGGAGTCCTTGGTTCCTGGCTTCAGCCTGGCACAGCCCTGGTTGCTGCTGGCATTTGGGGAATGAACCAACAAGTGGAATCAATCTCTCATTCGCCTCACCTCGCCTCTTCCCTCCTCTTGCCCTCTCTGTTGCTCTGCCCGGCTGCCCCTCTTCCAATCCAGCTCCCTGCTAATGCACCTGGGGAAGCAGTAGAAGATGGTCTAAGTGCTTGGGTCCCTGCACAACACGTGGGAGCCTGGAAGAAGCTCCTGGCTCCTGGCTTCAGATCGGCGCAGCACCAACCATTGCTGCATTTGGGGAGTGAAACAGCAGATGGAAGACTTTTCTCTCTGTCTCTCCCCTCTCTGTCTGTAACTCTACCTCTCAAATAAATCTTTTAAAAAGATTAAAAGAAAATTCGATCAATGCAATCCACCTTCGTGACAAACTAAAGTGACTGAACCACATAATCACTTCAAGTGATGCAGAAAAAGCATGTGACACAACATAAATCAATTCATTTTTTTAAAAAAATCATTCAGCAAACCAAGAGTGGAAAATAACTTTCTAAACCTCATATATGGTATCCACTAAAAATTCTGCACCTTGGATGATACCTTACAGAGAAAAGCCAAATGCTTGCTTCCTGTGCAGCAACCAGGCAAGACTGGTCACTCTCACCCCCTTACTATTCAACATTGCATTTGAGGTCCTAGTCCGTTTATTAAGGCAAGAAATATAAATCGCTTGCAGGTTAGGACGGAAAAAAAATAAAAGTCCTCAATTTGCAGGTGACATAATTATTTATATAGAAAGTCTCATGGAATCTATAAAAATAGTCCTAAAACTAGCAAGTCAGCTTAGCAACATTGCAGGATACAAGTTCAACATGAAAAAATCAAGTATATTTCTATATGCTAACAGTGAACAACTGGAAACAAAAATTTTTAAAGCAAACACACAATACTATTTACTGACCAATATCTAACAGAATGTGTGCACAATCCATATGCTGAAACTACAAATTGGGGAGACTGGCGCTGTGGCGTAGGGTAAAGCTGCTGCCTGCGGTGCTGGCATCCCATATGGGCGCCGGTTCTAGTCCCGGCTGCTCCACTTCCAATCCAGCTCCCTGCTGTGGCCTGGAAAAGCAGTAGAAGATGTTGGGCCCCTGCGCCTGCGTGGGAGACCCGGAAGAAGCTCCTGGCTTCTGCCTCCTGGCTTCAGATCAGTGCAGCTCCTGCTGCTGCAGCCAATTAGGGAGTAAACCATCGGATGGAAGATCTCTCTCTCTCTCTCTCTCTCTCTCTCTCTGCCTCTCCTCTCTCTGTGTAACTCTGATTTTCAAATAAATAAATAAATCTTTTTAAAAAAACTATAAATTGGGCTGTTATTGTGGCCCAGAGTGTTAAGCCACCACGTGTGATGCTGGTATATCATATCAAAGTACCAGATTGAGTCCTGGCTGCTCTGCTTTCAATACAGCTTCCTGCTAATGCACCTGGGAAAGCAGCAGAAGATGACCTGAGTACTTGGGCCCCTGTCACCTACATGGGAGACCTGGGTGTAGTTCATGGATCCTGGCTTCAGCCTGGTCCAAACCATTGTGGCCATTTGGGAAATGAACCAGCAGATGGAAGATATCTCTCTCTCTCTCTCTCTCTCTCTCTCTCTCTCGGTCCCTTTGCCTTTCAAATAAATAAATATTTAAAAAAAAACTAAGAAGTTGATGAAAGAACATATAAACAAATGCAAAGATTTGTGTAGATAACTGTGTAGACAATTTTTTTTATTTATTTATTTGACAGATAGAGTTAGACAATGAGAGACAGAGGGAAAGGTCTTCCTTCCGTTGGTTCACCCCCCAAATGGCCGCCATGGCCCGAGCTACGCTGAATCGAAGCCAGGAGCCAGATGCTTCTTCTTGGTCTCCCACATGGGTGCAGGGGCCCAAGCACTTGGGCCATCCTCCACTGCCCTCCCGGGCCACAGCAGAGAGCTGGACTGAAAGAGGAGCAACCGGGACTAGAACCCAGTGCCCATATGGGATGCCAGTGCCGCAGGCGGAGGATTAACCAAGTGAGCCACTGTGTCGGCCCCAAGTAAACGTTTTTTCACTATTAAAGACATGCATGTCATTTAATCCACCAGAATTCTTTAAGTATCTGAGGATATCCTGCTAGCCACAAAAACGAGCTCCTGGTGGAAGGAAGAAGAGGAAGGTCATCTGCAGGAAGCCCTGAACAGCATTAAGTCTGGGGCACTTCCGGAGGAAGGGACAGAGCTGTGCCTAGGCTGTCCCCACGGATCCACACACAGAGGCTCTGAGGAACACCACAGCCTGGGGGTCAGGCATCTGGAGGCCTGTGATCCTGCCTCCATCTCTGTCGTCTCTAAGGCCTCCCAGGTCTTGGAGGTGAGACGCCCCCTGCTGGGAAATATGGATATCGCTATAAGATGGACTACATGGCTGAATGAACTGTGCCTGGTGACACCTGACCTCAGTGTGGGACCACAGACTTCCATCCGGCTTCCCTGAATGAGAGGGAAAGGGCGCTTTGACTTAGCAGGAAGCTCAGGTTTGGACTTGGCCTCACCCTGGACCATAGACATCAAGGATGGAAAGTGGATGGGTTGTAGGAAGGGGGCAGGTGACAGCTAGGCTGAAGGTAAAGTAGGGGCCACTGTGAGATTAACATGCTGAGCCTTGTAACGAGGAGGAGGAGAAAGGAGATGATGATCAGGAAGGTCCCTGCAAAGGACCAGGCTCAGGGCTAATGAGGACACACAAGGGCCCCCAGGCCTCAGTGTCCCCATCTGTAAACTGGTGATAAACAGTTTGCACCCGGGCAGTGGGCATGAGAAGCCTGATTGGTGCAAACTGCTCAGCCAGGGTCTACTGCAGAATCATGGCGAGCAGATACTGACAGGGTTGTCATTATTGTAGGGACCATGTAGGTTCGTTGGCTGTTGGCATGTTGTTCTCTGCCACTGGATGAGTGAGGGCCTTGCTCAACTGCCCATTGCTGGCTTTGATGATGGAGGAAGGGGACACAGGACAAGGAGGAACACAGCCCTGCCAAGTGGGGAGACTTCTCACCTCTACAAGCATACAGTCATGAATTTGTGTGGCTTGCAGACACCAAGTGTGTTGCCAATTTGTTCCATCAGCAACAGCAAACTAATTCAGGCAAGGATATGCATCCTCCCTCCTCTCTCCCTTCCTCCCTCTCCCTCAGGCCCCCACTTCAGTGAGAATGGCCCAGGCATGAGGCCTACAGCTTCAGAGGCAGGGGAATCTGGGGAGGGTTGTGGCACTCAATGCCCCCCTGGAGGAAGCAGGCCAGGAAAGGTCCCCCAGGGCACAAGGAGGTCCCCACCCTGTACATCGGCTGCCTTTCTAATGATACACACACTGCAGGGTGGGGCAGGTGTCGTTGGGAGCAGCAACTAGAAGGTTCTAGCCATGCACTTGGACTTGTTCCATGCCAGATGCTGCCCTTGGTCACTGATGTGTCATATAATTTCACCCTCACATAACACTGTGAGGAGGGAAAGTCTTGTGCTGATGGCCAGTGAGCAAATGAAGGCATAAAGAGCTCAACTAGGGGGCCAGCACTGTGGCACAGTAGGTTAATCCTCTGCCTGCAGTGCCAGCATCCCATATGGACACCAGTTCTAGTCCCGGCTGCTCCTCTTCCAATCCAGCTCTCTGCTAATGGCCTGGGAAAGCAGTAGATGGCCCAAGTGCTTAGCCTCTGCACCCACGTAGGAGACCCAGAAGAAGCCCCTGGCTCCTGGCTTTGGATTGGTTCAGCTCCAGCCACTTCAACCATTTGGAGAGTGAAACAGTGATGGAAGACCCTTCTCTCTGTCTCCCTCTCACTGTCTGTAACTCTACCTCTCAAATAAATAAAATCTTAAAAGAAAAAAAAAGTTCAACTACCTTACCTATCTGTCACATGACCAAGGACAATTCAGACCCGGACTGTGTTGTCCCCGTCCCTGCTCCTGCCTGGATTGCTACACTGCTTTGACTGCTAGAGCCATCGAGCATGAGCCCAGGTGAAAGAGGTTGCATATGTTCGCCCCAAAGTCTGCAACCACTCTGCCTAGCGGGCAGCAGCTGCCTTACAAGAATCCTGAGGCTTGGAAAGGACAGGTGACTTGGTCAGGGTCACATAAACAGCACATGGGAGTTGCAGGCTTTCCCACGAGGTCTACCAGCCTCTAGAATTCACAAGCCCTGAGTGGAGCTGGACCCCCCAACATCCGAGGACAAAATGGGCAGGTGCTCTCCACACCCCCACTGGCTGGTCTCAGGAAGCATGAGATCAGTACCTCCCCACAAGAGGATTTCCACAAACAAGGCTGAGGGAGCCTCTGTTGCCTCCAGGATAGAGGAGAAGCCCCTTGAGCCCAGGGGAGGCTCTGAAGGAAGTAGGCCACCTACGCTGTGTGGTCTGGACAAGACACTCGATTTCCATTCCTCACGGCACTATTTAATCTGTGATTTCTTTTCTTGGCATGAGAGAGTCTAAAACATACATGTACACCTTCAATAACATGAGGATAGTTCAAAAAGTTAATGGCAAATGGAATTCAAATGTAAATTTATCTGGGTGCAAAAAAGCATTTGAAGTCCATGCATTGTTTTTTCATAATACACATTTTTCCATGAACTTTTGGAAGACACCTCATATTAATTAAATGCAGATCCATAATCCACCACCCAACTTGGGCAGTAGACCATTATCAACATGCCAGAAGCTCCCTGGGCCCCTTTCCAGAGGTAAACACTAACGTGACTTGGAGGTCAGCATTCCCTTTTTACCTCTCATATGATAATACTACATTGCTTTGACTCTCATATGTGGTAACATGTTGGTTTTGTCTATGAACTTGAGTCATTGCATCATACAGGGTGTACTCTTTTGTTTGGCTCTTTTTGTTCAACATCATTTCTATGTGATGCACCCATATTGTTTCATGCCATTATAAATCTGTCATTCCCTCCATACAGTATCCCATTCCATGAATATATCAAACTTTATTTATATACTTACTGCATCTAATTTCTAATCTTTTTTTATTTATACTTTTTAATGTATTCTAGGTTTGAGTCCTTTCATCACTTATATATGCTTCCATTGTCTTCTTCCAATTTGTCACTTGTGATTTCACTCTTTATGGTACCTTCTGATCAACATCTATCCTTAATTCAGTGAATGCTTCATCATTTTCATGTACAGTTAGTGTATTTGTATCTTATTGAAGAAAAGCTTTTCTACCACCGAGTATGCAAAGGTATTCTGCACAGTTCTTAAAGCTTTTGGCTTTGCCTTCACATTTGTGTTTTAAATCCACCTAGAAATATTTTTGTGTTATGAAGTAGGGATCCAATTTCATTTTTTTCAATATGGATAACCAATTGTTCCATTTACTGAAAGTCCAGCCACTCCCCCAATGGCCTGCAATATACTTCCTTGTTCATCTATTCTTTGTCTACCTATGAATGGGTCTGCTTCTGAGATCACTGCTCTTTCATGGACCTGCAATGATATCCTTACAGTAAGTATGGGTGTCCTGGCTAGCATTGGCACTTGTGGATAAATTTAAGAATTAACTTTCCACGACCTACACACAAGCAAAAATCTATTGAGGGACAGATGTTTGATGAAGCAGTTAAGTTGTTGCTTAGAATGCCTGCATCCCAGAACTGGCACCGTGTTGTAGTACCTGCAGTGCTGGCATCCCATATGGGCACAGGTTCAAGTCCTGACTGCTCCTCTTCTAATCTAGCTCCCTGCTAATGTGCCTGGGAAAGCAGTGGAAGATGATCCAAGTGCTTGGTCCTCTGCCACCCATGTGGGAGACCTGGAAGAAGCTCTTGCTTTCAGCTTGGCCCAGCCCCAGCCACTGTGGCCATCTGGGGAATGAACCAGAGGATAGAAGATTTCTCTTTCTTTCTCTCTCTCTCCCCCTTCTATTTCTTTAATGCCTTTCAAATAGATCTTTAAAAATAAGAATGCATCACACAATGGAGTGTCTGGTTCAAATCCTGGCTACTCTGCTTCCATGCATGCTGGGAGGCAGCAGGTGATGGCTGTCCCTGTCATCCTGGTGGGAGAAGCATATTGAGTTCTAGGCTCCTGGCTTCAACCTGGACCAGCCTTGCCTACTGCTGGCATTTGAGGAGTGAATCAGTAAATTGAAGATTCTCTTTCAAATTAAAAAAATCTTTTAAAAAAAGTCTTTCAAAACAAATTTCTATATCTTCTCCAAAAATATATTGCCCTCTCCTGTTACTAAGTAGTTCATAACTGGTATTTTTATTAAAATTGTCTATTTGATATTGGTATATAAAAGCAATATATTTTCAAATATAGCTTTTGTATCCAGAAGTTTTCCTAACTTCTTAGAGATTCTACTAATTTACTGATAGATTTTTTTTGGGATTGTAAACAAACACAGCGAGGCCGGTACTGTGGTGTAGCAGATACAATTACCACCTGCAGTGCCAGCATCCCATATGGGTACCAGTTCAAAACCTGGCTGCTCCACTTCCAACCCAGCTCCCTGCTAATGTGCTTTGGAAAGCAGCAGAAGATGGTTCAAGTGTCTGGACCCCTGTATCTGCGTGGGAGACCCAGAAGTTCATGGCTCTTGGCTTCAGATCAGCCCAGCTCTGGCCATTGCACCACCCATTTGGAGAGTGAACCAGTGGATGGAAAGTTAGTCAGTGTCTGTCTGTCTCTGTCTCTCTCTCTCTCATAAATCTTATTTTAAAAAGTCAGTGGATTTTTAAAAACATAAATACAGCGGTAGCATCTACAAAAATGACAATTCTCTTTACTTCCAATCTTTAAATATTTTCTTTCTTTCCCTGCCTAACTGTGCTGGCTAGGATACCCAGGACAATGCAGAGTAGAAATGGTGATAGCAGATGTCCTTGCCATGTCCCCAATGTCAAAGTTCTTAACATTCCGCTTTTGAGTATGTGGCTCATGGTAAATCTGTATAGACACCCTTTATGCTAAGAAAGGTCATTTCACTAGCTTGCTAAGATTAAAATCACAAGTAGATGCTGAATCTTGTCTATCTCTTTCACTATAGCTATCAAGATGACTGTGTTGCCTCTCTTCTAATCTTCCAATGAGGCCAATTATATTGAGTTCAAATATTAAAATACATTGCATTTTTGCAAGAAATCCAACTTGGTCATATTATACTTTTTTTCATACATTGAACTTGGGCAGCTATCATTTGGCTTGGAATGTTTGCATCTAAGGAGTTGTCTTTTGTTTTGCTGCGTCTATGTTCTTGGAATTGTTCTGTAGCCTTCTTTTCCAATTTGTCACGTTTTAGTATCAAGGTTTTATCAGCTCCAGAAAATGAATTGGGCATGCTCACTCTTCTTCTCCACCCTGGAATGGCTCTTGTAAAATTGGAATTCTTTATTTCTTGGCTGTTTCACCAGCAAAGGCCGTCTGAGCCAGAGTTTCTGTGTGGGGTGACTTTGGGCTACCAACTCTGTTCTCTTAATAGTTACAGTATGACTCAAGTTCTCCATTGCCTTTTCCAGACAGTTCTGTGTATACAGTAATGTGTCCATTTTATCTAGTTTTTCCAACCTACCTGGGATAAAGTTGCCTTTTTACACAGTGATCATATCATCACACCAAGGGAAGGCCATAGACAATGTCTGGATGTTGACTTTTTGACAGTCTTAATCAGAAAGATAGGCTCCCGTGGGTGTGTGGAATCTGTCTGCACTCGCCATTTTCCACTTTCAGATCTCTGTAATGATCTTCCTTCTGATCATAGCACCCTCTTCTTCCCTTTATTACCTGGTGGATTACTTCTCATTTCTTGACAACTCAGTTCAGACAGGCACCTTATCCTCCATGACTTCCTGAGCCCCTGAACTGGGCTCAGCATCCGTGCTGGGCTCCCACAGCCCACTGGACCCATCACTGTGAAGGCATTGACCACACTGTATTGAAATTCTGTGTCTGGGGCCAGTGCTGTGGTGCAGCAGGTAAAGCTGCCACCTGCAGTCCCAGCATCCCAAATGGATGCCAGTTCGAGTCCTGGCTACTCCAATTCCAATCAAGCTCTCTGCTGTGGCCTGGGAAAGCAGTAGAGGATGGCCCAAGTCCTTGGGCCCCTGCACCCATGTGGGAGACCCAGAAGCTCCTGGCTCCTACCTTCGGATCGGCTCAACTCCTGGCTTCGGATCGGCACAGCTCCGGCCATTGTGGCCAGCCAGGGAGTGAACCAGTGGATGGAAGACCTCTCTCTCTCTTTCTCTGCCTCTCTTTCTCTTTGTAACTCTTTCAAATAAATAAATAAATCTTTAAAAAAGAAATACTGTGTCTGTCAGCCCCACTAGCCTATGAGCTCCTCCCTCTGTGTCCTCAGAGCAGAACAGAGGTGGTTCATCAACACTCAAGCTGTACTGAGCTTGTCCCCACTCAATGACCAACTAAGATCTCTAGCCATGTCTCTATTTCCCCATAGATAGTTCTCTATTCCTTCATCAGTTTCATTCAATGGGTATTTATTGAGTACCTACTATGTGCTGGGCACAGTTCTAGAAGAGTGAGCAATGAGGAAGGAGGAAAAACTAAGACAGTATGGTGACCTAGAAACCCAAGTGAAGAAATGGTTTCAAGGTAGAGATGATCAACTGTGTCGTGTTGCCAACAGACCAATTATGATGATGCCAGAGGGGCATGTGGCTTAGTGGTTAAGATGCCCACATACACACACACACACACACACACACCCCACACAGAAGTACCTGGGTTCAATACCTGCCTATAGCTCCTGGCTCCACCTTCCTGCTATCACACAGCCTGGGGATGGTAGTGATGACTCAAGTATTAGGTCCTGGCCATCCACGTGAGAGACCTGGATTCTGGATTGCACTCCAAGCTCCTGCTCAAATAAATTTTTAACAAATGTTTTTCAGATGAGGTCTGAGCTTTAACTGTGGCTCTAACGACGTAAATTATCTTCAGAGGCATCAGCAGTTTTGCTGAAATGGTTGGGCAACAATTCTGATCAGGGCTATTTCAGAAAAGCACTGGGGCAATGGAGGAGAAGGGAGGAAGTGAGGGAAGCTGGAATACATGCCACTTGCAGGAAGTTTTGCTGTAAATGGAAGTAAATAAATATATGGTGTCTTCTTTGGCTATGCAAGTTTTTTATTTGCATGCAGTAAATCCATCTATTCTCTCTTTCCAAGCTTCTGGGTATCTCGTTGTAAGTAGAAATGTGATCACTGCGGGCGGCAACTCAGGCAGGAATTTTTCACAGTACAGTAATCCCTGTGTCCTTTCTGAGGCCTTTCCTGTCCTGCGGACTGAAGGGGCTCCCTGCTGGTGTCAAAGGCTGTTTTTCAGCAACCTCAAAACCTTGTGGCTGATTCACAGCCCATGTCCCCACATCCACAACCATGACTGCCACCAAACCCTCCTCCTCCCCGCCCCCCCCCCCCCACCATCATCCATTTATACAGAAGCAGGCTCCCACAGGCACAATGTAAAAAGACCAAAGGACCACAATGTATTAGGACCGGGAGGTGAAGACATACAGATCCCCGAGGACATATTGAAGCAGCAACAGCAGCAGCAGCAGCAAGCGTGACCACGCCCATTCCCCCCTCCCCCTCCCGCCCACCATGGTCCTCCCCCAGAACATGACCACCCTGCACACTCAAGCCCAACAGGAGACCAATCGCACAACAACACACACCATTTCTCATAGAGCTCTATTGTGGCATATAATAATAGGTACTCTATATAAATTAAATTAAAAATAAAGCTCCAGCAGCTTGCACAGGTTGGCTGTTAATAAATATATCTCTGGGTAATTGTGCCCCAAGACCAGCTCACGACCACTCTTCCCTCGTCCAGAGAATTATACAAAAATAAATACAGGCTCAGGGGATGGGGTGGGGGGAGGGGGACATGCCCAGTTCCATTCTAGAAATTCTCACTCACACCATCCACCGGCCCCAGGTTCTTCTCCATCAGTATCAGTATCATATCGCTGCAGGAGCCCATACCAGGTGGAGAGCTCGGGGGTGGGGCGGGAAGGCCTCTCCAGTCAAGCATTCTCAGAAGCAAAGGGCCGAAGTCCACTTACTGCACAGGCCACAGGTCCTATCTCATCCCTCTAGGGTGGTGTAGGGGCTGCCCCTCCCCCAGAACCCAGAGAGGAAGGGGGACACCCGTTATTGCTGATCCCACATGCAGCCCCTACGAGAACCAGGCTAGAGAGAGGCACAGCGCAAGCACCAGGAGGGACACGCCACTGTTCAGAGCCACAGGGACCACCACCAGTCCGGCCAGGACCCCCAGAGTCTGGGTCAAGGGCCCCCGGAGCTGGGGAGGCACTGCACACACACACTCTGCGGGGGCTGCCAGGGTAGGGGACCTCTCTGGGGGCTCCAGGTTCAGGCCTGTACCCTCTTCATTCTGGGAGCTTCCATGAGGCCTGGCCACATTAGAATAACAGACTTCAGCCCCCGAGGGCTCGACGGGGCTGGGATTTTGCCCCTGCAGAAGGGCCAGAGCAGCAGGCTCCCTGCCAGGTAAAGAAACCAAGCTGCTTGCCCACCCAGTGGTAACCTCCATGCGGGCCCAGGTCCCAGCTTCCCCTGGGGACCGGGTCACCCCAGCTATCACCCTGTCAGTGCACAAAGAGTCAGTGTCCTTGCCCCGCCCTTTCTCTGCCTCCCCAGTGAACTGACCCTCTGTACCCAGAACCACGGAGCTGTCACACGCTGAGCCATCCGCCCAGGGGAGCCACACATCTCCCATGGCGGCTACCACAGAACGGGCCCCCGAGACGATTTCTGGAGGCGATTCCTTGGGGCTGTCCCCTTCGGGGCTGGTGGGCGTCAGGGCAAGCCCCTCATCGCCCTCTCCCTCCTCATCCGGGTCCTCAGTGTCCTTGATGAGCTCCACGCCACGCCCCAGGCGGGCATAGTGCAACGTGATCTCCTCGGCCAGGGCACTGTTCAGGGCCCGCTCCGGGCCAGGCCACTTCAAGATCAGGTCACGGTCCGTGAGGATGCCCAGGGGATGGCTGGGAGACATGCCCCCATCCGTGGGGCCCTCCCCACCACCCCCTGCCCCACCTGCAGCCACAGCAGCCCGCAGGCGGCTCAGGTGGGACAGGTAAAGCTGCTCCAGCTCCTGGTCGATGGTGTCCTCGCCAAGCAGCTCTTCCAACCCACTCACAACCTCCAGCCCCCCGGGGGGCTCATCCACAACAGCCTCCACCGTGGGGTCCTTTCGACCCGCTCCGTTTTCACTTGATCCTTCCCATGTGGCTGCCACCTGTCGCGGGCTGGGCTCCAGGAAAGGCCCGGTGGCCCCCTCACTTGCATCAGGCCCTGAGGCCTGGTCCTTGGGGGAGCCGCTCAGGCCACAGAGAAGGGAGGCAGGGGGGATCCTGATGGCTGGTGCCTGGGGGACCTCTGTAAAAGCCACAGGCGGACTGCTCCTGGGGACATCACCTTGTTCTGAGAGGCTGCTGGCCATGGTGACTTCAGAAACCTGGAGCCATGGGGTCAGGGGAGAGAAAAGGAAAAGAATGAAGTAGAGGAGAGGAGGGAACGAGCACAGACAAGAAGAACTGGTGAGAGACCATACCCGGCCCCACAGGGGTTACCAGAGAATGCCTTAGAGAGTCCCCTGGCGTTCTCTGAATTCCAGTGAGTCAGACGTCTACGTTAGGACAAAATTAAAGAAAAGGGGGGGGGGGGGGCTTCCTGCAGATGATAAACCTGAGGAATTCAACAGATGTCAATACAAGGCTACTACAAAAAAAATGTGTGTGGAAAACAAAGAAAGATGAGTTCAGGGGCAGGTGCTTGGCCTAGCTATCAGAGTACCTGGGTTCAAGTCCCAGCTCCACTCCTGACTCCAGCTTCCTGCTAATGTGAACCCTGGGAGGCACTGGTGATGGCTCAAGTACTTGGGTTCCTGCCGCCCATGTGAAAGACCTGGACTGAGTTCCCAGCTTCTGGTTCAGGCCAGACCAGGACCTTTTCAGGTATCTGGGGAGTGAACCAGCAGATGGGAGCATGTTCTCTCATTCATTCATTCATTCATTCATTCTCTCTCTCTCTGTCTCAAAATAAATAAATAAGCAGGTAAGTGCAATGGATTGAAACTCATCAAATGTGTCTAGAACACCATGCTCATAATGACACAAAACCAAAAACTCCTTTATTTTGTCTCCTTTGGTAAAGCCCATTTTTTTCCTGATTAATAAAAGGGGAGGAGTCAGTGCTGTGGCAAAGCTGGTAAAGCTGCCACCTGCAATGCTGACATCCCATGTGGGCACTGGTTCGAGACCCGGCTGCTCCACATCCGATACAACTCTCTGCTGTGTCCTGGGAAAGCACTGGAAGATGGCCCAAGTGCTTGGGCCCCTAAACCCACATGGGAGACCTGGAAGAAGCTCCTGGCTCCTGGCTTCAGATCAGCCCAGCTGTGGCCGTTGCAGTCAACTGGGGAATGAACCAGCAGATGAAAGATTTCTTTCTCTCTCTCTCTGCCTCTGCCTCTCTGTAACTCTGCCTCTCAAATAAATAAATCTTTAAAATTTTTTAAATAAAAGAAAAAACTAAATATTCACACTGCTTTTCCTATATAAACTCAAAGCAGCTCAACAGTTGATATGAGACAGTTTTCCTTTAGAGAAAAATTCCAGCTAATAAAGGAAGTGGAGATAACAGAATTAAGTCGAGTCAACGCTATTCACATTGAGTGAATAATAAATTAAATGTAATAAGTGAATGAAATCAATGGTTTCATAAGTTAAAGACTAAATTAACTAAATGGGATTAATAGACTAATAAAAAGAGAATAGGAAACATCCACCTGCATGCTATCAGCCAAATACGGACAAGGGAAACTCTACAGGACAAGCACGATTCCTTCAATAAACACGAGCAAATGCATGGTGCCAGTCAACCTTGACGGGCTCCTGAGACACTTCTGACCGGAGATGGGAACACTGACCAAACGCTTGATAGCATAAGAAATGACTGTCGGTTTTCTAAGGGTATGGGAATAAAAAGGTTTTGTTTTGTTTTTTTCCTAAGAGTTCTTCATTTTCTGAGCTGCAAACAGAAGGATTTATGAATGGGATACTGTCTGGATTTGTTTTTCCAAACTAATTCCCTAGGGCACAGGGAGGTGGCATGGGGGTAAGAGAGTGGAATGGAGGTGTGCTGGTATTTGTTGAAACTCGCTGATGGTATACGTGGCTTCTTGATCCTCTACTGGTCTTTTTCCTTGTACATGTTTGAAAACGTCCCTAACACAAAGGTAAAACACACATACACCCACTATCTGCAGACGCACTCTCCTTCCCCTGCTGTCCCTGATCTCCCACTCCCAGGCCCCTTGCTTCTGGCCTCATTCCCATGGTCTGTCTGCCAGCGCAGCAGCAGAGGGAGCAGGTTAGAACAGAAACCAGGATCATGTCCCTCCCCTGCTCAGGACCCCTCTGTGGCCACACACACACACACACACACACACTCTCTCTCTCTCTCTCTCTCTCTCAGAGCAAAAGCCAGAGCCTCCCCTGTAGTTTGTTACCCCCTCTGTCCCTTGCCACCTCCCCAGCCTCCACACTGTTCCCCCACACACATTAACCACGAACTTCACACTTGCCCGGGGTGCTGCCCGCCTAGGCATCACGTGACTCCCTCTCTCACCTCCTTGGCATTTTTATTCACAAATTACTGATCTCCAAGGCTTTCCCCTTCTCTGTCCCCCTCCCCATCCCTGTTTCTCCTTAGCATTTCTCATCATCTAAAATAACATATATCTCACCCCAGTGACACACAAGCCCTCATGAAGACAGCTTTTCTGTGCGTGCTGTCTCCTTGGGGTCTCACAGAGCCAGCTCTCCCAAAGCTCCCTACCAAGGGAGAGGTCTTCTAGCCCCAGGGGAATAACTGCCTTCTCCCTCTCCGCATCAGGTTCAGATTTAGGGGATTGCTCTCCAACGTAGGGTGGACCCACAGCTAGTTAGCCCTACCCCCACCCAGGTCCAGCTGTGCTCATACTGTGAGCCTCCCATTGGGCTAGGCCCCTTGGGGTTGCCAGGCCCCGCTTACCTGCAGTGTCATCTGGGGCCATGGACGGAGAGGGGTGGGAGCCACCAGAGGGCCCACTGACTCCTGAACATCAGGGCACTCTGCTGGAGAGAAGAGAAGTGTTGGGGCAAGACAGACATACAAGCGGTCCTGACTGTGTGCAGAGTATCTGCCAACCCAGCCCCTTCTGAAGCTTTCCAGGATAGCCTAAGCCGGGCGCGAAGTGGGGGCCCTTTTGTTCTTTCTCTCTCTCTCTTTTTTTTTATATAGAAAGAAAATGGGGCAAGAAAAAATGGCGGATAAGGGCTCAGTCGCCAAGCTCGCCAGCTGCTTACCCACAGCAGGGGCGTTATCATCCAGGCTCTTCATCCTCAGCTCCTCCTCAACAGGCCTGTGGGGCAGAGAGAGTACATGGGCCGCCTTGCCCATCAAATTCCTACACGCTCATCGGAAAGTTATGACATACGGGAAAGTATAAAGAAGAAGGGGGCGGGGGGGGGGGACTACACATCAGCCGGAAACAATCGCTGCGACCTTTTTGGCAAAATTCCTTGCAGACATCCTCTGAAAGCATTTTAGCTCCTACAGACATCATTTCACAGCTGGCTTTGCCCATGGAACAGTAACGAGGCGTCAGGATGGACTTTTGCACACATTGAAAAACGGTCGCTCCCTACGCAACAGTACACGCACTCCTTGCCACTTAGGTAGCCATTCCCTCCCTACTGAGCAGCTAGGTTGCTGCCCTCATTTTGCTGCCACAGAACAAACTTCAGCACTCAGCACTGGGCCTAGTTTTGGCAACAGCTGGGGTCACTTCTGTAGGGGAAACTCCCGGCCGTGGAAGAAGCCATCTTTTTGAGCAAGGGCAGGCAAAGAAGACCGTGCCTGCGGGCAGCAGCCGCAGCCGAGCTCGGAGGAGAGAAAGCAAACAGAATGAGAAGGCGGGGCCTACATCCGCCCTCCCCCCACCCCCACATCAGCCTGGCAGCTCACTGTACCTCCTCGCCTGTAACGCGGAGCACAGAGGAGCCAGGACATGCACGCCAAGGTTGGGGGAAGGGGTGAGGACAGATGGCCAGACGTCAGGGCCTGTCACGTAGCAGGGCCTAAAGCAACAGAAGTGCTCCCTGGTCTTGCTCCTGCTTCGCCAGGCGAGTGAAATCCCTAAGTGGCAGAAGCCTGGTGCATCCCAGCAAGATCCTGCCAGGGGTGGGCTCTCAGCAAGGAAGCACTGCTGTCCTCCTTCCCACAAGGAAGGAGGTCTACAGCAAGGGCAGCGCTAAGACGTGGAACTGACGCAAGGCCTCTTCCGGAGGGGCAGTGTGACAACGCTGACATTTCTGCAAACGCTTGAAACATTTTGAAAACACCTAACCAACTGCCTTCACGGAAACAGAATGTCACTAGCCAACCCAGAAATAGTCCTTACTATGGCATTAGGGACTGTTCTAAGTGCTCCTCCCATTCATGTATCAAGTTCATCCTTATAACCGCCCCTCACCCCACCGTGAGGTGGGTCCTTTCAAGCCTCTGAAGCAAGCAGTGCTATTATCCCCATTCTACAGACGGTGAAATGGAGGCTGAGCAAATGGCTCAAAGTCACGCAGCTGAGAGCAAAACTCAGACCCTTCTTGGACAAGGGACGCCAGGGTCTTACTCAATACCATCTCCAATCCTTCCTGGAAGTAGACAGAGGGGGGCATCAACAACAGACACGATCCCTCGCTCCCACATTCATGCAGGTGTTTCTCTGCACCGGCCTTTCACCCATGCATTCAGTCCCAGTCTCCCGACCTCCACAGACACATGGCTCAGAGACCCCAAGGCACAGAGCGGCTGCAATAACTGCTTTTTATCGGCAATCTCAGAGGCGGCTTGAACCATGCACACAGATCCAAAGTCTGAAAGCACTGCAGGGGCCAGTCTGCCTTTCTCCATGGTGTAGGGCTCACACATCCTGCCAGAGGCCTTTTCCTCGGATACCATGGGGCCTGGGGTGGGTGAGTTAGCCATCAGCTCCCACATGGGCAAGAAAGGGTGACACAGAGCAAACCAGCTTGGTCCTAGCACCAGTTTCCTCCATGAGTCTAAAATCCAGGTCTTTGGGATTTGAGGCTCCACGTGATTTCTGCCCAGCTGTGCTGACTTCTTTCGCTGGCATAAGGCCTTCATTACAGAAAACGTCATCTTCCTCTGGTCTTCTAAACCAAGAGCCACAGATAGACAGAGAGCCAGCCCTCCCTCCCATAGGCAAGTCTTCCTTTGCATTCTTGCCCAGTCCTGACATGCAGGACACCAGGCTTTCGCAAGCCACGATAGAGTCACAGACAGCAGAGAGAAAAGGGAAGGACTCAGCCAGCCAGCCAGCCAGTGGGAAAAGGAGTCTAAAGTTCAGCTGAAGGAAGAAGAGGCAGGAGGAGAAAAAAATAAATCCTTCAGAAATCCCCCAAAGCACCTCAACCACAGCCAAGGGAGGCACAGAGAGGGGGAATGCTCAAAAATCAGGCCATAGCAGGTGAAGCCACCACCTGCAGTGTCGGCATCCTATATGGGCATCGGTTCAAGTCCCGGCTGTTCCTCTTCCGATCCAGCTCTCTGCTATGGCCTGGGAAAGCAGCAGAAGATGACCCAAGTCCATGTGGGAGACCTGGAAGAAGCTCCTGGCTTCAGATCAGCCCAGCCAAGGGCATTGTGGCCATTTGGGGACTGAACCAACAGATGGAAGACGTGCCTCCCTCTGTCTCTCTCTCTCTCTCTCTCTCTCTCTCTCTGCCTCTCTGTAACTCTGCCTTTCAAATGAATAAATAAATCTTAAAAAAAAATCAGGTCAAGAAACTCAGCCAATCTCAAGATCTGTGAAGTCAATAGAGGCACAGGCGGCTCTCCCCACCACCAAATGCAGAGAAATGAAGAGAGACACAAACATTTAGCATTTGCCTCCTCCAACATGGCCCTTCTCATTCATACACCAAGTCGGTTGCAAACCTTTCCGTCTGTCCCTCCCAACAACAACCTCCCTCCACTCCTCCCCCCCCCCTTTTTTTTTGCCAGTGCAGGAACTAAGGCTCAAGGAACTGTCTCGACACTCACTGGCCACACACCACACTGGTAACAATATCCAAGGAGGGCTCCACTTTGAAGACAGTATTTTGAAATTGTGGGCTCAGGAAGACAACTACAACAGCTATTCTGCAATGTCTCCAGCAGCGGAAACTCAGGAGCAGCTAGGTGTTTCATCAAAACCAGGACAGTAAGAGAAATCAGGTGCAAACGCAGACTGAGTCACTGAGCACTAACAGGGAAGAGGGCTTCTTAGAAAAACACACACACACACACACACACACGGCGGGAGACTAACAACAAAACTGTACCTACAGTGTGCCTGCTCATTTTCAAGAAGGAAACCTGCTCTTCTGGCACCAGTCCCACGAGTGTCACGTGGTATCCCCTCCAGGCCAGCAGGCCGTAGCAGGCCAGGGGCACAGAGGCTTGGGATGGCCTGGCCACACGTCCTGTAGCATGGGAACACAACTCAAGCCAGAGAGCCACACCAGTCTCCTTGCCTCCTGGAAACTCAACTGCTGCTGCTCTCAGACAGTACTGGGGTGGATTGAGAAGGGGAAGATTTTGCAAAGAGGAGCTGTTGGCCCCAGCCTAGGCCAGAATGGAAAGAGGGTCGGCCCCAAGCCGGAGAGGGAGCGAGCAAGCCAAGGGCTGCTAAGCCCAGGATGGAGAAGGCAAGCAGCCTCCCAGAGCAGTCGCATCACTGCCATCCCCACAGCTACCAGAGTCTTCCGTGTGTACCCCATGTGCTCATGTTTTCAAAGAACTTTGCCAGCCCAAAGTGGGTCAGACACTGCAAACCCAAAGGGAAACTCAGCAACCCGTGGCTCCCATGGAGTCAAGCTGATTTGAGAATGCTGACTCTCCTGCAATACTTGGAAGCCCGGTTACCCCAAGCCGTCTGCTCTCCGAAGAGAAGCGCGAAGGCAGCTGGGAAAGCCTGCACTGAGCTGCTATGTGGGGCACTGCCTTGCCTTCCCCAGCACGGGTGTCAGCCTCAGCTCCGCGACCTGCAAAACACAGCAGCAAGTGGAGAGTGAGCAGGTGATGGCGCCCCGGGCCTCTTGCACGGCGCCGACTTCCTCCTTTGACCATGCGCCGCGGTCAGAAGTGCATGTTACGCTCTCACTCAGCACACGTGCTTGTGTAACTGAAAGATGCTTGTTCTCTGCAGGAAACAACGCTTACCTAGACCGCGCGCCGTGCCACACTCTGCTAACTTCCCATGCTGGTGGGGATGGTTTTGAACCTTGGAACCCAGCAAATTGATGATTTCACATCACAAGTCAGGGTTGGGATGTGAAATCTGGAGCTGTGTAGCCTAAGGCAAGTTGCTCAACCTCTCTGTGCCTCAGCTGTAAAGAGGGGATCACAGTCATAACACCTACCTCAGGGCACTGCCGAGCTGAGGCAATGTTTGAAAAGTCTGTGTAAAGCATTGAACAAACAGGAATGCCCTTCAAGGTCCCACTGAGGGAAACCAGGGCTCTCGGAAGAAAGCAAGCTGCCCAGCGCTGCCCAGCTGCTAAGATACATCGCCCAGCCTGGCACAGCCATTCCGAACGAGGGCACAGGGCCCTGGAGTGGGACCATGCAGGCGGACATCCTGGCGGTGCCACTTCCCTAGCACATGGCTTCACCCTCCCATCCATATCCATAACGCCCCTCGCCAGTTCTCTGTGGAGTAAAAGGCGATCACTTTCACATTAAACAGTCACTTTCCAGAAAAAAAAAAAAAAGCACAACGAAGCTCACCCCTGCCCCATCCTGTTTCAACTGCGGTCGTTCTGGCTTCCCCTAAGGCTGCCACCTCAGCTACCACGCGTAGGATCCCCATCCACTGAGTTACAGGTGCACCCTGCGAAACTGAGATCTTACTGTACAGCAGTTCCGGTGACAGCCCCTGGAGACGCAACGGCGAGCAAAGCCCACTAGGAAGCTTATGACTTGAGGTGGAGGAAGACATTAAAAAAAAAAAATACTCGCACTCATTCTTTCAACAGATATTTATTGCGCATCTGCTAAGTGCCAGGCAGCAGGGCAGGGGCAGGCCTGTGGGAAATAACAGTGGTGAACACAAGCCGAGCAGGTTCCTACCCCTCATGGAGCTTACAGTCTAGCAGGGCAGAGTCATCGGATAGCCCCCTGATGAAGGCCTCGCTGCAGACTCCGGGCAGCGCCTTCAGAGAAGGGAAAAGCATGCCCGAGAACAAGGCGGCCTGGCCCGGAGCACAGGCTCAGAGAGGGCTTAAGGAAGCGTAGAAGGAAACCCAAGCAAGGGAGGCGGGATGGGGGGAGTGGGGGAGGGAGGGAGGGAGCGAGGGAGAGGCTACTCAGGAACGCTGGGGAGGGGATGAACGCAGCCCCAAACAAGAGTGAGTTGGGGGGAATCTTTGGGATATCAGTCAAGCAGAGACACCAAGGTGGGAGGCAAGAGGCCAAAGGAAAAGAAGGGCCAGAGAATTCGGAGACGAAGCAGCAGCGTACGGTCCCAAGGCCTGGGAAGAAAGATACTTAGGTCAGAGTAGTCAACCCGTTTCAAGAACCACCAGCGTGAGCCACCTTCGGAATCTGCCTGATGCAGGGGCTGAGAACGGAGAAAGGAAAGTGCCAGCAGAGCTTTAGACATTAGATGGCTGTGGGGGATGGGGCGATTAGGTGCTGGCTAGGGGCAGTGAGGAGAGAAGATGCGCTCAGCTCAGCAGACACAGGACAGGGGACCAGCCTGGGGAAATCAACCACCGGGACCAGGAGAACATCTGCCAGGAGAGGAAAAGGGGTGGCTGAGGTCTAGATGTGGAGCAAATGGCAGCCATCAGGAGCTGGCCAGGGGAGGGGGGGGAGGAGGAGGAGTCCCCCACACACACACCTGGACCACAAGAGAGGGAAATCAGTTTGCAGGCCGGGGAGCTGCAAGTTGTAGGCAGTTCCCTTCTTATGGCTTCTATTTTGTTTTTTTGTTTGCTTGTTTATTTTATTTATTTTTTGGAAGCAGGAGGGAAAAAGTCTGAAGGGAAAGGACATTGCAGAGTCACATCAGAGAAGAGACAAGGGGGCGATCAGAAAAAAAGAAGACTGCCACGCAGGGTAGCCAATGACCCTGAATCTGTGGCTCACTACATCTCATGTCTAACAGCTGGGCTGCTGGGCTGCCCCAGGTGGAGGTGGATGGGGGGGGGGGCAACACGAGAAGTCTACAAGACAAACATTCCTGGTGAAGGAAGCAGCATGGGCAAAGGCCCTGGGGCAGGAGGGAGCAAGGCCCTCTGGAGTAACAGACCCCGGCGTCAGCTCAGACAGGTGTAAGACCAGAAGCTGGCAGAGGCCGCACTGCAGGGTAGAGCACGGAGTAAGTTCTTCCTTGGTCTTTCTTTTATGTAAGAGGAACCAAAACACCATGTGAGGGTGTTGAGCCAAAGCAAATCAGGAGGGTTCCTCCCTGCACCACAGCCCGGGGATTCTGGAGTCTGCAAGCCTCAGTTTGCTCATCCAGGAAAGGAGGATTAAAAACCACCTACATCGCAGGATTAATCGAGACTTCGCAAGAAAATACCCTAGCAAAGTGCCTGGGCATACCGCAAGTCCTCCATACCTACCCCTCCCACCCAGTTCCGCCCCAAGCCCTTGGCCATCTTAGCACCAGTCAGCTTCTCTTTCTCCCTGCTTGAGCCTTGCACTATGCCAGCACATAGTAGGCCCCTAAGAAATGCTTGCTGATGGGTTCTCTCTAAGCCTAGGGGTGAGCCCAAGACCAGTCCAACAGCTCTGCATTTCTGACGGCTACAGACACCTCCCGTGCCCCTGCCCTCATAGGGTCATGCCCAGCGTCCAGTGAGTGGACCTGTAGCCAACACGTTCTCAACGGGAAGCCCTCCAGGATCGGGCTCCCACAGGCAAAGGATATCCCCTGCGATCCTCCAAATTTCCCAGTGGGGCTGGGTCGCAGGGGTTGGCTGTTCTTCAACAGCGCTCCAAGGCACCGGTGGCACACAGGTTTTGAGACAATAATAAGTTGAAATGTACTCGCCGCCGACCTACAAAGAAAACCTTATCACTGATCTTGCAGTGAGCACCAGCCTCCCCTTTGCAAGAGCTAAGATCAAAAGATAAAGAAGCTATCAAAAAGCCATCTGCCCACTTAAAATAATATCACAAGTCATGTTAGGAACCACAGACCCGGGGCCAGATACCAAAACAATTGTCTGAACGAGCTGCTTCAATTTCTCCTTAAAACCACCCCGTGTATTTTAAAAGAAAAACACGCTCTCCACCCACCTCGGCCCTGCAAGGTTTTGATTTCTCTGTTCCCTTCCTCTCACACTCTTTAAAATGACCAAACTGTCGCATCTTACAGACAGGGCTCCCACGACAGCCGGCTGAGATGACTTGGGCAAAGCGATAGAAATGAGAATGGATGGGGCACTGGCACAGCTCAATCTCTTGATCTGAGCAGTGGTTACGCAAGTACATACATATGTACAAATCCATCAAACTGTACCCCGAATATCAGTACACTTCATGAAGGCATATCCCAATAAAGCAATCCCCAACCACCACCACCAACAACAACAACACCCCCCCCCCCAAAAAAAAAGGATAAAAAGAAAGCAAAACATGCTGAGAACTCCAACTTTGAAATCCAGAATTTGCCCTGAATCCCGCCAGGTCTTCCAGAGGATCAGTAGTTTAAATTAAAAGAAAAAAAAAAAAAAACCCTAACATTTCCTCCCTGGTCCTGTCACTCCTGGCTGAGTGGCTTTGAGCGAGCTGGCTCGCCTCTCCGGGATTAATTTCTCTCAATTAAATGGCCATAACCACAGCACCTATACCACACAGCATGCACAAAAAGCCGAAGGAGAGAGGGTGGGTCTGACACTTATCACAGCGAGCAGTAAACACTGGCCATCTTTATGTTTTTCTGCTACCACCAGGCTTCAGGTAGCTTGCTCGTTTGCCACAAACAATCCAGTCACGCAAAGGAACTGTCATACCCATTTAGCAGATGAAGAAACAGAGGCAAGGCTCTATAGCTGACGACGGGCAGAGTCGAGTTGGACTCAGGTTTTGTGTGCTTTTACCCGGGAAGTACATGCTATAATTATGTTTCCCAGACAAGGGTCCTGAGGCAGAGTGGGGTTAAGAGTCGGCCATGGTCAGGGCTAGGATTTGAACCCAGGCAATCTGATGGCAGAAAATCTGCTCTGAAATGCTGCCTGCTCCCTCTCCATGAGGCTTCCAGAGGCAGCAGGGCTCACAGGTCCTAGGTGAGTAGGTGCTTGCCTGTGGGCTCTCCTCCCGGGGCGCATCTGCCCATCAGCCCAGAGCTAGACCTCTCTGAACCACTTATAGCCCGAGGCCTGTCAGGACCAACAGATCCCAGAGATCCCTTGCTGCAGCTACTGTTCTGATCAAGCACACACAAGATCCCAAGAAAGCATTTTCCCAGTCCCATTCCCAGTTCTCCCCGGAACAGGGCAATGTATGCGTCCCAGGGACTCTACTGAGCACGGACACTCGAGATGACCCTCGAAGAACTCTGAGCTTCATAGGAAAAACCTAGCATCAGGGCCTCCTGGGCTACAACTGGCTCTCTCTCCAAGCCCCTGGGCAAGTCTCATCCCTGTCTGCTTCTGCCTCTGCCAGAGCCACTACTTCCCCTTGACAATGGCCTCAGCCCCTCACCTCTGCAGGCCTCACACTAGAGCATAACAGTAAAGAGCGTGCACAGGCTTCAAGGTCAAACATGGCTGAACTGGAAAAGTCAGGAACCATCACTTCCTCAACCAAGTTCTCCACACTGAGACCCTAGTGCCCTGCTGTCAGATAGGATCAGATTCCATATCCCCACTGGCAAGGCCCTCAGTCTAGACTACCATTGTCACTGTTGTTCTCTCGGCTCCAACACACTGCCCATCATTCATACCAAGCTCATTGTCACCTCAGGACCTTTGCGCTCACTGTTCCTCTACCTAGAATACTCTCATTCCACATATGCACACAACTCTTCCTATCACCCAGGACTCCCAACTGTACCTCCGACAAGTACTCCCTGTTCCCCTCCTACAAACCCCACCACCTCCCACATCTGCACATACCTCTTCGGCATCCAACACTCACCTCCTCAAAAGCTCTCTCCCTAAGCGCCATGTCTAAAATAGCCATCCCTCCCCCAGCTACCCCTCACTCGGCTTCTCCTCCTCTTTCTGCTCAGCAGCTAAGCTTGTCCCTGTTTATCTCAGCTGTTGGCTTGTCCTTTCCATCTGTGGCCCGCAAGAGGCGTCTGTAAGATCCCTGAGACTAACGAGGATATCTGTGTTGCCCAGGGCTTCACAGCGGGGGAACTCAACCAACGAATGAATGAAAGCCCAGGAATGAAAACAGTGCCTCACACACGTTAAGGTCTCCATCACACTTTGCCTAACCAACTGAATGCCCCCTCTTCCCTGTCCTGAAGAGCAGGCCTGGGGGGGGGGGGGCCTGGACCGGGGTAGGGGGGGACACTTGGCCCTGTGTTGGCGGAGGTGGCGCTGGCAGACATTACCTGCGCCTCACCGGTTTCATGCAGCTCTTCAGCTGCCTGGCCTCTGCCTCCACGGGACCCTGGCACTCGGGCTGTGGCTCCAGCTGCTGCTGCTGGGGCAGCCCTTCGGCATCAGTGGGTGTGGGAGCGGGTGCGATCCGGAGCAGGACTGTGTAGTTGCGGCCGTGGTTGTTGGCCCAGAAAGTGCCCTCGGGGGTCTCATAGCGCACCACGAAGTCAAGGCGCGCCCCATCGCCCGCGCCCTCCGCAAAGGGCAACTGGAAGGCAAAGCGGTCGGTGCGGCCGCCGTCGTCGGGCGAGGAGGCGGCTGCCTGGCCGGGCCCCAGGCCGAGACCCGGATCCAGGATGGGATCTCCTGCTCCTGTGCCTCCTGCTCCTGCCCACGGCGGGCTGCGCGGGACGTAGCGCGCTGGGTGGTCGCAGAAGGAAGCCCAGCCGTCGTGTGAGGCCCGCACGTGCACCGCCTTCTCGAAGGAGCGGTTCAGCACGCGCACCAACCCGCGCAGCACCGGCGGGCGTCCCCCAGGCACCCACACCCCGACACCCCCGGGGACCGCTCCGGGAGGCGGCAGCAGCGCCTCCAGCTCCACCATCACGCGCCCCAAGCGCTCCAGACGGCCCGGCGCGGGCGGCAGCGAAAATGTGGGCACCAGGTAAAACCCCCCGCCAGCGGGGACGGGGCACAGCGGCGAGGGCTCGGGACAGGCCTCCTCTTCCTCCTCCCCTTCATCCCCATCCTCGCCATCGTCGTCCTCGTCAGCCCCGCCGCCGCCGCCGCCGCCGCCATCTTGCCCGGTCGCCGCCGCCATCTTGCCCGCCCCGGGCCCGCCCCACGGCCGGTAGCGGCGCAGCTGCGCCAGCGGCAGCCCCAGGGCCTCGTCGGCGAACAGCACCCTCCGCGGGGCCGCCGCCGCCTCAACCGAGGCGCGGGGCTCGCCCGCGGCTGGCGAGGGGGGCGCGGGATGCCGCAGCGGGGGCTCCACAGGGGCCGTGCGCGCCATAGCGGCGGCGGCGGCGGCGGCACCGACGGCACCGGCGGCGGCACCGGCGGGGGCAGGGCCTGAAGGGGCGGGCAGCCAATGGGAAGGCCAGCGCGGGGGGGGTTACGGCTCACGGGGGGCGTAGGCGGCGAGATGAAGACGGGTATAGCAGGGAGCCAATGGGCAGCTGCGCGTGGCTGACGCAGGCGATGAATTGGGAGCCGGAGAAGCACGCAGCCAATGGGGATGCCCGAGAGTGGGCGGTGCAGGAGGGCGGGCTGATCGGAGAAATCAATGGGAAGGCCGGGATGGGGGTGCTGCGGGATCCAGGATGCAGCGAGCCGAAGTAGGACAGTTCATGAGGAAGCCTGAGTGGCAGTGGCGAGTGGGTGGCTGGGAAAGTGGAATGGCTGCAGCCGATGGGAGCGAAGAGGGAGAAGCCCGAAAAGTGGGAGATTCGCGGCTTGCGTAGGCGGAGGGACGGAACATAGAAACGGAGCAGCCAATGGGAAACCGCGCGCAGATGACGTAGAGGCAGGATGACGAGAATGGCTGCAGCGAGCCAATGTGGGGTCTTGGGAGCGTGCGCTACAGCGCTATGGCTTCAAGGGGCGGTGCCAAGGCGAAGCTAGCCAATACAGAGGCTATAAAGAGATCAAGAGGCGGGATGTGAGCGTCCAGAAGGTGGGGACCGTAATGGAAAGAGCCAATGGGGGTGGAAGATGAAGGCGGGAGAGAGGAGGCAGACAGCGGATAGCCAATGGGAGAGCCCCAGTGGAGGCGGTGAGCCCTCAAAGGGCAGTGCTACTGGGGAATGAGCCTATGCTGAGACTAGAAAAGTGTAGCCGGACAGAGGGAGGACTTGGAGGCCAGACGGGAAAGAGCAGAGTCACAGAGGGCATTGCAGGTGGTGGTGAAGAAAGGCTTGAGCAGCCAATAACAAGGCCAGAGGAGAGGGACAGTGCGTACGTAGTCTAGGCTGTTGTGGGGTCGAGCCACAGAACCATAATGTGTACGCAGCAATCGAAAAGAATGTCCCTCTCGAGATGCATTTGCCATCTCCCTAACCCTGTGTGACTCCCATTGCCCCAGGAATGCCCCAGGTCCCTAGATAGGCCTAGACTGCATCCCAGTGTGAGACCTAAGAAAGCAAAAAGTTACTGGGTTCCCGCTACCTGTCTCGCAGTCTTTGCTTGAGTGGTGCCACTAGCCAAGAATGCCCCTTGATTGTTCTTTAATGTCCTTGCTTGATCCTTAGCATTCTCCAACACTTGGCACCATTGTTGAATGAATGGCCAATGGGAAATTCAACTTTTGAGAGGATTAGCTTTTTCTAACTCCAGCTCTGTAAGCCCTGAGCCTGAGTTGATTAGGCGGGCTGGCAGACACTGGCCAAGGTAATCATTAACCAAAGCTTTCTCCTTCCTACCCCCGCTTCCACATCCCACCCATGACCCCATGTCCCTTCTCCTCCCATCTCTGCTCATCTCTGCTCCTATTGCTTCTACTCCTACTGCCTTCTTCCTCTAGCCAATGAACTTATTTCACTCTCCTCTGAAAGAGGAGATCTCACCTGTAGGAATTGAATGTGGCTTTGGCCCACTGAACATGTCCATTCATAGATTACTCTTCCATCCTGGGGTGGGGGGATTTACTGATCAGCTACTGTGTGCCAGTGTCTGAACATTGCTGTTTTCTCATCAAACCCTCAAGCATCCCTAGGAGGGAGGTGACTCTCCCAGCAGCCCCTGTACTTCTCATGTCCAAGATGGGGTCACAGATCAGGAAGGGGGAAAGAGGCATGAAATAATGGGGGCTTACACAAGAGAGAGCTCTCTCTTTTTTTCTCATCTAAAAGCATCAAGGCGGCAAGGAGCAGTCTGCAGACCCCTTCCTGCTCACCCCATTTAGACATTAACTGTGTCCTGTTCCGGCCCCAAGACTTATTTTCTAACAGATCTGTGGGCTCTATTTCTAAAACTGTTTCCCAAATATCCACCCTCTGCTCACCACTAGCACTGTCATCAGTCACCCGGAGCAGTGGCCCCCTATGCACTGGCCTGCACCCTGGCCCCTGAAACTCCATTCTGCATTCAGCAATCAGGGGTCCTGCTATGCTGTGAGACAGTTTCTGTCTCCCCTCTGCTCATAGCCCCCCCCCCCCCATGGCTTCTGTTTCACTCCGAGCAAAAGCTGAAGTTCTGACCAGGGCCGACAAGGCCCTACATGGTCTAACCCCCTCTTGTCCCCTGCCTCTCACCTCCGCCCTTCTCTTCCTCTCCCTCATCTCCGCTTGAATCACATCGGCTTCATGGACACCTTGAACAGGTTGGGTACACTCTCAGTGCCTTTGCATTGGCCGCTTCCTCTGGAGTTCCTCAGTCACCTACACGGCTCCCTCCTCACCTCCTTCAAGTCTCTCAAAGGCGCCCTTCTCTGGGAACTTGCCCTGACCTGTTTAATCCTGCTCCTTCTCCTCTAACTCCCAACCCCCTGTTCCAAAAGACTTCCGGTAGAGAGAGGAGGTAATGAACTCTGCCTCTGTGTGCCACCTGACCCCCAGCCCTCACTCTGCAAGGATCCTGGATTTCAGCAGTAGTTGGACTGCCCTTCCCACACCCTGGGCCCCACTCCAGTGGCCTCTTGGGATTCTGGCCTACCACCCTCACTCGGTTTTCCTCTCTCTCTCTCTCTCTCTCTCTCTCTCTCTCTCTCTCTCTCTCTGCAAGTGACAGTAAGGGAGGGATGGTCTGCAGAGGGTGTGAGGAGGATGCAGCTGGCATCTCTGACCTTGAGAGAGAGAAAACCAACCCCCTCTCCCAGGAGGGCACGGGGACAGGGGCAGGGAACGAGGCCTCAGCTTCTAGAACTGGCCTGGTTTATAATTACACAGGAGGCATAGGGATGCTCAGTCTCAAGTGCGCGGGGAGCAGGGGATCATTCATCTTGGGGCCATCCCTACAGCCGGCTCCCTAGGACTCCTTCCCGACAAACATGTTCCTCACTGCCTCCCCTGCTCCCTCTCACACGCCAACATCTGTTAAGCACCTGTGATACCCAGGGTCTCTGGAGACCTCCAGGCTGGGGCCCTCCTCTGACGTTGCTGCGTCCCCTGGCTGCCCAGCACACACAGGCCAAATCTGGAGCTCAGATGCGTCCCACCAACTCAGAAGCCCCAACTAGTGAAAGTTTTGTTTTGAACTTATGGGAGGGAGGGTTGGGCTTTTTTTTTAATTGTTGTTGTTGGCTGATTTTTTTTTTGGTCTTTTTTTTTTTCTGCTCACCTTTTTTTTTTTTTTCTTGTCTTCACAAAGCCAGGCCATCAGGCCCATTCTAGGCTTTTCCAGAAAGGTGAGTGGAGTTGAGGACAGAGGTTCTCTAGTTTTTGAGGGCCTAGAAGGTGGCAGAAGGGGCAGCGGGCTGGGTCTTGGCCCCTAGATTTATACTAGGTGAATAAAAAGCTGTTCTGGTTTCTCTTCTCCAGGCCTGAAGCCAGTCCTGCAGAGGGATCGGAGTGGACGCCGGATGACTGGAACCTTGGGCCATGCGGGGGACCCAGGAGCTGGAAGTGTCCACCATGGCCCTGTCAGACAACGGGCCCGGAGGCTGCTCTCCCACATTGACCAGTGGCTGGCGGGAGGACGCACTGAAGAAATAAAGGCAACCACGAAATCTTGGTCAAGCTTAAAAGCTCACAAGCTTCAAGCCCCCTCCCCCCCCAAGGAATCTCCAAATCCCAGAACGTCCGAGTCATCACCTCCTAGAATTTAAAACCTGAGACCCTGTGTAACTGCACATAACGTCCAGCTGACCTCAAAGTCTACGGTGAAGACAGAATGTGCTCGTTCGCTGGAAAAGTTCAGGGCTTTGGCTGAATCTAGAAAGTTCGAGATCCGCGCCAGCGGCATGATGGCACGTCTTTGGAATCTACAGCCTTGGGAAACAGGGGAGCTCTTCAAAGCAGAAAATCGAACAGGCCGAGGGCCTCAGTGGCATCAGGCCAGGATGTTGCTGATGCAAGAGGGTTGGAGTGGCAAGGGGCCTCTGGATGTCTTTGTGAGGATGGATGCGTGAATATTGGTGGGGGGAGGCACTCAGACCTTCCCAGTGAGGTGGCCGTAAGACTCCCCCCCCCCTTTCCTCACTCAGTGACTCTCAGTGGATTCTGGGAGCCAGTGATTCTCAGATTTTTCAATTCTGTGAAATGTGGGGTGGTGGGGGTGGACTCCCCATTTTCTCTGCATCAAGTAACTTACATGACCCTCACTCACCGCGGGAAGAAGGTTGCAGAGTTCCCCCTCCCTGGGCAGTAGGAACAGTAGGGACCATATCCATTCCACCTAAGGGGAAACTGAGGCCCGGAGCAGGGCGAGGCCTCTGGAAACCCAGCCTGATGCCATCTCATGCCCAGGTGTCTCCTATCTGCATGGACCACTCGGGATTCTCTTTTTCCCAGAGGCCCTCATGGACCCTGTCGTGCACACAATGGTGTCTGCCTCCTCCAGGACACCCCTGTGATTTGTTTGAGTTTTTTTCCCTTCATTTTTTTTTAACTCTACACACTTTTGTTTAAAAAACTGTGGTTTCTCATGCACCCTGTTATCTCATTGATACCTCTCACCTCTGTGGTGAGGGGAAGAAATCATATTTTCAGATGACTCTTAAAGGGCAAAGAAAAAACCCAAAATTTCAAAATTTCCGTTTAAGTCTCATAACCAAGAAGAGGAGAAACAGAGCGAGCGAGCAAGAGAGAGAGAGAGAGAGAACTATGAGAACCCCCCCCACCCCGTGATTATCAGCGCACACAGTCATCGAAAAAAAAAAATTGGATTATTAGAAGAGAGAGGTCTGTGGCTTCCACGCCCTGGTTTTTCTTCTCGGTATAAAAGCAAAGTTGTTTTTGCTATGTGACAGTTTCCCACAAGCCAGGCTGATCCTTTTCTGTCAGTCCACTTCACCAAGGTGAGTGCCCGCTCTCCCCCACCAGACGTGGGCCCCGATGGAGGACTTAGCAGGGAGGTAAGCACTGGGGGAGGGGAAGGGGGGGTCGAGGGCCCTGCGGTACCATCGCACGCACCCAGCTACTGTGCCCCTGTCAGGTAAGGTCTTTTGAAGCATAAGAATAGTCCTACTAAATGCCGGAAGACTGACTGATAGTGAAGTAGTTCATGGGCCCTGGGGCACACAAAGTTAAATGGATGGAAGGATATGTGATGGAGAGGACTTTTCAAGGGGGTCAACTATAGGTCTTTGTGGATTTCAGAGGTTTGCCCCACAGGAAATGCTGCCCAGGTGTAACTGGAAATTTCAACTGCATCTCTCTCTTCTCGTCTCCTCTCTCGATGCCTCCCGTCCCTGTCTCTCCTCACCCTTCCTCTGTGTGTGCTTCTCGGCCCTGCTCTTCGTCTCTTGCCCTCTCTACATCTGGCTCCTTGATGCGCAGACTCTCCGTCCATCCGTCTTGCCCAGGCTCTGCCCATCTGCCTGGTCTCTCTGCCTCCTCCATCTTGGCCACCCTTCCTCTATCTCCTCCCCTTCTCCATGCCCCGCTCACCTGCCACCTACCTCTCCTGCTCTCTGGTCTCACTGTTCCCTACCTGTCTTCCCACGGGCTGCCCAGCACAGAGCCTGGAACACAGCTATGCTTAGTGATAGTGTGTTGAGCAGCCTTGCTTAGGACATTCACATTTTTCCAAGCGCAAGCATCAGTTCTGCCTTGCCCCGGTACCAGGAGGATTTGTGAGCTATCAGGTCATGGTGAATCTGTGCTGGCTTCATAGGAGAGGAGACCCCCTCCGGAAAGGGTAGGGGGAGGGGAGGGAGTTGCACTTTATGCCATTGTCATCCATGGCTTAACATCTGAGTCTTAACGACTGAATCTCCTATCCAGGAAGAAAGCAGCAGGCTGCTCAGAGCTCACTGAAGTCATTGCAGGCTTAGCCCGAGGCTTGGGGTGCCATAAGCACCCGCTAAGTGTTATAAGTGTTAGCTATTAGTATTTTTATAACCAGATTCAAATCATGCTGCACATTGGGTGTGCTCATGCTTTACTTGATCAACGGTAACATTTTTGTAGCTCGCTGTACATTGTTTCAACACCTGATCTTTCACAGCTGTTATTGTTTCAACACCTGATCTTTCACAGCTGTTATGACTGTTGAGCCTGTCCTCACATCAGCGTGAACTATGGTTGGTTGGATAAAGTACCAAGTGTGGTGCATTTGTGCTGTTCCCATTTTTCCCCGTAAATACATCAGATTGGTTCCTTGGGTTCCTGAAAATGGAGTTGCTGGGGCAAAAGGCGATGTGCATTTTTAATGGTTCTGACCCCCCTGCAAAAATGTCATCCTTTTGTTGTCTGCTCCCTCTACTTGAGCTCATTCTGGATGGTTATTATCATTTTCTAGTCCTAACAGGTAAGAACAAACATTACCATATTTTTGAAACTTGATTACTATTACTGTTTATCGGCCACTTGTGCTTTGGGGGTGGAGGGGGGGGGTCATCCGGTCATGTCCTTGGTTCTAATAGGGTGTTCATTTTTTTTCTTATTGATTTGCTACAGCTCTTTATTTGAAAGACTACTCAACTTCCATTAGCCATATGTATATAGTGAATATTTTCTGCCAATCCATTGGTTGCTTTTTCTATTTGTTCATTGTGCTTTTTGTGATGTGTGCGATGTTTTTACATAGTCAAATGGGTTAGTCTTTTCTTCTGTGGTTTCTATCTCTGGTTTTGTGCTTAGAAAGTCCTTTCCCACTTGAAAATAAGATAAGTGTTCACCTGTGTTGGCTTTTGGTGTCCTTTATGGCTTCATTTTTTCCATTGACTGCAGAGGTTAAGAGTGTGGGTACTGGAGCCAGACTGTCTGGGACAAACCCAGCCTCACCCCAAACCATTTGTGTGATTTTTAGCCAAGCACTCAGTCTCTCCTTATCTCCATTTCCTCGTATATGCCATGTTGATTCTAATAGTACCTACCTCAAAGGGTCTTTGTGAGGATTAAATGTATTAACCATGCTAAGTGTGTAGTGCAGGGCCTGCCACATGACAAGAGCCAAGATGAACCTTAGCTATTAAAATGTGCCTCTTTAACGGGATACGTGACGATTTCCAACTGAGCAATGAGGAATTGTTGAGAAAATGGACTGATTATTCAGTCACCGCCCTCTTCCCCTAATTATCTCAGAAACTTTGGTTAAACAACCCCATCCTCTCCCTTCCTCCAGTTACAAATGCCATATTCATCCCAAACGCACTGTCCCGCTAAACACAGATCCATGCCCAAGCTTGCTAACTATTCCGGTCCCCAGTGCCTGTTCTTGTCCCCGGGCCATGCTGCCACACTGCCTGTTGCTTCGCCTTACAATGCAATACCCAGTAGTGGGGGGTCCTTTGCATGGCGCCCTTCCTCATTCTCCATCATGTCAGGAAGCTGCAGTTCCCCCAGGCAGAGACTGGCAACTGTTCTTATCTGGGTGATTCATCCCTCTCTCTCTCCCTCTCTCCCTCTCTCCCTCTCTCCCTCTCTCCCTCTCTCCCTCTCTCCCTCCTTCCTTCTCTTCCTCTCCCTCCCTCTTCTCTCCCTCTGTTTCTCCCAATACATCTCACTCTCTCTTTCTCCTTGTCTCTTGATCTCTATGCATCTCTCTCTGTCCCATTTCATGTCTCTCTGTCCATCTCTCACCATATCTCTTGTTCTCTATCTATCTATCTATCTATCTATCAGTAGATGTGTGTGTGTGTATGTATCCCTGGCTCTCAGCCAGTCTCTGGATCTCTGGATAGAGGAGCAGTTGTCAACTCAAAGTGCCTCCTGACCCCTCCTCTTCCCTGCCCAGCACAGAAGGACAAATTGAGGCCCAGGGCCAGGCAGGAAAGCCTCTCTCAGGGACTCTCAGAGATCTAGTGGCAGAGCTAAGGCCACACTGCAATCTCAGGACCCTCAGAGGGACCCTGGCTCTTTCCCTGACTGTGAACTTCAGTTTAGGCCTCAGCATCCTTGAGGGCCAAGGGGGCCTGGGCTGCTATTGCCCCTGCTGCCTTCTCCCAGATCGGGCCCTGACATGAGCAGCGTGCCCTCATGAGCCCAGTTTGGGGCCCGGCAGCACGGGAGCCAGAGGATGGTTTTGATGGAGAGATTTCAGCCAGTCAGTCCATCCATCCGTCTTTGCGTCTCCAGAGCTGGCACTGGTCCCTGGGGACCTTGAGCCTGGGGCCTCGCCAGAGAGCCTGGCAAATCTCAAGCTTTTCCTGCTGTCCCATGAGGCCCAGGTGGAAGGCACACCAGCCTTAGCCTTCTCCTTCCATCCCCATTGCTGGCAGATGGGACTGAGTTTGGGAACCTGGTCCCAGAATGGGCAGGGAGACCAAGGCTCTACAGGTGTCCATTTCCCAACCACTGATATTTTACTAAGCGGCTCACATGCATTTAACTTTGGAGGACAGGTACTGCCACTGGTTGTCCCAGTTTACACCGGAGCCTGAAGACAGCTAAAGGCTGGGAGCCACACAGCCCGGCCCAGGCTCGGGGAAGGCAGAGGGACTCTGCCTCCTGTGGGGCTTGGCCCGAAGGCTTAGGCTTCCTGCCATCCCGGGCCTGTGGGCACTGGCCAGAGGCTCTGTGAAGTCGGGAGCCTCCTGCCTGCGGGCAGCTCCAGTGCATTGTACACCTTGTTCTATACATACTGAGAATTTGGACCCACAGACCCCACAGAGGCTATGAGCTTGAGATTCGCAGGGGAAGGGGTCCTTTGAGTCTGAGAAATGACGTTCTATGATTTTGTGGTGCTGGGGTCCCAAGATCTATAGGCCTGCATGGCATGCCTTGAACTTCCAACATGGGGTCTCTCCACAGTCCAGTAAGAGCCAACTCTACAGAGCTCAGGGCTTGTCACGGTGGCCAGATGGACGTCACCCACCACATCCGCCAGCGCCCACGTCACCCCCACGTGGGCCAAGCCGGCTCCAGGATGGGCCAGCCAGTTCTCGGAACGAAACCCGTGGGGTGGGGTGTCTGCCCCCTTCTCTTCCTCCTTGGGGCCAGTGGAGCCCAGTGCATCCGGCCGCCATGACGTCAATGGCAGAAAAATCTGGGGAAGTTGGGGGCTGTGACAGCAGGGCCCAGATGCAGACCCCGATAGGAAAACATATTCTGGGTCCCAGAAACATCCTGCATGCCGCTTCTGAGAAACCCAGTCAGAAAGGGCCGCCCCGACAGACAGTGCAGGAAGCCGGCTGCTCAGCCCTCCAGGTCCCCCACCAGCAGGCAGGCCATATCCAGGTCCCCTTTCTGAGAAAGCATCAGTGCTTCCCTGAGTCAGGCCATTCCGCGCATGTCTGGGGGTGGACATTTCTTGTAAGCTCTGGCCACGTGTCCAGGCAGCTTCACAAGTGACCACAGGCCAGCCATAGGGGCCAGGCCATATAGAGTACATAGGAAACATCCACTCACCAACACTGGTATTAGTTTGCTCGGGCTGATGTAACAAAGGATGGCGAACTGAGTGGCTTAAACAACAGAAACGCATCTCCTGACAGTACTGGGGGCCAGAAGTCCAAGGTGAAGGTGTTTGTAGGGCTGATCCCTTCTGGGGGCCATGTGAGAGAATCTGTCGCGCGCCTGTGTCCTAGCTTCTAGTGGTGTGCTGGCCATGTTTGGTGCTCCTCGGCTTGTAGACGCATCACCCCACCTCTGCTTTCATGCATTCACCCACCAAGGCTCCCCAGGCCCTAGCTCAGGGCCTGCATAGACCTGACCTCCTGGTTCTCCCACAGTACTACCTTAACCTCCCAAGAGACTGAGCCTTTTACACCTGAATTCTCACATCCATCTGCCTCCGCATCTCAGTCTGACGTCCCCCAGGAGGTGGTGGCAAAGAAAGGAATGAGAAGCTGCTCCCCCAGAACCCTCTTAGACCACCTCACCCCCCAAGGCTGTTCTCAGTAGCTATGTGCCCAACCTAGCGCTGTGGGGGTAGGATGAGGAGTCTGTCTCTCCCTCTCTCTCTCTCTGTCTCTCACACACACCCAGCAGGGGGGCTTGTGAAATGTGCACATACATTTCCCCAAGAAAGAAGTGCAGGTCTCTGGTTGCCATGGGACTATGGAATTCTGCCCCCGAGCGTCCCCTTTGATAAAATGGGCATCAGACTGGGCACTCCTTTCCAGCCCCAGCTTCCTCTCTAACTGGAATCACAGGGTCCTGAGAAACCGAGGCCCTCCCCCTTGGGGAGTAGGGCTCAACAGAGGGACCTCAAGCCAATTATTGGAGCTATTTGGGGGGTGAGGAAAAGACTAGGCCTTGTCGAGTTTGGGTAAGGGAAGAGGAGGCCGGCATTCCAAGCAGGGCAGACCACACAAGCAAAGGCTTGGAGTAGGCTTGGGGAGCAGAGGTTGCGGTGACCACTGATGGGGCTGGGTAGGGGAACTCACAGGATCTGGCTCAGAAGAGCCATCTCTCCTCCTCTCTGGCACCTGCCGCACCAGCTCCATGCGGGGCAGGAGCCCAGAGCTGGCCAGACTCTGGTGTTCAGCTGCCCACCCAGCATGCCCCCTCACATATCTAGTGCCAGACTGTCTGCATCCGTGCACCCCTGGATTGTCACTGCCAGCTCTGTCCCCTCTCCTGTGTCCCCTACCACAGGTAACGTCAGCTCCGTCCTTCCAACTGCTCAGGCTACAATCTAGCCTTCACTTTGGCCTTCCGTCTTTCAACCCGATGTCCAAGCTGCCAGCAACTTCTGCACCTTGAAAACAGACTCAGACTCTCCCCACTTCTCACCAGCTTCCCTGCCCCCTTCTCAGCCTGTGCCACCCTCCTCATTTGCTTGGATTGCTCAGTAGCCTCCTTTCTAGCCCTGCTGTCGGCTACTTTGAGTCTGTCTCCTTCAGAGCAGTCCCATGAGTCTTTCCAGCACATGCCCAAGGCACAGGGGTTCAAGAATGCCTCCTTCCCTCCCCCAACCCCAGGAAGCCAGTAGGATCCAGCAAAGGCTGTGTGGCCTTGTGCAGTGTGCAAGGGGACCAGGAGCTGAGGCTTGCGGCCAGGGTTCAAGTCCGGGGGAACTGACCAAGACCTACTGTGGCTGTGGCGCCACAAACCAATCACCCATCACCTTGGCAGAAGACACATCCATACCACGGCTGTGGCGGCATGTGCAGGCAGGCCTGGTGCTGGACCTGTCAGGCTCATGGCAGAGGGACAGGGTGGGGTGTATATGGATATACATGTGTACCTGTGTTTCTGACGCCAATGTGCATGTGCACGCGTGCATGTGCACATTACCGGAGCTGGGTGCAGCTGTGGGAACATGCCCCAGCCAGTGTCTCCTCTGACCAATGGGGATGTCCACGTGCTCCAGGGGTTGGGTATCTTGCCCCACCCCCAGCACATATGTAACTGCTTCCCCCTGTGTCCCTGCAGCCTACCCTCAGACAAGAACCCAATGCCCAACCCCAGGCCCACCAAGCCTTCGGCCCCTTCTTTGGCCCTCGGCCCATCCCCAGGAGCTTCACCCAGCTGGAAGGCTGCACCCAAGGCCTCAGATCTGCTGGGGACGAGGGGCCCAGGGGGAACTTTCCAGGGCCGGGACCTCCGAGGCGGAGCCCATGCCACCGCCGCCTCCTCCTTGAACCCCATGCCACCGTCGCAACTGCAGGTGAGGCCCAGGGCTCAGGATGGGACAGGCAGGGTGGGGTACCTGGGCCCACAGGTGCCGACCTTTACTGCAGCACCGAGCAGGAGGCGGGGTGGGGGGGGGGGCTGGCTGGGGCACAGGAAGTGGTTTCTGGGTCCCAGGCAAGTCTGTGACTTATGCAGATGTCTCAGGGCCAAGAAAGTCCCCACTTGTCAGGCCTCAGAGGTTCAAGGCTCCCCCCCGACTTCCCAATCCCTGTTTCAGCTGAGGAGGGGACCCTATCATGGTGCCTATAGGGCACAGCCAGGGGTGCTCATCCACATGTGACAAGCAGAGAAGGCTGGGGCCTAAGGAGATGAGGTGACAGAGTTGTAGCCAGCTCCACCACTTATTAGCCATTTGATCTTCAAAAAGTCAGTCAATCTCCATGCATGTACAATGGGGCTCCCATAGGGGTGCATGTGGGGCTGTGGTATGGAGCATACAAATGAGGCACAGAACACTGAAGATGAGGATGGCATCCCACCCGCCTGCCTTCTCCCCTCAGCTGCCCACAGTGCCCCTAGTCATGGTGGCACCCTCTGGGGTGCGGCTGGGCCCTTCGCCCCACTTGCAGGCACTCCTCCAGGACAGGCCACACTTCATGCACCAGGTATGGACCCTGAATGAGCAGGGAGGAGGGAGCAGGTGGGGGCACTGTGGGGAGGGAGCCCGGAGCCAAGCGGAAGCACTGACCATACGTGCCCCGTCGCCCGCTCCATCCCAGCTCTCAGCAGTGGATGCCCACGCCCGGACCTCCGTGCTACAGGTGCGCCCGCTGGAGAGCCCAGCCATGATCAGCCTCCCGCCACCAACTGCCACCACCGGGGTCTTCTCCCTAAAGGCCCGGCCCGGCCTGCCACCTGGTAACACCTCAACCTGGCACCCCACGGCTTCACAGAACCCGACTCCTCAAATCCTTGAACGTGAGCAGTGCAGGCTGTTCTAAATCGCGGCCCCCCGGAGGTCAGAGGAATCAGGGCTCCGAGTCATGGAAACTCTAACCTCCAAAAAAAAAAAAAAAAAAAATGTCAGCTTCAGAACCTTAAAAGTGCAGAATGTCAAAATTACAGAACCACAGGTCTTGGCAAAGTCAGTCAAAATGTCAGTGCTTGCCAACGGCAGTCTTTGAGCCGCTCTGCCAGAAGCCTTGGATTTGGGGGATGGGGGGATGGGCAGGCGGCAGCACCTCTGGGTGTTGGGCTTTCCAAGTGGGGTAGGGTGAAAAGTTCGAAATGAGAGGCCCTCAGCAGTGTCCTGTCTCCATCCACAGCAATCAACGTGGCCAGCCTGGAGTGGGTGTCCAGGGAGCCAGCACTGCTCTGCACCTTCCCTAGCCCTGGCGTACCCAGGAAGGACAGGTTGGTGGGCAGGGCTGGGAAGGACCCTCCCCCTGCCATCCCACCTCTGACATCCTCTGCCCACCCCCAGCACCCTTTCGGCCGCGCCGCAGGGCGCCTACCCACTGCTGGCAAATGGCGTGTGCAAGTGGCCTGGATGCGAGAAGGTCTTTGAGGAGCCGGAGGACTTGCTCAAGTGAGTGGCCGCTCGGGGGGGGGGGCCGCTTGTGGGTAGAGGTCTGGAGTGCAGATCTCAGCTCAGGCCTCATCCAGACAGGAAGCGAGAGGCGAGAGGTAGAGCCGAGACTGAGGATTCAAATCCGCCTCCATTTCTCATTGGCCGGTCGAACGCTACTTAGCTTCTCTGGGCTTCAGTCTCCTCGTCCACATAACGGGGCATATTAACAAAGGTGTATACTATTGCCTGCCTCCATCTCACAGGCAAGAAAACTGAGGCCGAAGAGTAAATGTCTTGATCAAGCTCCCCCAGTCCCTAAGTGACAAAGCCAGGATTTGAACCCAGTCAGCCAAACTCCAGATTCTGTACACCTAACTGATTTGCCTTGCTGCTGCTTATGTCAACACACCAGCCTGATGCTACAGATTCCCGAAGCCCTGGCTCTCCTGTGACTGCTGCTACCTCCTCTCAGCCACATCTCTCTGTCTCTCTCTCCCAAACTACTAGCAGCAACTCAGCAAAGCTGTCCCCTCCCACTGAGTGCCTTTCCCGCTCTCACTTGCCCAGCCCACTCCCAACTCACCCTGCTCCCCTTCCAGCAACATCTCCAAAGCCATGGCGAAGTTCAAGTGTCAAGCTCAGGCCTGGCACAAGTGGCATGTGTAGAAGGAATGACAGGTGTGAGAGGGAAAGCGAGGCAGAGAGGGAAGGGGAGCTGAGGCTCTGAGCGACCGCCCACAGAATCTGAGCTATCTCCACTTAGAACACTGAGCCAGGAGGCCAGGCCCGCTACGCTCACCCGCATGGCACCTTCCCCCACCCAGGCACTGCCAGGCAGACCATCTCCTGGACGAGAAGGGCAGGGCACAGTGTCTCCTCCAGAGAGAGGTGGTACAGTCTCTGGAGCAGCAGGTATGCTGGGAGGCATGGGGGTGGGAGAGGGGGGACAAGGGGATGGCCACCTGTGCCAGGAACAGAGAGCTGGCATGAGGGACAGGGTAGGAGCTGGATGACCAGAGCCCAGGCAAAGATGTGGCAGAGAAAGTCAAGGTTGAGGCCTCACTTTTGTGCCTGTCATCACAGTTGGTGCTGGAGAAAGAGAAGCTGGACGCCATGCAGGCCCACCTGGCCCGGAAAATGTCACTGAGCAAGGAACCATCCGCGGTGAGCAAGCCCAACCTTAGACACAGTCCCTGGGCTCCACGTGTCCTAACCGAGGAACCTATCCCCCTCCACTCATACACCCTCCGACCTTACAATTCCAAAACACTGTGATCCTGAGTTTGCAAAGCAACAGCAGAGAGCCACTTCCTGGAGGGAGACTGTGCCACTGCAGGACCGGCAACATCACTTGCAGGGGCCAGTGCAAAATGAAAGCACGTGGCTCTGTATTCCCACTTCAAGGTGGTGTCCCCAGAGCATTAAACAAAGCTTGGGGGGCGGGGATCACACAGCCACGAAGCCACCCCCTACCCCAGGTGTCAGGTGCTGTTTGGGGGCCTTGGTTGGCGCTAAGTTCTTCAAGCCTCATAATGCCACTCTCACACCCGATGCATAGAGGAGGACAGCTAAGACCAGGAGGGTTTAGGTCATTTTCCCAAGGCTGTAGTTGAGTGGTAGCAGAGCATGATTCAACCCTGGCCAGAATGGAACTGAGAAGACGGTGCCCTTGCTTTTTTATTTATTTTTTTTATTCAAAAGAGTTATACACAGAGAGAAGGAGAGGCGGGGGGGGGGGTGTCTTCCATCCGCTGGTTCACTCCCCAAATGGCTGCAATACCCAGAGCTGCGCCAATCCGAAGCCAGGAGCTTCTTCCAGGTCTCCCATGCGGGTGCAGGGGCCCAAGGACTTGGGCCATCTTGTACTGCTTTCCCAGGCCCTACCAGAGAGCTGGATTGGAAGTGGAGCAGCTGGGACTCAAACCAGTGTCCAAATGGGATGCCGGCACTGCAGGCGGTGGTCTTATCTGCTGTGCCACAGTGCCGGCCCCACCCTTGCTTTTTAGAAACACTGATTCGAAAATAAAATAGAAGGCAGGCACTGTGGCACAGCAGGCAAAGCTACTGCGTGGGACACCTGCATTCCCATATCTGAGCACCCGTTCAAAGATCCACCTACTCTACTTCTGATCCAGCTCCCTGCTAATGCACCCAGGTGCTTGAGTCTCTGCCATCCTTGTGGGAGACCTGGATGGGGTTCCTGGCTCCTGGCTTCAGCCTAGTTCAGACCTGGCTACCATGGCCATTTGGGGAATGAAGCAGAAGATGAGAGATATTCATATTCTCTCTCTCTCCTCTCTCTGCCTTTCAAATAAATAAGTAAATATTTTAAAAAATAAAGCGGAAGGGTAGGCACTTGCTATAGTGGGTGTGTTCAGTTGGGACACCTGCATCCCATATTGGAGTCCTTGGGTTTGAGTCCAGGCTCTATTGCCAATTCCAGCTTCTTGCTAATGTGTGCAACCTGGGAAGCAGCAGGTGGGTCCCCCCCATGACGGGGGGGGGAGGGGGCATTTGGATGGAGTTCCTAGATTCTGGCTTCAGCCTGGCTTAGCTCCTACTATGGCGGCCACGTGGGGATTAAACCAGTGGATGAGAGATCTGTCTGTTGCTCTGTCTCTTAAATTGAAAAGTAAAATAAAAATAAAGTGGAGATGTGAAGCCCATGAGTCACCAGCTTCTCGCCCTCCCCACAGGCCCCATCGGACAAGAGCTCCTGCTGCATTGTAGCTGCTGGCACCCAGGGCAGTGCTGTGCCGGCCTGGCCCAGCCCCCAGGAAGCCTCAGACAGCCTGTTCGCTGTACGGAGGCACCTGTGGGGCAGTCATGGCAACAGCACATTCCCAGGTAAGACGGGCTGTGCCCTACATGCTGACCTGAGTCCTAATCCTCACTAGTACTGGGGCTGTGTGTGGAGGGGATAGCGGTGGGGGGGGATACAGTGGAGCTCCAGGCTGCCCCCACCCCCACCAGCCAGCCTTCAGGCATCTGCTTGCCAAAGTTTCCTCTCCACATGACAGGATTTCCCGACAGTCCCCATTCCAGTCTCAGGTGTCCAGCTGTAGCCCTGCCTCTGTTGGGACGTGGGCTTCGGCTGCTCTCTGCAGCACTTCCTCCCCCACCAAGGCAGATGAGGTAGATTTGCCCAAGCCCACCGATCCCCTGCTGTCTGCCAGGCCTGGGCTATGGGCTGGACAGGGACCAGAGCCCTTGAGTGTCATCCTGGCTCTGCCACTTAACCACTTGCATGCCTTGGTTCGCAAGTGACATCAACCTCGGCAAGAGCCATCTTGGCAGGGGTGGTACAAAAGGAAAGGCCGCGTCAAGCGCTCAGGAAACAGCACCTGCATGCGACCGTGGCCCTGGAGTTGGCCGTGGGGGTAGAGGGAAGCTGGGACAGGCAACTAGGAGTCCCGGCCGGGGCCTGATTCGTCTCCGTCCCAACCCCCACCCTCTGACAGAGTTCTTCCACAACATGGACTACTTCAAGTTCCACAACATGCGGCCCCCTTTCACCTACGCCACCCTCATCCGCTGGGTAAGCTGCGCCGCTCAGGCCCGAGCAAGAGGAAGAGATGGGGGGGGTCTGCCTCTCCTCCGTGCACCCTCAGAGGAGGCTCCCTGCCTTAACCAGGCCTTGCCCTGAGGTAACCCCAGAGCGTGCGTCTGGTGCCGTCCCCAGTGGCCACTTCACCTCAGACTTGTCCCTAAATCACATCCCCAGGGCAAATCAGATTCTGACCCGAACCCCACCCCTTTCCAGAGGCCCACCTCAAGCCCAACCTAGCCCTTGCCCTTTCGTGGCCCTACAGTTTAGCTCCCAAACTGACCCGCACCTCAGCCCCTTGCCCTAAATCCACCCCAGGTATTACTCTAACTCCTCCCCCAGCCGTCTTTAACCCCAACCTCCCTCCACCCGGTTCTGACGCACTGCAGTATGTCAGTGCGCCCCCACACTGGGCCCCAGCCCCCAGCCTTCCTCAGGACATCCATTTTACCCATTACCTCGCCCAACTCCAGCTCCCAAGTGCCCTCCCAGAACCTTTCCCCTTCACCTGACCTCCACACACACCATTCAGCCCTCGCTGGGCTCTGAATTGAACCCTGGGCCCAGCCCCGTCCTGACCCTGCACCTCACTGCAGTCACAATCCCATTCCTCAGTCCAAACACATCAGACTCCCTGACCCTCACCCTCACCCTCAGCCACGCCGCGCCCCACACTGATCTCCCCCTGGACTCTGCACCTAACCACCTCCCTGACAAGGAAAAGACTCACCACCTAGGCCCACCTCTGACTCCTGACCTAATGTCACGTGATCCCGACCCTCATCCCCTGACCCCTAACCCTACCTGGCCCTTTATCCTTTCCAAGTCCTTAATTTGACCCCACTCCTGACCTTTCTTCACCTTCCCAAACCCTGAGTCACCCCCACAGAGAACCCCAACTCCAAGTCCATTCCAGACCTGTAACCTCACCCCAGCTCTGACCCTGAACGCGACTTCTCTTCCAGCCTCAGCCCTGACCCCTCACCTAATCCCAACCTGACCACACCTACACCCCACCCCACTGCTAGCCCCACCCTTGATTCCCTGCCTTGCCCCACATCTCATCCTATCCCTGCTCCTTTGCCCTGCGCCATCTCTCTCTCTCCCCTCTTGCTGCACCCTCCCATCAGGGTAGGCCACCACCCTTCTCAATCGCAACCTTGGGAGGGCTACTCCCCTTATCCCACCCTCCACCACCTCCAGGCCATCCTGGAGGCCCCAGAGAAGCAGCGGACACTCAACGAGATCTACCACTGGTTCACGCGCATGTTCGCCTTCTTCCGAAACCACCCTGCTACCTGGAAGGTGAGTGCTTCTGCCCGGGCTGTGGCTGGGGTGGCCCGAACACTGGGGCAGCTCAGAGTAGGCAGGCCTGGGGCTGGGCTCAGAGGCATGTGGGGAAGGGCAGGAGGCTGGGCGTTGGTGGGGGCTGCTGACCTCAGAGGGGGACGGCCACCTGCCCCTCACCTGGCTGCCCCTCCTCCCACAGAACGCCATCCGCCACAACCTGAGCCTGCACAAGTGCTTCGTGAGGGTGGAGAGTGAGAAGGGGGCTGTGTGGACCGTGGATGAGTTTGAGTTCCGCAAGAAAAGGAGCCAGAGGACCAGCAGGTGCTCCAACCCCACACCTGGCCCCTGACCTCAAAGCAAGGAAAGAAGGATGGACAGGCCAAAACAGGGAGGGGGGACAGAAGTAACAGGCCCTGGACACGCCTACAGGGACCAGAAAGTGAGGGGTCCACTGTCTTACTTACCAGGGCCCCTGTTCCCAGCCAGCTACCCTCCTGGATTCCCATCCTCTGCCCCAAGGCTGCATAGGGGGCCCCCAGCCCAGCCCCCATCCCCACCCCACCCCCATGTGAGGGGCTCTCCAGCCCAAGGGTGCCTTCACAACCAGCCATATACAACAGCCTGCCTCAGCCACTTTTACAAACGACCTCGGGACTGGGAAAGTCACAGAGACGGGTCACCCTCCTGGGTCCTGGACTCAACACAACCGCGAAAACACAAAGCCTGCCTCGGTACACTCAGACAGGCTCAGAGCTGGACAGTCCCCCACAGAATCACACATGAGCCAACACCCTGTCGACTCCCATGGCCCATGGCACACAGCCGACAGCTAGTCTCTGGGCCCACACGTCAGTGCCACACTGGGTGTGCCCAGACCCCCCCCCACAGAGGCAGCGTCAGCACCCTCAGGACCTCACGTTCCGGTCACCTGCAGTTCCCAAAACATGTGCTCATTCACAGACACAACCTGTGTATTGCACATGCCTGTGTGCATACGTGCACATGCAGACACACACACACGCATGCACACAGTGTGCTGACTGCCAATACCTACCCATGTCTCACTGCCACCCGCCCCACTTCCCAGCCCTGAGCCCCAATCCATGCCTCAGCCTAGACTGTACAAGAGCCCCTCATTTATTTTGGGGATCCAAGGTACCCAACCTCCCCATTGCCCCCCACCAATAAACTGCAGCCAAACTCCCACGTACTGGATGGTCGCCCCAGATAAAGGTTATGGTCAAATGGGCAGGGGTTTGGAGTCCAAGGCAGCAGCTGGAGGGACTGACTGCGCAGCACACGGAAGAGGCAAGAGGCAAGTGCTGGGCTGTTGCCTCCAGCACCATAGATCTCTGCCTAAGGCTGGGGGGTGGGGGGACTTGCGCTGGGAGCTCTTCAGGCTTCCCGCACGCGGCCCAGCAGGCCAGCATTCTCCTGGCGAAGGGCTCGATAGTCCTCTCGGATCTTCTCCAGGTTGCTGAGGGTCTTCTTGCCCATCTCCGTCTCAATCTAAGGCAAGGTGAACACACCCCCTCAGCACACAGGGCCTCTTCTCAGCTCCTGCTGGCCACCCTGCTCCATTCTGGCCACACTGGGCCCCTTGCCCCACCCAACCCTGGCCCTGTTCCAGCACCACCAGGCCTTTGCACCTGCCGCTCCTTCCAGCTAAAGCAACTTTTACTGCACTGCGGGATTCCCCACCAAGTTGTCAGGCCCAAGCCTCTGCCGATTGGCCTGGCCCGGCTCAACGCACAGTCGCACAGTCGTGAAGGGTCGGGCGGAACCTCCAGCTGTAGGCTCTGTCTGGCTCCACAGCCCCAGGCCATACTGACCCAACCCCCCAGGCCTCACCTGCTCCTCAAGGTCGCGCACTTCCCGCATGATAGTGCCTGTATCCTCGATGGTCTGGATGAGCTGGCTGCAGTTCTGGGGACAGTGAGAGCACGAAGCTTGCACCCAGGCCGGCTCCGCCCCAGCCAGCCCCCCGGGCACACTGCTCCCCTCACCTCGTGCAGGGCAGCCAGATACTTGTAGGCCTTCCGAGCAGCGTCATCCTTCTTGGCATCCTAACCGGAGGGAATCTCGAACGTTTTGGCAGCTGCCCCCCCCCACCATCACCTCCTGCATGCCCCATACAAGGCCACCCTCTCCCCGCCACCTGACTTGACCCTCCACAGAGCAAAGCCAGGCCAGAGCATCAGTGTACCCGCAAGGCTCGTGCAGGGCCCCAGAGCAGTAGCTGGCCCCACCCCAACCCTCACAGCCGCCCCCGGGGCCGCCCCACACCTTGAACACGAGCTCATCAGTCACCGCAAACGTGCGGTCCAGCTTCCCGGAGAGGGAGTTGAGTTCTTTCTGAAGCTCCTTCGTGTCAGACAGGATCTGGCAGACAGCAGAGGGGCCATGAGCCCGTGGGTGGGGCAGAGGGTACGCGTGCATATGCAACCACAGCCGGCCAGGGCCCGTGTCTGTGGCAGGGAGTGGGCTGTGTGTGGCTTTTGTGTGTCAGGGTGTGGCTGGACAGCTTTGCCTCTCCGAGTGTGAGGCCCTCCCGTGGCCATGCTGCACCTGTCTGCCTGCATAACCCACCCTCGGCCACCATGGCGGTGCACCTTCGTGATCTCTTCTTTCTGCTTCCGGATGTTGCCCACGATCTCCAGGATGCGCTGGGTGTAGGCCAGCCGGGACACATCTCTCGGCAGAGTCTCCAGCTCTGACACCTAGGCGGGGGACACAGCAGGCACTCCACCAGGGCCCCCCGGCCCTCCCCTTCCCCTGGCCCCCGGGGCCCCCGGGGCCCCCGACACAGGCCTTACCAGCTGTTTGTAGACCTCCTCCTTCCTGCGGGCCTCCTCAGCAGCTGCCCGAACACTCTGGTGCAGCTCCTGGATCTCTGCCAGCCGTCGGGAAGATTCCAGCTGCCAGGAGCCCGTGGGCACAGGGCAGTGAGCACAGCCCAGGGTTGGCCCCCTAGGGAGGGACCCACAGCCCAGGACACCCCTGCCACCACCACCACCTACCTCTCGGCATTCCTGGAGCTTTCGGAGGTGGCGGTACTCGGCGAGGAGTGGGACCCGGTGCTTCTCCCACTGACCCGCCAGGTGGATGACCCGCTGGGCACTACTCTCCACCACGAGCTGGAAGGGGCGCGACGTGTCACCCAGGCTGCGCCTTCCAAACCCTGCCCTCCCCCGCGCAGCGCCAGCCCCAGCCCCAGCCCACCTGCAGCTTGGCGAGGTTGGCAGCCCCGTCGGGCAGCAGCTCCACCGCGCGGCTCTTCAAGCGCAGGGCCTGCTCTCGCTCCGCCGTGCTGAGCTCCCTCTGTCGGCACTCGGTCTCCACCTGGCATGCCATCGGCCCGCCCCCGTAGGTGACTGCACGGCCCTCGAGCCCCCTACGCCTATTTGACCCCTCCAACTGCATACTGGCACCCAAGAGCCCTGAGAAGCCCCTAAACCCCTGCCATACAGAACTGTCTTGCCCCACAGATATCCACAGACCCTCGCACCCCTCCTGCTTCTCCCAGCCACTTCCAAGGCCTGACTGATGCTTACAGGTGCCTCTAACCCCTACAGGTCCACCAAGCTCCCCGCCTCTCCCCCACCCATTCTCCTGAACCCTCAAGAGCCTCAAAGGTCCCCAGTGTGCCCCCACAAAGCTTTCTGGCATCTGCAGACCTCTACAGAACACCCCCAGCCCCCTCCAATCCCTTGAACCCCTTTAGGCCCTCACCTGCACCAGGCTGACGCCCAGCGTCTTCATGTCAGCTTCAACCTCTTCGATGTTCCGGTTCACTCCCTCCAGCTGCTCCCGAAGGGACTCTAACTCCTGTTCCTGAGCTGCCCTCATGTCCTGGGAGGCACAGGCCAGCCAGGGTGGGAGCGTCAGGCCCAGCAGGCAGCCAAGGACCCAGGACATCTCCCACCACTCTGCTCACCTGTTCAGGCCGCCGCGAGGTGGCTGGCGTATCTGACACCTGCGCTGCTTGGACCTGGGGCTCCTAGGGGAGTGGGGAGGGGGGTCCTGGCAGTCAGGGAGGGCCCTGACACCGGTCTGCACCGTGCCCATGCTCACCGAACCACTGATGTCTGTCACACAGTGCTGATAAGAGGGGACCTCAGACTAGAACGTTCACTCATGGGGAAGCCACTGTGACCCTGCCCAGCTGCTACACACCTGTCCCATCTCTCAAGCCCCAGATGCCCATGAGAAGGATGGGGCCCCTCTAGGTGAGCATCCAAGGACAGGGGGTATACCAAAAAGAAACTGCCCAGGGAAGAGATGGGGTTTGCACCAAGATTGCCCCTGCATTCTCACCTGTACCCCCACATCCATCCCTTCTCCACTGAAGGCCCTGGGAAGCTGGGATCTGACCCTTCTGGGGCTCCACCCCCAGATGGCAGAGGACCCGCGGGGGAGAACACAGGAAGCCGTGTGGGTAAAAGTGCAGTGTTTATACCCAAAGCAACCCTCGCGCCTGCCATGCCCCGTCAGCCAGCCCGTATCCACCAAGGCCCACCCACCAGGTGGAAGGTGAACTTCTCTGAATGTGTGAAGCGGGAGCCCTTGGCGGCACCAGTCTTGGCCCCAGCACCCCAGGCCTGCAGCAGCTCTCCCAGGTCTCGGGCTTGTGTGGGGGCCCCAAGAGGGGCCCAGCTTTGGCGCAGATTCTCAGCCAGTTGCTTCTGCAGCCGCTGCCGCTTGGCCCGGGTATCCTCCTGGGAAGAGAAAGCAGGAGAAAACAGGAGGCTATGGAGGCCTGTCTGCCTGCCCGCCCCCCTCACACACGCCCCCCAGACCCTGCCTCCTCCAAGAGGCTACCAACAGAGTGTTATACACAGGTCATAGCCACCCTCCAACCTTCCTGCAAAGGCGGGCCCCTGCCCTCCTCCTCTACCTCCCACATCTGGGATCGCCCCCAGGGTTGGGGGCTCCTCTTCCTCCTGGCCACACTCCCCTCTACCCACTCACTCCACACACTGCAGAAGGATGTGGGAAGGGAGAGAAGTAAGCCTGGAGCCCCCAGATCGGAGAGAGGTATGGAAAGGATGTGTGGGGCCAGAGCAGAGAGAGAAAATCAAAGGAACCAGGCAAAAAAGGGGGCAAAGACAAGTTCCCAGACAGCTGGGGAACTCTGACTGTGAACTCAGCATTAGAGGCCCTTAAGAGACTATTGTGGGCCAGTGCCATGGCTCACTAGGCTAATCCTCTGCCTGTGGCGCCGGCACCCAGGGTTCTAGTCCTGGTCGGGGTGCCAGATTCTGTCCCAGTTGTCCCTTTTCCAGTCCAGCTCTCTGCTGTGGCCCGGGAGTGCAGTGGAGGATGGCCCAAGTCCTTGGGCCCTGCACCCGTATGGGAGACCAGGAGAAGCACCTGGCTCCTGGCTTTGGATCAGCGCGGTACGCCAGCCACAGTGGCCATTGGAGGGTGAACCAACGGTAAAAGGAAGACCTTTCTCCCTGTCTCTCTCTCTCACTGTCTACTCTGCCTGTCAAAAAAAAGAGACTGTTGTGAATTTCATTAGTTGTGAAAATGGTCCAGTAGTTACATTTAAAATAATAATAATAATAATAATGTGCTAGGGCTGGCAGTGTGGTACAATGAGTTAAGCCACCACTTATGACATCAGCATCCTATATCAGGGTGCCAGTTCAAGTCCCGACTGCTGCTCTGCATCCAATCCAGCTTCTTGCTAATGTGTACCCTAGAAGGCAGCAGGTGACAACAGCTCAAGAAGTTGGGTCCCTGCCACCTACACAGGAGACCCAGATAGAGTTGCCAGCTCTTGGCTTCACCCTGAACCAGCTCCAGCTATTGCAGGCACTGGGGCAGTGGCCCAGCAAATGGGAGATTCTCTCTTTAAAGAAAGACGGGCAAAATGGCATGTAGGATTCATCAGAATATTCTCTCTACTTTTATGTCTTGGAAGTCCTAAAAGTTTAAAAGAGAGAGAAAAAGACAAAACAAATGACAGCCAGGGAGGTAGGGGGACGCAGAGAAAGCTACAGAGGTAGGCCAAGGAAGAGAGGACAGATAAAGAGATGGGGGGGGCAGACGGAGGCAGATGGAGGGGAAGAAGGGACAGATAAGGAAGCGGACCGAGGGGGAGGAGGGCCAGACACAGGCACAGAGGTGGACAGGGAAGAGAAGGAGACCAGTGCAGAGGTGAGCAGAGGGTAAAGGGGACAGAGAGAGGTGGACAGAGGGCCAGAGGGGCAGCGCAGACAAGAGGAAACATTATGATGGGCAGTTAGCCCGCAGACTGAGAGACAAGACGAGACAGTGCAGAAACACACAGACAAGTGGACAACCGTGACACCTGCAGCAACAGAGGGTACGTGAGGGAGCTGGAGGCAGGAGGAGGGCAGCAGAAACAGAGGTGGAGGCAACGGTTCCTGACTGCTCCCTTCGTGCACGGGATTCGGTCTAAGCTCTGCCCTGAGGGGAGAGGCGCGTCACCAGCCCATTTTCAGAAGAGAAAACTGAGTTCCTGGGGAGGGATACTGATTTGTCCCAGGTCAGTGCATGTAGCTGGGAAATTGGGGAAAAGAGGGACAAAGTAGAGAGAGCAGAGAAGCAGAGGGCCACCAGGAGACAAAATGGGAGCGGCAGGGAGCCGGAGCCTGGGCAGCGCAGCACGGGGCCAAGCACCAGGCTGTACCTGCTGTTGGAGGCGGGGTGCACGGCGCCCCCAGTCCTCGTCCCCTGGGCGGTCCTGGCCTGCATTCTGGCAGAGCTGGATGGCATGGCGTTCGAGGAGTGAGGCCGCCCTCACGGCAGGCTGGGGCACCTGTGTGGGGGCTGGTGGCAGCAGAGGACTCGCCTGGAAGTCCCGTGGCTCTGGAGGCGGGAACAGAGTGGGCGAGGCCCCCACAGGGCCCCGTGGTCAGCTCAGGCTTGCCTCCACCCTACTCCCTAGCCTCCCCCACCCCTCACACACACACACAGCCTCGAGCCTCGTCCTCACCACCTACGGAGGTCAGCTCAGGCATGACCAGCCTGCTGGCATGGAATGACTTCTGGAGGGCCGAGCCCTGGAAGGAGAACGGAGCCATGGCCTCAGAACAGGGGACACAGCGGAAGGGAGCCAACATAGCGGGCAGACAAATGGGGACAGGGAAAGCAAAGCAGGGACAAGTGAAGATTGACAGGAGTCGTGGGGAAGGGGAGTTCCCACCTGGAGGCGCTGCAGCTTGGGAGTGCGAAGAAGCGGTGGGACCCAGGGGAGGGCCAGCTGGTCCCGGATTTCGCTCCCAATGGCCCGGAGGAGAATAGCTGAGTCACCTGTGTGTGGGGGGGGGGGGGTGTTCACCCGGTGATAATGTGGAAATCTAAAGGTACATACCCCGAGAAACCAGCCTTGGCTCCTGACCCCTCCCTCTGGAGATGCAGGTCTACCCAGCTATCGCTCTCACACTCAGTCACTCAACAGACACTTACTGAGGACCTACCACATCCCAGGTGCTGTTCTAGACACTAAAGCCACCACAGGGAACAAAGTGCTAAAGGTCCCTGCTTTGGGGGCCATTGCTGTGGCACAGCAGATAAAGCCACCGCCTGTGGCGCTGGCATCCCATATGGGTGCTGGTTCGATTCCCAGCTGCTCCACTTCCAATCCAGCTCCCTGCTAATGTGCCTGGGAAAGCAATGGAAGATGGCCCAAATGCTTGGGCCCCTGCACCCATGTGGGAGCCCCAATAGGGGCTCCTGGCTTCAGTATGGCCGAGCTCCAGCTCTTGCAGCCATTTGGGGAGTGAACCAGGTGGGGGGGGAGGTCCTTGCTCTCCTGGGGCAGGCAGGCAAGCCAGCGAGTAGAGGACAGGGACCATCAATAGGATGGCGGATTCCATGCAGAGGCGGAGCACAGCCAGGCGGTTCACAGGAAGGCGGACTGTGGGACGCGCCAGAGGAAGGCCTCCCATCGGTGAGAGCTGAAGGGAAACCTCAGAGGAAAGCAGGAGGAGGTGTGGGAGGACTCCCCTATACAATTACCCTGTGGCTGGTGGGCGGAGCAGGCAGTGTGGCTCCACTGGGGGTGGGCCCCTCTCCCAGGACCAACTCACCTGACCTTGACACCCCAGCCTCAGCCTCAGATCCCCTCTCTAACCCCAATCCTCTCTTTCTCCTCAGACCCCACCCCACGCATCTGCCTTTTCGCTTCCTGCCCCTTTCTGTCTCTACCGCCCCAGGAAGGCCCATGTCTCCCTACCACCCCCCGCCATGCCCCAGGCCCTGGACCTGCAGGCTGGTCTGCATCGTCGGAGGCGTCCGCAGGCAGGCGTTCTGCCAGGAAGAGCAGCAGGTCCCGGAGGTCAGGTTCACTGGGGTATAGGAAGTTCTGATAGCCAAGCTCCAAGGGATAGCCCAGGTCCTGGCGGTGATCAGGTGTGAAATCAGGTGACTAGGCCTCAGCTTGGCAGCCAGGGCCCTCCTGCCCTGGGAGCCCTGAGAGCCCTGGGAGCCCTGGGAGCCCTTGGGTTCAGGCTACAAACTTCCCACTGTCTCATCACCATCCACCACCCTCCAAGCCTCCGTCTGGCTCCTCATGGCCTCCAGCCCCCACCCGCACCCCTCCCCGGAGCCACTGCAGAGAGACTAGTCAATGCTGCAGAGAGTAAGAAGTAAGACTGAAGTTCGGGCCTTTCGAAGCGTGACTCAAAATCCAGAGGGAACACTAAAAGGAGAAGGTGAGTATTTCCGCATGCTTGAAAAGAAACTAAAACACCAAAGGAAAAATGCAATTAGCTATGACAAGTTGGGAATTGTTGGAGTCCATATCATAGGCAGAGAATCAACGTATTACATAGAATGCCTAAAAAAATAAACAGGACAAAAAAAAAAAAAAAAAAGACCGGCAACACAAGAGCTCAGAATGAAAGGACTCCTGGGGCCTGTGTCGTGGTCCAGCGAGCTAAGCTGTAGCTTGCGACACCAGCATCCCACATTGGGATTCCGGTTCAAGTCCCGGCTGCTCCGCTTCCACTCCAGCTCTCTGCTATGGCCTGGAAAAGCAGTGGAAGATGGCCTGGGTGCTTGGGCCCCTGTACCCACTTCGGAGACCCGGATGAAGTTCCTGACTCCTGGCGTCAGTCTGGCCCAACTCCGGCCATGGTATCCATTTTGGGGAGTGATCCAACAGATGGAAGACCTCTTTCTTTCTCTGTCTCTTCCTCTGCCACTCCGCCTTTCAAATAAATAAATCTGTAAAAAGGTGGGTGACAAGGCTGCTGAGAGTTCTGGCTAGGGTCTGGGAAACAGGCCTGGAGAGACACAACTTTTTGGGGCCAGCGCTGTGGCATAGCAGGTAAAGCCCACCTGCAGTGCCAGCATCCCAAACGGGCGCTGGTTTGAGCCTCAGCTGCTCCACTTCCCATCCAGCTCCCTGCTAATGCTCCTGGAAAGGCAGTGGAGGTCAGCCCAAGTCCTTGGGCCCCGGCACCCACATGGGAGACAAGAAGCTCCTGGCTCCTGGCTTCAGATCGGCCCAGCCAGAGGCCTTGTGGCCATTTGGGGAGTGAACCAGCAGATGGAAGACCTCTTTCTCTCTTTTTCTCTCTCTCTCTCTCAAAATCCACCTTGCAAATAAATAAAATAAATCTTTGCAAGGAGGAAAGATAGGCTTTTTCTTCCGGACTTGCTGCTTATTTGGAGCAGTGGACTGAAAACAGACCTCCTAGATTCAAACCCAAGCCTTGCCTCCTACCCTCGTAAGCCCTCTGCACCTGTCTTCCTGTGCAGATGGTACCCACCTCAGCAGCCTGTCATGAGGACTCCCTGAGGTTGCACCGTATTGCCCACAGTACCTGGCACACACTCAAAAGCCATCATGACTACATACTTGCCTGTGTACAGGGCCACACTGCAAGATACACGTATTTCTGAGGGTCACGGTCAAAAAAAATGTGTGAAAACCACCGGCTTTTAAGCTACTTTGGGTTTTTTCCAACATCTCTGATCAAAGGCTTGTGACTGATACAGAAACACATTCCAGGAGTGGGTGTGCACAGTGATAGACACGGAAGCATGGAGGTGGCCAAGGCTCAGCAACGGGTGGCAGGGGCAGAGCACGGTACCGCCAGCAGCATGCAGCAATGCTGAGCTCAGCGGGGCTCCAGGGATGGCACCCACGGCGTTAGAGACCCTTCCTGCCTGCTGCTGGCACCAGGCAGCCATGTGGACCTCGGGACCACTGAAAGAACCATGTTCTCTGCCCCCTACACTAAAGTCAATGGAAGCCAAAGCTGATGAACACAAAAGACAGCACTGAGAGGACAGAGAACTGGGGGATGCCTGACCCCCCCACACCACCACCACCTCAGAGCCTCCCACTGTGTGCTCTCCCTGCACGAAGGAGGAAGCAACATCGCCCCTATAGAGCGCCACTCTTGGAGCGAGCATTGTGGTGCAGCAAGTTAAGTCGCCACGTGGGAGGCCCATATTCCATATAGGAGCACTGGTTCCAATCCTGCTCCTCCTGCTGACGCATCCTGGGAGGCAGGGGGTGATGGCTCAAGCGCTTGGGTCCCTGCCACCCATCCACATGGGAGACCCGGATGCAGCTGCAGGCTCCTGACTTCAGCCTGGCCCAGCACGGGTCTTTGCAGCCATTTGGGAAGTGAACCAACAGACGGAAGATCATTCTCTCTCCCTGTCTCTCCAGACGGGTAGAGCTAGGGTCTGAATTACTCAGTTGACCCTAGAGACAGCAGCTGAACACTAAGCCACGAGCGGAGGTGACAGAGAGGAAAGGCCAAAAAAACAAGTTTGAAAGGAACTTGGTTCCTTCGTGAAGGAGGAAGGAAGGAGATGTGTGTGTATGTGAGTGTGTGCTGGGAGGAGGGCACTCACCATGCAGGCCTGAGCCAAGCTCATAGCCAGGCGGAACCGGGCAGACATAGCGAGAGGCAGCAGGGGGCTGAGGCCAGAGCCCACGTCAGGGTTGATCACCCGCAGGCAGCGAACCACGGCCTCTACAACCAGCTCCGTGGTGAAGGCTCGCAGGGTCTGCACATCTGGAGGAACCGCCCTGAAGAAGGAAAGGGCGGGCTCACTGGGACAGGAGCAGGCAGGAAACTGGGAGCAGGCTGGGCCATGCAGCCCTCCAGGAGCCCTGCAACCAGGGTGGGGGGGTGGGGGTGCCCACATTCAGGCAGATCCTCGGTCTCAGTGGCTGTCAATTCCATTTGGAGAGCTAAGAACTAGGAAAATCCCCAGTTCCTAAAACCTTGGTAGGAGAATGGTAGATGGAAAGGACCCAAGTTCCGAAAATTGCAAATTTCCCTGAGGATTAAAACCTTCACATCTGGGGGGTCTGGGTGGCATAGTCTCTGGGTTTCTAGGTCCACAGATATCATATTCTCTGCATGTCAGGGATCCCTAGATATTGAGCGGTTAGGGTCTGGAGAGGAGTTCACGTTGGGAGGCTCGGGTTTTCCGTAGTTCTAATTGCCAGGGTCCCTGAGAGTCAAGATTTCTGGCTACAATATTCTCTACTTTCAAGTGATACAGGAGTCAGGCTTCCTAGGTGTGGGCAATCCTGGGTTTTTAGGGCCCCTGAATGAAGGAATCCTTGTGTGTCAGGGTTACCGAGTGCTGACACCACCATATTACAGGTTCCGGGGGGTTTGAAAGCCCAAGGTGTTTGAGGAACTTAAGTCTGAAGGTTCTTAAATATCCTGTCCCGAGGTCTGTGGAGTTCCCCCGAGAACCAGGATCCTGACGTTTTCAGTTCCCTAGAGCACAAGTGTCTTAGGGTCTTCAGATATAAGGGTCCATCGCTTCTCGGCCTTTTGGCTAAGATCAAGTGCAGATATAAGGGTCCAGGGGTACTGATGTCAAGATCCGCATATTTCAGGGCCCCAGTTCTTAAGATTCACAAGTTCTATCGTACGTCTGGGTCCCAGAGTTTGCAGTTACTAAATGTTGGAGTCAAGGGGTTTGGAAGGTCTCTGATGTTGAGGTGTGTGGGCAAGTCTTGGGATTCTGCAAGTGGAAGCCATGGATGTCAAGGTCCTGAGTTTTAAGGTTCCCGGGTAACAGGGTGTTGGGGGGTGTCCCTGGGTTTTAGAGTCCCGGATGTGGGCTTTTAAGGGTGAGTGGGGGCTAGGTACTTACGTGCCGGCCTGACGCAGCGAATGGATGAGGATTCGGTCCGCCTCCTCCATGGTGGAGCAGTGTCGGAGTCGGGGGCTGGGTCCAGAGCCGAATCCCGAGAGTAGGGTGCAACTGCTGAAACCTCGCTCCGCGCTCTCGGTCCAAGGAGGGTCACGGGCCGCGCAGGGAGAGCTGGGAAGTGTAGTTCCGTGAACGAGCGAGAGTGACGCAGGCGAGAATACTCGCGGCCAAGTGTGAGGGCGCACGCGCGCGAGCGCGCAGGCTTGAACGCGCAATGACTCGTGGGAGTTGTAGTTCTTCCACCCACAGTCCCGTGATTGTTTAAGGGAAAAAGGAAAGTGGTGGGGAGAGGGGGAGAGGAGAAAGGAACTTTTTTACTCATTCATTTAAGGTGGCATTCACCTTCTAGGCTATAAAGTTGTAGAAGTTAAGGGAAGCGCTGTAAGCAGCAAGCGACTGCTTCCCCATGTCTTACTTTGCTCATCAGTAAAGGGGGACTATAGGACATGCTTCCTAGGATTAAAACGGAATTTAATTTATGTAAAGCGCTTGTACTGTATGCCTGACACATAATACAGTGAGAAGGCACTATGTAAGTTATAGTTACTAGCATTCATGCATTCAATAAATGCTCTATTTTTAGTATGCTGTACATATTTGTGCATTCCAAGGAATAATTACCTAGCAAATATTTATGTAGCCACCATTTATTGAAAAGCCCATCTTGTCTTTAATATACAGCACTACCAATATTTCTCATAAATCACGTGTACATGTGAGTATGTATCTAGTTTCTGCACTCTGTTTCTTCTACTCCTCCGTGATTACTATCAAGAAGCCTTGATATAAAACACAGCAAGTCTTCCCATCCTGGATTTCCCAGGTCCTTTGTGATGTTGATACACATTTCAGAATCAGTTTGTCAAATTCTGCAGAAAAAGCTTCTGGGATTTTTTTTTTTTTTGGGATTGCACTGAGCCTCTAGATTGCTTTGGGAAGAATTGACATCCTCACAATGTTGAATATTTCAATCAGTAAACATTATACAGTTCTCTGGTTATTTAGAACCCAGTTAACATTTGATGATATTTGAACATTTGATGATTTATTTGAAAGGCAGAGATACATTTGATAATATTTTTACATTTTTCCTATGGAAATATTGCACATACATTATACTAGATTTTTCCTATGTACTTCAAATTTCAGATGCCATTGATATCATTCTTCTTATTTTAGTTTCTGACTCTCTGGGGGCAGGTACATGTTTGGCAAACATTTCATCAGTGCCTTTTGTGTTGACAAGCTCTGGCTCACCAACGTCCACTTGCACCCCTTGCTCACCCGCCCCTCTGACACTGTTATGGCCCCGCCTTATGACCTTAATCCCTCTAAAGCTGGGGGAAGAGAGGGGGGCTGTGCGCAGATGGCTCTTCAATCTCCAAAGGAGGATGTCGGAATCTGAAGGCGGGAAAGGTGAGAGCAGCTCTGCACCCCTGCAGACCCTTAGAGCAAGCCTGGGCTCTGCTCCACCCTCAGCCCCTCTCACCTACCCACTGCCCACCCAGACCCCAGCCGGGGGGAGCCTCCAAGGGAGCAGAGTCACATCACCCTATTCCCATCCCAGCTAGCCCCAAACACAGCCTCTTTGCCATCTGAGCCTTGATGGTTAGACTGGCCCAGATACTGCACCCAAGGCCTCCTCTCCCCATCTACTCCCTTAGTTCCCAAATGAAACCCAACCCTCGATCCTGGCCCTGACCCCATCCTAGCACCCACCCCAACCCTAACCCCAAAGCCAGCCTCCAATTGAATCCTAACACAAATGTTAACCAACAGGAAGGCAAATCCCTGTTAGAGTCCAAATCCCACCCTGGATACAGACCTTACCAAGAACTCTAAAGTTGCCTAACCTTAACCTCAACCCCTGAATGTCCATACTCTTAGGGAGTGTGGTCTCTGACTTTCCCAAAAGAGACCCTTAAAAAAGATAATAAAACTAGAGAGAGGGAGAGTGAAAGAAACACCATGCACTTGGTGTTAGTAAGATGAATGGGCTGTAGAGTTCGACTGGCTGAGTTTGACTCCCAATTCAACCACTTTTCCAAGTCACCTGACCTTTTGGCCTCAATTTTCTCATCTGCACAATGGGAATAATATTACGTGCCAGGCATTCTTCTGAATGCCAACCTGGGTTGATCCTCACACCATGCCTATCGTGGAGGCGCTCTTGGTACTCTTATTATCATCCCCATTATATAGATAAGGAAATTAAGACTCACCGAGATTATTTCATTTGGCCCACAGCTACGGAGTAGTACAGTCAGGATTTAAACTTTGACATTTTCCTCCAGAGCTGGCTAACTTAACCAAGCCAACCTACAGTCCTACAGAGGCTAAAACTAGATCATGGGAACTAGAGACGGCCTTAGCTGAAAACCACACTCAAAACTCAACTTCCGCCCTAACCTTGATCCTGATTCTAATCCCCATTCATTCAAAAGACTCAGTCTTGCCCCTCAACCAAAAGCCAACCACACTCCATTCCTCCCCATATTTAAACCCAATCCCAGCCCAATCCAAAAGTCACCACTCAAGTTTCACCTTAAATTTGCCTCCAGCTAGAAATTTAATCCCACCCCAGGACAATCTAAAGTCTAGCCCACAGTGTGACATCAGACCCTACTTCACTTGGAAAAGGAATCTCCCCTTCATTCCCTGTAAACTGTTTGTTACTCTACCCGCAATCATAATCCCAACACGACTTTTACCTCCCCAATTCTTAATCCAGGTACTCCCAACTCTCCCCAATTTTACATGCTCTTATCCCCTTCTTTCAAACAATGGGATGGGATTGGGCATGAAGCAGCTTGTTCCCACGCCTTGTTTACTCCCTAACTCAGTTTCTCCACACAGACAGCACCCCAGATGCCAATCCAGCCAATGGAGAAGGCCCTGGTCCCGAATGGGGGCTGTGCTCTGGGCCTCCAGCTGTGGGGGATGAAATTAGCGGATCCTCGACTCTGGGGACCCCTAGGCGACGGACCCAGCACAGCAAGCACAAGACAGTGGCAGTGGCCAGCGCCCAGAGGTCACCCCGAGCGCTCTTCTGCCTCACCCTAGCCAATCCCCTTCGGCGGTCTTGCATCAGCATCGTGGAGTGGAAGCATCCTGGAAGGCCAAGGGCGGGGCTCAAGGGGCAAGGATCATCAGGGTACCAAGAGTCAAGGACTGGTCAAGGCTGAAATGGAGGAGGGCTGAGGTTATGAGGGGTCAACCATCAAGAACTGGATTAGAGGGGGCGTTCAGAAAGGCGAAGGTCACCTTGGTCAAGGACTAAATCACAGCAAGAGTTGAGGGTGATTAAAGCTTCCACTGGGGTCAAAGTCAAGGCCTACGGTGGGAGTGGGGTAGGGGGCAGGGGTCGAGAAGTCAGGATCTGCCACCCTGGAGTCAAGGGCCAGAGTCAGGGTACGAGGGCCCCAAGAGCATGCGGGGATTCTGAGGCTGTTCGGTCTGGCTCCTTGACTGTGTCCACGCGAGGCCCTTTGACATCCTCATCCTGCTGACCATCTTTGCCAACTGCGTGGCTCTGGGGGTCTACATCCCCTTCCCGGAAGATGACTCCAACACTGCCAACCACAACCTGGTGAGCACCCCTCCCAGGCCCAGCCCACCCTTCCTCCAACCAGATAGAGCCCCCATAAAGCCGCATCTCAAGGTTCCCATACAGACCCAAACGGCTCGCTTCTGCCCAGCCCCATCCTCTAGCTAGGCTGTGTTTCCCCCCTCCTCCTTCCCCTCCCCCACCTCCACGCCCACATCTAACTTGCCAGCTCCACTGCCCGCCTGGCTCCACCCGCAGGAACAAGTGGAGTACGTATTCCTGGTGATTTTCACTGTGGAGACTGTGCTCAAGATCGTGGCCTACGGGCTGGTGCTGCACCCCAGCGCCTACATCCGCAATGGCTGGAACCTTCTGGATTTCATCATCGTCGTGGTCGGGTGCGCGGCTGAAGGGGGCGCCATACTCTCGTTCGCCATCCCACCCGCTGAATTCTTCACTCAGGGAAGGGACCGCAGTCGCTCGCAGGCGGCTGCTGTGCCACAACCCCGGCCCCAGGAAGCCTAGCCTATTTACATTTTTGTTTGCATTTCTAGTTACAGGGACCTGTCCTTGGCTAAGGAAGGGGAGGGACGAGGGTGGAGGGTTCTCACGGGCTGACCCCGCCTCCCCGTCCCTCCCGTGTTCCTGGGCAGGCTGTTCAGCGTGCTGCTGGAGCAGGGTCCCGGCCGGCCCGGGGACGCCCCGCACACCGGGGGGAAGCCCGGGGGCTTCGACGTGAAGGCGTTGCGGGCGTTTCGCGTGCTGCGACCACTGAGGCTGGTGTCTGGGGTTCCGAGTGAGTGGCAAGCCGCTCGGGGTTGTGGAGGGGGGGCTGAGCTGACTCTGCCCTGCGTCACCGGCCCTCCCTGCCCGCAGGCCTGCACATCGTGCTCAATTCCATCATGAAGGCGCTGGTGCCGCTGCTGCACATCGCACTGCTGGTGCTCTTCGTCATCATCATTTACGCCATCATCGGCCTCGAGCTGTTCCTAGGACGCATGCACAAGACGTGTTACTTCCTGGGATCCGGTCAGCCAGCCCACCTGTCCCGGGACAGGACACTTCCCCTCCGCCGGCTCCTAGGCCCCATCCTGTTCCCAAGGAAACTCATTCGGATTCACAAGACTGCCCCTAGGCTCAGGCTCCTCCACCCGTATATCCAAGACTCCGCCCTAAATCTGGGACTTAGAACCCCCGTAGCAAATAGATGCTCCCCTATCCCAAGACTCCACCCACAGACCAACTTCCGGTCGGACATTAAAGGCTGCCATCCTCCGTGACCATGACCGCCCATCCAGATCACAGGCTAAACCCCGCCTCTGCTGTTTGCAGGAAACAAATGGTCCCAAATTTCGCAAGACTCCGAGTCCCACTCTCTCTAACCCTGTTGGTGGGACCCACAGCTTCCCAGTAGCTCAGAATCCAGACCTCAGAGCGTTCGGCCCTAAAAAAGTGGAGCTAGAGACTTGCCTTTGCCTCAGAAAAAAACCCAGGACCCTGAGTCAAGCTGGCTAGGCGGGTGGAGCTCCAGGATGGGAGCTCCTGCAGGTGGCCGTTCCCCTGAAGCCCCAAGAGCCACTCTCTTCACAGATGTGGAAGCGGAGGAGGACCCCTCGCCCTGTGCATCTTCTGGCTCAGGGCGTGCATGCACGCTGAACCAGACCGAGTGCCGAGGGCGTTGGCCAGGGCCCAACGGTGGCATCACCAACTTTGACAACTTCTTCTTCGCCATGCTCACAGTGTTCCAGTGCATCACTATGGAAGGCTGGACCGATGTGCTTTACTGGGTGAGGTGGATGGGGCGTGCACGGCTGCAAGGCTGTGCCCGCCCTTCCTCACTGAGCTCTGAATGAGTGAGTGTTAGCATACTCTGACGGATGCATACTCTCACTCCCCAGATGCAGGACGCCATGGGGTATGAGCTGCCCTGGCTGTACTTCGTGAGCCTGGTCATCTTTGGGTCCTTCTTCGTCCTCAACCTTGTGCTTGGTGTCCTGAGTGGGTGAGAGACTTAGCTCACTGCCCAACCCCTAACAACCTCTGTTTCCCTTTTAGCATGTCTGGAAAACTCCTAGGCATCCTTCAAAACCCACCCAAAATACTCCTATATTCAATCATGAGCATCAACTGTGTGCAAGACTTTTTAGGAATGGAACAAGGGACAAAAAAAAAATCCTTGCCTTCTGGAATATTACTTTCTGATGGGAGCAAAAAAACAATGGAAACATGCACAATAAGTTATGTGTGTGTGTTGTATGCAGCCACATTTTCATGCACTATGGAAAGAAAGGAAAGATAAAGATAAGAAGTGGGAGCTCTTGCTATCAGAAGTAGGGATGTCAGGACAGAACTGCTCAAAAAAAGTGTTACTTGAGTAACAATGCAGGGCGCAGAGGTTAGTGTGGCTGGCAGGGTGATGGAAAAGTAGTGGGACAGCTGTCCCACCCAGCCCTCTCTCCTCTCCGCGCAGGGAGTTCTCCAAGGAGAGGGAGAAAGCAAAAGCCCGCGGGGACTTCCAGAAGCTTCGCGAGAAGCAGCAGTTGGAGGAGGATCTACGGGGCTACCTGGACTGGATCACACAGGCGGAGGAGCTGGACCTCGAGGACCCCTCGGCAGACGGCGCCTCTGGTTCTGTGACTGAAGAGGGCCGGGCTGGCCATCGCAGGCAACCCCGATCCGGCCCACACCCTTCCCGCTCCACACATTGGGCCCACGGATTCCATTGTCCTGAGACCCAGCCCCAACCTGCAGCAACCCCTGGCCCCACCCCCAGCCATGGCTCTGGGCACAGAATCTAGAGCCAGCCTCAGACACCAAGTAACACCCCCCACCCTAGACAAGGCCTGACCCCTGCCCCCAAACCGTCCCCTGTAACCATCTTCTGTGACTCCACAGGGCCCCAGCTGGCTGAGCTGACCAGTCGGCGGCGTGGACGTCTGCGCTGGTTCAGTCACTCCACTCGCTCCACACACTCCACCAGCAGCCATGGTGGGGACCCAGACAGGCTGGGGCGGGGGCGCGGGCGGGGTGGACAGGCAGAGGCAGGACTGGGTCCTGATCTCTATCCCTACTCTGCCTTTAGCCAGTCTCCCAGCCAGTGACACGGGTTCGATGGCAGAGACTACAGGCGACGAGGACGAGGAGGAGGGGGCTCTGGCCGGTTGTACACGTTGCCTGTGAGGGCCCCTAGCCCTTGATCCCTGACCCAGCCCAGACCCTGAACCTAGTCCTGACACTGGTGTCAAACCTTGACCAGAGACCCCTGACTTCTGGTCCCAGCCACTCCGGGCGGGGCGGGTAGGCGGGGCTTATGACACCCACCTGCCATCCTCCTCTTTTCCAGAAACAAGATCATGAAAACCAAGGTCTGGTGAGTTGAGACACACCCCCATCCACCTCCAAGCCCTCCGTGGCCTCAGGATGCCCCTCCCCAGCGCCCCCCCACCAGGACCTAGGTAGGTGATCTCAGCCTGAGGGTTCTCCTTTCCCCCAGCCGCCGCCTCCGACGAGTAAACCGGGGCCTCAGGGCGCGCTGCCGGCGGGCTGTGAAGTCCACCGCCTGCTACTGGGCTGTGCTGCTGCTTGTCTTCCTCAACACGCTGACCATCGCCTCAGAGCACCACGGGCAGCCCGTGTGGCTCACCCAGACGCAGGGTGCGCCAGCCCTCTTCCCCAGCCCCCAGCCCCTTCCTCGACCCTCCATGCCCTCCATGCCCTCCATGCCCTCCCATCCCAAGTCCAAGATCTCCTTGGGGACCTCAGGAGCCCAGACACTGCTCTGCCACCCAGAGAAGCGCAGAAACCTTAGCCTGCCTCATCTCGCCTTGTAGCTTGCACTTAGGTAGTGCTTGCTGTGTGCATCAGACTCCGTTCTTGACACTTTACATGTACAAGCTCATCAATTGCTTTCCCCCACGACCTTATGTAACTTCAGTACTAAGGCACAGTACTGAACGCCAAGGCGCTAAAGGGTGCAGTGAGAAACCCCAGGACTCAGCTAGAGAGTGGCAGGGCTAGAAGCCAGTGCTTAACACCACACTGTCAGGACAAGTTTCACACCTCTGTGCCTGTTTCCCGTGTACAAAATGACGAGAATGATAGTACTTACTTGGTTGGGAGGAGTGAATGCGTTAGAGTGAAAAGCACTTAGAACATTGCATGGTGCGCTTATAGTGGACACTTACCAGTGCTTACAATCTGACTGGTATTTATTACTGTCTCCATCTCACCCTGAATACTGAGCACACCTCGAACCCCGCCCCCCAAACCAGTCCCAGTCCAATTAAACCCTCGACTAGCTCTATCCTTGAGTTGGAATCTCCCTGGTCTCACAGAGGTAACTCTAGCCCCCACCCCATCCCTAAACCTATCCCTGCCTCCAGACTGGCCCCGGCCTGTTACCTGCTGCCCCAAAGCACCCTGTGTCCCTTACCCCCTCACAGCACCATGGCAACTGGCCAGCATGTCCCTCCCACCCCTCTCCCCACAGAGTATGCCAACAAAGTGTTGCTGTGCCTGTTCACTGTGGAGATGCTTCTTAAGCTGTACGGGCTGGGCCCCTCTGTCTACGTCTCCTCCTTCTTCAACCGCTTCGACTGCTTCGTGGTCTGTGGGGGCATCCTCGAGACCACCTTGGTAGAGGTGGGCGCCATGCAGCCCCTGGGCATCTCTGTGCTCCGATGCGTGCGCCTCCTCAGGATCTTTAAGGTTACCAGGTACGTGGAGGATGAGAACAATGGGACCCCAAACAGCCCCAACAGCTATATCCCAACTCCAGCGATAACTTCATCTGTACCGCCATTCAGGTTTTTGAAGATTGATTGATTGACTTGAAAGAAAGAGATACAAGGAGAGAGACTGGGGGTGCGGAGAGAGAGAGAGAGAGAGAGATCTTCCATCTGCTGGTCCACCCCCCAAATGGCCATAATGGTAGAGTCTGGACCAGGCTGAAGCCAGGAGCCCAGAATTCCATCTGGGTCTCGCACACGGGTAGCAGGGGCCCAAGCACTGGGGCCATCTGTTGCTGCTTTCACAGGTACGTTAGCAGGGAGCTGGATCTGAATTGCAGCAGCCGGGAATTGAACCAGTGCTCATCTGGGATGCCGGCATTGCAAGCGATGCCTTAACCCTCTGTGCCACGATGCTGGGCCCTCACCATTCATTTATTGAATATCCATTGTGTGCCTACTGCATGCTGGGCACTGTTCCAGGCCCAAGGAAAACACCGGGAATCAAAGGATTCATGGATATTAAAGTCCATTTGGTATGGGGCCAGCGGTGTGGTGTTGTGGGCTAAGCCTCCGCCTGAGGCGCTAGCATCCCATATGGGCACCAGTTCAAGTCCTGGCTGCTCCTCTTCCAGTCCAGCTCTCTGCTATGGCCTTAGAAAGCAGTAGAAGATGGCCCAGGTCCTTGGGCTCCTGCACCAATGTGGGAGACCCAGAGGAAACTCCCGGCTCCTGGCTTCAGACCAGCCCAGCTCCGGCCATGGCGGCCATTTGGGGAGCGGATGAAAGACCTCTCTCTCTCTCTGTCTCTCTCTCTCTGTCTCTCTCTCTCTCTGTCTCTCTCTCTCTGTAACTCTGTGTTACAAATAAATAAAATATTTTTTTGACAGGCAGAGTTAGAGAGAGAGAGAGAGAGAGAGAGAGAGAGAGAGAGAGAGAAGTCTTCCTTCCGTTGGTTCACCCCCAAATGGCCGCTATGGCTGGCACGCTGCGCCCATCCAAAGCCAGGAGCCAGGTGCTTCCTCCTGGTCTCCCATGCGGGTGCAGGGGCCCAAGCACTTGGGCCATCCTCCACTGCACTTCCCGGGCCACAGCAGAGAGCTGGACTGGAAGAGGAGCAACCGGGACAGAACTGGCGCCCCAACCAGGACTAGAACCCAGAGTGCTGGCGCCGCAGGCGGAGGATTAGCCTAGTGAGCCATGGCGCCGGCTAAATAAAATCTCTTTTAAAAAATCCATCTGGTAGTCATTACCAAGGCTTTTAGAATGCAGTTTCTCATTTGCTGTGGACAATGGCCATAAATCATTTTGCTGCTAGGATTTTCCACCTGCTATCTTGTTCAGCCTAATGGAAACATCTGTATTTTTCTTTAAGTTTTTCTAAAATCCATTTGGGGAGAGTGTCTGCTCCATTTTCATCCTCTTTCTCAACTTCAACTCCTGCTCTAATATCCCCAACCCCATCTCCAAAAGTCAACTCCCCATACTCATCCCCTTCCCAAACCCCATCATCCCTAACCCCATCTCCAACCCCAGCCACACATGATCCTAAGATTCAGTCCTAAACCCAACCCCATCTCCACCTCATCCGTAACTCCCAGCTCCATCCCCATTAATAAGCACCGACTATAACAGCATCCTCAATCTCCAAACACAGCCCACATATCCCTAACCCCTAACTGCTACCCTATCTCCAACAACCCCATTCCCTGCTCCTGCTTCGAACTCATCCCCATCCATTCCTCTACCCCAAAACTCTAGCACAATCTTATCCCCAAGCCCAGTCCTAGTCCCAGCCTAAAACCCAATTCTAGCTTCACCAACTTCCATTTGAACCTGCACCCTAATCTCCTCTCCCGTTATACCAACCCTAACCCCCAATTCAATTGCCCCCTTAACTTCTTTTTTTAATATTTATTCATTTATTTGAAAGAGTTACACAGAGAGAAGAGAGGGGGAAAGAGAGAGAAAGAGAAAGAGACAGAGAGGTCTTCCATCCACTGGTTCACTCCCCAGATGGCCACAATGGCCAGAGCTGCAAGGATCCGAAGCCAGGAATCAGAAGCTTCCTCCAGGTCTCCCACGTGGGTGCAGGGTCCCAAGGACTTGGGCCATCTTCTACTGCTTTCCCAGGTCGTAGCAGAGAGCTGGACTGGAAGAGGAGCAGCCAGGACTAGAACTGGTGCCCATATGGGATGCCAGCACTTCAGGCCAGGGCATTAACCCGCTGCACCACGGCGCCGGCCCCTGTCCCCTTAACTTCTTTCTCTATACCCCAACTCTGAAATCACTTCCAACCTGATGCCAAGAGCAATTTAACCCAGCCTGCTGCTGTGTGTGCCGAGCTGGAGCCCTGCCGAGGTTCCTGGCTTTTCCAGTGGATGCAGCACCAATCCTTGCCCTCTTCCATCTCTGCTGCAGACACTGGGCATCTCTGAGCAACCTGGTGGCATCCCTGCTCAATTCGATGAAATCCATCGCATCCTTGCTGCTTCTCCTCTTCCTCTTCATCATCATCTTCTCTCTGCTTGGCATGCAGCTGTTTGGGGGCAAGTTCAACTTTGATCAGACTCACACTAAGCGAAGCACCTTTGACACCTTCCCCCAGGCCCTCCTCACTGTCTTTCAGGTGGGGCCTGGATAACCCCGGGGTTTTGTGGGTTGGGAGGGGGCCTGGAATTGGAGGGGATCCCAAGAGCTTCACAGTGATTCCCACCCCCAGATCCTAACAGGCGAGGACTGGAATGTGGTCATGTACGATGGCATTATGGCCTATGGTGGCCCCTTCTTCCCAGGGATGCTGGTGTGTGTCTACTTTATTATCCTCTTCATCTGTGGCAACTGTATCCTTGGACCCGTCGGGGGCAGGATGGTGGGGTCTGGGTGGGTGAGAGGAGCTAGGCAGGCTGCGGGCAGGCTGCTTCTCCGACCTCGGCAGCCTAAGCTCACTCCAGACATCCTGCTGAACGTGTTTCTTGCCATTGCTGTGGACAACCTGGCCAGTGGAGATGCGGGCACTGCCAAGGACAAGGGCAGGTGAGGTCTGGCTCTGCCCCCAAGACAGAATCTCCCTGGCATCCCTTACTGGGAACCTCACACAGAAACCTCTCCCCACCAGAGATGCCTCTGGTCACCCTGATAATCCTCAGCTCCAGATACACCCTGACAATTCGCATTCAATTAACATGCATTTTTAAAAAATATTTATTTATTTGTTTGAAAAGAGGAGTTACAGAGAGAGAGAGAGAGAGAGAGAGAGGTCTTCCATCTGCTGATTCAAGGAGTCAGGAGCTTCCTCCAGGTCTCCCACATGGGTGCAAGGGCCCAGGACTTGGGCCATCTTCTACTGCTTTCCCAGGCCATAGCAGAGAGCTGGATCGGGAGTGGAGCAGCCAGAACTAGAACCAGTGCCCATATGGGATGCTGGCACCACAGTGCTGGCCCCCATATGCATTTATTGAGCACCTACTTTGTGCTGGGCCCTATTCTAAATGCTGAGGAGATAGCAAGAGTTGAGGCAAACAGAATCCTTGCCTTCAGGCAACTGACATTCTACTTGGAGAAGGCAAGCAAAACACAAACAAATGAATGTATAATAGAATTTCAATATATGTTAATAGCATGTAGTGAAATCCTATTGATTAGGGTGATAAAGAAAGGTCTCAATGAGGAAGTGATATCTGAGCAGAGATCTGAGTGAACTGAGGGGGTGAGCCATGCAAATCTCTGGAGGAAGAGTATTCAAGGTAAGAGAACAGCAGGTGCAAAGATCCTGAGGTGGAAATGTCCATAGGATAGTCTAAAATCACCAGGGAGACTGGAACGGAGTGAGAATGGAGGAGAGTGGTAGGAAGTGAAATCAAATGGGGCAGGGGGATAGAGGGATCCTATTGAGGATGTCTTGGGCCAGGGAGAAGACTTTTTTTTTCTGAGTGGGAGGAGTCTCAAGGGGAAGAGGTTGTGAGCTGAGGAAAGACGTACCGAAAAGAATGTAATAGGCTTCCTCCGGCTACTGTAAAACAGACCCGGGGTGGGGACAAAGGTTGAAGCACGGAGGGTCTACGGGAAGCAAGGAATTTCTGATCTGACTGCAGGGACCCCGTTCAGCCTTGCCCGTCCATTGCCATCTGCAGTGATCACCGCCTGTTTCCTTACACAGGGAGAAGAGCAGTGAGAGCAACCTCCCACAGGAGAATGGCGTGTTGGTGAGTTAGAAGCCTGGGAACTGTCTGCACCTCCCCCCGCCACCAAAACCTGTGTGTGTGTGCACGTGTGCGCATGCACATGGCTTTAACCCGAATCCTCCTGCCTGTTCACCTCCCCCCGCCCCCAGCATAGCATCCCTTCCATGCCTCCCCTGCGTCCATCTCCTGGTGTCTCCTCTGCCATCAATGACCCCTGGCTTCCTGTCCCCAGGTGCCTGGTGGTGAGAAGGAGGAAGAGGAGGGCGCAAAGAGCGAAGGAGCAGGCAAGTGGGCAGGGCTGGTTGCAGGAGGTGTGGGACCACGGGGCCAGCTTCTGACAGCTGAGACCCTTCTCTCTGGGGCACGGGCTTTTCCAGGGTAGCCGTGAAAATAACAGGATTCATGTGTGGCCAGTGACACTGGGGGCCATGGGTGTTAAAGAAGAAAAACAGACATTTCATTCGACTGCAGAAGTTCTCGAGGCTTTATTATTCAATAGTGTGTATTTACAAGGGGACTGCCAAAAGCTTGTAGGGGAAAAACATATTATGGAAAAAAAATGCATGGATCTCAAATTTTTTTGCACCAAGTTAAACTTATCTTTTAATTCCATTTTTGAAATCCCCACCTAAAACATCCATTCAAATACACATTTACAGGGGCTGGCGCTGTGGCATAAAGGGGAAAGCCACTGCCTGCAGTTCCAGCATCCCATATGACTGCTGGTTCGAGTCTCGGCTGCTCCATTTCCCATCCAGCTCTCTGCTATGGCCTGGGAAAGCAGTGAAAGATAGCTCAAGTCCTTGGGCCCCTGCATCCACGTGGGAGACCTGGAGGAAGCTCCTGGCTCCTGGCTTCAGATTGGTGCAGCTCCGGCCATTGGGGCCACCTGGGGAGTGAACTAGTGGATGGAAGACCTCTCTCTCTCTCTCTCTCTCTCTCTCTCTCCCCTTTCTCTGCCTCTCTGTAGCTCTGACTTTGAAGTTAAAAAAAATAAATCTTAAACACACACACACACACACACACACACACACACACATTTACAGAGCTCCTGCTGTGTCCTAGGCACTGTTCTAGATGCTGGGGGCACAGCAAAGAACCAACCAGACTAAAATCTCCTCCCTACGTTCTAGCAGGGAAATGGGAACCATTCGCCGTGTGACAAGCATTAGTCCAGGTGCTTCCCATCAGTTTTCTCGATTAGTTGTCTCCTTTGCTCTTTTTCTCGTGCCAGGCATGGAAGAGGAGGAAGAAGAGGAGGAAGAGGAGGAAGAGGAAGGAGGTGCAGGGCGTGTGGAACTCCTGCAGGAAGTTGTACCCAAGGAGAAGGTGGTGCCCATCCCCGAGGGCAGTGCCTTCTTCTGTCTCAGCCAGACCAACCCGTGAGTGCTGCCAGTGGCAGGGGCTGGGCACAGGGCCTGGTGGCAGGGGGAGCGCCCTGGGGCTCACCCTGGGCGCCGGGGTTCTGACCAGGCCCATACCCTCCCTAACCATGCCCCCTCTGCTGCACAGGCTGAGGAAGGCCTGCCACACCCTCATCCACCACCACATCTTCACCAACCTCATCCTGGTGTTCATCATCCTAAGCAGCGTGTCCCTGGCTGCTGAGGACCCCATCCGAGCGCACTCCTTCCGCAACCACGTGAGCCTCTGCTTGGGCTAGGGGGACTCCCCCCAGGGGATGGCCTGCTAGGCGGGGAGAGCATCAGTCTTGGGGCCAGCCCCTCCTGCATGTGCAGCGTACCTGGGAAGCATCAGGGAGAACAAGAGTTAGACTGGGGGAGAAGCTGTGCTCAGAGTTCAACAGTCTGGGGGCACCCAGGTAGCTGGGTTAGGGGTAGAGGAGTCCAAACGCGAGCCCTGAGCTTTCTGATGGCCGAAGCTTTGGGCTTATGGAAAAGTCTTTGATGATGATGATAATGGTGGTGGGGGTGGTGGTGGAGAGGGAGGGAGGGGCGAGGGGAGAGAGAGAGCGCACACAAAACTCACATAGAGAGGTGCACACGTGAGCAGGTGCACACCTAGCATCCCCTTAGTCATTCTCAGTGGCTCCTCCCCTTTCTCACCGCCCAGATTCTGGGGTACTTCGATTACGCCTTCACCTCCATTTTCACTGTGGAGATTCTGCTAAAGGTAACTAACAGGTTTCGGTTAACCCAGCACACTCCACGCCCACCCTCAAAGCCCACTTCCTCCCCCTCCCCGTGGCCCCAGCCAGCCTCCGCCCCTGCTTCCCCGCACTCCACTGCCCGCCTCTCCTGTCGCCACCCCCTCCTCCCCTGAGCGTGCCCAGGCCTGCGTGCTCCAGCCTGCTGTCCTGTTCCCCAGATGACTGTGTTTGGGGCCTTCCTGCATCGTGGCTCCTTCTGCCGTAGCTGGTTCAATCTGTTGGATCTGCTGGTGGTCAGCGTGTCCCTCATCTCCTTCGGCATCCAGTGAGTGATGTACACACACACACACACACACACCTGTCCCAGAGTCAAGGCCAGGCCCAGGTCAAGGTCTGAGGCCTGGCCCTTCCTCAGTTCCAGCGCCATCTCAGTGGTGAAGATTCTCCGAGTCCTGCGAGTGCTGCGGCCCCTCCGAGCCATCAACAGGGCCAAAGGACTGAAGGTAAACCCCACCTCGTCCAAACCACAGGGATCCCTGAGCAAACTGACCGTCTGCATCAGTGCGTGGCCTGCAGCCTGGGCCTCACCCCTGGCCATGCCCCCTACAAGGCACCACACCATTCCTTACCAGTGGCCGCCCTTCTGGGATCCAGGTCCCTGGAACACACCCACATGCCAGTGCCTGGCAAGCAGTTATGCCTGCTTGGTGCGCCCACATTCCTGGCCCATCTCACTGCCCTCTTGACCGCACGTCCCCTGACCCACAACCACAAGCCCTTCAACCCAAGTCCCTGAGCTGTGTCCATCACCAAAACCCCCATGCCCATTGGGCACCGTGGTCTGCACTGGTGTCCACGAGCTGTATGCATGGGTGCCTGCAGCACGTGGTGCAGTGTGTGTTCGTGGCCATCCGGACCATTGGGAACATCATGATTGTCACCACGCTCCTGCAATTCATGTTCGCCTGCATCGGCGTGCAGCTCTTCAAGGTGGGAGAAAGAAACGCTGTGGGCACGGCGGGGGGGGGGGGGGGAGGGAGGCAGGCAGGGGTCAAGGCCAATGACGCAGAGCGGGGTGGGGAGCCTTCTTGACTGATGTACTCCTTACAGGGGAAATTCTACAGTTGCACTGATGAGGCCAAACACACCCCCAAAGAATGCAAGTGAGTGCCCGAGACCCTACGTGCCTCAGAACCCAGAAGCCCTCCCAAAGGTCTCGAGACCCCTACACTGCACGTGAAACCCCTAGAGCTGCTCCCCAAGACCTCCAGAAACCACCCCCTTCCCCCACCAAGGCCACCAGATACATCCCCTAGAACTTCCCCAAGAGTACTGCAGGTGCTCCCAGGGTTCACTAAGCCCTTAGAAGCTCCTCGTTCCTACCCCCAAAACCCCTCTCCACAGTCGACCCCCAGCCCCCCCCCCAGCAATTCCTGAGCCCACCTCAAGTCCCTGACTTTCACGCGGAGCTTCCCACACAGGCTAGCGGGTCTGCAGAATCCGACACTTCCCGGGTCAGCTCCGCTTCAGGAGACTTGGCTACGTTTTGCTCATCTGAAGAGTGGGGAGAAAAGCATGCCTGTTGCACACAGCTCTTGCAGGGAGTTTGTGACTCCCTACATACAAAGGGTCCTCTACAGTGTAAAATCACCATGTGGAAAGGCCAGCACGGGGCCGGCTGTAGGGTTAGTGCTAATAAATGTTGGCTGCCATGAACATCAGCGGCCCTTCTTCCTGGCTGGTGGTGATGGTGATGATGATGGTGGCGACAGTGGTGGTGGTGGCGATGATTCAGTGCCAGTGCTGGGCCAGACACTAGTCTCATTTCTTGACTTATTTAATCCTTATGATAGGCCAGGAAATAGGTTCTGTTATCACCTTTGTTTCCTAGATAGGGAACACGGAAGCACCACCAGGTTCAATGTCAAAGGTCACCCAACTGGGCTAGGAAAGAACAGGATTTCAACCCAAGCTATCTAGCTCCACCCACTCTGCCTCCTGAAGCGGGGGACCGCAGCCCCTTTGGCACAGCTCTCATCCCTCTTCACCTGCTAAGCCTGTCTGCACCCCCCTGCAGGGGCTCCTTCTTGGTCTACCCTGACGGAGACGTGTCACGGCCTCTGGTTCGGGAGCGGCTCTGGGTCAACAGCGACTTCAACTTTGACAATGTCCTTTCAGCCATGATGGCCTTGTTCACTGTCTCCACCTTCGAAGGCTGGCCTGCGTGAGGGGCAGGGCCCCCTGGGGGGGTGTCAGGGCATTGGGCAGCAGTTGGGCTCTCTAGGGACTAGATGGGCGTGACCCCATTGTGGACGGGTGGTAAAGACCTCATAAGACGGGACCGGGTGTTCTGGGGTCTGGTGCACTTATTAGAGTTCTGATGGCGTCTCCCAAAAGCTGGCTGGGGTTCTCTGGGGATGTGAGTGATGTCCAGGAGTTGGGTAGAACTCTTTGAGAGTTGGGTGGGATTTAGATGGCAGTCTGGAGGTCCAGGGTGGGTGGGGTGGGAGGGACTGGCAGAGAGTCTCTGAAGAGACAGAGCAGAGGATTCTGGAGCTTCTAGAGAGCCTCGTGGGTCTTTGGGGCACTGGCTGGAGGTGTCTGTGGGGATGGAGCAGGGGATTCTAATTGATAGGGCACGGGATTCAGAGATCTTTAGGGGCTTGTGGGAGGGTTCCAAAGAGCTGCACAGGAGCTCCAGGTGGCTGGAGAAGGGGATTGGGAGGTATGTGGGAACATAGGGGGCTTGGGGGTCTTTGAGGGCCTGGCTGGGGAGTCTCTAGAGGGCTGTAGAGGGGGGTCTGTGGGTCTCTGGAGAACTGGGACAGGAGACTTAGGAGTCTCTGAGGTTGTGGTGGCGAGGGATTCCTTGGTGTGTCTCTGGAGGGCTCGGGTGGCTAGCTCAGAGGATTTAGGCATCTTCAGGGTGCCAGGCAGGAGACTCCCAGGTGTCTACGATTAGTGGTCTGGGGGCGTGTCTGAGCGGGCCACCTCCACCTCTACCCCCACACTGCCTCCCACAGGCTGCTGTACAAGGCCATTGACGCACACGCAGAAGATGAGGGTCCCATCTATAATTACCATGTGGAGATCTCCGTGTTCTTCATCGTCTACATCATCATCATCGCCTTCTTCATGATGAACATCTTCGTGGGCTTCGTCATCATCACCTTCCGAGCCCAGGGCGAGCAGGAGTACCAAAACTGTGAGCTGGACAAGAACCAGGTAACCTCTGACCCCAGCCCCCAATCACTGCCCCCCTGGCCTAGGGATCCCGCTGCTCACTCATGACCTGTGCCTGTATGCAGCGCCAGTGTGTGGAGTACGCCCTCAAGGCCCAACCACTCCGCCGCTACATACCCAAGAACCCTCATCAGTACCGCGTGTGGGCCACTGTGAACTCGGCTGCCTTTGAGTACCTCATGTTCCTGCTCATCCTGCTCAACACCGTTGCCCTAGCCATGCAGGTCTGAGCTCCCCTCCCTGGCCCCTGTGAGACACCTGCCCCTGTTCTCTCCACACAATCCCTTGGGAAGTGTTAGGAATGCTTTAGGCTGCAAGTAAAAAATCCCCCAGCTGACAGAGACTTATTGAGCCATTTCTCACATTTCTTTCAATCTAGGGCCAGTGATTATCAATTGCATCCTGATTTCAGACGTGTAAGAATATGAAAAAATAGCCTAGTAACCATTGTAACTTGCCACTGTTTATCAAATGTGTCTGAATTTCAGAGATTCTAAAGTGTAAAAAGATGTGCATCTTAATGTCAAAGAAATATAACAATTGGTCCACATGATGAGAAATGCAGAGGTAGGGCCGGCGCCGTGGCTCAACAGGCTAATCCTCCACCTTGCGGCGCCGGCACACCGGGTTCTAGTCCCGGTCGGGGCACCGGATTCTGTCCCGGTTGCCCCTCTTCCAGGCCAGCCCTCTGTTGTGGCCCGGGAGTGCAGTGGAGGATGGCCCAGGTGCTTGGGCCCTGCACCCCATGGGGAGACCAGGAAAAGCACCCTGGCTGCTGGCTCCTGCCATCGGACGAGCGCAGTGCGCCGGCCGCAGCGCGCCGGCCGCGGCGGCCATTGGAGGGTGAACCAACGGCAAAAGGAAGACCTTTCTCTCTGTCTCTCTCTCTCACTGTCCACTCTGCCTGTAAAAAAAAAAAAAAAAAAAAGAGAAATGCAGAGGTAGAAATTTTGCTCATTGCTCATCAGAGACCCAGACTCTGTCTATCTTTCTGCTTCGCCATCTTTAGCAAGTTGGCTTTCATTCTCATGGGCTGTAGCTTCGTGGTCACAACATGGTTGCTGCAGCTCCAGAAATCAAAATCACATTCAAGGCAGGAAAAAGAAGGGAGAGTTGCACCACAGGTCTCTGTCTTCATTTAAGTCTTCTATTAGAAGGTAAAATGCTTTTCACCGAAACTGCCAGCCAACAGCAGGCTGATGTGCATGTCTTGTTAGTCAGAAATGACTTATCCTGGTTACAAGAAAAGCTGGGGATGAAAAAACTAGGCTTTCTGCTCCCTGTTATGAGAAGCAGACAATGATTTGGCCAAACCATGGTACTACCATAGCTCCAGGGTCAATGCATCCTGAGCCCAGGACTATTTGCTTGGGGGTAGGGCTCTACCTGAGGCTCTGTCCCTCCTTGCTTTGTTCCCCCAGCACTATGAGCAGACCGCTCCCTTTAACTACGCCATGGACATCCTCAACATGGTCTTCACTGGCCTCTTCACTATTGAGATGGTGCTCAAAATCATCGCCTTCAAACCCAAGGTGAGCCCCAGCCCTAGGCGCACCTCCTTTGGGTGAACTTCTTAGGGGTAGAGCCCATTGCCCTCTACCCTGGGCCTTCTGGTTTGGAAAACACAGAGCACTGCTTTCCTCTTGCCTACAGCATTATTTTACTGATGCCTGGAACACATTTGACGCTCTTATTGTGGTGGGCAGCGTGGTGGACATTGCCGTCACTGAAGTCAACGTAAGGACTGGCCTGTCCACTAGCCCGTTCTCCTTCCCTCTGCCCCCAGGGCTCTCTTTCACATGAGTGAGTGGTGCCCCTTCAATCCTCCTCACTCCTGGACACTTAGCACTCCTCATTCTAGCTCTGCCCCTTCTGAGTTCCAGCTGGGCTCAGCCAAAGTCCCCCTTATTGCATTGTGCAATCTATCCACTGGCTACACAGTCTCTAAAATGCTTCTCCCATTATCTTGTATCTCTTCCACTACCTCTACCTCCCCTTCCATGGGTTCCATCACCTCAACTGACTCCTGCTTTGGCTCCATCATCTCTTCGGACTGCTTCGTTGGCTCCATTTCCTCCAACAACTACATTGTCTCCAACACATCTCCATGCCCGGCTTCTCCATTGGGTCCTCCGTCGTCTCCGTCATCTCTGTCATCTCCATGACACCACTGGCTCCATTATTTCCTCTGCTGGCTCCAATGTCTCTCCCCCCTCTCCTTTACCCTCTCCTCCCCCTCGCACCACCATTATCCACTTTTGCCACAACCATCTGAATCCATTACCCACACCCTTTCCCATCATCCTCTTCATGATGGCCCTGCTGTCATCCTCTCTATATGCTCCATCATGTCTACTCTTGTTCATCTCGGACTTTGTTCCCATCATATCTTCCATCATCTCTGCCTTTGCCATGTCTCCTTCCAGAATGGTGGCCACCTTGGTGAGGTAGCTCCCTTCACAACAGGGACTATAGACTCCCGCCATCGCTCCCCCTTTTCTCCTTCCCTCCTCCCTCCCTCCTTCCCCAAGAGTCCTTAGAAATGCTCCCAAAGCACCCTGGGGCCTGAGTTCTGAGGGATCTGGGGACCGGGAGGGCCCAGGCAGGAGACAGGGAGGTGGCTGGGACAGATGTGATCTGAGCATGCCCGCTGCACCCCCAACCCCAGAGCTCCGAGGACAGCTCCCGCATTTCCATCACCTTCTTTCGGCTCTTCCGAGTCATGCGGCTGGTGAAACTTCTCAGCAAGGGTGAAGGGATTCGCACGTTGCTCTGGACGTTCATCAAGTCCTTCCAGGTGAACTGCTACCCCTCGCCTCTGATGCCCCCACTGCAACACCTCTCACTTGCCCCTTTATCAACCCCCAAAATGACATCTCTCAGCATGCCTAGGCCATTTCCTGCAGCTCCAGTTTTCTCCCTTTTCTGAGCTCTCCATTCCTCCGGCCCCACTCACCTTACTCTATTCTTTTCAAGGTTTATTTATTTATTCATTTGAAAAGCAGAGTTACGGAAGGTGGGGAGACAGAGAGAGAGCAGGAGATCTTTCATCCACTGGTTCACTCCCCCAAACAGCCTCAACAGCTGCAGCTGGGCCAGGCCAAAGCCTGGAGCCAGAAACTCCATCCTGGTCTCCCACATGGGTGGCAGGGGCTCAGGGACTTGGGCCATCTTCTGCTGCGTTCCCAGGCGCATTAGCAGGGAGCTGGATCAGAAGCAGAGCAGTGAGGACTGGAACCAGCTCTCATATTTGATGCTGGTGTCGCAGACGGCAGCTTAACCCACCACATCACAATGCCTGCCCCATACTTTTGTCCACATTTGGGAGGCACTGGTAGTCCTGGACACCTTGGAGATGGATTCTATCTGCCAGCAGGCCTGGGCCATGGGGAGCTTGGAGCCCTCTGCCTGGACCTGAGCATCTATCCTCCCCCTCCCCCAACCCCCATAGGCTTTACCCTATGTGGCTCTTCTCATAGCTATGATATTCTTCATCTATGCTGTCATCGGCATGCAGGTAAGTGGGGTCCCTAGGGAGCATTCCCCAGGCACCCTCTGCTGGGAGGTCGATTGGGTAGGAATAGCCCCAAAGAGGAGGTAGTGGGTGGAAAGGCAGAGAGATGAGTTGCCTGACCCTGCGGCAGTCTGCACATCTGTGAAATGGGATCAGTGGGGCAAGCTTGTCAGGGCTGTGAGCACACTTTAGGCATTAGGAGGTATGAAGTGGGTGGTGACACGCGGAGGCATAGGTTCACCTCCCTCGACACAGTCCTTGTGTGCCCATAGATGTTTGGCAAGGTGGCTCTTCAGGATGGCACCCAGATCAATCGGAACAACAACTTCCAGACCTTTCCGCAGGCCGTGCTGCTTCTGTTCAGGTGACATCTCCCCCCTGCTCTGCCCTGCCCCCTAAGCCCCTCACATGTGCATGGTGCCCACACTGCCTCTCTGGGCCCCAGACTGCCCAAGCTACAGAAATCATGGGGCACCAGATAGCCCAAGACCTTTCCTGGTAGAGTATTCTAGCCTTAGCCATTCTTGTTCTAGCTTTCAGATGTACCCCCACTTAGCTCTCCATGGTCCACCTGTCAGACATGGCCGTGACTGGCATCAACATGGCCACACTCACTGTCAAAATACTGACATTCCAGCTGTGCCAGACGCAGCCCCTGGTGAAAGTGGGCCTTCTGCTCACTCCCCCTCCACACATCCATTCCCCTGCAACCCCACTGGCCATGACTTCACAGCCTCTCCTCCAGGATGCCAGCCCTGTGTGTGTGTGTGTGTGTGTGTGCATGCACACGTGTGTGTGTGTCTTCACAGGTGTGCCACTGGGGAGGCATGGCAGGAGATCATGCTTGCCAGCCTTCCTGGGAGTCGATGCGACCCTGAGTCTGACTTTGGCCCTGGCGAGGAGTTTACCTGTGGTAGCAATTTTGCCATCGCTTATTTTATCAGCTTCTTCATGCTCTGTGCCTTCCTGGTGAGGACCGTTTCCCCACAATCACCACCACCGCCACGGGGGATAATTCTGAGGGGTTCGGGGGGCGGGGGGGGGCAGTCATATGAGGTAGGCAGCCCAGATCTCCAGTGTGCTCAGAGGGCTGGTCTGACAAGAAGCTAAACACAGGACTCCTAAGCCAATGACCCTATGAGCTCACCACAGCCTTCCATCAATCCCCACCCCCACCCCACCCGCTGTGACCCTGCTCTGCCCTTTGCCTAACCTCCCCGCTCACTGGCCTGCAGATCATAAATCTCTTTGTGGCTGTGATCATGGACAACTTTGATTATCTAACCAGAGACTGGTCCATCCTGGGCCCCCATCACCTTGATGAATTCAAGAGGATCTGGTCTGAATACGACCCTGGGGCCAAGTATGCCCTCTAACCCCTGACCTGCATTGCCAAGGGGGGAAATGCACTGACCCAGATGGTCCCCCAGCCCTAGAACCTCTAACCTAAGCCTCCCACTGCCCAGTCAATAGATGCCCCAGGGTTTCCACTAACCCTGTCCTCGGCCCTCTCCGACTGCTCTCTGGTGCTTCCCCAGCAGGCCTTGGGGTGTTGGGGTGAGGGGAGGAACAGTGAGCTAGTAGGGCTTTAAGAAAGGGCTAGAGGAAGCATTACCAATCCAGCGCTCCCTCCCCAACTGCCCCAGAGGCCGCATCAAGCACCTGGATGTGGTTGCCCTGCTCAGACGCATCCAGCCCCCGCTGGGATTTGGGAAGCTGTGCCCACACCGAGTGGCCTGCAAGGTGCGTGCACCTGCCCACCACAGGGCACGGGTGGCCAGGGAGCTACTCCGGGTGGTGGGAGGGGGCATGGACAATGCTTGGTCATATCCTCAAAGATTTCTGCTCCCCAGACATTTGAGCCTACATACCCAGCATTTTCTCAGAATAAGTAGCTTGTCTGGTGTTCGCAGAGACTTGTGGCAATGAACGTGCCCCTCAACGCTGATGGGACAGTGACATTCAATGCCACTCTCTTTGCCCTGGTCCGGACATCCCTGAAGATCAAGACAGAAGGTCTGGGGGGGGAGAGGGTAGGAGTCAGAGGGTGCCTAGGGAAGGTGCTTCTTCCTATTGTGTCATGCCCCCACTCCCCCCACATTATCCTCCAATGCAGGGAACCTGGAGCAAGCCAACCAGGAGCTGCGGATGGTCATCAAGAAGATCTGGAAGCGGATAAAGCAGAAACTGCTGGATGAAGTCCTGCCCCCTCCGGATGGTGAGCTATCCCCACCCTGAATGTCCAGCCATGGCCCCCATCCCAAAGCCAGCACTGGCCAGGGCCGGGGCGGGGCAGGGGGTAAGTCTGTGCTGCTGAGTAGGAAGGTGGGGACCAGGGACAGGGCCAACGCCCCCTGTAACAGCCTTGCCTTCTTCTCGCCCTTGACCTCAGAGGAGGAGGTCACCGTGGGAAAATTCTATGCCACATTCCTGATCCAGGACTATTTCCGCAAATTCCGGCGCAGGAAAGAAAAAGGGCTGCTAGGGGCCGAGGCCCCCTCAAGCACCTCCTCTGTCCTCCAGGTGTGCAGGGAAGGGCCTGGTGCGGGGGTGGAAGCACCATGCAGAGGCTGGGCTCCATCCCATCTCCAGGAACTCACATCGCAACTGCGGAAACACGGAGGCTGGGGGCGGCTGAGGGGCTCTTGCTGCACTCCCGGGTGGGACACAAGGCCCTGGAAGGGAAGTTGAGACCCCCTGGCCTCCTTTTCCACCCCCGCAGGCCGGTCTGAGGAGCCTGCAGGACCTGGGTCCTGAGATCCGGCAGGCCCTCACCTGTGACACGGAGGAGGAGGAGGAGGAAGAGGGGCAGGCTGAAGAGGAGGAGGAACCTGAGAAAGATCCAGAAACACACAAAGTGGGTTCCACTAGTGCTCACGCCCCGAGAAATTCTTTTGCATTTTTTTGTAAAAAATGTTTTCAAGATTCATTTATTTATTTGAAAGGCAGAGTTACAGGGTACGGGGTTGGGAAATTTTTGATGCACTGGTTCACTCTCCAAACGGCCACCATGTCCAGAGCTGGTCCAGGCCTAAGCCAGGAGCCTGGAGCTTCATCTGGGTGTCCCATGTGGGTGGCAGGGGCTATAAGCACTTGGATCATCTTGCGCTGCCTTCCCAGGCATATTAGCAGAGAGCTGAATCAGAAGTGGAGCAGCCAGGAATCGAACCAGTACCCATATGGGATGCCAGCATTATAGGCAGTGGCTAAACCTGCTACGCCACAGTGCCAGCCCCTATTTTAACAGATTTATACATGTTGACTTTTTTAAACAGATATGCTCATGTTTAAGTGATCCCATGTGATATTTCAATAGATGTATCCATGTGTAATATGCAGTCAGGGTAAACATACCCATTTCCTTAAACATTCAACCCCAAGAACTCTTGATTGTAAAATATTCCCTGAGTCTTGAGTGACTTTGACACTGCCTCTGGGAAGAAACCATCTCTGCCATAGAGAAATATTTGTCTGGTGCCTATTTATCTGGCTGTTGGAGGGCAAGGCCCAGATGCAGACCCTGGGGAGTTCATGGACTAGCGGGAGAGACAGACAAAATGAAATGACCAAGTGATGCAGCTGTCACATGGTTGCTGCACTCCATCTTGTGACATTCCACAGGCCCCGGTGGACTCCCAGCCCCCATCTCGCCGGGGATCCAGGATTTCTGTGTCTCTACCTACTGGGGACAGACCCCCAGATTCACTCACCCTTGGGCCCAGCGATGATGATGGCGGGGCTCCCAACACCAGACAGCCCAGTGCGTCCCAGGCTGGATCCCACAGTCACAGGTATGTTCAAGTGCCTTGTCGTGGTAGGGGGCCCTGAGGCTGTGCTGCAGGGCCCAGAGGGGGAAGGGGGGTCATTTCAGAGGCCTTCAAGTGGAAAGCTGGGAAGGATGAAGGTGTTTTGAAATTTTGGTGGGAACAGATGCTGATGAGAGCGGCATTGCAGAAGCTCAGTCGAAATGCGGAAGTCAATGGGTTTAGTTCAAATCCTGGCACTCTCATTTGCTGAGTGAACTTAGTTTTTATGATCCTCAAGTTCCTCACCTGTAAAAGAGAGGTGATGGTGCATGTACTTTGATATTTTTTTTTTTAAACCTTGGGTACTTCTAATGAGACAAACATATATGAAAAGAAAGCCCATGTTCACCTAAGAAAGATCGATGGTTAGTTTATGTTATGTGAATTTTCCTGCGTTAAAAATAAATAAATAAATAAACAAAACTGTAAGCCCCCACATTTCTCTAGGGGATAGGGCATGGAGTGAGGAGGATCCCGGGACCCAGGACCACCTACCAGGGGGATCTGGTCTGCCTAACGTGCCTCCTTTTCCCCAGGAGAGACTCTGGGGTGCTCATGTTCACCATCCCAGAAGAAGGGAGTCCTCAGTTCCAGGGAACTAGCAGGCAAGGCAAGCAGGATGAGCAAGAAGAAGCCGCCGACCAGTACACCGGTCACACCATGTAGGATGGGCCCGGGAGCCCTGGGCGGGAGGACGGGCCTATGGGGGCCACACCTCCCCGGCCCAGGCCTCACTCCTCTCTGCCCCCCTTCCTGCACAGGCTCTCCTTCGTGGATGAGCAGACGGGGACGCCCCCGCACCCACTCCTTTCGCCGCCTCAGAGACCCCAGCGATATGTGAATGGGCACCATGCACCGCGTCGCCGTCTGCTGCCCCCCACGCCTGCAGGTGAGAGCAGGGAGGGGCCCTAAGGGGCTCCCCCGAGGGCCGGCAGGACAGAGAGTCATGGACAGGAACTAACCTTGGTCTCTGCCCTGCGCCCCCTTCTCCCCCCCCCCCCCAGCTCGGAAGCCCTCCTTCACCATCCAGTGTCTGCAGCGCCAGGGTAGCTGTGAAGATTTACCCATCCCTGGCACCTATCATCGCGGGCGGAACTCGGGGCCCAGCAGGGCGCAGGTGAGGCAGCCCCAGGAGGTGATGAGGTCTGGAGGGGTGGGCGTGGCCTCTGCTGAACATAGGCAACAAGCTACGTGACAGGCCCTTCCGAAGAACAGGCCGCGTGTGAAGGGATGCAAAATCCTCACTCGCTGTACCAGTGAGATGGGTACTTTTCTTATCACTCACTTTCCAGACGAGGAAATGGAGGCTCACAGGGGTTTACCCAAGATCACAGGGCTAGCAGCTGGCAGAGCGGCCACTGCACAGAGCACACTTGCATAGTTCCTATCTCATTTGCACCCATTTGGTTTGGCTCCAGTTGCTTGCTGGAGGAAAGGGACAGGACTCACGGGGCTGAGTTCTGGACCCTCCCAAGCCCACCCCTGCATCCGTCACCCTCTGGTGTTTACAGGGCTCCTGGGCCACCCCTCCTCAGCGGGGTCGGCTCCTGTATGCCCCACTGCTGCTGGTGGAGGAGGGGGCAGCAGGGGAGGGATACCTGGGCAAAGCCAGCAGGCCACTGCGCACCTTCACTTGCCTGCATGTACCTGGAACCCACTCGAACCCTGGCCATGGCAAGAGAGGCAGTGCCGACAGCCTGGTGGAAGCTGTGAGTCCAGAGGGGGCACAAGCAAGAGGGATGGGGGAGAAGAGAAAGAGGTGGAAAGGGAGCTGCGGGAGGAGGGAAATGAGGTTCCCAGGCTCCAAGTGGTACGCGTAGGCATCCCTGGGCTCTACGCCTTCTTCTCAGCATGATGTGCGTACCACTGTTCCCCCCGACCCCGACCCCTCTGCACACACTGCTCTCAGTCAACCCTGACCCTCCCCACCCCATGCCTCCAGGTGCTCATTTCTGAAGGCCTGGGCCTCTTTGCCCGAGACCCGCGCTTTGTGGCCCTGGCCAAGCAGGAGATCGCGGATGCGTGTCGCCTGACTCTGGATGAAATGGACAGTGCTGCCAGTGACCTGCTGGCACAGGGGAGCAGCTCACTCTACAGTGATGAGGAGTCCATCCTGTCCCGCTTGGATGATGAAGACCTGGGGGATGAAATGGCCTGCATCCACGCCCTCTGAAATCCCACCCCCCCCCCCCACACACACACACTGCTCAATAAACCTTCTGCTTGCTCACCTCAGAGGGACACAGGCATGGATCACAGCCCGGTGTTCAGTGCCTTTGTACTGGGGACTTTGGGCTGCCCATCAGCCCTCATCCTTCCATCCATCTTTCCATCCATCCATCCATCCATCCATCCATCCTTTGTTCCAGCCCTGAACCACTGCCCACACAGGAGTATTTCCAGAAACCAGGACAACCAGGCCTGATTATTCAGCGTCAGGAAAGGAGGGAGGAGGAGGAGGAGAGGAGGAGAAAGAGACGGCAGCCAAAAAAAGCTGGAGAGAGCGAAGGTGGTGGGGGAGGGGAGGATGCTGGACAGAGACGAGACGGTGGAAAGAGGAGAGAGAGGATGTAGGGATGCATGGATGAGGAAGGAAGACAGAGATGCCACCAGGGGCCAACAGCCAGGTCAGGCTGAGGAAGGCTACGGGATCCCAGAGCACGGTCCTGCCTAGAGATTGGAGTCAGCCTGCTGTGTGATGTGTCTCGGCACAGGGGTCCTCTACCGGCAGCAGGAATTTCAGGAAGGCTAAATTCAGATCACCGGTTGCCGTCTCCCACCTCCCACCTTCTGCCTCAGAAAGAGAAAGCCAGAATCCATTGGTAGAAGGCGTACAGGTGTCAGCAAAGGGCAGAACTCCCACTCAGCTCTCCCAGCCTAGCTTTCCTGAGACCATCTGAGGGTAACGCGCTCTCCTCCCACACGGACCCCAGGTCTGCTTCTTGCCTCACCTCTGGGGACTCATTCATTCACTGAAAGCTTCTCAGGCATTCCGACGTGTCAGGTGCCACCCTGGGTCTTCGTCAGGGCAAACCAAACTGGCTTAGACACGTGACATGGCTGAGCCAGACTGGGAGTCTCAGTCCATCTCCGAAGGAACTGGAGGCAGTATTGGGAGTGGTGTGGGGTGGGGCCACCACTGAGCCCTGTGTGAAGTAGGATCTCCAGCCAGCACTCAGAGCAGGAGTTTCTCATTTCTATGAGTTCGTTCTATCAATCAATCAAGCCAGGATTGAAATTTAGAGGAAGCAAGAATTATAAAGACTAGGGCTCAGAACATAGACGCACATTGGACCTTGAAATAAAGGCTTGAAGTGTTTGGGCTGGCGTGTAGTGGAGACAGCAGGTCACATATAGGGCATGGGGGCTGAAGGCAGACTGTTGAGGGATGGGCTAGGAGAAACCACCTGAGGGCCAGATCATGCAGAGCCTTGAATGCCAAACCCCAAACTGTGGGATTTTTTTTTTCTTAAAAGCAGTGGATTTTTTTTTCTTAAAAGCAGTGGCGAGCCATAGGAGGACTTTGAGTAGGGTAGTGACATAGTTAACTTTGCATTTTAAATAGACTCTGACGCTGTGCTGAAAACAGAAGGGAGGAGGAAGAGAGTGGAGAAGCTAAAATTGGCAGGAATGATGGTTGCCTTAGCCAGGCGAGGTGGCAGAGGAGATGGTGAGAAGTGAGTGGATTCCAGAGATGTGGAAGAGGTAAAATGAACCATTTACTGGGCTCTGTGCTGAGGGCATTACAGCGATTATCTTATTTCATCAGTACAACACCCCTATAGGTATCATTTTAAACCATTACATGTTCAAGGTCAAACAGGAGTAAACATTAGAGGTGGAATTCAAATGAAAGCAGTTGAATGCCAAAACCCATGCGCTTAACCACTCCTACATACTGCTTCCCCCAACAAGGCAACAACTAGAAAGCATCCATTACATATTTGTGTGGATTTCCATGCTTAAATCTACATACACATTTCAAAATTCAAAAGGTACAAAGGGGTATAAAGTGAAAAATTTCCCTCCTCTCTGGAGGCAATCGGTGTTGTCAGGTATAGATGCGAAATGATGCACCTGGTACAGGGAGTTAGCCTAGCAGTTAAGACACCCATGTCCCATATCAGAGCGCCTAGGTTTAATACCAGCTCCAGCTCCTGACTCCAACTTCCTGCTAATGCAGCGCCTGGGAGGCAGAAGTAATGGCTCAAGTACTTGGGTTCCTGTCCCCTATGTGGGAGACATGGCTTGCATTTCTGGCTGCTAGATTTGACCTGGCCCCAATTCCAGCTGTTTGGGGCACTTGGGGAGTAAACCAGCAATTGGAATCTCTGTCTCTTTTTCTCTCTCAAATAAATACATACAATTATCTTTTTTAAAAAAGATGATGTACTAGCAAGTAAGCACTTAGTAATTTTTATATATGCATTTCTTTTTGTGTGAGTGAGGCTGAGCATCTTGAGCCTCAACTGTATTTGATCCATCGGATTTTGCAACATGACAATCACCATTGACCTTGATGGACCTGGTTTTCATAGCCAAGGAGAGGGAGAGCAGTTAAGAGAGCACTGAGGAGTTAACAGGAGGTAACCTGTAGGGTTGGAGTAGGCAAGTGTCTGAGCAAGATGGAGAGAGAAGTGGGAGCAAGGGAGACAATTCAAGAGAGGGAGAGGTTTTCAAGATGCAGACTTCCCAAAAGGAACGCTGAAGACCTTGAACTATGTTCAAACTACAGGGACTCGGAGCACTGCCAATTATTGGCTGGGTGACCTTGTGTAAGTCCCTTAACCTCTCTGGGGATTCATTTTCCCCATCTGTGAAAGCAGGGCTAATAGTCCCTTCCACGCAGGGATTAAATCGGTGAATACATTTAACAAACTCAGAAAAAGGCCCGTCGAAACATCATACGTTAGGATGATTTGGTCTTTTCTGTCCCCAGACCTCTAGTTGTGTTTTCAGAGAGAAAGATGTGCCCAGCACACTGCTAGCCTGCAGCCCCGGGGCTGGAATGGAGGCCGGGAACAGCCGGCTGTGCGCAGGCGCGCGGCGAGCGAGGTGGGAGCGCAAGGGGCGGGGCTGCAGCCGCTTGGGCTGTTCCGACGATCGCGCGCCGCCCCCGCCGCGCCCCGCGCCCGCCCTTGCTAGCAGGCGCCTCTCGCCCCCTGCATTGCTGATGCTGCTGCTGGCAGACATGGACGTGGTGAATCAGGTACGCGCTCCAGCACCGCGGACAGAGCCCGCCGCTCCCGGCCGCCGAAGCCGGCGGCTCCCTTCAGCCCGCCGATTCTTGAGAGGTGGTGGCCAGGGTCCTGACGGCACAGACCCGGTCCCCGGCGCTGGGGCTGGGGGCTCTGCGGCAGGCGAAGGGAGGAAAGGGCAGGTGGTGGAGAGGTGTGCGCTTTTTGCCGCAGCGAGGGCCATCCTCACTGTCGCAGCGGGAACCACCAGAAGCCCCGCGATTTACTGGCGACCTCGAGGGGAGGAGGAAGGGGCCTAGGGGCTGGGGGATTCTCAGGACTGGGGAAGGGGCGGAGTGGGGGGTAGGGTGGGGAGAGTAGAAGAAAGACTGGGGGCTGCGACTGAGCTAGGAAATAGAGCGACAGAAGGTGTGGGGGCGGGGGCGGGAGTGAGGGACAGCTGACACCCGCCCCTCCCAAACAGACTGCACCCCGGTTGACAACCAGGACCCTTTCCCTGAGAGCAGACCCGGGGGCGGGGGGTTGGGGGGGGCGCGATCGGTTCTGCCTCCTCAACTACCCCTCATCTCCTCTCTCCCAACACAAACCCAGTGAAGCCGCGTCCCGGCCCTCCCCCACTTTCATGGGTCCAGACCCTCTCCGCCATCTCACTCTTCAGCACCTCCGAACCTCGCCCCTTCCCTAACCAGTACCAAACCCCTCTCCATCCCTGTCGCCTCAGACCCCTCCCCACCATCTGACTCAGCTTTACCATGCAGACCCCTCCCCCACTCTAGCCAACCCGACTCCCGCCCGCCCCGGTGATGACTCACCTTCACCATTCAAGACCCCCTCCCCCACCCCAGGACCCGACTCCTTCCTCGACCTCTCCACCCGACCCCCTTCCCCTCCTCACTCACAGTTGGCTTCCAGACCTTCCCCTTTTCCCCACTAGTCCGGACCCTAACCCCATCTTCCTCACCCCTAACTCCTCTCCCATCTGACTCACCATCACCCCAACCTCCACCAGTCCTGAACCCCGCGATGGGTCTTCTCTCACAGATCCTGGTGCTCATGCCTTCCTCAAGGTGTTACTTTCTCCTTTTCACCCTCTCTCCGAACATCACCTTCCTCCCCCACACCCTGCATCCCGCACCGAGGTCACGTGCCCCATCCCCTGGGTGCATCCCCTGAGACCCCTACCCCTGGCCTCCCTCTCTACCTCCAACAACCCCACCCCCTCCCCGCGTTTCTCTCCTCAGCTGGTGGCTGGAGGTCAGTTCCGGGTGGTCAAGGAACCCCTCGGCTTCGTGAAGGTGCTGCAATGGGTGAGTGAGGTCTGGGCTCCTGGGGTGGGGATAGGGGATGCAGGGAGAGAAACTGGGGGGTCTAGAAGAGCAGACGCAGAGTAGAAGGGGAAAGCAAGGAATGCATATGAGGGGTGGAAGGGGATGGGGGGATTGGGCTCCAGGGTGACATCCCGGGGGTGGGGGGATTGGGGGCAAGAGCAGAGACAGGCTGTGACGTCACAGAGCCAAGAGTACCCCTGTTGAGAAGTGACAAATTGTGACGTCCTACCTCCTCTCCTGAAGTGAGGGGGGGAGGTGGAGCCTGTAGCCAATTTCTGGGGGACAGACTCAAAACCAAAGAAACCCAGAAACAGCGAAGGATGCAGAGAGAATGAGAGATGGAGAATGATGGAGACAGAGACAGAAATGCTGCAAAAAAAAGAGAGAGAGAGATGCAAAGATAAGTGAGAGAAGCAAAAAGAGACAAAAAAGGGCAGAGGGAGACACACAGAGAACAGAGATGCAGAGAGGAATAGGCACAGAGAGACAACCAGGGAAACGAGGTGGCGGAGGGAAAGACGCCAGGAAAAAGAAAAAAAAAACAATACACAACAAAACAGACAGGAGGGAGACGAGGAGAGAGGCACACAGACACCAGGTGAGAGACAGAGACACGGACAGACAGCGAGATGCACAGAGAGACCTAGGGAAAAAAGAGATACTGAAAGAGGCAGAGATGGTCAGAGACAAAGAGACATCTGAGAAAGGCAAAGACAGACAGAGAGAGAGAGAGAGAAACCAAGAGAAACAGAGATGCAGTGAGCCACGCAGAGAACAGAGACAGACAGGGACAGACGGATGCAGGTGGAGACAGAGACAGAGAAGGAGGGCAGTCAGAGCGTGGAGAGACACCCAGGGAGAGAGAAACAGGAAGAGACAGCCACACCCCTGTAATCAGCTTGTCCTTGGTCCGATGAGCCCTGATTAGGGGGTGGGGGCAGGGAACCGCTCCATCTGCTGCTGCCTCTGCTGGGCCCCCAATCTGTCCAGAGGAGGGCACCCCCTCCCATGTGCACACGGGCTCACTGTGGCCATCGCCGTCCCTGCTACCCAAGGTCTTTGCCATCTTCGCCTTTGCCACTTGCGGCAGCTACAGTGGGGAGCTCCGGCTGAGCGTGGAGTGTGCCAACAAGACGGAGAGTGACCTCAGCATCGAGGTTGAATTTGAGTACCCTTTCAGGTGTGACTCCTCTCTGGGATCCCAATTGACGTGAGAGAAGCAGGGGTGGGGTGGGATGTGCCAGAACCTCTTCCCCCCGGGGCCCCTGCCCAGCCCCCACCTCAAGAGGCCACATCCACTTGGATCACCGCTGGTGCGCTGAACACCTGCCTTGTACCTGGCACTGCTCTGGATATCTGGGACCATTTAATAAGCAAGACAGGCATATATATATATATATATATATATATATATACAGCAGGTGCTCAGGTAATGTTAGCCAATATTATTTGATCTCCATTCATGCATGCATTCCATACACATTTTTTGAGAACTTGTTCTATGCCAGGTACTGCACAAAGTATTAGGGACATAAAGGTGACTCAAACAGACCAAACTCCCTACCCTGCATGATAACAAATGCACGAATTAAGAAGATAATTGCAAGATTGAGAGAAATTCAAGGAGGGGCTCCTCATGCAGTTTCCTATACAGGGTAATGATAGGGCAGTGGTTAGGTTCAGGAGCTGATGAAAGCCCCCTGGACAACTGTGATGCTCACTGAGCTCACACCGGGTGCTGGGCGCTAGCTGCACGAGAGTGCGCACAGGCTGGTGTGACCACTACGTCCCAGGGCACAGAGAGACAGAGCCACAGACAGTTTCAGGAGAGGCATCTAAGGCCCCTCCACTACTTACCCAAGTCACAGAACTATACTGGCTCTCAACTTCCTCATCTGTGGAAGGGGCTAATGAGACCCACTTCACAGGGTGGTGGTGAGTATTAAATGAGCTACTAGTTGGCAGGTGTTTGCCACAGGGCCTGGAACAATGATGGCAAGAAGAAAAGGCCTCAGTAAAGTGTGTCCTGTGATGGAGAGGAGCAGCCAGGGATCCCCACCACCACCACAACCCCCTCCCCAGGTCATAAAAGCCAGCAAGAAAACAGTTTGGGGTAGCGTGGGGGCACTGCTTGGGAAGCCACAGGACCACAGAAATCCCCTGGAGACTGCTCCCTCCCCTGTGCCTCCCACGCCTAAGACTCAGGTCCTGAGGCTCTGCTGTCTACCCACCCTAGTCCCCCTAATCAGTACCCGCCTCCTGCCTTGCCTCTCATTCCTCCTGGGACAAGCCCTTCTCCCTGCCCAGCCCCCTAGAAACACGGACTCTCAAACCCAGATGCAACTGCTCGCTGCAGCACTTGGCAGCTGTACAGTTTTAGACGGGTAATTTAACCTCACTGAGCCTCTGTTCATCTGTCAAATGGGTGCAACAATGCTCACTTTAGAGAAGCGCTGCGGGGGTGTCATTAAATTAGGCGAACTAAGTAAAGTGTTTAGCGTAAGCTCTCTCTCAGGACCTTGGCTACACAAGGCCACAGAGAAACCATGCTCCAATCCTTTGCCCCCACCCTGCCATATGTTCTCCCTACAACCCTCCCCTCCATCACACCACAGGAAAGGCCTTGGTCTCAAGATACTGTCCCATCTGTTCCTACACACACACACACACACACACACACACACACATCCTGTTCCAAGATCCCTCAACTCTCTTTTCTGTCTCTTCCTAGTGGTTAGGTCCTCCTCTGCTATGCATACATTTTTTTTAAAAGATTTATTTATTTATTTGAAAGTCAGAGTTACACAGAGAGAGAAGGAGAGACAGAGAAAGAGAGGTCTTCCATCTGCTGGTTCACTCCCCAAATGGCCGCAACGGCCGGAGCTGAACCAATCTGGAGCCAGGAGCTTCTTCCAGGTCTCCCACGCAGGTGCAGGGGCCAAGGACTTGGGCCATCCTCCAATGCTTTCCCAGGCCATAGCAGAGAGCTGGATCGGAAGTGGAGCAGCCGGGACTTGAACTGGCGCCCATGTGGGATGCTAGCACTGCAGGCAGTGGCTTTACTTGCTATGCCACAGCGCCGGCCCCTGTGCATATGTTTTTTTCCCCCTCTCAAGTACCTGGCGTGGGGTAAAGAGACGAGTCAGCACAATGTAGGGGAGAAACAGTTCTCAGATCCCAACTCTGCCATTCACCCACCAGCTGGGAACTCCAGGCAAGCTAATACTCTGCTCTGAGCCTCTGTTTCTCCTCTGAGCAAACCTTTCTTGAGCACCTACATGCCAGCGCTCTTCCAGGCCCTGAGGATACAGCAGTGAACAAAACAGAGCCGGGGGGAAGACCCTACCTTCTTGTAGTTTCAGCCAAAAAATGACAAGGAGAAAGCAGCCGAGGATGGTCTGAGTGCCCAAGCTTATTGCCACCGACATGGGAGGTCCAGGCTGGAGCAAGGAAGGAGTCTGAGTGACTGACAGTTTAAATCGTGAAACCAGGGAAGGCTTCACTGGGGAGGTGACAGTTGAAAGCTTGAAGGAGATGAGGGAGTCAGACATGAATATATCTAGGGGAAGAGCATCCCTAGCCAAGGGACTAACCAGTGCCAAGGTCCTGGGGTGGAAAGGTGCCTGGTGAGACCTAAGAAAACCCAAGAGACCAGAATGCCTGGTTTGGTGTGAGGGCTGAATAACACCCATCTCACCAGGGTACGTGGAGCAATGAGGCAATGTGACTGGTACACAGCAGGTGCTCTGTGAGGGGCCATTTTCTCCTCCTCCTGGGACCTCATCAGAATCTGGGAGACTCATGTCTGGCAGCAGGGGAGGGGGATCTTTGGGGCTGGGCCATACCTGTCCACCTGTGTCTGTAGGCTGCACCAAGTGTACTTCGATGCACCCACCTGCCGAGGAGGCACCACCAAGATCTTCCTCGTGGGAGACTACTCGTCATCGGCTGAATTCTTCGTCACCGTGGCCGTGTTTGCCTTCCTCTATTCCATGGGGGCTCTGGCCACCTACATCTTCCTGCAGAACAAGTACCGAGAGAACAACAAGGGGCCCATGCTGGTGAGTGTGACCACAGAGATACGGCGCCTGGGGGACATTCAGGCATGCAGCCACCCTAACAGCCACCCACGGCCCTGTGGTGGCGCCAGCGGCTGGGTCCACACTGGACGCAGCAGGGACCTGGGGTCACAGAGGCCACAGGGACAGACTCACAGCCCATACAGAATCCCAGACAGGCCTACGCTTGTGAACCTGGCAATTCTCACCCAACCACGCAGTCTAGATCCAAGGAAGAGCAGGCAGAGGTTCACTGGGACAATCAATCACACACATCACCTCCTCCCAGACATACAATGACACCAATTCCCATGGGCGGATGCGAGTGGGAAGACACACCGCTTTCCACAAATTCGGAAACCGTCCCACGGGGCTTCTCCCACGACAGCTGCACCCACATATTGCAATCACACGCCCACACCCCACATCCTCTACGTTGCAAGCTGGCAGGGCCACCTTCAGGTAAAGTCAGGGGAGACACAGGCCTGTTCTGGGGTGGGGCGGGGCGGGGTGCGGGGGGGACCCTCCTCCCAAGAAAGCCTGTGCTGTGAGGAGTGATCAGTGGACAGCTGCCCACTCATACTGCTGCCTTCATCACCCTGCCTGTTCTAGGACTTTCTGGCCACGGCAGTGTTCGCCTTCATGTGGTTAGTGAGCTCATCGGCATGGGCCAAGGGTCTGTCAGACGTGAAGATGGCCACGGACCCAGAGAACATCATCAAGGAGATGTCCATGTGCCGCCAGACAGGGAACACGTGCAAGGAGCTGAGAGACCCTGTGACCTCCGGGCTCAACACCTCGGTGGTAAGCCCTGGGAAGCTGGCCGGGCTGCCTGGAGGAGGGAAGCTGGGGAAATCGCAGTCTGGCAGGGGGAGTGGGAGAGAAAGAGAGAATATGAAAGGAGAATCGGGAGATCCAAGGGGACTTCCTGGAGAAGGCATGCCAACACCAGAGCATTGAAGGATGAGACAGCATTTGTTAATCACTGTACCTCCGGGCTCAACACCTCGGTGGTAAGCCCTGGGAAGCTGGCCGGGCTGCCTGGAGGAGGGAAGCTGGGGAAATCGCAGTCTGGCAGGGGGAGTGGGAGAGAGAGAATATGAAAGGAGAATCGGGAGATCCAAGGGGACTTCCTGGAGAAGGCATGCCAACACCAGAGCATTGAAGGATGAGACAGCATTTGTTAATCACTGTAACACCACAAACAGGTCCCCCAGGGGACAACATGAGGCCTTCTCTGTAATTGGGCTTGGGACACCTGGATCCGAGATCCAGCCTTAGTGGTGTGTCCTCTCTAGCAACTCAGTAGCCTCTGGCACCTCAGCCTCCTCCTGTGCAACATGAAAGAATAACCTGGACGCCCCCTACTGGCTAGAGTCAGACTCTCTGCGCTCAGGTCCCCGACTCTGCTGTCTCCAAGTTCTGTGACCTGAAACTAGGCACTCAGCCTTTTTGGGGATTCAGCTTGAAGACCTAATCATGGCCCTGCCTCCAAGTTGAGTATTTAGTAAGCAATTAACATACAGCACACGAAGTGCCCAGAAAAGGGCCGGGCACCAGGTAAGTCCTGTACAGATGCTCCTGTTTCCTGTCTTACTATGCTGGCAGCTTAGCCTGGCAGGGCCACAGTGTAAGATGGAGACATTAACTCCTGCCTCAAAACTGATTTTAAATGCACAACATGTAAAGTGCCTAGAAGAGAGTGTAGCATAAAAGGCAAAAGGCAGAGAGAGCGTTTGGGGTTTTAATAAATATTTTACATAAGTTCCACGTACGGAAATCTTTAGAAGTACCTATATATTTTCTACATGTGAACTTATACATATATTTGTATGTACATATGTGTGTATGTGTGTTAGTGATATATGTAGTAAAATGTATGTTTAGTTTGCCACATTACAAACTTAAATTTATTATGTTTTATCCATGTATAAACGTGTTATGTAGGTAATACCTATATATGCAGATTACTCGTGTATGTTATACTGTTGGCTCTCAACATCCCCAGGAATCTGAATTCTAACTCGCTCTCCCAAAGATGCTTTTCCCGCACACTGACGTTCACGCTCTGGGATTCAGGGGTCTAAGAGCCCTTCGGGAGCCCACGGATTCAGGCGCGAAGTGCCCATGACTAAGCGGGGGGGAGGGGGGGCTCGACGTCCCCTGGGATCGCCCAGCAATGGGCAGGGGACGACAGCCAGCCCTTGTCTCCCTGCAGGTGTTTGGCTTCTTGAATCTGGTGCTCTGGGTCGGCAACCTGTGGTTCGTGTTCAAGGAGACAGGCTGGGCAGCTCCATTCCTGCGCGCGCCTCCCGGCGCCCCTGAGAAGCAACCCGCACCCGGGGATGCCTATGGCGATGCAGGCTACGGTCAGGGCCCCGGCGGGTACGGGCCCCAGGACTCCTACGGGCCCCAGGGCGGATACCAACCCGACTACGGGCAGCCAGCCGGCGGCGGTGGCGGTGGCTACGGGCCTCAGGGCGATTATGGGCAGCAAGGCTACGGCCCACAGGGTGCGCCCACCTCTTTCTCCAATCAGATGTAATCTGGTGAGTGACGGGCGGGCAGTGTGGCCAAGGAGGGTACATGAAAGGAGATGGGCGGGCCAACGAACCAATAAGAGTCAGGGGCCAGCGATATGTAGGATGTTTGCTGGGCAAGTAAAGGCCGGTGTTTGTAGGCGCTGAGAGGCGGGGCTACATGCGAAAAGAGTGAAAAACTAGCCAATGAATGGGGAGAAGGTGAACGGGGCCTGGAGATGGGCAGGATGAAGAACCAATCGGAAGGGAGGTAGAAGTGCAGCTCTGCGGAAAGGCGGGGAAGAAGTGGGCAGAGCAACCAATGACAAGAAGGACTAGCGGGGGGACTTGCGCAGTGGAGAATCAGCGGAGCCCCCGCAGGGAAGAGAAGGTGGGTCTCAGAAGTGACGACAAGCCAATAGGGTGGTAAATCCAATAGATGGGGCGGGTAAATGGGCGTGAGCCTTGAAGGTCAGACGAGCTCACCAATCCGGGAGGAGACGATAGATCTGCCGCCTCTCCCCAATCCTCCAGGTGAGGGAGGTGGTGTGGAATTTCAAGAGAGGAAAAGGGGCGCAGCGGGGCCTTGGAATGACTTGCCGGTCCTCTTGGTGGGACCTAAAAGAGGAGCGATTTCCCTCAGAGAAGGCTAGAACAGGCAAGAATGGCGACGCACGCGGGGAGGTAGCTTCTGGCCCTGAGTTAGACGAAATGGAAGGGGCGCGGGGAGGGGGCGGGGTTGTTAAGCATCCCACTGATAATTCATCAACATATTCTGTTGGCTCTACCTTCAGAATATTTCCATGATCTTCCCACTTCTCCCTGCCATCACCCAGGGACCATTTCGCAGGGTTCCACCCCCACTCCCAGTCTGCTCTACTCACAGAGTCCGGAGGGATTCTGTTAAATCCGAAATTAGGCCACGGCCCTCCTGTGCTCAGAACTCTGCCGTGACTCCCATCTCACTCAATTAAAAGCCAAAGCTTCACTATGGTCACATTTATCCCCATCCACCAACACACACACATACACACACCCTTCTCTGAGCTCCCCTCCTACCACCCACCCCCTACTCACTGTGATTCAACCACAGTCCAACGACCTCAGGGCCTTTGGACTCGCTCGCCCTCTGTAGTTTTACACCCACACACACTGATGACATTACCTAGCCAGCTCCTTTTCCCCCTTTTGGTCACAGACCCTATCTAGAACAAGTCCCCTTGTTATCTCTCTCATAGTACCCTGTGCTTTTCTTTATCACAACCTGTAATTAGTAGTGTACATGTGTATTGATCATCTCTTCCACTAGACCATGACTTAGCCATGCTGCCCAGACATCACTTAGAGCACTCTTAGTGTTAAGAAACTTATGAGGCCGGCGCGGCTCAGTAGGCTAATCCTCCACCTTGTAGCACTGGCACACCGGGTTCTAGTCCCAGTCGCGGCGCCGGATTCTGTCCCGGTTGCTCCTCTTCCAGGCCAGCTCTCTGCTGTGGCCCGGGAGTGCAGTGGAGGATGGCCCAAGTGCTTGGGCCCTGAACCCCATGCGAGACCAGGATAAGCACCTGGCTCCTGCCTTCGGATTAGCGCGGTGCGTCGGCCGCAGCGTGCTGGCCGCAGTGGCCATTGGAGGGTGAACCCACGGCAAAGGAAGACCTTTCTCTCTGTCTCTCTCTCTCACTGTCCACTCTGCCTGTCAAAAAAAAGAAACTTGATTGAGTAAAAGAAATAGAATCCTCTGGGATCCCAGGGCCTGCCTTTCTGACATCCCCTCCCTAGCACTCTGCCCCCTTGCTTACGCCACTTTTTCTTTCCATTTCACTTATCATCACCTTGTGACACTAGACAGACCCCCCACACACACAAAGGAAGCTCTAAAAAGACAAGGCTCTATTTTTGTGCAATATAATTTATCACCACTGGCTAGAACATTCATTAATTTTTTTTTTCTTGACTGGTGGAGGGAAACCATCATGGTTTTGATACCTAATCCAGTGGGGGCAAGGTCAGGGCTATCTTCACAGTAGGGTCAGCCAGGATGAAGCTGGCTCTAAGACTATGTGAGAAGAAAGAAAAAGAAAAAACAAGGAGGAGGGTAAAGGCGGGGAGCCCAACCCTTGTCTGAGAGCACCAGCTTTCTGGACCCCCTCTCCTTTCTGTGTCTTTTGTCTCTACAGGTCAGTGCAGCCCGGGAGGACCCCATGGGTGGGCAAGAGCTCAGGAGAAGGCCTGCCCCCCTTCCCAACCCTACACCCTAGGTCTCCAGCCCTCACACCAGGAGACCCTGTCGTTGCTGTTTATATATATATATATTATATATATTATATATAAATATCTATTTATCTGTCTGAGCTCTGCCCTCACCCACTGCCCTCATGCACTAAGGGCCCAGTCTTGAGTGGCCCCATTTCTTACCCCTGCCCCTGCATCCTCTGGCCCCTCTCTGTTCCCCCAGCCCTGTCTCCTGAGGCTTGGGGGCTCTGAAGGGGGGACAGGGAGGGACCAGACCTCGGCTGTGTGGGGAGGGCGGACATGGCTTCAGACTCTCCCCCCTCTCCTTCCCCTCCTCCCAACTCTGGCCTTGGTTCCTCCAGCAATGACTGAACAGAGGCCATTAGGGGAAATTCCACCCAAGGGTGACTGGTGGGGGGGGGGCTTGAGACGGAGCAGACAGCTTGGGACCCAAGGTGGTCTTGGAGGGGAGCTCTGGAGTGGAGGGGACTAGTCAGCAAGGGAGTTGGGTTCCAGACATACTGGACCTGGAGTGTAAAGACATTCTGGTGGGCTTGGAAGGCAGCAGAGGGCGTGGGTCTGGAGAGGGCGGGGCTAGAAGTAGGGCAGAGGGTGGGCTCCAGAGTGGACATCATTTCCCAGTAGGACAGAGATGTGACTTGGGGTGTGGGGACAAGGTTTGGAAGACCGCGAAGGGCCTGGCTCTGGGAGCCAGGCTTGAAGCAGGCGGTGGAGAGGCTCCAGGGTGAGCAGGTCTTGGATTGGGACCAGAGTCGATGGGAGGGGCGTGGTTTGGAACATTCAGGCAACTGAGCTTGAAGTGAGATGTAGGAATGGGCCCAAGCTTGGGGTGAGGGCCTGGTCAGGATTCCAGATGGGGCAGGGCTTATAGTGGGGCATGCGTGGTGGCTTTAAAAGGGGTCAGCCCCGCCCCAACGGGGCAGTGAAGGAAACCTCTTAAAGGGACCAGTTTGGGCAGTGGGGCGGGGGTCGGGGGGACATGGTTAGGAGCTGCGGAATGAGTTTGTTAGGGACTGGGGAGAATGCCCCTGGCCGAGGTGGTTTGGAGACCGCGGGGTGAGATCCAGAGAAAAGCACCCCCACCCCCTAGCCGAGACAGCTAGGTAATCAGAGGACAGAGCCAATGGGTCCGTGGGGCTGGCCCACCCCTCTCCCCCCTCTCCTGCCCCCTCCCTTCCTCCACACCCCTCCCTGTCCCGTCCTGGGGTGGTCGGAGGCCCGGTCTGGAGCCCCGTTCCTGCACCCTCTGCTGTGTCTGTGATGTCGGTAGTGCCTGTGATCGTGTGTTGCCATTTTGTCTGGCTGTGGCCCCTCCCCCCTTCCCTCCAGACCCCCCCCCTTTCCCGCGCCCTGCGGTATTGTTTGAAGACCCCCTCCCTGAGGAAGAACAAATATGATTAATTCTCCTCCCCCAAATAAACTCCTCAACCACCTAGTCCACCCGGCTCTACTTTCGCGGTGTGTCTTTTTTGGGGAGAAGGGAAAGGGGCCAGAGGACAGATGGGATAGAAGAGACAAGAGAAAGCGCCGCCTGCAACCTGCTGAACGGGGTTCAGGTCGCCGCGCCGCGCCGTTTTGAGTCCCGCCGACAGCCGGTGACAGCCAAGAGCCGCATCCTCTTGTGAAGCCTCCCTGCCCCGGACCCTCCTAAGTCACGCTCCGACGAGTGCTCCTCGTCCCAGCTGCCGACCACTGAATGCCGGGTCTTTCTGGGGTTTGCGTCTAAAAGTCTAGTCCCTTAGCCACGCCCCCTTCCCAGCCCCTGAGACACCCTCAAATCCCCCCCTATTGCTTCGCAGGGAAAGTTCAGCCTACCCCAGCCCCTCGGTGTTACTCAATCCTGCTGTCCCCATTCCCTTGCTTCCGCCCCAACAGGATAACCGGGAGGGCTGCTAGGTGCGGGGGACCGGGCGCCAGGGTGACTCCTTAGTTCATTAATGTATTCATTCTCTTTTACCACTCCCCAGCTCCTCCCTGGGGCAAGGAGGGCCGGAAAGTGACCAGGTGGTGTGTAATAGGGGCAGAGGGAGGTCGCTGGCTCACTTGATGAAAGGCCTGGCTAACCGCCGCCGCCTCCGTGCCTAATTAGAGACCCCGGCCCGGCGCCTGAGTTCTGATTGCGGGCGCTGGACCCCCTCCTCCCAGCCCCGAGGCACAGCGCAGCCCAAGAGCGCAAAACAGAGACTCCCGGCTCGGGGACTGAGCTCAGGAAAGGGGCTATCTAATTGGAGAGAGCAAAATGGGGCAGAGGAGGGAAGACTTCGAGATCGATCTGCTTTTCTGGTCTTAGGGGGCATGAAGGCTGGACCCGTAAGGATGGAGAGGGAGCGTGGAAGAAGGTCTTGGAACTTGTCCAGTGACTTCAGCTCCCTCCCCATAAATCTCAAGTAATCCTGGCCCTCTGTGGATCTAGCTCTTTGGTGGGGGCGAGAGCACCAGCTGGGCCTAAGGGTGAGACTGGGTACTGCAGCCATTCATGGGGGAGGGGGGGAGGAAGAGACCCTTGGAAACTCACCAGTGCGGAAGACCAAAGAGGTGGCTTTAACCCGTTTCCCAAATAAGCATCCAAGATAAATCCACATGAAGCCTCCACACAAACACCCCAGCGCGCCACCCCTTCCAAGTCAGGTCTCCACCTCCAAGTCCCCCCGCCCTCCTCCACAACAGAACAGCCAAGCCCTAGAATGTCCCGGGAGAGGCCACGGGGCACACGGGGGTTCTAGAAGCCTTGTCTTCCGACGCCCAGCCCTGACGCGGGCCAGGAAGGCAGAGGGCTTTCCTGCAAAGGCGCTCCCCAGCTGCGCGTGGCTCACCTCTAGGCAGGGGGCGCCTCGGCCGCAGGGAGACACGGATCCAGGGGCGGGCTCTGCGGGGCGCGCTCCTCCCACGCCGGTGTCGGGTTTACGGAACACAGCTCCCAGGCCGGACGCGCGGTGGCCTGACGGCCGCGAGGATTCCATTCGCCCGACCCGGCCCGGCTTGACCCTGCCCGGGCGCGCCATGTTCGCGCGTGGGTCTCGGAGGCGCCGATCGGGGCGTGCGGTGAGCTGGACTCAGGGCAAGGGGTGTTGGGGGGGGGCGCAGTCAGGGTTCACTGAGGCCCAAACAAGGGGGCAGAACAAGGAGTAGCGAGTAGGAGTCCCACAGAGGATCCGTGAGCCTTCAGCCCCTGCCTTCCCACACCTGGGCACCAGGGCTGTTGCAGGCATATGGGTGAAGAACTGTGTAGAGCTAGTGGCCCACGCTCCCTAATCCATTCTCCACACGCCAGCTCACTTCTCCTGGGAATTATGGGAGGGGATTCCGGGGGCCAACAGAGTGGGTCCTGGGGTCTTGGGTCGAAAGGGACTTCGTGAACTTCCGAGGGAAACGGGACCATACCTTGGGGAATGTGGAGTGAGGGATTGGGTCCCGAGGTGCCCCAACGCTTAGGGCTTTAGGGGAACAAGGCTTCCAGGCTTGCACGGGAGCCAAGTGGCATTTGATTTCCTAGATAGGAGGGGGCTTCTCTGACCGGGAAAGCGGGGTCTGGGTTTGGTAGTGAAGAGGCGTGGATAGTCCTAGGATATGAAGGGTCAAAGCCAAAGTTTCTTGGGGTGAAGATTCCTAAATGGAGCAGGGGCCTCCTGAGACCCTGGGAGGGGATCCCCAATTCCTTGGGAATGAGAGGTGAGGCCAGGGTTTGGGGGAAGGGGTCCTGATTTTCCGAAAGGAGGAGAGGGCAGGGGATCCTGAGGAAGAATAGGGGGTCTCAGGCTCCTGCCTTGTGGACTTGGAGTGCTGCTGGCCTCCTGGCTGGAGAAGGGGCTCAGATGAAACCGGGAAGGAGATGCCAAGACGAGGGACTGTGGGGTCTGGTGGGCAAAGCCCCTGAATTCTGGAGCCTGGAGGAGTCTGTGGCTCGGGGGAGAGAGGTGTCCAAGACAGGCCGGAGGGAGGGGAATTCCCTGAAGGGGGGCATACAAGGAGGTGGCCTCAGCTGCCCCACCTCTGCTCGATTGTGGCCCCCTCCCCCGCGATCCAGGCGCTGTCCCAGCCTGCCCAGCGCTGCCCTAGTGGGACAGGCCCCAGCGTGCGGTCGCGGGCTTGGGAGTGGAGAGGCAGGCGTTGACTTCTCCCTCGCCGTTCCTGAGCCTCGCCCGGCCCTTCATCTGCACCCCGCCCACTACAGCCTCCTGAGGCAGAAGACCCGGACCGGGGCCAGCCCTGCAACTCCTGCCGAGAGCAGTGCCCCGGCTTTCTGCTGCATGGCTGGAGGTAAGTGACCCCAGCACACACACCCGGCCCCAGGGCCTCAGTCCTTGCCAGAGCCCCACCTTCAAGGGACCCCCCCCCCAAGCTTAGGCCACGCCCCCAGGATTGAGTTCCGCCCACAGACCGTTCAGTAGGGCCGCCTCACGCTCAGATTCAGAGTCCCGCCCCCCGACTCATTTCCAAGATCCCAGTTCCCAGGAGCGCGCCACCCTCCGCAGCCTGCGCCCCCAGAACTGTTCTGCGTGAGCCTCTGAGTTCCGTTCCTCGGAAGATGCTACGTCCCAAGCTCTGAGCACCACCCACCGACCTCAGACTCTCTCTTAGGCTCAGAACGCCTCTCCTCCTACTGGAGCCCTGTACCCAGAAAATCTCATGAAGTACTACAGACAGAGCCCACAGCCCCAGAGTCAGGCCGGACCCACAGGCTCACAGGCCCGCCCACCCACATGTTCAGAGCCCCATCACAGGCTACAGGCCTGCCTATGGGGAAGATTTCCCTGCAAACTGAGTCTCAGAGCCCCACACCTACCTCGGGGACATCCGGGCTCTCAGCTCCACCCCCAGTTCAGAGTCCCATTCTTTGTCCCCAGTCTTTTTTTTTTTTTTAAGAATATTTATGTGTTTATTTGAAAGTCAGAGTTACAGAGGAGAGGCAGAGGCAGAGAGAGGGGGCCAGGCCGCAGCCAGGAGCCAGGAGCTTCTTTTGGGTCTCCCACGTGGGTGACAGGGGCCCAACAAATTGGGCCATCTTCAGCTGCTTTTCCCAGGTGCATTAGCAGGGAACTGGATTGGAAGTGGAGCAGCCGGGACTCAAACCAGCACCCATATGGGATGCTGGCACTATCGGTGGTGGCTTTACCCGCTACGCCACAGTGCCGGCCCCTGTCCCCAGTCTTAGCAGCCCTCAGCTGGAATCTGAGCCTTTCACAGCCAACGCCATACTCCCCCTTGTCCTGTCCACAGCCAGACCCTGGCTCATAGCTCCACCTGTTGTCAGTCCGGTCCCCTGCCCCAAAGCCCTTAGGAGATGGTGATAATGGGCGAGTCCCAGCCCCTGAGTTGGAAGTGGACTGCTCAGGGGTCAGGGTGGGCAGCTCTTTACTAACTGACCCTCACGCTGCCCCCCCCCAGAAAGATCTGCCAGCACTGCAAATGCCCGCGGGAGGAGCACGCAGTGCGCGCCGTGCCTGTGGACCTGGAACGCATCATGTGTCGGCTCATCTCTGACTTCCAGCGCCACTCCATCTCGGACGATGACTCAGGCTGTGCATCAGAGGAGTATGCCTGGGTACCCCCGGGCCTGAAGCCTGAGCAGGTGACCAGAGGCCAACCACTACTCTTGCTCTCCTGTGGGTGCCTGCGCGCGCTCACACACACACACACACATTCAGTTGGGAGCCTGTTTCTGCAGCAGTGCTAGCTAGAGTGTGTAGTCACAACTGAGGGTGTCCTTGCTCTGTGATGGGGGGTCGCCCGCCCCCCCCCCGCACCTACACACCTCACAAGGACCCCTGAGCGGTCCACTAGAGGACTTCCTCAGTCTCTTCACCCCACTCTTCTTCTACCCTTTGCCCCAGCACTTCATTGGCCAATCTTCCTGGATTGATTCCCTCCACCACTAGATAGCTGGCACCTATCGTGTGACAGTGTTCTAGGCACCAAGGACATGGCCGAGAAGAGAACACAAAATACCATATCCTCCCAGATGGAGGTTAGCTTCCTGGAAGGAGAACCAGCCCATAAACACACCTGCAAAATATACAGGCATTCCTCAGTGTTGTTAAGGGTGTTGATTCTGGGACTCCCACAGATACTAAAATTCGAGAATGTTCGAAGTCCTTTTTTTTTTTTTTTTTTTTTTTGACAGGTAGAGTTATAGACAGTGAGAGAGAGAGGCAGGTCTTCTTTCCTTTGGTTCATTCCCCAAATGGCCGCTACGGCCGGCGCTGCGCCAACCCGAAGCCAGGAGCCAGGAGCTTCTTTCTGATCTCTCATGCGGGTGCAGGGCCCAAGCACTTGGGCCATCCTTCACTGCCCTTCCCGGGCCACAGCAGAGAGCTGGACTGGAAGAGGGGCAGCCGGGACTAGAACCCGGCGTCCATATGGGATGCCAGAGGCACAGGCGGAGGATTAACCAAGTGAACCATGGTGCCGGACCCCCGAAGTCCTTATATACAATGGTGTTGTCTTAGCGTAGAACCTACACATCCTCCCATATGCATAAAGTCATCTCTGGGTCGCTTATAATACCTAATACAGCGTAAATGCCATGTAAGTCATTGTGATGCTGTAGTGTTTAAGGAATGATGATAAGAAAGCATCTGAATGTGTTAAGTGCAGCTGCACATTGCTTTCAAATCTCTTTGGTCTGTCATTGGTTGAATCCACACAGACAGAACCCATGGATACAGAGGGCCAATTCTGTGTGTCCAGTGATGTAAGGACTATGCAATAAAAAGCAGGGAGAGAAGTGGAGGGAGAGAAGTGGAGAGAGAGAGAGAGAGAGAGAGAGAGAGAGAGAGAGAGAGAGAGAGAGAGAGAGAGAGAGAGCGCGCGAGAGCGAGCGCCTAGGTAAGCCTCAGTGAGAATTCAACATTTGAGCTGCCTTAAAGGAGGTGAAGAGGTGAGTCTCACAGGTGTCTGAGGTTAGGTCCATCCCAGGCAAGGAACACAGCTGCCGCCAAAGTCCTGAGGCAGGAGTGAGCTTGGCCTGTATGTATGAGAAACAACGAGGAGGCTAGGGCCACTGGCGCAGAGTGAGTGCAGGGAGGGCAGTTGGAGGTGAACTTAAGCAGGTGCCAGGGGCCGTGAAGAAGAGTTTCACCTTGACTCTGGATGAAGGGGAAGCCACAAGAGGGTTGTGAGCTGAGGAAGGATGTGATTTGTCTTGCGGTTTAGCAGGACCCCCTGGCTGCAGAGTGTTGGGCAGCCTTGGGAGTGGTGGACACAGAGGTGCTAGTGAGGAGGCGGCCACTGCCATTGTCCCATTGGCCGAGGACAGTGTTGGCAGTGGAAATAGTGAGTCCAGTCCTGGGTACTTTTGGAAAGTAGAGCTGAGCTTAGGTGATTTGCTTGTGAGGGTGAGAGGGAGCGGAGAGAAAGACAACCCCCTAAATGAGAAGCTTCGCTGGCATGGGGTCCGGCCAAGGCAGGGGCAAGATTGAGGAGTAGGAGCGTTGAGTTTGGTTTTGGCCATCTGAAGTTTGAGACACCTAAGTGGCCACGTGGCCTAAAACTCAGGGACAAAGTCAGAGGGCAAGAGGTAGGTGACCCAAGCCCATAGGTGACATTTACAGCCATGAGAGTGGATGCAATTCCCAAGGGAGTGAATGGAGACATAAGCAAGAGGAGCAAGGATTGAGTCCCAAGACACCGCCGCCCCCCCCCCGCCTGCCACACACACACACACACACACACACATTTAGGGGTCAGCTAGTTGAAGAGAAACCAAAAGCACAGAAAAAAGGGAGCCCTCAATAAGGTGGGAGGGAAACTGGGACCAAAGGAAGTCAAAGCCAAAGGAAGAAAGTGTTTCCGGGCAGAGGGCGTGACCAGCAGGGTGCTGGGCAACTGATGGGTCAAGTCCAACGAGGACCCAACAATGACTTTAACAATGCAGACATCCAGTGACCTTGACAGTTTTGAAGGAAGTTCAGGGGAGGGGGGTGGAGGAAGCTTGCTGGAATAGGCTCTAGAGAGACCGGGAGGGGAGGAAGTGGCGTGCGCATGCGCGTGCGTGCATGCGTGCTCTCACATTGTTTCTGAGGCTTTGCTATAAAGAGGAGAAAAGCAGAGCCGGGCTGGAGAGGGAAGTGGGGTCCAGGCGTGAGGGAACCCTTGGCATGTTGTAGAGCAGAGAGGAATCATCTGGCCTTTGCGAAGGAGACGTGGGGCAGTCAGGAGAAGTTCCCTTCAAAGGACTTGAAATTTCTTGGAGAGGTCGGGCCCTACTCACCCCTAATCTCCATTATTCTCTCCCACCCGCCATGTCCTCCCAGGTATACCAGTTTTTCAGCTGCCTCCCAGAGGACAAGGTCCCTTATGTCAACAGTCCCGGGGAGAAATACAGGATCAAGCAGCTGCTGCACCAGCTGCCCCCCCACGACAGTGAGGTGAGCAGAGAAGACAGCAAGGGGACACCGGGTACCGGGCACAGCCTGCGCAGGAGCAGAGCAGTGGGAAAGAAACGGCCAGGGCTCAGAAGAGGAAAGCTGAGCCCAGGTGAGGTGAGAGGCACAGACAGACAGGGCCCATCAAGGGACAGTCCTTGGCAAAGCCACAGGTAGACCTTGGAAGGAGAGGTAAGAGGGAGAGGGAGGTTCTTGGGCAGATGTGCCATCAACGCACAGGCCTAGAAGTAAACTTTAAAAAAAAAAAGATTTATTTATCTGAGAAGCTGAGTGACAGAGTGAGAAAGAGATAGAGATTTTCCATCTGCTGATTCACTCCCCAGATGGCTGCAACTGGCCAAAGCCCAGGAGGCTGGAACTCCATCCAAGTCTCCCGCAAGGGTGGCAGGGGCCCAATCACTTGGGCCCTCTGCCTCTACTTTCCCAGGCGCATTAGCAGGGAGCTGCATGGGAAGCAGAGCAGCTGGAATGCCAACTGGCACTCTGATATGGGATGCCAGCATGGCGAGCGGCAGCCCCCTGTAGCAGTCAACATTTTGAGTGTGGGCGAATACTGGAAGACAGGCATCAAGGGGGGACGGGGGAGGAACCTGGAAAACCGCTGCTCCTGCTCCCCTGCCCCTAACCCAGGCACAGTACTGCACAGCACTAGAGGAGGATGAGAAGAAAGAGCTGAGAGCCTTCAGCCAGCAACGGAAGCGAGAGAATTTGGGGCGTGGTACCGTGCGCATGTTCCCAGTGACTATCACTGGGGCCATCTGCGAGGAGGTGAGCCATGGAAGACCTCAGTGAGTGAACATTGCCTTTGTGGCAAGTCCTGGGGAGGGGGAGGAAGACCCACCTCCCAGGCCTAGGAAGCTGAGGGCTGCCGCTTAAGCCCATGTGCCTTCTCTATGTGCAGTGCACGTGGAGGGAGGAGGGGGCTGGGGGCTGTCTCTCTGGTCCTCTCATGGCCAGGGTTTTTCCTTAAGAAGTGATCCATAGTAGCAGAGCCTGGCAGCAGGTGGAATTTGTCTCCAAGGCCCTCTCCATGGTGGGTGGGGCCTGTTAGGTAACTCCTGTTGTTAAGATGCCAGTGAGGGTGGTAACTGTCTCTATGGCTCCCTGGCCAGTCTCTGAGTCTTCCCCCCTCCCCTCCATAAGGGAAGTTTGCCTGTAAAGCCACCCAGATGGGTAGGGTCTCTATGGTTTGCCCTATGAGCAGGACCAGTGCCCCCTTCCTTCTTGGGTATAGGTGGGGCCTGTGTCAAAGGTATCCTGTAGAAAGGGCCCATCCCAAAGGCGTGCCAAGTGCGGTATCCATCCGAGCATCTTGGGGACTGGGAACGTCTCTCTGTCATCTGGCAGTGCGGGAAGCAGATTGGAGGCGGCGACATCGCAGTGTTTGCCAGCCGCGCAGGCCTGGGCGCCTGCTGGCACCCACAGTGCTTCGTGTGCACCACGTGCCGGGAGCTGCTCGTTGACCTCATCTACTTCTATCACGCTGGCAAGGTCTACTGTGGGCGCCACCATGCCGAACGCCTGCGCCCACGCTGCCAGGCCTGCGATGAGGTTTGTGCATTCTCTGCCCAGAGGAAGGAGTGGAGGGCGGGCAGGGGCAGGGGCAGGGGCAGGGGCTGGCCCTTCTGACAGCCACAGGTGGTCTGCACCCTCCAGATCATCTTCTCCCCAGAGTGCACAGAGGCTGAGGGCCGGCACTGGCACATGGGCCACTTTTGCTGCTTTGAATGTGAAACTTCGCTGGGAGGCCAGCGCTATGTCATGCGCCAGAGCCGCCCCCACTGCTGCACCTGCTATGAGGCCCGCCACGCCGAGTACTGCGATGCCTGTGGAGAGCACATTGGTGGGTGACCGTGCTGGGACTGCACAGAGGGGGGCATGCACAGCTGGGCCTCAGGCCCCATGATTATACCCTTTCTTTTAAGTCTCGCCCCAGCACCACAGGCCTGTACCCTTTCCTGTAAGTCCCACTTCCAAGGCCGCTGGCTATGCCATACCTCCTGACCCTCACCTGCACAACAGCTAGACCAGCCCTGAGAGCACCCTCTAATTCCCAGGCCCTTGGGCTGCCCTCTAAACAGGGCCTTTACTCCCCCCACCCCCCGCCAGAGCAATGCCCTATTCTCTTCTACTCCCCTCCACCAGCCTAGGTTACCCCCTCCCTTCCAGCTACACCCTGCCCTGTAAGACCCACTCCTGTCCCCACACCCTACCTTCTAAGCCCTGCACCCACCACCCAGGCCCTTTCTTCTGGTCCTGCCTTCCACTGCCTCACTCCACACCTGATGTCTGAGCCTGGCCCATGCCTCAGAGTCCCGCGACCACCCCCACCTTCTGCTTTCTCCAGAGAAGGGCCACATTCGGGAAAGGGGGAGGCCCCCAGAGTACCCTGCCTCAGTTTCCCCCCTTCGGTTCCCACAGGCCTGGACCAGGGCCAGATGGCTTATGAGGGTCAGCACTGGCATGCCTCAGACCGCTGCTTCTGCTGTAGTCGCTGCGGGCGGCCCCTGCTGGGTCGCCCCTTCCTGCCACGCCGTGGCCTAATCTTCTGCTCGCGAGCCTGCAGCCTTGGGGCCGAGCCTACAGCTCCGGGGCCAGGCCCCCGCAGCTGGAGCGAGGGCACGGTCACTGCACCGCTGGCAGCTGACACAGCCTCTTTCCCGGCTGCGGCGGAGGGGGCGTCTGAGACCTCCTCCAAAGGCACCTGTACCGAGTCCGCGCCCGGTAAGAGCCACACCCAGCCGCAGCCCCGCCCCCCGCCGCGGCCCTGGCCTTTTCCCAGCTGCAACCGGCGCCGCGCCCGCATCTCATCGCCAGCCTCTTCCCCCAAGCCCGCGCAGACCTAGTCGCCAGCCCAAACTACACCCACCTGGAGAGCGAGCCCTGATTCAGCCCGGTTTCTATGCTCGCCCTGTCCCCTACCTCAGCTTGTCCCTGCTTGAGTCCAACTTCCTCCCCCTTTCCTCCAACCCACCACCCTTCACCCTCTGCCCTTAGACCCCGCCTGCATTCTCTCGCAACCTGCTGTGGGCTCCAGCCTATGCCCCGCCCCCTCCCCTCCCAAACCGCTTCCCCATTCCCAGGCCACGCCCCAGACACCTATCCCGGCTTGCTCCACCCGTGCAGACTTCCTTCCCTCGCTGCCCCGCAACGTGCACTGGCCTCACGCTGCCCGCACTCCCCGTGCCCTGCCCCTGCTTCGCCACTGCTGCTCGCGGAAAGGCCTCCCCACGGGCGTCCCCGCGGGATGGGCGGCCCGCCGGCCAGCCGACACCCACACAGGCAGTCGGCCCGCCTCTCCTTGTCCAGCCGCAGGCCCGGAGGAGCCGTCCCGCTTTCTGAGAGGGGCCCCTCACCGCCACTCCATGCCGGAGCTGGGGCTTCGCAGCGTCCCTGAGCCACCCTCGGAGTCCCCCGGCCAGCAGGCCCCATGCCCCGAGGACAGCACTTTCGGTCGCCAGAGCACTCCGCGGGTCAGCTTCCGAGACCCTCTGGTGTCTGAGGGAGGTCCGCGACGGACCCTGAGTGCACCTCCCGCCCAGCGCCGCAGGCCACGTAGCCCCCCACCCAGGGCCCCCAGTCGCCGCCGCCGTCGCCACCATCACCACCACCACCACCACCACCATCGCCACCCTGGCAGACGTCGCCACCACCAGTGCGACCTGGGCTCGGGGTCGGACTCGGGATCTTGCTCCAGCTCGCCCTCCAGCCCCAGTTCCGAGTCCTCAGAGGAAGATGGCTTCTTCCTAGGGGAGCGCATCCCGCTGCCCCCGCACCTGTGCAGGCCCGTGCCGGCTCAGGACGCTGCCACCGAGACCCCCGACTCCAGGTCCCCATCATTCCCCGGGGACTCGCGGCCCAGGGTGCCTCGCCAGAGCCGAGACAAGAACTGCATCGTGGCTTGAAGGCTCCATTCTCCAGTGCCCATGACCTCCGCCCTGCACCCCCCCACACACACAAATTTAAAGTCAAAAATCCCCTTCCTCCCTCTCGCCTCCATGTGTTTGTATCACTGAAGTAATTTAATATTTGTTGTAAAACAGGTCTGGCTTCTTTACCTCCTTATTCCAACTGTCATTTCCCCCCTTCAGCTTAAGATTTATCACCATTTGACTCGAAGGATGAACTTATTCATTATTGTATATTTTAAATCTGTTTATTATTTCTGTATCCCTCCACAGAACCACGCCCCCCACACACCCACACCCACATACACATGCACACGGAAGAAGTTACTTGCAGTAGGTTAAACCTGGGACCTGGACACAGAACTCTGAGGCACCCTCCTCCCTCGATTTGTGGCTTAGGCGGAGGCACGGGTCCAGGCAGAACTGGTGTTTCTTTTTGGGTACCACAGAAGGGAGGAGGACTCAGCCACACCCAGCAAAGTGGCCACGCCCAGGAGGATGGACTGACAAGGTTGGGAGTCCTGGTGGTGGGGGGGGTATTTCCATGGAGGAGTCGTTTTCTGGTTGCAGAGAGACATGAGGGGAGGTCAACCTACACCGGGCCATCGGTGGGGTCTGCAGGAGGAAAAGAGAGGATGCGTTGGCTGGATCCACATGCCCATTTTACAGCCCGGAACGGTGAAACTTACAGTACTTCCGGTACAAGAGCCATAAGTGCAATAGGGGACCGGATGGCATTCCTTCCATGGGAAATCCATTTCCTCTCCTCTGCTCTCTCAGCGACCCCTCCCCAGCCCTCCTCCACACACACACTTACCAGTGGGGGCTGCTGTATGTCTCTGCTGCCGAAGAGGGAAGGTAAAGTAGGCATCATAGCCAAAGAGGCAGGTGGCGAGGACACCCAGGACCTGGAAGGGCAGACAGGACTGAGGACCGGCCTAGCTGGTCAGCCAGCCTACTGCCCGTCTTACCTCCCTGTGGTCACCACCCCCAGCGACTCCCATGCAGGGTGGTGATTCAAGCCCCCACCTGGGAAACCAGGCAGGCCTAGCGAAAGGCCAGGGGGACTGAAATCTATCCCATCTTTCTTCCTAGCTCGTCTCAACACAGGGCAGCCACACCCCACATGGAGGGGACGCGGTTCATACTGGGTTTGCGACAAAGTTCTAGCAGATGGTTGCCTAGTGTGACAAAGCGGCCATCTGTTTATACCTCCCGGAAAGGTCCCTGCGTGGGGCAAGGGACAGCCCTGGATAGCAGATGAACATCTTGGGAGGCAAAGGGGGTGGGGAGGGGAGAGGTGAAGCCAGACTTTCCTGCGAGCCCTTAGGGCAAGTATGGTCTGCTGGGGGGAGGGGGGAGGGTCACATACTTTCTGCAGAAAGTAACCACAAAAATGGCCCCTGGATACTCAAACCCTGTTCTCTGTGCTTCTGAAGTTCTCCCCCGCGCCTTTACCCCTGCAGCGATTTTCGAGTGGTTCCCTCTCTCAACCAGGACAAGAATGGAAGTGATCAGGTAGAGGATCGCTGCGATGAGAGTCCGGAAGAAATCCTGCCAGGTGCAGGCAGAAGAGGGAAGTCAGCGCGCAGAGTTCCCGACCACCTCCCCCTGCCCCCCTCCCCAGCCTCGCCCCTGCTGGCCCCTTCCTCACACTCCAGGGCCAGTTGATGAATGGCGCCCTGGTATGCAGGTCACACATGTAGATGACAAAGTAGACAATAGCCAGGACCATCTCTACTACTGACAGGGAGGAGTACCCCGAAGTCCCGGCGCTGAAGCAGATCAGAATCACCAGGCAGAGTATCTGGAAGGGTAACAAGGGCAAAAGACACCGCGATCAGCTTCCAGGGCCGAGGTGGTTGACTTCAGTAGGCGGCAAGGGGGTGTGGGGGTGGGCTCAAACTTAAGCATGGGCCAGGACTGGGAAAAATGACACCGAATTAAAGCGAAGACACTTGCTGTGTCTTCACTGTGTTCCTAACAATCTTCTCCCAGCCCCACAAATGCAAATGTACGCAATCATCACACCAACCTGATGGGCTGGGTCCTAGCATAAGTATTTCTGTCTTATATATGAGAAAAACCAGGCTCAGAGAGGTTTAGCAACTGACCCAGGGCCACTCAGCAGATAAGGAATAGAGTCGAGGAGAGGGACTCAGTTTGTCCCCCTTTCCCTTCCAGCATGTGAGCGCCCTGGGGGGAGTGGCTTTCCCAGGTGTTCTGTTCCACCCGCGCCAGCTCCGTGGCCTTGGGCGGGCGGCGCGGTGGGAAGGGGGGGGGGGGGCGGGGACGTGAGGTTCCCCGGGCAACCCCTTTGGGCAGCGAAGTAACACCAGAGAGGCAGGGCTCCGTTAAAGGCGCCATACTGCTTTCACGAGTGACATAAAGGTGGCACCCAATTTGAGGGGGACGGGAAAACTCCAGGTTCCCAAACGGCTGGGAGAGCTAAGGACCTCCCGCCGGATCCCAGAAGGGCGAGGAAGAACTGGCGAAGGGTGGAGCGCCCTACCCTTTGGGACTAGCGCGGGGCCGCTCCCCAACAGGCCCCGCCCCTGGGCGCGCTGCCAGCCCGCCCGCCAGTGCCCAGGCCGCGCCACGCCCTGCCACGGGAGGCCCCCACCTCCCGGGACCCCAAGACCCTTTCTATGCCTCCGCGGATGAGTCCATGCGGGCTCCCCCCACGAAACCTCCTGTATGCATTACGGGCTACTTGCTATGCCCCGTGGGCCACCAGTTCTCGACCACCTTGGTCAAACCCCACCGGCTCGCCCTGCGCCCCGAGTTGCAGGCCTCTAGCACGATCCCACTCACCTGCGCCCCTCTGCCCAGCGCCCCGACCACATGCCTGCCTTACCCCAGCCCATGCAGTTCCGCGTGGTCCAGTCCCCCCCCCCCCCCCCCAGCCACGGCGCCTCTGCCCACCCGCCTGTCCCGGCACGCTCACAATCTCAGCTAACAGGAGAATTCCCTTTCGGGTGCGCGAGAAAGTGGTGCAGGCGGTCCAACAGCCGGGGGCCGAGAAGCGCTCGGAGTCCGCCATGGCGTGGGCAAGAGTCTCTGGGGCCGCGGAGAATCTACTAGCTTGCTGGCGGGTTCGAGGACGCTGTACACCCAGCCCGTCTTGCCCGCCGTCTGGCCGGGAAGGGGGCCCCGGGGCGAAGGAGGGAGTGAATCACCGCACCGAGCAGAAGCGGGCGGGGCCGGAGGGGGCCGGGCCAGGTGGCTGCCGCCCCGGAAGCCCCCTCGCCCCGCCCGTCCCGGACACTCTGGGCAGTCGCAGCCCCAGAGGTGCCCCATCTCCGGGGTGCTTGGCAGCTCGGGGCACCTGGCGCAATTATGGGGAGACCCTTCGCGCTTTCTGAATGTGAACGCGCCCGGGGCTGCATCGACTCAGCACCGTGGGAATTTGGATTTGGGACGAGTGACTCAGTTTCTTTAGCTGAAAAAACGGCCGGGGGCCAGGGTTAAACCTGAAACACACGGCTAGAATATTTCGAATTTTAGAAAGTTTTTCCCAGTGCGTATATGGTGTGTTCCTTAACACTCTCATCAGGGGCTGGGGCTGCTGACGTTAAAACAACAACAAAACACGTTAGGAGTTCCTTCAGGGAGAATGTGACTACTCACAAATAACAGGGAGGATTGAAGACCATTCCTTGTCAGGATCAGGTCAGGTGTTGTAGCCAAATGGGGCCAGATCGGTGAGGGGAACAGTGGGTTTTCAGAGTTTTTTCCGACCTGGAAATTGCAGATAAAGCATCCTGGGCTGCGGGACAAATCTCTTAGCAGAGATGAGAATGGGAGCCTGCTGGTGAACTCCACGCAGCTCAGTAACAGGAGGCGGGCATTGGTCTCGTTTTCTCATTCTAAGGAGAGGGGTTGTGGACCCAGCTCTTAGATGGCCGATGGGGAAACGGGCACAGGTTTATTGCTGGCAGCTTGCCAAGATAAGGGGATGGCTCCCAGGGTGCATGGCTGAGTGAACAAGGCTGATGACAGTTGCAGAGTGTTTTATCCTGAGCAAGTAATCCCACCCCCCACTCGGGCTCAGCCTGAATTTCTGAATTTCTGCATCTGAAACATGAACCTCAATTCTGGGACTAGCTGCAGGGCAAGGAGGGCTCAGCCCAAGGGCCTGCCTGCCCTTCCCCCTCAAACAAGAGGTCCCCCACAATGAAAGGACTCCTCTCTCTCAGCCCAGGTTGCCAAAGGAGTCATTGAATAGAGGAAGGAATGAAACAGACTTTTCCCAGTGCTGAATGCATGCTTTCCAAGCTATGTGAGAATATGCCTGAGTTTCTGGACCAACACAAACTTGGCCACCTCAGGGCCTTTGCACTTGTTCCTCCCACGGCTGTCAAAGTTCTTCCTCCAGCTCTTCTTACATGTGCCCTCTGGTCATTCAAGTTCCCGCTCAAATGTCTGTCTTCAAAGAAGTTAGCAGCCCTTATCACCACCAACCTAATTCACCAACATAATTTCCTTTTGTGGCCTTTGTCACTCTGACATTATATTTTATTTATTCATTTTTTAGACAGATGTCTGACATCTGTCTAACCCCATCACAACAGCTGTGCAAGGATAGAAATTTTTAGGCCAGCATTGCAGCTTAGTGGGTTAAGCTGCTGCTTGTGACCCCAGCATCCCACATAGGTGCCGACTGGATTCCTGGCTGCTCCACTTCCGATCCAACTCCGTGCTAATGCACCTGGGAAAGCAGCAAAAGACGGCCCAAGTGATTGGGTCCCTACCACCCACGTGGAAGACCCAGAAGAAGCTCCTGGCTCCTGGTTTTGGCCTGGCCCAGCCCTGGCTGTTGTGACCATTTGGGAAATGAACCAGAAAATGGAAGCACTCTCTCCTCATTCCTCCCCCCCAACTCTGCCTTTCTAAATGACCCCTTTAAAAAAAATAAACAGTTATGGCTTGTTCTCTCAGCATTTCCATAGTACCTATGACGTTTAACTGCAAGATAACAGCTGTTCAATTAATACTTGCAGAATGCAGGCAAGATTAAGAGAATTGGCTTAGAAATCAGGCCTTGATCAAATCTTGTTTTCAGACTCCCTGTCCCAAGCCATTTTGACTGTCCAGGCCTCAGTTTCCGCCTCTGTGAAATGGACACAGTGTCACTGAATACCTGTGTAACTAGATGAAAATAAGTATTTAAATAAAGCCAGGAACAAAACGAGGGCTAAGTGAAGTGGTGGCTGGGGTTACTATTATTAGCCCCCTGGGTGTGACTGTGTTTATAGGACTGGGGCTCCAGGTTCTTTTCGTGCCTTTTCCCGCAGAGCCACACCTCTGCCAGGCTGAGTCAGGGGTAGCTGGAAGCCCAGGCGGCACACTCCCCCGCAATGTCTACAGCGCTAATCATGCCAGTGTTCACCTCTTCCCCTCTTTATACCCCACCCCTCCCCCCTCGGCTTCGCAGTCCCTCGCTGCTTTCCAGGGCCACAAAGGAACCTACATCCTGCTTCTTTAATTACTCTCTGCCTTGTCCATAGGGGCGAAAGTTGCCTGTTCCAGTTTGACCACAGCCTCCCTCCTTGGGGAGGGGAGGGCTCAGTGTTCAAGATATGCTGATAGCGGCGGTAACAGGCCCGGTCTAAGCCCAGCTGGGGGCTACCCGCGCTGCAGTCCTGCTGTGGGGCTGGCTTCCCAGCGTGGAGGAAACTCTGGGGCTTCTCCCTGCGCCGGAGGACGCTGCGCGCTGCGTGTGCACAGAAGCGCCCACTACAGTTTTGTCACCATCTATGGACAAGGGGGGCGCGGCCCAAAGGTTTTCTACCAGCCTTTTTTTAGCCTGGCCTGCCAGGACGCTGACTCACACCTTCCCAGCTCCGCCCCCAAAGGGGGCTCCCGGGCCTCTGCTCCTGCCCTGAGGGTGTCAGCAAAAGCGGGCCCGGTAGGCCGGAAGTGGAAGACCGCAAGCTGCTGGTGAAAGAAGCGGCGCTTGCTACCCGCCTCTGTGCCAGCCCGGCGACGGCGACAGCTGAAGGGGCCCGGATGATCCCCAGGCGGGACTGAGGATCTGCAGGGTGGGGCGGAGGGGGCTCTCCCGCCACCACAACGGGACCACCTCGGCATCCCCCTCCGCCACGCCACACGCAGGAATTCTGTGTGAGCCCCCTGCACCCCCATGACAATGAATGAATGGGAGAGAAGCAGGAGTTGGCGAAGAGGAAAGGAGTGGAGAAAACGCGCCAGGCTGGCGACGATTGCCAGAAGACATGAAAGCAACAGCACGAAGCTTGTCACTCGTTACCAAAAAAAAAAAAAAAAAAAAAGCCTTCCTCGAAACCGGATCGACCCATCCCTCCTTTACCCGGTGGACTGGACGGCCCCACCCCGCCTGGAGCACCTGGCAAGTCGAGACTAGATCGAAGCATTTTATTAGCTCCCCTGCCTGGAACCAGAAGCACGGGGCTGGGGAGGGCCGTACCACTGGCGCCACAAGGGGAGCGCGGGACGGTCGACTGTAGCGTGGGAGGGGACCAGATATCCAGAGGAAGCTCTCTAGTACCCGGCTGTCGGGGCACACGCCAGATCCAGACTGGGCACTACCAAGCTGCAGGCTCAGTGCCTCCGCCTTCCAGCTGCCACTTCCTGAGCGAGCTGTCCCGGCGCTGGGACCCCTAGGGCCCGCGAGAGGCGCTCCTGACTGGGTACCAGCCAGGGCCCTGGGGAACCCGGGACGTGGTCTTCTGGGTCCTCCGTGAGGCGTTCAGGAGGAGGAAGCGTCACTTCTGGACTAGGCTCCGAGCTGCGGCTCCAAGTCTTACGGGTGGTGGAGAATGGAGGGGGTTGAACTGGGGAAGCGCTGGTGCAGCCGCGGGACTTTATCACTTCCGGTCCCCCAGGATCTGGGCTGCAATCTGAAGATAATGTGACTGCAGTTAAATTGGGTAATGGAGTGGAGGAGAGGAAATCAGGGCCCTTGGCCAAGTGTACTGGAAAGATCTCAAGGGCTCCAGGAGATGGAGACCTCATCTGTTAGGAAAAGCCCCCTTCAAGCCCTGGAGATGCCCTTCCAGACCAGGCTGCCCCGCACAACCCCAGACACCTCCTTTCCCGACACCCCTCCCTCCTAGATCCAGGACAAGCCCCTCAAATAATTTCTCACGGCCTGCAGTGTAATTTGGAACCCAACCTTGACCTTAGGAGAAGAAACCTCTTCCATGTAGGACCCCTGGCTTGCCCGCTCATCCTACCATCACTCACTCTCAATCCTTCCCTTTGAGGATCCTTTGTCTTTCAGCACTAGACCCCTAGATCTCCATCCCGTCTCCTCCTGGCTGAGACCCATGCTGCCTTTCCCCCCAAGGACTAGGTCTTACTTTGGCCCATGCACTGTCCCCTCCCCCACTCCCCAGATCCCTTACCTCCCAGTACTTTTCCAGTACTTCTAATGCCCCACCCCCCGGAATTTCCTATCCTGGGACTTGCCCTCACATTTGAGAATACCATGACCCACCCCATCTCCCCAACCAAGAGGCCAAATCCCTGATGTTCACCAGGGAGGCCACCAAATCCTCTCCACCCAAGATCCCAGCCTCTCCGCTCTGCAAATCCTCCCAGGCCCCTGGCCCTCTTGGCCCTGGGAAACCTACCATGGCCTTTCTGGGACTTCCCCATCCCCTCAACCTTTCGAGGTTGGCTCTCAAGAGGGCGGCAGAGCACGAGGCGGAGCCGGGGGCCTCCAGCACGGATCCGCTCCACGACCTGGGCATGCGTGAGGCCCTGCGTTGACTCCCGGTTGACATAGAGCACAAGGTCCCCGGCCTGCAAGAGCATGGGGGCAGTGATGTAGAAATGGCAGAGCTGGAAGCACCTGAAGCAGGTAGAGATAACACCTAGGAATGTAGGATGCCCTAGGGCTCACCTGCAAACGCCCACAGCGATGTGCTGGCCCGTCCTTGAGCAGGCCTCGCACCACAAGAGGAGCGTCCCCTCCTACATCTCGGCCCCCACTTAGGGTGAGGCCAAAGCCTGCAGAACCGCGCACCAGCTCCACAGAGAAGCGATCAGAGGCCTGGGGTGCCTTCGAGGTACCACGTCCTTCGCCCTGAGTCACTAAGGGTGGCGCTGTCCCCGTAGCGAGAGTCTCTGATCGACGCTGATGGAATAAGGACACAGATATTGATTGCCTGTACCAAGTTAGATGGCTTCCAAATAGAGGGCTAGGGGGTACCTGAGCCCGGTGTTCTGCGTTAGTGACATGAGGCAGACGACTGTCTGTGACTTCTATGTCGGCAGAATCCAAAGCGCTATCAGCTGAGGGATGAAAGAGGGCAAGGGAAACACGTCAAGAAAATCACCAAGGACCAACTCCTAAGTTATTCTAGCCTAAGCTGCACACACACACACACACTCGGCCATCATTTAGTTATCTAGACTCCAAGCTCAATTTCTCCTACAGGTTCAGACCGCACAAGTAACTGTTCTAACCCTGTTCTTAACAAATGACCCTGGGCCAGTGATTTGAGTAATCCTTGACACCTTCCTTCTGCCCGCTACTAACACTCAGACCCCACCCTTCAAATAACACCTTTAGCTCCACCCTGGAGGGTGCTGCTCCGGGATTGGGCTCCTCAAACTTCCAGGCCCCGCCTCTGAACTACCTGCCATTCCAGGCCCGCCCCTCCTCTGAGGACCCGCCCTAAGCACTCTCTAGACCCCGCCTCCTCAGAAAAGGAGTGCCAAGTCCTGATGACCAGAAAAAAATCCAGAAGCCCACCCTCAGAGCCCTTCTGAAAAAAAAAAAAAAAAGCAAAAAACAACAAAAAAAAGAAGCATCCTTTGGCCCCGCCCAGAAGCGTCACTAACCGCCCCCGGGGCCCGCCACCTCAGAACAGAGCTGCTCTCCGACCCCGCCCCCTAAGGCCCCGCCCCTGAGGCCCCACCCCCGCACGCACCCTCCTTGGGACGCAGGCGCAATGTGGCTCCGGCCCTGCGTACCAGCGAAGACACGTCGGCCGCAGCTCGCGCCGCCAGGGGGCGCGCGTCCAGCCGAGCCAGGAGCTGCCGGGCGCCGGGAGCTGCGGGTAGGGGAAAGCTGCGGCCTGCAGGGAGGAAAGGGGGACAGCTCAGCGCCGACCCCCAGCCTCGACGACCCATCACGCCTCCAGACGTCCCAAGATCTCGAAATGCCCTTTAACATACCCAGAACACCCACCGCGCTCACTCCCTCGATAGTGCAGAAAGTCACCGAATGCCCTCCTCCCCCACCCCCGCCCCGATCACGGCGGGTCAGCCCACGGATCCCCGCCTTCCCTCGTCGCGTCCGTGGACCGTGGACCGAGCCACTGCATTGCATTCGTCCTGGGTGTCTCCGAGCATCCTAGGAATTTCTCTGGAGCTCCCCGACTGCCTCTCCCGACCCTGGATGCCACATTCCTTCCCCCTCCCCCCGGTATCTCCGGGGGGTCCCCCGTTCGCCCCGATTTCCCGAGAAAACACGGCCTCCGCCTTATAGCCCTGGCACCCCGGCCTCCCTCTAAGTAGCCTAGACAACCCCTGTGGGCTGCCTGAGTGCCCTCTCTCAGAGGTCCCGTTTCCCCACATGGCCCTGGCACCTCCAGCGTCCCCCTGCACAGATGTCCAGGGGCCCCCAGCCCCGCCTCCCGGTTCACCATGGACTCTGAGTGCCCAGGTGTCCTAGTGACCACAGGTGGGCAGACACTCCCCGCTCATCGGTCGCTCCCGCACTTCTGAGAGCGCCCTTCCCCTCCCCTCCCCTCCCATGGTCTGCTGTATCGCCCCTTGGCTGGAGTGCAGGCACGGGTGTGGGTAGGGGGGCCCTGGGTCCCAGTCTCTGTCGCTCGGTCTCTGCCCGCCGCCACCGCCGCTTGGGCGCCAGAGCTGCAGTGTTTACCACCTGTCACAAGGAAAGAATGTGGAGCAGACAAGGCGGGGCCTGGTTGCAAGAAAATGCTCCTTCCCCCAACCCCCTCCACCCCGCCCCATACCTCCTTTGCTCCTCTTAGGATCCGTGGCGCCCCCCGCACGCGGCTCCATGGCCAGTGGTCAGCCAAGTGGACTCAGGGCCGCCAGCGACGTGTTTTGAGCCTAGGAGCACGCTCACCTGGCCGCCCGCCCAGGTCGGAACGCGGCTGAAGCCGGCCGGTCCGGTGCCAGACCCGCCAAGTGACCTACCTAGCCGCCGGCAAGGAGGTCTGCCGTAGGAATCTTGGCCTCTCTGTCTCAGGCGCTGCTGTTTTTGCTAACTGAGGGCCCTGGCTAACATCTGAGTCTGACTATACCAATTGCTGTGGAAGATATAGAAGAAATGGAAGCCGAATACACGCCTACCGGGGGTGCAAAGTGGTGAAGCAACTTCAGGAAACAGTTTGGCAGCGTCTTAAGACATTAAAAGTATACATATCATCTGGCATTTCACTCCTGAGTATTGACCTGCATGAAAACATACATCTACACAAAGGCTAGTATGCAAGTGTTCATGGCGGCTTTGTTTCTGGTCTTAGTCATCTTGGGCTGCCACAACAAAATACCACAATCCAGCTGGTTTATACAAAGTAAATTGATGTCTCACCGTTCAAGTCCAAGATCAAGACTCCGGTCAATTTGGTTCCTGGTAGGGGCTCTCTTCTTGGCCTTTACATGGCTGCCTTGTGGGTGTATCCCCACATGGGGATAGAAGAAGAGGAGGAGGAGAAAGAGGAAGGGAGGGAAGAGAGGGAGAGAGGGAGAGAGGGAGAGAGGGAGAGAGAGAGAGAGAACTGAGTTCTCATCCTCTTCTTATAAGGCCACCGTCCTATCTGATTAGGGCCCCACCCTGATGACATTACACCGTAATTACTTCCTAAAGACCTGATTTCCAGATCTAGTCACAGTGGCAGTTAAGGCTTTAACATGAATTTAGGGACGGATACAATTTCGTCCACAGCATTTGTGAATAGCCAAAAACTGGAAACACTCCAAACGTCCCCTAGGAGGTAAATGAATGAACAAACTGGTATATATATTCATATAGTGCACAACTCAACAAGTAAACAGGAATGAACAATTGAAATGGATCTCAACATAATCATGCTATGTAACAGATGCCAGACGCAGTCTCATAAGGGTACCTGATACGTGATTCCTTTTATATAAAAAGCTAGTAAGATGCAAATTGATGTGTAGTGACCAAGGCAAGATCAGTAATTGCCTAGGTGGATGGGATTAGGTAGGAGGGCAGGAAGAAAGGGTTACAAAAGTTCAGGAAAATACTTTTGGCAGGGATGGTTAGGGATCACTATCTTAATTGTAGCGATAGTTTCATGACAGTTTCACAGATGCAAACTTATTGTATACAAAATCTATTAGGGGGCAGGTGCTTGGCTTAGGCACAGTTCAGGATGCCCTCATCCTGTACCCAAGTGCCTGGTTCGAGTCTGGCCTACGCCACTGCCAATCCAGCTTCCTGCTAATGTGTACATCAGGAGGCAGCAGGTGATGGCTTAGGTACTTGAGTCCCTGCCACCCACGTGGAGACCTAAACTTCTGACTCTGGCTTCTGATTTCTGACTGGGCTTCTCTGACTTTGACCTGACCCAGTCCTGGCTGTCGGGGGGCATTTGGGGAGTGAAACAGCAAATGAAATATTCCTCTATCTCTGTCTCTCTGCCTTTCAGATAAAATGAAAACCAATAAAATTAGAAACAAAACCTTCAAATTGTGTGTCAATTGTAACTCAGTCCATTAATAAAGTAAAGCTTGGGGAGCTGGTGCTGTGGCATAGCGGGTAAAGCCACCACCTGCAGTGCTGGCATCCTATATGGGCACCGATTCGAGTCCCGGCTGCTCCACTTCTGATCCAGCTCTCTGCTATGGCCTGGAAAAGCAGTAGAAGATGGCCAAGTCCTGAGAGCCCTGTACACACATGGGAGACCCCAAAGAAGCTCCTGGCTCCTGGCTTCAGATCGGCACAGCTCCGGCAATTGAGGCCAATTGGGGAGTGAACCAGCAGATGAAAGATCTCTCTCTCTCTCTCTCTCTCTCTCTCTGCCTCTCCCTCTGTGTAACTCTGACTTTCAAATAAATAAATAAAAATAAAATCTTTTTTAAAAAGGCTTGATAAAATTCATGAATTCTGTGACGCTGTGGGAGTGATGGATTTAGACTCACGAACGAGGTGAAATTTAAGGGATCACTTAGTATATAGTTATGAATGATAGATGCTAAGAGGGGCTTTGATTATATTCACAAATACAAAGAAGGGCAGTTGGCCCAGCTCAGTGTGATCGTAATCAATATTAATTAATTAACATTAATGCACCAGGTCCAGCACTGTGGCACACCACCAGCAGCAGCTGACAACAGTCCCAGCTACTCTGCTTGCAATCTAGCTTTGGGCTAATGCACCTAGGAATCAGCAGATGATGGCCCATGGGCTTGGGTCCCTGCCACCCAAGTGGGAGATCTGGATGAAATTCTGGGATCCTGACTTTGGCCTAGCCCAGACCTGACTGTTGCAGCCATTTGGCCATTTGAAGAGTGAACCAATGGATGGAAGTTCTCTCCCTCTCTCTCTCTCTCTTCCCTCTCTGTCACTTTGCCTTTCAAATGAATAAATAAATTTTTAGAAAACAATAAAGATAAGCACCATTACTGCTACCAAATAGCTTAGCTGGGCATAAGGCAGGCGATTGGACGCGTCATTCTTTGTGTGTATGTGTGTATATGTGTGTGTGTTTAAAGATATATTTTATTTATTTGAAAGAGTTACAGAGAGAGGTAGAGACAGAGACAGAGAGAGACAATCTTCCATTTGCTGGTTCACTTCCCAAATGGCCACAACAGCGGAGCTGAGCCGATTCAACTCCAGGAGCCAGGAGCTTCTTCCAGGTCTCCCACATGGGTGCAGCTACAGTGCCTGCCCCTGGAAGGCTCATCCTTAATTCTCTGGCAACTTGACGGCACACACGTCATCACTCCTATTTTCTGCAGGGGTATGTTGAGACTCCAGACATTGTAGTAGCTAGGGTTCCACCCTCCTGTCCACATTCTTCCCGAATCCCCAACCCTGCTAGCAGCCTCTGGGACGTAAGCACTACTCCTCAGCCCCAGTCCTTATGCTTGCCCCCAGAATTGTGACCCTGCTGCTGTCAGCTCTCCCAGTGAACCCCTACACAACATCCTGGGACCCCAGTCCCTGTAATTCATCCCTGGACCCTTCCTTCCTTCACAATCCCCCAAGCCTAAGTATCTCCCAGTCTGGAAGCAGTTCCCCATCCCAGATCTTTAAGCCTCCCATTCAGTTAGCACCCTCCCTGACCTAGCTCCAGCACTGATGCCACCTGTGCTTGGAAATATCCCCTCACCATCCTCAGCCCTTAGACAACCTGCCAGTAGGCAAGACTCTCCCAGCCATGGAGCTACTGAGCCTCGAGGGTCTCCCTTCCTCAAACTCTTCCCACCCACTCTTCACCCCCATCCACATACAGGTTCCTGAAATGCTGAGCCTCAGAGAGAAAACTGTCCTCTTCCATGTCCTGGTACTGGAAGGCTCAACAAAAACTGGACAGTTGCGGTGGAGTGGTGGTGCAGTGGGTTACGTCACCATTTGGGACACCCACATCCCATAACGGTGCTGATTTGTGTCCCAGCTACCCGTCTTCCAATTAAGCTGCCCCTACTACCTACACAGGAGACCCAGGTAGAGTTCCAGTCTTCTAGCTGGAACCTCACTGAGAAAGGTCTTGTGTGTCCCCGTTCAGACCACATTCACCTATGACAACATTCGAGGTGACAGGTGGAGCAGGGGGGTAGCCCAGTCCACCAGAATGGATGTCAGGGCACAGTGTGTTGACAGCCCATAGTGAAGTAGTCACCAACCACATGTGGTGGGGGTGAATTGACACTGGCATTGGTTGCTGGCTGTCGGGCCCTGGGCAGGTCTTTCATGCCCTCTGTTTCTTTGGCAAAGTGGTGCGTCACATATCCTCTCACACTACTACCCCATACATCTTATACTCAAACTGCACCCAAGGACTGCATGCCCCACCTTGGAGACTATCCCTATACACCCCTTTTCAAACTTGGAATGTAACTCATTCCTCCACTGACACTGGCTGCTCTCAATGTTATCTCATCTCAGCACTTTCAGAGCCCCCTTCATTCTCCAGGGGCCCAGCCTTTATCCCACTTCATGAATACTCCAATACTGTGATGCTCAGGGTCCCAAACCCAACTGTGGACCCAAAAGCTCCAAGAGAGCCCCCTCCCTGGCCCCGCCATACTTTTCTTTATTATTTTATTATTAAAGATTTATTTGTTTGTTTGAAAGGCAGAGTTGGGGCCGGTACTGTGGTATAGTAGGTTAATCCTCTGTCTGCAGCACCAGCATCCCATATGGGCGCCGGTTCTAGTCCTGGCTGCTCCTCTTCCGATCCAGCTCTCTGCTGTGGCCTGGGAAAGCAGTAGAAGATGGCTCAAGTCCTTGGGCCCCTGCACCCACGTGGGAGACCTGGAAGAAGCACCTGGCTCCTGGCTTCGGATCAGCACAGCTCCGGCTAGATGGGGAACCAATGGACGGAAGACCTTTCTCTCTGTCTCTCCCTCTCACTGTCTGTAACTCTACCTCTCAAATAAATAAATAAAATCGAGAGAGAGAGAGAGAGAGAGAGAGAGAGAGAGAGAGAGAGAGAGAGAAGGAGAGAGAAATCTTCCATTTAGTGGCTCAATTCTCAAATGGCTGAAACAGCTGGGGAGGAGCCAATCTGAAGCCAGGAGTGAGGAGCTTCCTCTGGGTTCCCTCATGGGTGCGGGGACTCAAGCGCTTGGGCCATCTTCCACTGCCTTCCCAGGCCATAGCAGAGAGCTGGATAGGAAGTGGAGCAGCTGGGACTCGACCCAGAGCCCACAAGGAAGGCCAGTACTGTTGGTGGAGACTTGGCTTACTGTGCCAGAGCAGCAGCCCCTCCACCATTCATTTCTATGTTTGTACCCGATAGGGACTGTCCTGGGCAAAAATACTGAATGCCTACTAAATATACACAAAGTTGAGTTGAGAGTTTGCAGAATTCTCTGGGAGTCTTGGGCTCCAGTTTCCACCTTTTTTTTTTTTTTTTAAGCTGTCAGAGCTCCAACTGTACCCTAACTCCTTGGGTCTCAGATGTTTGGAATGACAACATCCCTTGGGTGGAAAGAGAAGCCTAACCCAGTGTGGTCAGTTAACAGATGCAACACTTGAGGGAGAGCTATGCCAAAAGCTCTGGCTGACTCCCAGAACCAGGCCTCCTTGCTTGTTGCCAGGTAGGTCACCCTGCGATTGGGACCATGGGACAAGGACAGGCCAGCCTCAGCCATGTCCAGACCTGGGCAGACTGCCAGGTAGGCATGACCAGACGACCAAAACACATCTCTGGTGACCATAAGTCCACCAGGATGACTACTGGGCTTGGAGCCACGGTGGCACAGGAGCACCACTGACACTGGGGCGTGGAGCGGTGAAGAGGCAGGGAGAAGCTGCAGGTCTCCGGGCACCCAGGCCCCGCCTTGTCTGCTCCACACTCTTTCCTTATGACAGGTGGTAAACACTGCAGCTCTGGCGCCCAAGCGGCGGTGGCGGCGGGCAGAGACCGAGCGACAGAGACTGGGACCCAGGGCCCCCCTACCCACACCCGTGCCTGCACCCCAGCCAAGGGGCGATACAGCAGACCATGGGAGGGGAGGGGAAGGGAGGGGAGGGGAAGGGCGCTCTCAGAAGTGCGGGAGCGACCGATGAGCGGGGAGTGTCTGCCCACCTGTGGTCACTAGGACACCTGGGCACTCAGAGTCCATGGTGAACCGGGAGGCGGGGCTGGGGGCCCCTGGACATCTGTGCAGGGGGACGCTGGAGGTGCCAGGGCCATGTGGGGAAACGGGACCTCTGAGAGAGGGCACTCAGGCAGCCCACAGGGGTTGTCTAGGTTACTTAGAGGGAGGCCGGGGTGCCAGGGCTATAAGGCGGAGGCCGTGTTTTCTCGGGAAATCGGGGCGAACGGGGGACCCCCCGGAGATACCGGGGGGAGGGGGAAGGAATGTGGCATCCAGGGTCGGGAGAGGCAGTCGGGGAGCTCCAGAGAAATTCCTAGGATGCTCGGAGACACCCAGGACGAATGCAATGCAGTGGCTCGGTCCACGGTCCACGGACGCGACGAGGGAAGGCGGGGATCCGCGGGCTGACCCGCCGTGATCGGGGCGGGGGTGGGGGGGGAGGGCATTCGGTGACTTTCTGCACTATCGAGGGAGTGAGCGCGGTGGGTGTTCTGGGTATGTTAAAGGGCAATTCGAGGTCTTGGGACGTCTGGAGGCGTGATGGGTCGTCGAGGCTGGGGGTCGGCGCTGAGCTGTCCCCCTTTCCCCCCTGCAGGCCGCAGCTTTCCCCTACCCGCAGCTCCCGGCTCTCCACAACTCTGGGATCCGCTGGACGCGCGAACCCTGGCGGCAGAAGCTGCTGTCAACAGGTGATCCCGGGTGTGCAGGACCTGTATCACACTGCGCATGCGTCTCAGTGGGGGGGGCGGGGAGGCTACGTGTAGGGGAAGCGGCCTAAAGGGGCGGGGCCGGAAAGCAGCTGCGTTCCGAGGCGGTGTCTTAAAGCCATTAATGACGCACTTGGGCGTGGCCAATAGGTGTGATTCAGTGGAGGCGCGGACCCAGAGAGTGCAGTCAGCGGCGGGGCCTTGGGGTCATCCTCTAATCTTCTTTAAAGGTTACCGCAGGAGGCGAGTGCTAAATTAGCTTTGGGTGGGCGGCTAGATGTTTTTTCTGGTCATCAGGACTTGGCACTCCTTTTCTGAGGAGGCGGGGTCTAGAGAGTGCTTAGGGCGGGTCCTCAGAGGAGGGGCGGGCCTGGAATGGCAGGTAGTTCAGAGGCGGGGCCTGGAAGTTTGAGGAGCCCAATCCCGGAGCAGCACCCTCCAGGGTGGAGCTAAAGGTGTTATTTGAAGGGTGGGGTCTGAGTGTTAGTAGCGGGCAGAAGGAAGGTGTCACGGATTATTCAATTATCCGGGCCCAGGATTTTTTTTTTAATGTTGACCCTCAGTAGTATGACGTTTGAGACTCCATGCACACCTCACGGTGCTGCCTGCCTCCCATTCTTCCTTCCTTTTTTCCTTTCTTTCTGCAGAGTTACAGAGAGACAGAGAGAGAGGTCTTCCATCTGCTGGTTCACTCCCCAAATGGTCACAATGCCCAGGGCTGGGCCAAGCTGAAGCCAGGAACCAAGAGCTTCCTCCAGGTCTCCCAAGCGGATTCATGGGCCCAGGGACTTGGGCCATCCTCTGCTGTCTCCCAGGCACATTAGCAGGGAGCTGGATTGGAAATGGTGCAGCTGGGACTCCAATGGGCACCCTCTGGGATGCCAGAGTAGCAGGGTGTGGATTAACTCACTACAACACCACCACCATCCCCAGGATCATTTTTATTTAAGGCGGAGCCTTGAGCCCTGCGTTGTTACTCCAGCATCCCAAATCAGAGCAAGGATTTGAGTCCTGGCTGTGCTGCTTCTGATCCAGCTCCCTGGTGATGCGCCTGGGAAAACAGAGGAACATGGCCCAATTATTTGGTCCCCTGTCAGTCACATAGGAAATCCAGATGGAGTTCCAGGCTCCAGGCTTCCTCCTGGGCCGGCCCTGGCTGTTGCAGGCCATTTGTGACGTGAACCAGGAGATGGAAGATCTGTCTAATTCTGTCACTCTGCATTTCAAATCAATAAAGTTGAAATTTTAAAAAAATGGTTATTTGAAGAGCTGTGGCAACAGTTACATTGTTGCAAATCCAGAATATGAATTCAAAGAGCTGGGGGCTTGAATGTTAACTTGGGGGAAGGCCTAGGAAGTTTCCATGAAGAATCTCTAACGGCTTTCTCATTGCCTTCACCCCTAGTCAGTATTATGGAAGACCCTGAAGACAACAATAAGGAGGACACTCATCTGCCCCAAGAGCCCCCTGCCTCCCCTGAAGAAGTCATAGCATGGTAAATATAGTAAGGCGTGAAAACCTGGGATCTTTGTGGGATCTGTGATTAGTCCATGGTGCTGGAGATGGCTTTATTAAACCTTGGGGAGGCTACTGGAGGGTAATGAGGTTGGTGGAATATAGTGGGAGGTGGAGGGCAGTGAACAGAGCCAAGCTGAGAATCCAGCAGAAGCCCTGAAGCAGTATTCACAATTTGGTAAGATGCTAAACTCTGGAGCTAGGCAACCTGGATTCGAATCTGACTCTGCTGTGACCAGCTTCATCACCTTGGGTATCTCATCCAATCTCTGTGAAAATGAACTACTCAAATGTAAAAGTAATATATGAGGGTATGTCCAACAGTTCATATGGGAATGTAAAGATAAATTGATTTGGGGTATGGAAATTTAGAAATCTATGCATAGTTTGTTCATAATATGCATTTCCACGAACTTTTTGAAGTACCCTTCTATTTTAAGAATCAGAAACAGAAGCCGCTGTTGTGTGGCATAGTGGATAAAGCCACTGCCTACAATGCTGGCGTCCCATATGGCTGCCAGTTCGAGTCCTGGCAGCTCCATGTCCGATCCATGCGCCTGGGAAAGCAGCTGAGAATGGCCCAAGTGCTTGGGCCCCAAACTCATGTGGGAAACCTGGGTGGAGTTCCAGGCTCTGGCTTCAGCCTGGACCAGCACTGGCTGTTGTGGCCACTTAGAGAGTAAACCAGCGGATGGAAGGTCTCTCTGTAATTCTGCTCATTCAAATAAATGAATAAACCTTTTTTTTAAAAATCAGAAACAACAAGAATCAGAACTGTGTAGTCTGTATTTCCCTAAAACTATCTCTTCTTTCATTTAAAATATATAGGAATATAATTTGTTTGAAATATACAAGATCAGAGTAGATAATATATTACAAACTTTTAATAACTTTGTAACAGCTATGTTGAGCTATAAGTAATCTCCATACTACACAATTCACCCATTTAAAGTGTACAGTTGTGGGGCAGCATTGTGGTACAGTAGCCTAAGCCACTGCCTGCAATGTGAGGATCCCATATGAACACTGGTGCTTCGAGTCCTAGCTGCTCCACTTGCAATCCATTTTCCTGCTAATGCACCTGAGAAAGCAACAGAAGATGGCCCAAGTGCTTGGACCTCTGTACCCATGTGGGAGACCTGGAAGAAGCTCCTGGCTAATGGCTTCAGCCTGGCCAAGCCCCAGCTGTTGCAGCCATTTGGGGAATGAACTAGTGGGTGGAGGATAGAATATCTCCTCTCTCTCTCTCTCTCTCTCTTTTCTTATTTCACTATAATTCTGACATAAATAACTAAATAAATCTAAATTTAAAACATATATTAACAAGAAGCTATATCAGAAGTGGAGTAGTCAGGGCCACCACTGTGGCATAGCAGGTAAAGCCGACGCCTGCAGTGCCGGCATCCCATATAGGCACCGGTTTGAGACCTGGCCGCTACACTTCCAATCCAGCTGTCTGCTATGGCCTATGAAATCAGTAGAAGATGGCCCTAGTCCTTGGTCCCCTGCACCCTTGTGGGAGACTTGGAAGAAGCTCCTGGCTTCAGATTGGTGCAGCTCCGCCAGTTGTGGCCAATTGGGGAGTGAACCATCAGATGGAAGACCTCTCTCTCTCTCCCCCTCTCTGCCTCTCCTCTCTCTCTGTAACTCTGCCTTTCAAATAAATAAATCTTAACATTTAAATGTTAAGATTTAATGTTTAATTTAATGTTAAACTTAAATGTTAAGATTTATTTATTTGAAAGGCAGAGTTACAGAGAGGCAGAGGCAGAGACAGAGGTCTTCCATCCACTGGTTCACTCCTCAATTGGTCGCAACAGCCGGAACTGCACTGATCCAAAGCCAGGAGCTTCCTCCAGGGTCTCCCACAGGGATCCAAACATTTGAGCCATTTTCTACTGCTTTCACAGGCCATAGCAGACAGCTGGATAGCTGGGTCTCGAACTGGCACCCATATGGGATGCCACCACTGTAGGTGGCAGCTTTACCCACTATACCACAGCACTGGCCCCCCATATAACTTTCTCATGACTCTCTCATTACTCAGTAAAAAGTCCTAAGCCACTGCTTGTGATGTCAACATCCCATATGAGCACTGGTTCGAGTCCCAGCCACTCTGCTTCCAATTCAGCTCCCTGTTAATATGCCTGGGAAGCAGTAGCAAATGGCCCAAGTGTTTGTGTCCCTGTCACCCATGTGGGAGACCCGGATGGAGTTCCAGGCATTGGAAAGTAAACCAGCATGAGGAAGATATCTCTCTCTCTCTCTCTCTCTCTCTTCTTTCTTTCTTAAATCTACACAATTTTTTTTATATTTATTTACTTGAGTTACAGAGAGAGAAGGAGAGGCAGAGAGAGAGAGGTCTTCCATAACGTGGTCCACTCCCCAGTTGGCCACATGGTTGAAGCTACACTGATCCAAAGCCAGGAGCCTCTTCTGGGTCTCCCACGTGGGTGCAGGGGCCCAAGGACTTGGGCCATCTTCCTCTGCTTTCCCAGAGCAGAGAGCTGGATTGGAAGGAGAGCAGCCAGGTCTCGAACCAGTGCCTATGTGGGATGCCAGCACTGCAGGTGGCGGCTTTACCTGCTATGCCACCGCTGGCCCCTCTCTTTTCTTTCTAATAAATAAATACATTAAAAAAAATTCCTAAGCCTCCAATTCCCTGCCATCCATGATCCAGTCCCTACATATCAATTCTGCTTCATTTCCTTCCATCTACCAGAACACCTGTTCAGTTTTCAGCATCCCTCCCACTACCGGAAGTAGTACTGGGCACAGTTAATCTCCTTTTTGCCTCCTCAACCACTCTATGTGTGCATTCTTAATCATACATGTAACCCCTGGCATTTCCAATATCCCATATGGTTACCTTGGGGGCAAGGTACTGCAATAGGACAGGTACTCAATGTTTACTGAATGAACAACATAATAAATGGTTGATTTTGCAAAACTTGAATATAGGGGCTGGTGCTGTGGTGTAAAGGGTTAAGATACCTCCTGCCATGCCAGCATCCCACATGGGCGCTGAGTCCCAGCTGCTCCACTGCGGATCCAGCTCCCTGCTAATGCAGTTGAGAAGCAATGAAAGATGGGCCAAGTTCTTGGGCCCCTGCACCCATGTGGGCAACCCATATGAAGCTCCTGGCTGTGGCCTGGCTGGACCTCAGCCATTGAAGCCATTTGGGAAGTGAACCAGCATATGGAGGATTCTCTATGTCTCTCTCCCTCTTTCTAACTCTTGCCTTTCAAATAAATAAATCTTTAAAAAAAAGCTTGAATATAATCTTTCTTAACTGTATGGCAAGCAAACACTTTTCAATGTTTGTTACTCCTGATTTTGTATTCAGGATTAAGGAAAGACAGAAAAAATGTCTTCCTCCCTTTATATTTTCACTACACAGTTTTGTATCAGGACCAGAGTAGGCTGACATGATCTCATTGGTACCTGTTAGGAGTGATTAGAGACCAGGTGTGAATCAGCTGTGAAGGTAAGACTCTCAGGGACCTGTGGCCCTGACCTGTGTAAAACCTGTATTGTGCACACTGCCTCATATGGCTGCCTCAGGAAATGGGTATCATTTCAGCCATGGACAGTTTGCCCTGCAGGCAATACAGCAGTGGAGAAACCTGGCAGGCTCTACCTGAACCAAGTGTATTAGTCAGCTTTTCATAAGTATATACCCAAGACAACTTAACTTTATAAAGAAAAGAGATTTACTTTGGCTTATAACTCTGGAGGGTCCCAGTCTGTGATCATGCAGGCCCTGTTGGTTCAGCCCCTAGTGATGGCCTTCTTGCAGGCTGAGTCCCAAGGTAGCACAGGGCACCGCATGGCAAGAGAGAAAGGAAGTAAACCACTCTGTGTCTCTATCCTCATAAAGCCATCAGGATTTAGTCATGGAGGCTCCATCTTAAATGACCTCATGCAGTGTAATCTTTTCCCAAAAGCCTCACCTGGAAAAACCATAATGGTACTGTTTCCACCCTCTCAGAACCATTAGCATAAGTCTTTCAGGACTTGGAGCTGGCATCGTGGCCTTGTTAAGTCACTGCCTGCAGCATCAGCATCCCATATGGGTGCCTGTTCCAGTCCCAGCTGCTCCACCTGCAGTCCAGCTCCCTGCTAATGCTCCTGAGAAAGCAGCCAAGGATAGTCTGAGTGCTTATGCCCCTGCCACCGACATGGGAGGCTCAGATGGAGTTCCAGCCTCCTGGCTTCAGCCTGGCCCAGCCCCAGCCATTGAGACCATCTGGGGAGTCAATCAGCAGATGGAAGAGCTCTCTCTGATTCTCCCTGTCTCATTGTAAAAAAAAAAAAAAAAAAAAAATAGGCCGGCGCCGCAGCTCATTAGGCTAATCCTCCACCTTGCGGTGCCCGCACACCAGGTTCTAGTCCCAGTCGCGGCGCCGGATCCTGTCCCGGTTGCCCCTCTTCCAGGCCAGCTCTCTGCTGTGGCCCGGGAAGGCAGTGGAGGATGGTCCAGGTCGTTGGTCCCTGCACCCCATGGGAGACCAGGAGAAGCACCTGGCTCCTGCCATCGGATCAGCGTGGTGTGCTAGCCACAGCGCGCTGGCCGCAGCGGCCATTGGAGGGTGAACCAACGGCAAAGGAAGACCTTTCTCTCTGTCTCTCTCTCTCACTGTCCACTCTGCCTGTCAAAAAAAAAAAAAAAAAGAAAGAAAGAAACCAATCTTTTTAAAAATAAATAAATAAATCCTTTAAAAAACAAATAAATACATCTTTAAAAAAAATCCTTTCAGGACTAAACTCCTGAGTGAAGAGAGATAAATATTCAAACTATAGCACCATGTGATCCATGCTCACTTCGTTTGTAATAAGACATATCAACATCACAAATCCCCTAGTATGATATAGTTAGAAGGGCACATCTTTTCTGCATCATTTTTTGCCAAAAATTCATAACCTCAGTCCAATCACGAGAAATCATCAGACAAACCTATTCTGAGGAAGATTCTACAAAAAAAAAATAAATAAATAACTGTACTTTGCAAGAGTTAAAAGTCAAGAAAAACTGAGGAGCTGCCACAAGACTGAAGAAGAGAAAGGAGGCATTGCAATTATATTACAATATGTGATCTTAGGTTTAATTCTGAATTCTGGAACAGAAAATTGTCTACAGCTAATAGTATGGCACCATTCTGATATTGATAATTATACTATTGTTATATAAAAAGCTTAAGAGTATCTGGATAAAATATATAAAAGAACACTACTACTTCGCGACATGTAAGTCTAAAAGTATTGATGAATAAAGATTTTTTAAAAAAAATTTATTGCTCTGTTTTGAAAGTTACTGTAGCTGTTCCTTTGGGAGTTCAGGGCCCATCCCAAGATGCCCAGGGTTTCTAAACTGGAAACATAGCCATGAGATTGTTAGAATAATGGAATACCTGTTTTCAAGACCATTCTCTAAAACAAGAAGAAACGAACTCCTGGGAAGAAGGAATCTATCTTCTACCGTTACTGCCTCTCGGCAGAACTACAGGTTCCGGTATACTTGGCGCAGGCGCATTCCTGGGAAATTTAGTCGCGTTACAATAACTTCCTACGGCTAGGTGTTGGGTTTCGTCGGCCGCTGCCGCAATGCTTTATGGGAAGTGTAGTTCTTGCGCTTGTCTGACTGCCGCTAGCGAATTGAGCCCAAACTAAACTTCCCAGCAAGCAGCGCACCAGCCTGGGAACTGGGGCAAGATGGCAGACGCCGAAGATGGTGTTTTGCCGCCGACTGCATCTTCTACTGCTCCAATTTCATTCGCCTTTACTCGTACGTCCTCTCGGAGGCGGCTGGTGGCCCTAAGTGATGGCTCAGAGTCCGCCCCAGAGGAGAAGGATTTCTTGAAGACCGTGGAAGGGAGGCAGCTACAAAGGTGAAGCGCCGGGTTTTTCGCCTCTTGTAAATCGGTGCCGTGGGTGCGAGCGGGAGGACTCAAGTTGAGTAGTTTGCCTTGATGACAGTGGCCTAGAAAGCCTGAAACACGGCCTTAGGAAATCCGTGGAGGAGAGAAGGCAGGAGCTTGTGGGAGAAGTAGGGAAGTTGCTTTTCATGGCCGTGTGGACTGAGAAGATGTATAAGGATACTTCAGAAAGTTCGTGGGAAATGCGCATTATTTCAATATTCATTTTCCATGGACTTTTTGAAATGCCCTCACATTCATGACAGGGAATACCTTTAGGATGCTGGGACACTCTAGAGTGTGCGTTCAGATAAATGGGAAAGGGAATAATTACAGGACCCTGTTGTCTCAGCTAAAGTGAATGGGGGCGCCTCTAATACGGCGAACGAGATGGAGCTGAAGATTCAGGTTGAGGGAGGCCGCATCAGCATATTTAGGAGACAAGAGGCTGAAGTGCCTGAGGGAGGGACTCGCAGAAGAGAAGCAACCGCCTAGGAGGCTGTTCGGGAGCTGGGAAAAGTCTGGCTGCAAATGGTCATTTGTAGTTCTTGGGATGAACAGACGGCCTGGCAGTGATTCCTGGAAGATACTGGCATTTAAGGGCTGGGGGGACAGTGACGTGCAATCAGAGTCATGGTCCATGGAGCTAGGAGGGAGTTTGGCTCTTGTGTTTCTCTGCATAGGGGGGTGTAGCTGGAACCCACAGGCCCTGCTGCTCTCCTAACCTCACCTTTCTTTGTCCACATCAGTGTGAAGCCCTCAGAAGTCCCCAAGGAACCTGTCATTCCCTTGATTCAGAATGGCTTTCACAGGCAGCCCCTGGTCCAGCCCTCTGGGCTATCCACAGACACCAAGACCTTGATGGATGAGGTGCTGTCCCAGGCTGTGAAGGAACTGATTGAGGGTAAGTGCCCCCCCCCCCCCCCCCCCGCTGCAGTGAAGAAAGACAAGGAAGAAGGTGGAAGATACATAGGGTGGGACCTCATTGCTCCCTCCCATTCTTCCTTAGAAACCGAGAAGTCTCTGGAGGAAAGAAAGAGTGCAAACGCCGACTCCATGCTCACTATCCCCATGATCCAGAAAGGAGCCACCTCCAACAAGGAAGGGGTAGACAGCGAACACTCAGCTGAAACCGTGAGTTGGCCCCTTATGCCCCTGCTCCCTTGGTTTCTCCTTGCCCTGTCTGCCACGCTTGCCTTCTTACACACAGCAAAGAAAGTCTGTGTGTACACTGGAGGCCTACTGCCTAGCTCTTCCTCCTTCCAGCCTTTCTGGGAACATCAACACATGAATCCAGATATTGGAGAATGAAGTTGGATCCTAGGATTGTCTGAATGGGGTGAGAGGCAGAGGGAAGAGGAAATATAATAGCCATGAGGGTGGACACTGCCTGGAGTGTTTGACAAACACCAAGGAGACCAACGCGGCTGGACTGGAATTAGTAAGAGAAGTCAGATGGGAGTGGAGGGGGCGCGGTGAGACCAGACAGGGCTTTGTGGGTCATGATGAGAACTTTGGCTTTTACCTTGAATGAGATGATAGCCATGGGTGGGCCCTAGGCAGAGAAAGGATGCGACTTATGATTCAACAGAATCTACTGTGAACACAACAGACTAGTAAGTGAAGGTAGAAGCAGGGAGACCAGCAGTCTAGACCAGAGATGGTAAGGCCTCAGATCCAAGTGGCGTGAGAAGGCGAGCTAGGGTTTAGTGAGAGGTAAGAGCAGGGTGAGTATTCCTAATGGTAGCAGCTGCCCAAGCAGGCCATGGCAGGAAAGCTGTGTGGTGTGTCTGCTAGTGAGACAACTTGTGTGTCTGGAGTGAGTGAATGAAAGGATTGAAGGAGTAATGATGGGAAGTGACCATGGGAAAGGGTAGCGGCAGGGCCATGGAAGTAACCAAGTCTGTCCATGTCTTGGACTCGACTTTTCACCTGTTCATTCGTAAGTATTTTGCACTGCTTCCTCAGGGCCTACTTCTCCTATGGCCACAGACCATCGACCATCCTGGCTTTAACTGGGGTGATTAGAAGTGAACTCATCCACCTTCATTAGTGCCCTGGTGTCTTTCATTAAAAAACAAAGACCCTCCATTTACTCTTCATCCTGTTCCAGCTCTGGCCTTGTTTCTCTCATTTTCCCTCTGACAAGCCCCCTCCAGCAGCCTTCCACGTGTCAATTGATCACACTTCCATAGTCCTTCCTCTCCCTCAGCTCCAAACCTTGCTGTCATCTTTGCCCCTCCGTCTCTCTGTCATACCCCCACGTTTGATCTGTCAATGCCATCTTTGCCTTTTTTCTAAATGCATCCAGAATTTCAGTTCTCATCACCACCAGCACCACACATCTGGATGACTGCAGTGACTTTCTCGCTGGCCCCTCATGTGACCTCCACCTGCCTGGAGGTTGTCTGCCTCCTGCACCCAGCTCTCCTGATTGACCCCTTACCCAGGCTCCTCTGCCTCCATGTCCCTGTTCCAGTCATGTTGATTTTCATAATACTCTTCACACACACCGAGTTTTGTTGGGCCTCAGAGCCTTTGCTCTTATCATCCTCTCTGCTTGCAACACTCTTTCCTTCTCATCTCTTCATGGCTCCCCCTGTCATCTCCTGGTCTCTGTGTCAGTGTCAACTCTGGCAATCCCTCTGCATCCTCATGTCCCCCATGGGAGTGCCTGAGTTCCAAACCCAGCTCTGTCTCCTGATTCCAGAGCTTTCTGCTCAGGCGCACCCCGGAAGGCTGTGGTGATGGCCCAAGTAGTTGGGTTCTTGCCTGTCAAGTGGGTTGATTTCCTGGCTCCTGGCTTCAGCCCAGCCTAGTCGCAGCTGTGAGCTCTCATTCTCTCTCTCTCTCTCTCTCTCTCTCTCTGTGTGTGTATGTGCACGTGCATGCATGCGTCTGCCTCTCAGATGCACATACTCACACGCATAGAAAGCCAGTGTTTGCAAAATCTGATGCTCCTTCCTCTTCCTGAACCCATTAGGTACCAAAAGAAGCTGATTACGAGGCAGTCTCTGTGGAGGCCTACGGACTGGCCATGCTGCGGGGTATGGGCTGGAAACCTGGTGATGGCATCGGACGCACTTTCAGTCAGTGAGTTTTGGGCTAAGGGTGACAGGGTGGACGGATGGAGCTGTGAACAAGCCCCCCCCCCCCGCCGCCGCCGCCGCCACCAGCCCATGATGACTGCCAACCCAGAACCCTTCAGGCAGGGAGAGGGGATACATTATTATTCCCCTAATTCAGTAGCCTCTTCCACTCCTGTTTCCAATTCCTCATTTGAAAAGTGGGGGTAACAGGATGGACTTCACAGGCCTCTCGTGAGAGTCTGATGAGATGAAACCCATAAAGCACACTGAGTAGGCCCCCACCCCAAGTAAGCACAGGCTGAGTATCTGCTTTTATCACACGGACTTACGATCTCTTCTCCACAATTGGAAACTCCAATGAATTCCGAAAAGCAATTTTTCACAAACCATGTGGCAGCCAAACATGATCTGCATTGGCACTGAGCGTTCTTATAGCCTGTTTCTCCTGTCTGGCCTGACCGGGCATGTGATTTCTGCTGTGGAACTAGAAGGTTACAAGGAAATGCTTGGTCATGAGGGCCTGCCTCGGATGCCACCGTAGATACTGTATAATACGTAGCATATGCAGCATGGTGTTAAGTTGAAACCAATGAAGTTCCATTTCTGTAGGTCCAAAACAATCCGAAATGAGAGACTGGAAAGGGGATTCTTGAACATTCGATGGGGTGGGATTTAGCAGGGGAGAGAGGAAGCCACTGAAGGTGCTTGTATCCCGTCCCCAGTAAATCCATATTCCTTCACGCAGAATAGTGAAGCCCCGTGTCAACTCATTGAGGCCCAAGGGGTTAGGGCTGGGCGCCAACCTGGCTGAGATGAAGGCCTTGACCTCCACCAGTTCCAGCTGCCTTCCAAGAACAAATGTGGATCAAGATCAGGATGACGGGCAGGATACGACAAGGCAGCCCGAAGGGCTGAAGACGGGGACAGCTGTGACGGTCGTTTCTGGCCATTACCGAGGCCGCTACGGGAAGGTAAGGAGCCAGGGTGTCCCTGGAGATTTGAGGGTCGGAGGCAGGAAGCATCGGGTTTGGGGTAAAGGGGCTGGAAGTCCAGGTCTTTGGGGACTGCCTGGCGCACCGCCTCACTAGGTAACACAGCAGGGCCTCTTGCTAAGTTTTTCTGAGCTTCAGGCGCCACTGGAAAGGGAGCAGGGCAGGTGTTTGGTGCAGTAATTAAGACGCCACTTGGGATGCCCATATGGAAGTGCCCGGGTTCGAGGCTTGCCTCCGTTCCTGATTCCACCTTCCTGCTGGTGCCCACCCTGGGGAGTGGCAGCTAATGGCTCAATTATCTGGGGCCCTGCTGCCCATGTGGAAGCACCGGATTGAGTTCCCAGCTCTTGGCTTTGACCTGGCCCCCAGCTCCAACTGTTGTGGGCATTTGGAAAGTTAACCAGCAAATGGGATAGCTCTCTGTCTTTCAAATAAATTAAAAAGCTAATTTACAAAAGGGAGTTAGGGGGCTGGCCCTGTGGCATAGTGGGTAAAGCCGCCACCTGCAGTGCCAGCATCTCATATGGCGTGGCTGCTCCATTTCTGATCACGTTCTCTGCTATGACCTGGGAAAGCAGTGGAAAATGGCCCAAGTCCTTGGGCCCCTGTACCGCGTGGGAGACCTGGAGGAAGCTCCTGGCTCCTGGCTTCGGCTCAGCGCAGCTCTGGCTGTTGTGGCCAAATGGGCAGTGAACCAGCAGATGGAAGACTTTCTCTCTCTCTCTCTCTCTCTCTCTCTCTCTCTCTCTCTCTCTCTGCCTGTCCTTCTTTCTGTGCAACTCTGACTTTCAAATAAATAAATAAATCTTTTTTAAAAAAAGGGGGGGGGTGTTCGGGTGTAGCACCATGTGTTAAAGCCCTGGCGTGCAGCGTTGGCATCCCATAATGGCACCAGTTTCAGTCCTAGCTGCTCCATTTCCCATCTAGCTCCCTGCTAATGTGCTTAGGAAAGCAGCAGAAGATGCCCCAAGACCTTGGGCCCCTGTACCCACGTGGGGGACCTGATGAAGCTGCTGGCTCCTGGCTTCAGCCTAGCCCAATGGTCATTGCAGCCATTTGGGGAGTGAACCAGTGGGTGGAAAATCTGCCTCTCTCCTCTGTCTCTCTCTCTTCCAAATCTTTTTTTTAAAAATGAAAAAAGGAGTGAATAGCAATCATCACTAGTCCCTGAGGATTAAATACATAAAAAATGTCTGTACCCCACCCAAGAACCAGACCCGGTCCCAGCTTTTAGGGGGTCACAAGTTGGTGGGTGAAACAGGGGTCAGGTGTGTTGGAGGTAAGAGATGGACAGCTTGGTCCTAGGAATGTGGGTGGAGTCCACTTAACCTCGATAACTTCTTCCTCTTGATGCGGTAGGTTGAAGGCCTTGACCCTGACAATGCTCGGGCCATGGTGCGTCTGACAGGGGAGAACTCTGTGGTGACTGTGAGTGAGTACTGCCTGCGCCCTGTCTCGCAGCAGGAGCATGAGAACTCCATGGATCTCAGTGAGTGGGCCTCCTGAATCCCCGGAGGGGAGGTAGAGAAGCGGAGAAGCGCTCTGGGGCAGGAGGGGCAGGGCCTGTGTCTTGCGGTGGGTTTTCCATCTGCAGAGGGGAGGGCAGCAGTCTGCCTGGTGGCTGGGATTTCCTGCCAGAGGTCAGGAGGCAAAAAGAGATCTGAATGGTTTATTTCAGTGGGGGAAGAAAAAAAAAAAGTCGATCTAATATCCCTGGGTTTTTAGCCTTTCTCAGAAGGAAAAGAAACAGGTGGGATTTTTTGGGGTGATGAGCCCTTTTGCTCTAGGGAGTGACAGGCACTAGGATTAGGGTGTGGCCAAGCAGGAGGCAGGCAGAGCAGCCCAGGGGCAGGCACTTCAGTGGGACAAGGCGCTGTGGCAGGTGGATGCAGACGGTTCTCAGGGCCCCTGCGGGCTATGCGAGGCAGCTGCAGTGTCCGTGTGAGCTGGGTGGTCGGGAAGGGCTTCCTGAAGGAGGCGGAGATGATGCAGAGTAAGGGCAGAAGCATTGTAGTAGCTGTGGTAAAGGCGTCATGATGACGAGGGCTGCTTTGGGAGGCAGCAGAGGGCCCTGGGCTCAGGCAGCAGGGCCAGTGAGACACTGAGACCCTTTCCTCTTTCCCGCCATGCACCCTTCTACAGATCAGGAGAACGCAGCTCCCACGGGGCGACCAACTGACCCAACCTTGTCACAGAAGACCCTCCAAGACCAGGATGCCCATGCCCATCTGGATTCAACGAGGAAGCGGAAACACCCCGTAGACCAGTGAGACGGTGGGACGAGGGACGAGGGATGAGGGCAGGCGTGTGGGTGAGCTCGGGCCGTCGAGGGGAGGCAGTCCGTGGAAGGAACTAGGACTGACCCAAGGGGTGGGTTTGCCAGCAGCAGCACGGGTAGGGAGACTGGAATGGGCATGTGATGATGACCTGAGCCTGGTGCTGGCTCCCTCTCCACAGACAAGAAGGGCCCGTGGCCAAAAGCGAAAAGACAGCTTCCAGAAGTCCACACTGGATACACAGAGACCTGCGCGTACGCTTTGTGAACAAGCTCTATAAGAATGGCCAGTACTACAACACCAAGGTGCACACCCTGCAGCGGGGATCACCTCCCTCCCCCAGGGAGTGGGCCTCCTTAGGCTTCTAACATCTCCCATCCCCCGGCCCCTCTCCCCAGATGACGATTGAAGATCTCCTGAGCCCAGACACCTGTGTATGTCGAACTGATGAAGGCCGAGTCTTAGAAGGTGAGGCTGAGCTGCAGCTGGGAGGCGCGGCAGAGTCCACATTCTTTGCAGGAACCAGCATTCTCCTACAGAACATGAGACCCTTCCGTGATGGTCGTTACCTGAGCCCCACTCCCCCTGACTGTCCACTTAGCATGGCTGTCACCATTTCTCCTGCTTGTGACTTGTGACGGCGCCTTTAAGGCAAGGGGTTGAGGAGGGGAGCACAGGGTGCTAGTTGTGTGTTGAGCTCCTGGTAAAGGCAGGGCCTGCAACTTGTCCACAGGAAGTAGTAGTGTCTGTTACCACCACTGCTCCCTCCATCACAGTTATTTCTTTTCTGTTTTTTAAGAAGATTTTATTTATTTGAGAAGTAGTTACAGATAGTGAGAGGAAGAGACAGAGAGAAAGGTCTTCCTTCCGTTGGTTCACTCCCCACATGGCTGCAACCACCGGAGCTGTACCAATCCGAAGCTAGGAGCCAGGAGCTTCTTCCAGGTCTCCCATATGGGTACACGGGCCCAAGGACTTGGGCCATCTTCTACTGCTTTCCCAGGCCACAGCAGAGAGCTGGATTGGAAGTGGAGCAGCCGGGACTAGAACTGACACCCATATGAGATGCCAGCGCTGCAGGTGGAGGATTAACCTACTGTGCCATGGCGCCGTTCCCTCTTTTCTATTTGTTTTAAAAGAATTACTTATTTTTGAAAGGTAGAGTTAGAGAGAGACACAGAGAGAGAGAGAGAGAGAGAGAGAGAGAGAGAGAGAAGAGAGAGACAGAGATCTTCCATCCAATGCTTCTGTCTCCAGATGGCCAGGGCTGGGCCAGGCCAAAGCAAGCAGCCTGGAGCTCCATCCAGGTCTCCCATGTGGATGGAAGGGCTCAAGCACTTGGGCCATCTTCTACTGCCTTTCCAGGAACAGGAGCAGGGAACTGGATCAGAAGTGGTGCAGCCAGGACTCAAACCTACACTCATATGGGATGGCAGTATTGCAGGCAGTGGCTTAACACACTGTTCCACAGCACTGGCTCCATCACAGTCAGCTGTATGAACGGCTGCTTGGTTTTCTTCATCTTTGAAATGGGTGGAGTGTGGTTCGAAGGAATACAGCAAAGGCCCCACAACAGGACCCTGGCTGGGCTGTAGGTCTCACCACCCCCTCTTGCTCATCTGCAGGTGTGAAGGAGGACATGTTGGAGACACTGGTTCCCAAGACAGAAGGTGAACGCGTGATGGTGGTGCTGGGACCACAGGCCGGAAGGGTGAGTGCCAGACGTGGAGATGGGGGATTGGGGTTCACCAGGGGATGTCCTAAGGGGGCTGGGCTGGCCTTGCTAACTCTGGCCCACCCTTGCTCCAGGTAGGCCAGCTGCTGCGCCGTGACACAGCGCGAAGCAGGGCTTTGGTACAGCTGCACAGAGATGGTCAGTTGGTGGAGCTGCATTATGACGCCGTGTGCCAGTACATGGGCCCCAGTGACTCCGATGAAGACTGACGGGCTCCGCTCCCATTCCCCAGGCGGCTACCAGCAGGAAAAAGCTTGCAGGCACAGACAGGGAAATGAGTAACCGGACCAAAAGGGAGACTGAAAACAAACCTGGTAGCTAGCCAAGTGGAATGGGCAATAAAAACCATTTGAAACACTTAGCAGAAGGATAGAATCCTAAGTGGTGTGCTCAGTGGTGAGGGGAGGTGAGAACTGAGACACCAGAGGTGGGAACCAGTTCTTCTGTTTAGCCTCACCTCCGCACCCATGGTGCAAGACAAGTGAATGGGCCTTATTGGTCATGAGTTGCTGTCCCCTGAGCAGACGCGATGGGACCCGGAAGGCCACATTTCTGAACAGCTTCCTGGGTGAGAACTCCAGCAGCGGGGTCCTGCTTTTGCTCTTGGGCCAGAGCCAGCCCCCAGAGAACTGAGCTGGTGATGCAAGTTGACAGGAAACAAGGCTTCCGCTTTACCAATGGGATGTGTTGGCTCCGATCGCCAGTGCAGGTGGAGCCAGTTCATTCCTGGGCCCTGTCTCAGTCCCAAAACTTTGGCTTAGAGCAAAAAAGCATGTGTGTCACTACTCTGGTGGTTCTGCCCAATTGTTTGCCCAGAAAGGTACTGTCAGAGAATCCCCCACCTTCCTCCTGCCCAGCGGGCTGAGTGAGGTACACAGTCATGAGGGAAGTCAGAGCTTCACACCTGCTCTTTGGGAGTCATCCCCAGTCACTAAGCCGTCAGCGTAACCAGTGGCATTTGAGTTAGAGCTCAGCCACTCATAGAAACTCCCAGCAGCTCAGAATAGGGGCGCAGCGCCAGAGAATTGAAATGCTTACCCTAGGGCAGGGTCCAACAAGGTCAAGTGCTGGCCCCACGTAGCAAAGGCAGACAACTGTTGAGAGCCAAAATCTAGAGTGTTAGAAAAAGCCCGGAGTTGCGCAGAACAGTGACCGTGTGCCCAGCAAGGGATGACACAGGAAAACCCTGCAATATAGAATCATGGCTTGAAGAACAGGTGCCACACACCTGTTTAATTTACCATCCCGAATGAATTGCAGAATTGGGATGTTCTTCAAGACTGGCCAAACAGGGTTGTTCGGGCAGACAGTGGGGAGCAGAGCGCCCGCCCCAGTTCCCGCATGCTCTGTCCTCGCTGGGATTACCCTGTACCACAGCGCTGGCCCCAGCCCCTCATGCTTTTTCCTTCTGGTTTTCCACATGCCCGTGTATGTGCTTATCCCAGTTGAGAAGGCCGCCTCCTTTCTGCACATGGTATTAGGCAGTCTTGGCCATCCCCGCGAGAAACGGGCTGGCTGGGCTTCCCCAGAAGAGGCCCTCCTGATTGCTCCTTTGGAGGACAGGGCTTCGTACAGAGACGTGGAGGCAGGATAAGGAGGCTCCCCCATCTGCCCCTGGTGAGCTGCGCACACACACACACACACACGTTTCTAGAGACCGTCAGGAAGGGCGTGCAAGCAGCAGTAACTGCAGCAACAGCTCCTGGGAGGCCACCAGTTCCCCACAGGCCACTCAGCAGCCGGGCACCATGACCTGCGCAATCTGCCCAGGCTGGATACCACAGAGATTGAGCAAGATGTGGGTACAAAAGCATCTGTCTCTTGTGCCAAGTCTCCAGAAGTTTCCCTGGCAGGGTGCCGCCTCTGTCAAACCCCATCCAGGCTCCAGGCCAGGCAGCAGACTCCATACACAGGTTCTCTGCCTTGCTGAGAGAAGGGAGTTACCTGCTTGACAGGGGCTACTGCCAGGGCTAAACGTGGTTCGTTTGTTCATTTTCAAACTGCTCATTAAGCACTCACTGTGCCGCCGGCTTTGTGGCGCAGCGGGTTAAGCCAATGCCTGTGATAGTGGCATCCCATGTGATCGCGGGTTCGAGTCCCGGCTGCTCCACTTCTGAGCCGGTTTCCTGCTAATGCATCTGGGAAACCAGCAGAAGATGGCCTGAATACTTGGGCCCCTGTTCACCCACTTGAGAGACCCAGATCAAGTTCCAGGCTCCTGACTGCAGCCTGGCCCAGCCCCAGTCATTATGGACAAGTGCGGAGTGAACCAGCTGATAGAAGACCTCTCTGCTTCTCTCATTCTAACTCTGCCTTTCAAATAAATTTTTTTTTGTTAAAAAAAGCACTGTGTGCTAAGCATATCACTGTATTAAAGGAATGAATGAGGAATTAATGTCTAATTCCATTTGGTGTTTCTGAGACTTCCAAGTGTATTATTAACATGTACTATTAACTCATCCACACGCACAGATGACCCCATGAGGCAAGTGTAACTATTGTCCTCACTTTCCTGAGGAAAGCCAAGGCCCAGACCAGCTCAGGTAACTTGTCCAAGGTCATGCAGCTATGAGTGCTGGGGTTGAGGCCAATTACATGAGGAATGGTTCCTAAACTGTTGGGTGCCACGTGGGAGCCAAGATGAAAGACTCTTGTTCCTCTTCTCTTCTTTTTTAAGATTTGATTTTATGGGGCCAGTGTAGCAGGTAAAGCCACTGCCTGCAGCTCTGGCATCCCATATGGGTGCCAGTTCAAGTCATGGCTGCTCCACTTCTGATCCAGCTCCCTGTTAAATGGCCTGGGGAGGCAGCAGCAGATGGCCCAAGTGCTTGAACCCCTACACCCACATGGGAGACCCAGAAGAAGCTCCTGGTCCTGGCTTCAGCCTAGACCTGGCCGTTGCAGCCATTCGGGGAGTAAACCAGCGAATGGAAGATCCCTCTCTGTCACTCTGAGTGACAGAGAGTGAGAGAGAGACAGATCTGCCATCCACTGTTTCACTCCCCAAATGGTTGCAACAGCTGGGGCTGGGCCAGTTCAAAGCCTTGAGCCAGGAGCTCCATCCAGTTTCTCATGTGGGTGGCAGGGGCCCAAGTACTTAGATCATCATCCACTGCTTTCCCAGTCTCATTAGCAGGGAGCTGGATCAGAAGCGGTATTGTGATGCCAGTGTCGCAAGCAGTGGCTTAACCTGCCTCACAATGCTGGCCACATCCTCCGCTCTCTCATTTCCTCTCTCCTGCTCCTCCTCTCTGCCCCTAGGTCTGTCCCCTTTAACTCTCCATCAGGGAACCTAAACCGCTACATTTGCTGATTGCTTTTTAAATGAGCATTTACAAGTCGTGTATTTCCTGTTCTTATTTTTAAGGAGTAGATTTAAAAGCTACATTTTTTTTTCTAAAAACAAAACACCTAAATCGGGAGCATGTAGTTGGTGCAGTGGGTGAGACACTGGTAGGATGCCTACATCCCAGATCAGAGGGCCTGGGTTTGCGTACTGGTTCTGCTGCTGATTCCAGATCCCTGGAGGAAAGCCAGCAGTGATGGCTCAAGTGGTTCAGTCCCTGCCACCCACATGGGAGACGCAGATCCAGTTCTGGGTCCTATTTTCCACCCAGCCTAGTCCAGGCGGTAGGAGGCAGAAGATATCTCCCTTTCTCTGCCTTCCAAATAAATTTTTTAAAAATCTAAAACCTAAATCATTTTTTTCTATTTTACTCCAAAAGTTTTCCCATTCTGCAATACACTGACTTATAAAGCATTTTTCATATCATATTGTTCTGTCTACCTGCGCCAATGATGTGGAGCTGGTTTATTTGGTTTTGTTTTTATGTGTCCCCATCAGTTCTTGCTTTGCTGTCCTGGGACATCAATACGTGCTGAGGTGATGACCTCAAAGGTAGTCTGGTCTGCTCCTTCAGACAAAGCCACCTCTGTAGCCCTGCATGAGGGGTGCTCCCAGGGACAGGCCCCACCTCAGCAGGTGCCCTCGCCCAACCCGCAGACTCCGTGCTCCCTCTTCAGTAGGAAGCATTGGGGAGGCTTCCTTTCACCACCCTGAAATGACACGCGTGTAAGTCACCAGCCTTGGCGCAGTGGGGCTGTGCCCCCTCCCCCCGCATCTCAACCTTTGCCCTTTGACTGTGGAAGCCCTCCCGGAGCCGGGACAACCAGACTCTGCCCACCAGGAGCTCCCAAACACCCCCAGGGCAGGTGGGAAGTGCACCAGTGTCCGTCTGGCTCGTTGTGGTATCCCCACGACCTAGCACAAGCCCCCACGTGCAACAGGAAAGTGCTCCATCCAGACAGCTACCCTGTAACCTACTGCCCTCAAGCCTTCCCTGTCCTCCCATCACGCCCCTGCCTGGGGAGAGAAAAAAAGAACTGAGTGCGCAAAACCAGTCCCCTCCCACAAACTGCTCTCTGATGCTTGGAGCACTGACGCTAGGGGCAAATGCGTGCCATGGGAGCCCTCGGGCCGCGTGGGGTGAGGCGAGCACAGAGACAGGGACACTGACTCTAGGCTAGGGGCATGCTGCGTGGGAGCCCTCGGGCCGGGTGGGGTGGGGTGAGCACAGAGACACCTGGAGGGCTGGGAATGGCTCAGGGCTTAGAGCCTCGGGCTCTGGCCCGCCCGTCTCAGCAGTGTGCCTTCTGGTACCTTCTCAGAGCCTCAGTCCTCTCGTCCACAAGAGAAGATAACAGCAGTTAAGGTTGTTTGTGAAGGCTCAGTGAGGTAACTCATGCAGGGTGATTAGGACGGGTCTGGGCACGTTGTGACTGCGTTACTGTCGTTTTATGAAATAGCTGAGTAACCAATGGTCTCCCTTCCGCCAGTACCCGCCCCTCCCCAAGCCCTTCCTCATCGTCCTCCATCAGATCTGCCGGTCCCACCACCACTGGCAATGGTCGAGCACCGAGCACCCAGGACCACGCTCCCACTGCCCTTTCTCTACTTTTCCCTGCGGCAAAGCCCCTCTCTCGGAGCCATCCCGTGAGACCCAGGCTCCAGCAGGGGTGTCAAGCTCCGGGAGCCCTCCCCGCCAACCCGGGATCCCACCCAGCACATGGGTCCCGCCCTACTGCCCACCTGCACAGGAAAATACCGGCTCTGCGAGCTCCACCTCGGACCAGCCGGGGAAGCAGGGGTCCCACCGAGCCCCTGCACTCCCCACGCCCTCACTCCCCACCAGCGCTCCTGACACCCCAATCTTTGCAATCCCAGGAGTGTCCACACCTCAGTCTGTGCGCTCACATCAGTGCCCACAGCCGAGTGTGCGGCTCCAGGCGTGCCCACTCCCCTGCCTGTGGGACCCCCGAAACGATAATGGGACAGCCTGGACTGGACCACACGGGCACGGGGGCGGGACGCAGAAATGGAACAGTCCACCCGGAAGCGTACCCCTGCGGAGGGAGGGGCACCTTGGAATGTGCCATTGTACTTCCGGGGGGGAGAAATATGGAATTCAGGTGACAGCACCTTATCCCGGACTGGGGTCCATATATCTTGACTCCCAGCCATCTTAGGCGATCCTCACTCTTCGGCCGGTCCTCGGTGTCTCTCACATCCGCCAAGTTAACCTTTACATCCCCGCAATTCCTCAATTTTGAATCAGCTCTCCGCGCACTCTACAGCAGGTATTTGGTTGTCAAGGATTCTGATTGGTCTAGCTAATTATGGTCCTCGCTATTTGCCGTAGCTTCCTGTTGTTGGAATGACGTCCCGCCTTTGCTCCTCGGCGTTCGTCTTCCATTGGCCACTTCTTTGGCGAGCATGCAGAGTGGTGTCTGGGCGGTGCTGGGGCTCCGCGGGTGTGGGCTGTGGGGATTTAGAATGGTGAGTTCCAGGACAGGTTTGGAGTTTAGAGTTGGTCACCTATAAAGGGGTAGAAAAATTTGGTTATGGTTAGAGGTTAGTGAGATTACACAGCGTGGCGCTTCCACCGAGATCTCTAACAAACCCAATAGGACTTTCCTGCCTTCACTCAGTCGTTCTTGAAATCATTTATTCTGGGGCCGGCGCTGTGGTGCAGCGGGTTAACTCCCTGGCCTGAAGCGCTAGCATCCCGTATGGGCGCCGGTTCTAGTCCCGGCTGCCCCACTTCCCATCCAGCTCTCTGCTATGGCCTGGGAAAGCAGTAGAAGATGGCTCAAGTCCTTGGGCCCCTGCACCTGTGTGGGAGACCCGGAAGAAGCTCCTGGCTTGGATCGGCACAGCTCCGGCCGTTGTGGCCATCTGGGGAGTGAACCAGCGGATGGAAGACCTCTCTCTCTCTCTCTTTCTGTGTAACACTTTCAAATAAATAAATTTTTACAAAAATTCTGTGTTTCTCAAAACAAAAAGCTTTGATTTGAATTTGAATCTGGAGTGGGACAGGTACGGTGGGTGTCTGGTTCTCCCAACACTGAAAAAGCTCAGAGTGAACACATTGTCAGCTTCACGTAGAAATGTAGTAGTTATATTAATTTAACTCCTGACAGAATGGGTACAAAGATTACAGCAATTAGAAAGCTTTTCCTCGGCCCGGCTGCTGGGGTCATTTGGAGAGTGAAGCAGCGGATGGAAGATAGCTCTCTCTAACTCTGGCTTTGTCAGTGTGCTCTTCAAACAAATAAATCTTTCAAAGCAAATACGCTCCCCGGCGGGGCCTTTGACAAAGCATGTTTGGAAGAATAAAGACTCCCAGGTCTCCACGCAGAGTGATGGTTTTGGAGCCTCAAGCCTGGCTGAGTAGGAAAGGATTGCTGATTGCCACCTGTTAATTCATACACATTGTAGGTGATGTAGCCTGTTAATTCATTTGTTTGCAATTTTTACATTCATTATATATATATATATGTAAATTATGCTGTGAGTATATGTTCCATGCCCTGGGTAAGTCACATACTTAGGGGGAAAAACTCGTTGATAACTTGTGGCCCAATGTTTCAAAAAAATTCGGAGCCTTCAACACCCTGGCTTCATCAGGTGAGGCAAATTTCCCTAAATTAGCTTGCAATCTCCACGTCTGTACCCAGTGCCGCTCCACCTCTGGAAACAACTCGGCCTCTATCAGCTCTGATTCCAAGGAAGATTTTTTTTTCCCTTAAAACTGGAAATTTAAACTCTGGTTTCATATGGATCTTTCATTGACGAGGGTGGAGAGGGCATGGTACAGAAGTCTAGGAATAGCACAAACAACAAGATAAGGATTTGTTTAAAAGCATAGACAGCGCAAGAGAAACACTCCCACCTAGTGGTTCACTCCTCCAAATGCCTGAAAAAGCTGTCCAAGCCTGGTGCTGGGAACTCAATCCGGATCTCTCACAGGGATGGCAGAACCTCAAGTACTTGAGCCATCGCTGCTGCCTCCCAGGGCACTCCTTAGCAGGGAGCTAGAATGGAGAAGAGAGTGAGGACTTGAACCCAGGCACTGGGATATAGAATGTGGGTGGCCCAACCAGCAACTTAACAACTAGGGCAAATGTCCATCCCTGAAGGTTGTTATCTGAAGTGTATGTTTAGAGGTTTGGGGTTCAGTTAGGCACTTTTTCTTTTAAAGATTTATTTATTTTGAAAGAGTTACACAGTGAGAAGAGAGGGAGGGAAAGAGAGAGAGAGGTCTTCCATCCGATGGTTCACTCCCCAGTTGGCTGCAACGGCTGGAGCTGCGCCGATCTGAAGCCAGGAGCCAGGAGCTTCTTCCAGGTCTCCCATGCAGGTGCAGGGGCCCAAGCACTTGGGCCATCTTCCACTGCATTCCCAGGCCATAGTAGAGAGCTGGATCACAAGTGGAGCAGCCGGGTCTCGAACCACTGCCCATATGGGATGCCGGCGCTTCAGGCCAGGGTTTTAACCTGCTTCGCCACAGCGCTGGCCCCAGGTAGGCACTTTTTCATCACTGATTGTTTCTGAGGGCAACTAGGTTTTTCTCCACTCACATGGCAGTAGGAAGTAAGGTATGCATATGCTTTCAGTCTGGGGTCATGTCTTAATGGTTACAGTGTGGTCTAATCAGACATACAATGAGCTATGCCATCTCTTTTAGAGAAACACACCCAAAAGCAACACAATTGAAGAAGACAAGGGGGAACTTTTAATTTTTTAATATTTATGTATTTATTTTTTTTATTTGAAACTCAGAGTTACAAAGAGGCAGAGAGAGAGAGAGAGAGAGAGAGAGAGAGAGAGAGAGAGAGAGATTCACTCCCCAGTTGGTAGCAATGGCCGGAGCTGCACTGATCCGAAGCCAGGAGCCAAGTGCTTCTTCTGGGTCTCCCACACAGGTACAAGGGCCTAAGGACTTGGACCATCTTCTACTGCTTTCCCAGACAACATCAAAGAGCTGGATCGGAAGTGGAGAATTTTTTAAAGATCCATAACTATCAGAAGTCACCCTTTGGGGCTGGCACTCTGTCACAGCAAGTTAAAGCCCCAACCTGCGGCACCAGAATTCCATATGGGTGCTGGTTCAAGTCTAGATGCTCCATTTCCCACACAGCTCCCTGGTAAAGTACCTGGGAAAGCAGTGGAGGATGGCCCAAGTCCTTGGGCCCCTGCGCCCATGTGGGAGACCTGGAAGAAGCTTCTGGCTTTGGATCAGCTCAGTTCTGGCCGTTGTGGCTATCTGCGGAGTGAACCAGCTGATGGAAGACCTCTCTCTCTCTCTCTCTCTCTCTCTCTCTCTCTCTCCAGCACCGGCATCTCATATGGACACTGGTTCATGTTCCAGCTGCTCCACTTCTGACCTACCTCCCTGATTATCACCTGGGAAAGCAGTTGAAGATGGCCTAAGTGCTTGGCCCCCTGCACCTGCATGGGAGACCTGGAGGAAGCTCCTGGCTCCTGGCTTCAGCCTGGCCTAAGCCCGGCCATTGCAGCCATTTGGGGAGTGAACCAATGGATGGAAAACATCTTTCTCTCTCTCTCTCTCTCTCTCTCTCTCTCTCTCTCTCTGCCTCTTCTTCTCTCTGTAACTTTGCTACCTTCCCAGGCACATCAACAGGGAGCTGGATTGGAAATGGAGCAGCCATATAGGGTGCCTGTGCCACAAGCAGTAGCTTTACCATCTATGCCACAGTGCCAGTCCCAATAAAGAAATCTTTAAAAAAAATATCAGTGCCCAACCATCGGCCATCTAATTGCCTTGTGATCTGAGCTGCCTATCATGAGTTCATATGTGATCCATCAAGCCATCAAATTTTTCATGCACAGCAGTATCCATTATCAAATGAAAATGGTCCATTCAGGGCCCGCCGAGCAGGTCCTGAAGGCACAAGTAGTTACCTGGAGAAGTCGCCTAGAGACAGAAGATTGGTGTAGAAATTAGCATGTTGCTTGGGAGGCCCCCATCCCACACCAGAGCTCCTGGGTTTAATACTCAGCATTTGACTCCAGCTTCCTGTTAATGCAGGCCCTGGGGAGCAGTGGTGATGGCTCAAGTGGTTGGGTCCCTGCCGCTCATGTGGGAAACCTGGATTGAGTTCCTGGCTCCCAGTTTTAGCCTAGACATTTGGAGAATGAATCCACAGAAAAGAGTGTTCTGTGTCTGTCTTTTTGCCAAATAAATAAATAAATCTCACACACAGAAAAGAAATAATCAGGGGTGGATGTTGTGGCAAAGTAAGTTAAGCCAGTGCTTGGGATACTCAAATCCCATATAGGAGTGCCTGGTTGTTGTTGTTTTTTTTTTAAGATGTTATATATTTATTTGAAAGTCAGAGAGTCAGAGTTACACACAGAGAGAGGAGAGGCAGAGAGAGAGGTCTTCCATCTGCTGGTTCACTCCCCAACTAGCAGCAAGAGCCAGAGCTGTGCCGATCCAAAGCCAGGAGCCAGGAGCTTCTTCCAGGTCTCCCACTTGGGTGCAGGAGCCCAAGGACTTGGGACATCTTCCTCTGCTTTCCCAGGCCATAGCAGAGAGCTGGATTGCAAATGGAGCAGCCGGGACTAGAACTGGTGCCCATATGGGAAGCCGGCACTTCAGGCCAGGGTATTAACCCACTGCGCCACAGCGCCGGCCCCAGGAGTGCCTGGTTTGAGTTCTGGCTACTCCTCACTTCTGATCCAGCTTTCTGCAAAATGTGCTTCGGAGGCAGAGGATGATGGCCCAAGGACTTGGATTCCTGCCACCCACATGGGAGAACAGGATGGAGCTCCTGGCTCTTGGATTCAGCCTGGCCCAGCCGTGCCTATTGTGGGCATTTGGAGAGTGAACCAGCAGATAGAAGATCTGTCTGTCTGTCTCTCTCTCTGTCTTTGTCACTCTGCCTTTCAAATACTCATTTAAAGTAAATAATTTAACAACAAAAAAAAGAAGTAGCCCAAATGCCTATGATGCCCATTCCTGCCACACTGCCTTCTCTCTCCCAGCCTGCCTCTATGGTCTCCCAGGGTGTTCCCTCTGAGCAGTAGACAGGGAGAGAAGACTCAGGCCTGAGTTACAGATGGTTCTGCAGGATCTGTGGATGCCATCGAGAGGGGACAGCAGTAGCACTGTGGCCCCACTCTAGGACAACCCTGAAGAACAGTGGTGGAGGGAAATCTCAATGAGTAGATCTTCAGGTGGTGCAACCTAGTTGTGCACGTTCTGTGGATGGAGGGATTGCCAGATGTGTGCCTATGTACTGACTGGCCATATACTGACTACCTACTGGCTGGAGGCAATAGTTTGGCAGAATGATCAGGGACTTGGGAGGGACGTGATTGGAAAATTGGTGGCAAAGACATTTGGGGGAGAGGTATGTGGAGCGATCTCTGAGTGGCAAAGAATGTGAAGCTATGTGTGTCTCACCTGAATGCTCATCAAAGCATGACCTCAGTAGAAGGTTTTAAGGATCAGACAGATGGGCTGATCTGTTCTCTGCACTCCAATCAGCCTCTTTCTCCAGCCACCGCTGTTCTACCCCATGGACTCCTGGTGGCAGGGACGAAGCTTACGCATGGGCTCAGGGACACAGACTTCCACTCGCCAAGGCCAACCTGGCTACAGCCACTGAGTGCTCAATCCACCAGCAGCAGAGACTGACACCAAGCCACCGATATGGCACAATTCCCCAGGGTGCTCAAGCACCCACCTGCTGGCAGGTGAATTACACTGGACCCCTCCCATTGTGGACGGGCAGCCTTTTGTCCCTTCTGTGGTAGACTCTTAGTCTGAATACGGATTTGCCTTCTTTGCATGCAGTGCTTCTGCCAAAACTGCCATCTGCGGACTCACCGAATGCCTCGCCCGCCGCCATGGCATTCCATACAGCATTGCTTCTAACCAAGAAACTCACCCATCAGCCACAGAAGTGTGGCAGTGAGCTCGTGCTCACCGAATTCGCTGGACTTCCCACATCTCCCAGCGCCCAGAAGTGGCTGGCTTGGTAGAACAATGGAATGGCCCTCTGGAGTCACAGACACAGCACCGGCTAGGTGACAGGACCTGGGGACACAGGGGACAAGGCTCTCCAGAAGGCTGCGTATGCTCTGGGTCAGTGTCCAATGTATGGTGCTGTTTCTCCCACAGCCAGGACTCAGGGGTCCAGGAGTCAAGGGGTGGACAATGGCAGCAGCCCCACTCACCATCGCCCCTAGATCGCTAAGTATTATCATGCCCCATGAGGAAAGTCCATGAGAAACTACAAAGCAATCCAAGTAAGACTTCAGAAGGCCCTGACTCTTTAGGAATGAAGATTTGGGTCACACTTCCTGGTAAAGAACCATGCCTGTGGCTGGTGGAGTGGTAGAATGGGATAAGCTGCCTCTTGCAATGCTGGATCTCATATGAGAGCACTGTTTCAAGTCCCTGCTGCTCTGCTTCCAATTCACCCCCCCTGCTAATGGGCCTGGAAAAGCAGCAGAAATATGGTCCAGGTGCTTGGGCCTCTGCCACCCACATGGGAGACCTGGATGGAGTTCTGGGCTCCTGGCTTCAGCCTGACTCAGTACTTGCTGTTGCAACCATCTGGTGAGGGAAGTAGAAGATGGAAGAGTTCTCTCTCTTCCCTCTCTCTTCTCTCTCTCTCTCTCTCTCTCTCTCTCTCTCTCTCTGGCTTTTGGTCTGCCTTTAAAATAAATAAATTTTTTAAAGATTTATTAATTTATTTGAAACTCAGAGTTACAAAGAGAGAGGAGAGGCAGAGAGAGAGAGAGAGAGAGAGAGAGAGAGAGAATGAGAGAGAGATCTTCCATCTGATGGTTCACTCCCCAATTGCCTGCAACGGCTGGAGCTGCACCGATTTGAAACCAGGAGCTAGGAGCTTTTTCCCGGTATCTCACTTGGGTGCAGGGGCCCAAGGACTTGGGCCATCTTCTACTCTTTCCCAGGCCACAGCAGAGAGCTGGATCGGAAGTGGAGCAGCCGGGACTAGAACCGGTGCCCATATGGGATGCCGGCATTTCAGGCCAGGGTGTTAGCCCGCTGTGCCACAGTGCTGGCCCCTCAAATAAATAAATCTTAAAAGAAAAGCCCACAACTGACCAAGGTGAAGGCAAAGGAAATACCAACTATGGCCACGTGATCAATTACAGGCTTGGAAGCTACAGTTGTCATGAGTATTTCCTTTCTGTTTATTTTTTCTTCTTTCTGCTTTTTTTAAAAAATACATTTGTGTGCCGGCGCCGTGGCTCAACAGGCTAATCCTCCGCCTTGCGGCGCCGGCACACCGGGTTCTAGTCCCGGTCGGGGCGCCGGATTCTGTCCCGGTTGCCCCTCTTCCAGGCCAGCCCTCTGCTGTGGCCCAGGAGTGCAGTGGAGGATGGCCCAAGTGCTTGGGCCCTGCACCCCATGGGAGACCAGGAGAAGCACCTAGCACCTGGCTCCTGCCATCGGATCAGCGCGGTGCGCAGGCCGCAGCGCGCCATCCGAGGCAGCCATTGGAGGGTGAACCAACGGCAAAGGAAGACCTTTCTCTCTGTCTCTCTCTCTCACTGTCCACTCTGCCTGTCAAAAAAAAAAAATACATTTGTGTATACTTGCATTCGAAAAGCAGTACCCTTATTTGCATTCCCCTCTTACTCCTCTATCATGCACCATGAGGTATATTGACTTTCTGTCGGCCCTACAGTATTATTCACTGAACACCATACTATTGAAGTCATGGGATCTCAGAAAATGAGGAAACATTGCCCAGGCACTTTCCTTCCTCTTCCGGGAAAGGGATTTGGGTGCAAGATAGCTGCACCATGTCAGGTGAAATGATATTCTGTAGTTTAAGGAGATGCATATGGCGGCCAGCCCGCCAAAAGGGTGAACTTGTGATGGCTAATGTTATCTTGTCAACTTGACCTCAGGAAGGAATTTCTACTAAAACATTATTTTGGGTGTGTCTGGGAAGGTGTTTCCAAATGAGATTAGCATGTGAGTTTGAGTGGACTTGGGTGGGAAGACCTGGTGTTAAGGTGGGTGGGCATCACCAATTGGCTTGGCGGGTGGTCAAGAGGGAATAAATACCAAAGGTGACTTTATGTCTCTGTGAGGTGGGACCCGCTTGCCTGCTGCCCCAGAAGTCAGATGTCCAGAGTTGCTGGCCTTTTGGAGTCTGGGACTGGCACCAGTGTTCCTACCTCACTGGCACTCAGGCTTTGGAGCACCAATTGAGTTACACCCTCAGCTTCTCTGCTGCTCAGGCCCTTGGACTTGGACTGAGCCATGCCACCAGCCTGGCAGCGTCTCTGGCCTGTGGATGCTCTGTCCTGGGACTTCTCAGCCGCCCCAATCATGTAAGCCAATATTGCTAATAAGTCCTCCTTGATGTATCTGTAGAGAGAGAGAGACTTTCTATCCACTGATTCACTCCCCAAATGGCTGACAGGGCTGATCCTGGCTGAAGCCAGGAACTAGGAGCTTCTTCTGGGTCTCCCATGCAGGGGCCCAAGCATTTGGACCATCTTCTACTGCTTTTCCAGGGAGCTGGATCAGAAGTGGAGCAGCCAGGACTCGAACTGCTGCCCATAAGGGATGCCAGCACTACAGGAGGCGGCTTAGCCCACTGGGCCACACACTGGCCCTATCTCAGACCTTATTTATTTATTTGAAAGAAAAATAGCTTTCTTAGAAAGACTAAAGTATATCTTTCACCAGCCTGGTTTTGTAATAAAGGACCTAAAAACTCCCTTTCTGGCATCCTGCAAGGCTTGTATTCCATTTACATGCACCTTGTCCTGTCCTCAGGCCTCTAACTTCTGCCTGGAGTTGCATACAACTGTGGATTCTAGTTTCTCTTAAATCAGTCCTGGGCTCCAAACAGGGTGCTACATCTTTAAATCAACAACCAGGTTACTGGCCATCCACCCAGCTACTCACAAGCGTTTCTTTGTATCACTGATTTGTTTTTTTTAAGCTTTTGTCTTATTTTATTCAATATATTTGAAACAATCATTCACAAGTTTAACCTATCCTTAAAAATAGCCACTACTCACTCATTTAGTGTGATCCCATTTATGTACAAAACAAACTCTACACATTCACACTTAGGTAAGTGCACAAAACCCATGGATGAGCATGTTAAAATCACACTGGTAACCTCTTGAAGGGTAATGAAGGGCGGTCATTTTTTTAAATTTTTTTTTTTTACTTTTTATTTTTTTGACAGGCAGAGTGGACAGTGAGAGAGAGACAGAGAGAAAGGTCTTCCTTTGCCATTGGTTCACCCTCCAATGGCCGCTGCGGCTGGCGCACCGCGCTGTTCCGAAGCCAGGAGCCAGGTGCTTCTCCTGGTCTCCCATGGGGTGCAGGGCCCAAGCACTTGGGCCATCCTCCACTGCACTCCCGGGCCACAGCAGAGAGCTGGCCTGGAAGAGGGGCAACCGGGACAGAATCCGCTGCCCCGACCGGAACTAGAACCCGGTGCTGCATCGCCGGCCGGGCGGTCATTTTTTATTCTGTATATTTCTGTAGATTTGAATCTTTCACAAGTATTTGTGAATTATTAACATCAATTTTGTTTAGAACGTCTATTCAGTTAAGCCATACTTTCCATCCATTTTTACATATTAAGGCTGCTTTTATCAAAGAGTTCTAAAATTCTGTCATTTCCATACTTCCTCTATTTTGCTTGCCCCATTAATATGTTTAGTAAAACCTTCCTTACTCATAGGCTAATTCCAGTTCTGTGCTTTAGTTGCAAATACAATTAAAGTGGTTTCAGCCCCAAGTATCCTGCTGTTCAGACTCAGGAACTTCAAATGTTTGTATCACTGAATCTTAGCAATTGGATTATAATGTATCTGTGTTGGATCCTTCCTGTTTCTTGTGCTACAGTTCTTAGATGAGTGGGTTTCTTTTTTTTTAAACTAGCACGGGATGTTGTAGACTTTATTCCTTCACATACTTTTTCTGTAGGTACCCACAGCCTTTCCTAGGAGGGATTCGGTTTACCTGTATGTTGTGTTAGGTCAAATGAAATTGTCCAACAGCTCCTTGATGCTTTTTTTCCGGGATTCTTTTTCACTGTTTCATTTGGTTAGAGTATTCATTATCCTCAGGCCACTGATTTGTTTCTTCTGAGGTGTCAGAAGAAGTGTGGGGGCCAGTGCTGTGGTGCAGCGGGTTAATGCCCTGGCATGAAGTGCCGGCATCCCATATGGGCACTGGCTGTAGTCCCGGCTGCTCCACTTCCGATCCAGCTCTCTGCTATGGCCTGCCAAAGCAGTAGAAGATGGCTCAAGTCCTTGGGCCCCTGCACCCATGTGGGAGACCCGGAAGAAGCTCCTGGCTTCAGATCAGAACAGCTCCAGCCGTTGCAGCTATCTGGGGAGTGAGCCATTGGATGGAAGACCTGTCTCTCTCTCTCTGTGTGTGTGTGTGTGTGTGTGTGTGTGTGTGTGTGTAAATCTGACTTTCAAATAAATAAGTCTTAAAAAAAAAGAAGTATGGTTTTCATCTGACACTGTTTTTCATCTTTGGAAATTAAATTCTTTTTATATCTCCCATGTCTCTTTTTTTTAAGATTTTTTTTATTTGAAAGGCAGTTACAGAGAGAGATGGAGAGATGAGAGAGAGAGAGAGAGAGAGAGAGAGAGAGAGAGAGAGAGAGAGAATCTTCCATCTGCTGGTTCACTCCCCAAATGGCCACAACAGCTGGAGCTTGGCCAGACTGAAGCCAGGAGCTGGGAGTTTCTTCCAGGTTTCCCAGGTGGGTGCAGAGGCCAAGGGACTTGGGCCATCTTCCACTGCTTTCCTAGGTGCACTGGATTGGAAGTGAAGCAGCTAGGACTTGAACCAGCACCCATATGGGATGCCAGCACTGCAGACGGTGGCTTAACCTGCTACACCACAGCGCCGGCCCCTCCATTGATTTATTGTCATGTTTTCCTGCTTTAAAAAAAAAATTTTATTCCGATATAAGCCACAAATCACACAATTTAGCCTTGAAAGTGAACAATAAACTGTATTTTAATATATTCAGTGTTGTATACCCTTTGCCACAAAAAAATTTTATTTTTTTTTTTTATTATTTTTTTTTTATTTTTTATTTTTTTTTTTTTTACAGGCAGAGTGGACAGTGAGAGAGAGAGACAGAGAGAAAGGTTTTCCTCTGCCGTTGGTTCACCCTCCAATGGTCGGCGCACTGCGGCCGGCGCACCGCGCTCGTCCGATGGCAGGAGCCAGGTGCTTTTCCTGGTCTCCCCATGGGGTGCAGGGCCCAAGCACCTGGGCCATCCTCCACTGCACTCCTGGGCCACAGCAGAGGGCTGGCCTGGAAGAGGGGCAACCGGGACAGAATCCGGCGCCCCAACCGGGACTAGAACCCGGTGTGCCGGCGCCGCAAGGCGGAGGATTAGCCTGTTGAGCCACGGCGCCGGCCACACAAAAAAATTTTAGAACATTTTCTTCCCTCTAAGGAAACCTTAGAACCCTTAGCAGTTACTATGTTATAAATTTACTCCCTGTCTCAGGATTTGTCTATTTTGGGTATTTGCTATAAATGTAATCATACTGTATATAGTCCTTTGCTATTAGCTTCTTTCACTTAGCATAATACTTTCAAAGTTCATTAATACTGTTGCACGTATCTCCTTCTAATGTCTAGTAATCACTGGATAGCAGACATCATAAACTTTACATTTCTAGGTGTTGGGAATTTTTCCCCCTATAGATATTTTGGAGCCTTTCAATGGTTTAAGTGGGTCTGAAGCAGTAAAATTTAGAGCTAAGTATGACCCGTGACTGAGGCAAGACCTTCCGTGTATGTTAGATCCTGTAAGTCAGGAGTTTTTCCGGTCTGGCTGGTGAGAGTAGGTACCAGCGTCGACGTCGTGTGCGTGCCAGGCTGTGTTCCCTCTAATCCACTTGGATGAATCTTCCATGCGTGTATTGACAAGTACTCTGCGGAATGCTGAAGGGGAAGCCTCCACAGACGTCTAGCTCCATGCGCTGCTCTCCTGCTACTCCGTCCTTTGAACTCTAGCTGCCCTAGTCTTTTTGGAATATCTCAGCTCAGGGAATACCACAGGCTCTGCCTGGTTCCTCTTCTGTAGCACAGTAAGGAAACCCTCTAGACAGTACACGGGCTCCCGTGTAGGGCTCCCCTTGCTTTTCATCTTTCAAGAGTCATTTTCCTTCTGTACCAGGTGTCCAGTGTCTTAACAACCATTGCTTTGTGTATTTTGTCTGCTTTATTTGGGTATTTGGGGGAGACGAGTGTTTGTTTCATGACAGGGCCATTTTGGTCTCTGTTACTCCACCTTGACTATAAGTGCATGGTTTTTCACAGTGGGACCAAGAGTTTTTGACAATGGAGGGGAATTAGCATGATGTAACTGCTCTTTTTTTTAAGATTTATTTATTTATTTGAAAGTCAGAGTTACACAGAGAGAGGAGAGGCAGACAGGGAGAGAGAGATCTTCCATCTGTTGGTTCACACCAACTGGCTGCGACAGCCGGAGCTGGGCCGATCCGAAGCCAGGAGCTAGGAGCCAGAAGCTTTTTCTGGGTCTCCCATATGGGTGCAGGGGCCCAAGGACTTGGGCCATCTTCCACTGCTTTCTCAGGCCACAGCAGAGAGCTGGATAGGAAGTGGAGCAGCCGGGTCTCGAACTGCCTGCCGCCCATATGGGATGCCAGCACTGCAGGCTTAACCCATTACACCACAGCACCATCCCGTAACTTCTCTCAAGCTTGAGTGACAAACTAGGTGTTCTGGTGCCAGTGGGTAAGATGAAGAGGACAGGAGGAAGGTGCTTGAAGGAAATAAGAGATCTGCTTGGATGGATAAGCTTTAAAACATCGAGATGAATGTGTCCAAAAGGTAATCACGGTATATGAATATGCTGTTCAGGAGGGAGGTCTACACTAGGGGGCCTACCTTTGCAACAATTAAGACTACCATAGAACATGAAATCACCTAGGAAGAGACTATTGGCTCAGAAAGTGAAGGGGGCAGAGTCATAGCTATCTTAGTCTGTTTTCTGTTGCTATCACAAAATACCTGAGACCAGGTCATTTGTAAGAATAGAAATTTGGCTCAAAGTTCTGGAAGCTGGGAAATCCAATGGCATGGCACTGACATGTGTTCAGCATCCCGGGAGGGACAGGCATCACATGCTGAGACCAAACATGAGATGGAGTGTTCCCGACACAGCCATTCCCAAAATAACAATTAATCTCTGAAGGGACTAATCCTGTCCTGAAGGTAGATTCCTCAACATGTAACATCAACATGAATTTGAGGGCTAAGTTCCCACCACATGGATCTAGGAGACATTTTCAAACTACAGCAATACTCAAGATACCATGATATTTGGAAACCGGATGCAAATGGAAGGATAACCAGAGATGGGACAGAAAACCAAGCAAGTGAGAGCAAGAAATGGATCAGAGCAGAGGGTAGAGAAGTTCCCGATGTTTTTGCAAGATCATTAATTGCCAGTGATTTGGTTAAGAGCAGTCTCAGAAATGTGGGAGGCGCAGAAGCCAAACTGAATTAAGCTAAATAGAGGCTGAGTATGGGGAAGGAGACTAGAGCAGAGCAATGGGGTCATGCCCAGGAGGGTTCCGGGACCAAACTTCACAAGGAATGCGTTCAGAAGTGTTGACAACACAGGACCTGAAATCAATAGGGGAACAGTGCAACAGTGCTACATTGATACCATGAGCCAGTTACAAAGAATGAATTAAACAGATGTCAAATTATGCATTAAGAAAGCATCAACAACACTGGGAAAAAAGTAAAGGATGGGTGGGTGTATCCGTGTTAATACCCGATTGTAATACAACTGCAGGATTTCCCTGTGTTTTCCTTATAGCTGCATGTAATCTGCACTTACCTCAAAAAATTCAAACGTTGAATTAAACACTTCCAGTACCTACATAATTTGGCAACTTTTGTTTCCACAGTAAGCATTCAGACTTTTTACCAGCAAAGAGCTATTTCTTTCTTTCTTTTTTTTTCTTTTGTAAAGAAGACAGCGAAGGATGGGGTGGGGAGCGCAAAACCCCATCCCTGTCTTTCCCTAGACAAAGAGAGCAAGTCTCACACAGCCTTCTGGGTCTGCAGGTCCCACCCCTACCTCCCGAGCCACTCCGCTATAAGTCTGGAACTCTGTACGTCAATCAGGGGGCGGCTATTCTAGTGCACCTCGGAGGTCCAAGCCTAGTTAGTCCAGAAAGTTAACACAAATAGCTCTCTGTGGGTACCGAGTTGGATGCTCCGCCCTTTCCCACTTAGCGAGAGGGTTTCTCTTTTTCTCCTTCCCTTCCTCCCTCCCCCACCTCATCCCTTCTCTAGCCCTGGAGGAGCCTCCCCCGCCTCTGAACCCCCAGCCGCCCTCCCTGCACTTCCCGCGCCTTCCTTAGGAGGAGACAGTTGCTCGCGATGCTCCCCAAACCTGCGAAACAGGCGTGAGAGCCGCGGGCTCCTTTTCTGGCCACGGTGCATCACTTCCGGTCACAGCCTCCCTCCCCCGGAAGTAGGGCCTGATGTAAACACGGGAGCCGGGCACCAAGGCCCCGGAGGTCAGGGAAGCCGGGCCGCGGGCGGCGCCGAGAACGGGGCTTGGGAGTCAGAGACGCGGGAGATCAAGACAGAAGGACCACGATCTCGGGGTAGGATGGCGTCTAGGGGATGGGAGGGATCCTTGGGAATAGGGGTCTTTGTAGATGGTGGGTTTCAGACCAGGGGTATTGAAAGGAGTATAGGGGTGGTCTTGAGAGGGGGTGAGGCATCCCTGGCAGGAGTCCAGAGATAATGCTGGCATTGGGAATGGGAGGGGGGCGGGGGCGTGGAAACAATGGGGCTTAGGAGAGTGAGGCTGTCCGGTGGAGGATGTTACGGGGGAGACCCAGGTGGTTTGGGCTTTTGGAGGGTGGAGAGGGGGTGCACCTGGACAGAGGTCTTAGAGAGATGGGGTTTGAAAGGGAGGATGGAGCTCCAGGGCAGGAATCTTAGGGACTGGGTCCTGGGCAGCAGTCTCAGGTTGGTGTTTTCCTAGGCAGGTGTTTTGGCAAGGGTCTTTAAAAAAAAAGATTTATTTATTTATTTGAAAGTTAGAATTACACAGAGAGAGGAGAGGCAGAGAAAGAGAGAGAGAGAGAGAGAGAGAGAGAGAGAGAGAGAGAGGTCTTCCATCCACTGGCTCACTCCCTAATTGGCCACAACGGCCGGAGCTGCATCGATCAGAAGCCAGAAGCCAGGAGCTTCTTCCTGGTCTCCCACGCAGGTGCAGGGGTCCAAGGACTTGGGCTGTCTCCTACTGCTTTGGCAGGCCATAGCAGAGAGCTGGATCGAAAATGGACCAGCCGGGACCCTGCGGCAGGGTCTTGGGGAGGGGATGGGGGTCTAGGAGGGGAATCTTAGGGAGATGGGGTGGGAGTCAGAGTGAAGGAACAGGATGCCCCGGCGGCGGGGGATTTAGAGTGCTAGGGGAATGGTGAGGTAAGGTCTTCAGGGCATAAAGGGATGGGGAGGCGTCCATGCAAGAAGTTAGCAAGGTGTGAGAAGGGCTTGGGGAAGCCTGTGAGGGAGAAAGGTGTTCAGGTAGAGTTAGAACCACGGGAGGAGGTGTTGGACCAGTCATCTCAGGGAGATGCAAGAAGAGGTGACTTGTCCTTGCACCATTCTCCTCCGTTGACAGGTGAAATTGAGTGCTAGGTTCAGCTGTGAAGCTGAGGAGTGACTCTGGGCCATGTCACGCATTGGGGCCAAGATTGACTGCAGGTGGGGAGGGATGATTACTGGGGCACCCTCGACCCCATTACCTCCTGATGAGTCAGTGAGAGCCAGCAAGTAAGGAGAAGGGAGGTTTTCCAGGTCAGTGTGAGAAGACAGAGTTCCTATCCATGCTGTTGGGAGCTTAGAGCAGAGATCTGAGGACTGCCCTCATTGTTGTTGACTTGGGAGTTCTGCTGGGGCCAAGAGTTAGCAGAGTGGAGGAAGAAAATCTGTTGGGGACAGGAGCTGGAGGACTTGGAGGGGAGACCCCAGGATTCTTCTCGACTGCATGCCATTTGTGACCAGAGGAGCAATCCTGCACCATGAGTCAGCAGCCACTTCGAGGAGTGACCAGCTTGCGTTTCAACCAAGACCAAAGTGAGAGAGGCTTCCACCTGTATCCTTGTGGGAGGGGAGAGGGGAGGGAGCGAAGGGTCCCAGGTAGGTCACGGGCCCCCAGCTTCCCACCTGAGCCTTCTTTAAGGCAGTATGGATTCCTACCACCCCCAGGCTGCTTTTGCTGCGCCATGGAGACAGGTGTGCGGATCTACAATGTGGAGCCATTGATGGAAAAGGGGCATCTTGGTGAGCCTTTGACGAGGGAGGAGCAAAGGGCAGAAGGGCTGGGGGTTGGCTGCCACCTCCACTGACACCCTGGTCCCTGTCCAGACCACGAGCAGGTGGGCAGCATGGGCCTGGTGGAGATGCTACACCGCTCTAACCTGCTGGCCCTGGTGGGCGGTGGGAGCAGCCCCAAGTTCTCAGAGATCTCAGGTAAGTGCCCGCATCACTCCCATGCCCCAGATTCCCCGGATTCCTGGCCTCCCACAGGTGCCCCGAGGCATGGCGATGTCAGAGCGTGGAAGCCATGGATCTTGTAGCTTGAGACGCTGGATGTTTTGTTTTTATTAAAAAGAAAAAAAAAAAAAACCTGTCTCCTGTATGCCATGTCCTTCCTTAGGTAGTGTTTACTTCCTGTGAGTCTGGTCCTGTTGCCAGCACTTGGCTTGCTTGTGTGAACTCATGGACTCCTCACAGCAACTCTGTTGCAGGAAGTATCATTCATCTCCATTTTTACCAAAGAGGAAACCAAGGCCCAGTGGGGTTAAGTGACTTATCCAAGGTCACCAAACCAATAGGTTTTAAAATCTTGGGACATGGCAAGAGATACTGTAGGAGAGCCACTGAGCCCTAGAAGGCCTCATGGGAAATCTCCTGGGACTATGGACTGGGACCCTGGAGGCAGAAATGGTTTCTGAGGGGAGATTACAGACCTGGATTATGGGTCCCTCCTTTGCCAGACACTCAACCCTTTCAAAGCTCCACTTCCGTAGCTGGCAGTGAGTAGTCTGCTTCTAGACCTGGTTCGCTGAAGCACCAACAAGTGTTTATGCTGTGGGAGGCTCATCTTGGGTGTTTTCGGTGCAAGGTTAAACAAGGGAGTTAAGGTTCTGTGGGGGAGTAGAGGTGTGCCCTGTGTCCCCAAGGACCTCCCCTCACCATAAACCTTGGTTTCCCAAACCCACCCACCTACCTGCCCAGCAGTGCTGATCTGGGACGATGCCCGGGAGGGCAAGGACTCCAAGGACAAGCTGGTGCTGGAGTTCACCTTCACTAAGCCCGTGCTGGCTGTGCGCATGCGCCATGACAAGTGAGCCTGAGGCAGAGTGGGGCGGAGGGTAGGAGGTCCTTCCCTGGCCTCCCAACACCCTCCCCCTCACGGCTCGTGGCCACACCATGTTGTGTGATGCCCCCAGGATTGTGATCGTGCTGAGGAACCGCATCTACGTGTATTCCTTCCCCGATAATCCTCGAAAGCTGTTTGAGTTTGACACCCGGGACAACCCCAAGGGTGAGAGGGCCCAGATGTGTGGGTGTAAGGGCAGGAGACAGTGCATGGGGCAGAAATGAGCGAGAGGAAGAGACACATGTGCTAGAAACAAAGAGGCAGGAAGAGTCACTGCAGAGAAGCCACACTCAGTCTACCCGTCTCTCTGTCCTCAGCCAGTTCCCTCTCCCCATCCAAGACCCCGCCCCACCCCTGGGTGCCCCAGATGGCAGAGCAGAAGCACCTGGTGAGGGCACGGGTGGGTGTGTCAGAAAGCCCTGGGCCTCCAAGGGGCTGTCACAGCAGCTTCCTGGAATCCACAGTGGCATGGGGGGGGGGGATAATTCGCTTTGCTGGTGGAGAAATGGCAGCTGACCAAAGTCCCTGAGGGTTGAAGTCTGGCCTGTAACCTAGCTCTGTCCATTCTGAAGCCCTGCCAAACCCCTGCCTCCCTTTGATCCCTCCCCCCTTCCCCCCACCAGGGCTCTGTGACCTCTGCCCCAGCCTGGAGAAACAACTACTCGTGTTCCCAGGACACAAGTGTGGGAGTCTACAACTTGTGGTGAGCTGTGCAGTAGCTGAGGGGACCGGCGGGGTATGTGGGCAGGCTGGCTCCACCTGTTGACTCTCAGCCCCTCTCCTCCATGCCCCTCCAAGTCCCAACTGCTCCCTCCTACCCCAGGACCTGGCAAGCACGAAGCCTGGCACCTCCTCCGCTCCATTCACCATCAATGCCCATCAGAGTGACGTGGCCTGCATGTCCCTGAACCAGCCAGGTACCGTAGTGGCCTCGGCCTCCCAGAAGGGCACCCTTATTCGCCTTTTTGACACACAGTCCAAGGAGAAACTGGTGGAGCTGCGCCGAGGCACTGACCCTGCCACTCTTTACTGGTGAGCACAGGGTACACACGGTGAGCTGGTGACCCCACTCATGTGACACATGGACATCACTGCGGGTCTGTCTTCCAGCATTAACTTCAGCCATGACTCCTCCTTCCTCTGCGCTTCCAGCGATAAGGGCACAGTCCATATCTTTGCGCTCAAGGATACCCGCCTCAACCGCCGCTCCGCGTGAGTACCCACCTGCCCCCCCACCTGCCATGCCCCCATCCCCCTGCCTGCATACCACACCTGGGCTTAGCCAGTACTGCCTGCAGGCTGGCTCGCGTGGGCAAGGTGGGGCCCATGATTGGGCAGTACGTGGACTCTCAGTGGAGCCTGGCGAGCTTCACTGTGCCTGCTGAGTCAGCCTGCATCTGCGCTTTCGGTCGGAATACTTCCAAGAATGTCAACTCTGTGATTGGTGAGTGGGAACCGCCGCTCGTTTGGGGGTACTGCATGGGCAAAAGGCCTGCAGGCTGGACCTCAAAGAATTCTAGGGCCATGGGAAGCCGGAGGGGGACAGAGCGTGGACTCAGCTCCATCCGTAAGGGGTAGGGGGTACTTTGGCAAAGATCTGGATGTAAACCCTAGGCTATGGGACACCTGAGGGGGCTGGACTGTGTGTCTGTGCAGTCTCTAACTTTGTATCACCTCTCCCTCTCCCCAGCCATCTGTGTAGATGGGACCTTCCACAAATATGTCTTCACTCCCGATGGAAACTGCAACCGAGAGGCTTTCGACGTGTACCTTGACATTTGTGATGATGATGACTTTTAAGGACCTTAGGGGCTGTGTTAGGGACCTGCTGTGGCAGGTTGTGGGAGCTGAGCCTTGGGGGTGGGGTTTGCTGTGGAAGCCACCAGCTAGTAAGCATTAATGGGGCCTGTGCCCACTGCCCCCCTCAGCATAGCTGTGTCTAAATAAAACAGCTCACTTCCCCAAGTATTTCTTGATGACTGTGTGCTCAAAGGGCCAGGCCAGGAACTCGGGGAGGCACTAGAACCGCCTGGAGAATTGCGGGAAACCTAGAGGGCACAGCCTAATCCAACTTGGGGATTTTTAAAAGCTTCCCAGAAAGAGATGATCTCTGATGCAATTAATATGAGTAAAAGGTTCTTTAATGGCATTTATGGCTTGTGCTCAAGGGTGGGGCATGGAGTTTCCAGGAGAGGCGTGACCCTCTTGGACTCTGACAGGAAGGAAGTAAAATCCCGTCCTGGTCCTTCTGACAGCCCCTGCTGTCTTGTCTTTGCCTGTCTGGAAACTTTGAGCCGCCGCCCAGAACTGTCCTGCGTGGCGCCTCGCCCCGGAACGGCTAGGAATTTGAAGAGCTGGGAGCGTCCCGCCTCGTGGCTGAGGTTTGATTTCCCGGCAGCCCTTGCTGCCTCACTATACGCCCTTGTTTACGTTTCCCATCACGTGGGCAACTGCGCCTGCGCAGCTCACCTAGGTCACTAAGCCCGCCCAGTCCAGACTTCATTTCCCAGTGTGCCTCGCGGTGCGCAGGGGCCAACGGATGTTGTAGTCCGGCGGCCTTTCAGGCTGGTCCAGCAACCGACAGGATGTCGGAGGTACGGCTGCCACCGTTACGCGCCCTGGACGACTTTGTTCTGGGGCCGGCGCGTCTGGCGGTTCCTGATCCATGCGACCCACAACGGTGGTGTCACCGTGTCATCAATAACCTGCTCTACTATCAAACCAACTATCTTCTGTGCTTCGGCTTCACGCTCGCAGTGGCCGGGTGAGGGGAGGGAGCGAGGCGACGGTTGGTCGGAGACGCCTTTGAGGACGGGGAGGGGGAACCTGGTGGGGGAGGGGGCCACCAGGCCGGGAAGAGCGACATTGGTAGGGATGGAGGGTCTGAGGGCTTTTGAAAGAGGTGGAACCTGGTTATGAGAGGGCCTGGTGGGGATGGATCGTGGCCGGGGAAGGCCTGTGGAGGGTCTGGCGGGAAGACCTGGGGAGATGGAAACAGTGAGGAACTGAAGGGGGGAAGTGGGCTGGGAGGCGGACCTGAAAACAAGGAGGGTCCGAAAGGGGGATTGAGAGTCTGTAGGGGATGGAGGGGCTGATGTGAAGGCAGCCCTGGAGGAGTCAGGGCAGGCCCAGGGATGCGGTGAAGTTGAAGGGGTTGCGGGAGGTGGACCTGTGTGGTATCCAGACCTGGAGGGGGAGCCTGGGCCCAGAGGGGAGACCAGATAAGGGAGGACCTGGAGGAGGGACTTGGGCGGGGACCCAAAGCCAGGAGAGGATTCTAGCAGTGCTGGGGGTGGGGAATCTATAGGGAAATGCAAGACTGGAGGGGGCGTCCGGCAGGGGTCCTGTGAGGACCCTGGGCCTGGCCAGAGGGAAAAGCGTGGGAACCCTGGGTCCAGAGGAAGCTTCTCTGGGACTGGGCGAGAAATGGGGGACATGGGCAGGTTGGGGGGCCCGCAGGGTAGTCAGAAGGAAAGACCAGGAAAGTGAGTGTTGGGAGCCCGAGGGGTCTGGCGGGATGGGAGGACCTCAGGAAGATGGTGCCTATGGTAGGGTAGGAATGACACGGAGGAAACGAGGGCCCGCAGGGGGTCTGAGGCAGCGAAGCCCTGGAGGATGGACCTGTAGGAGACAAGACTAGCGGGATTGCTGCATGGGAGGGCCCAGAGACGGGGGACCCAAGGGTGTTGGGGCTCAGGATCGGGTGGATGGTGGTCCGGACAACTAGTTCCCTTGTCCCCACAGATACATGAGCCCGCAACACACGCTCCTTGGCACCCTGACGATGGTGGCAGCCCTCGGCATACTGACGTGGGCAGCTGAGTCCCGGGCAGCCATACGCCGCTGCCGTCGCAACCACCCTGCTGCCTGCATGGCCGTGGTGCTTGCCGTCAGCCTCCTGGTTCTCTGGCTCGCCGGCGGCGCTTACACCTTCCTACTCGGCATCGCCACGCCAGTGCTTCGTGAGTCTCCACTACCGCGGGAAAGGGCCAACCTGGACTTAAAGCGCCAGGCCTGGCCTGCCCTAGTTCCTGGGCTGAGGGGGCTGGGAAACCCAGGAGGCATGGCTTTAAAGTGCCTGTCTTGTCTTGACTCCCCCACCCCACCCCCTTTTGGGAAACACCCCTCTTACTGCCACCTCTTTGGGGATCACTCCTGGTGTTAAGTGCCTTCCACTGGCCAGGTCCCTGTTACCAAGAGCCCTCCCTGGCCACGTCCCCCCTTGCAAAGAGAATTATTCCGCCACACTTTGATGATCAGAGCTACCCTGGCCACTCACCATTCCATCACTACCAGGGCGCCAGTTCCCTTCTGTGGGCCCCAACTGGTGTGGGCTGAGGACTCATCCCACTGACCCCACCCCTCTTGGTACTGCCCACAGTGATCCTGGTGCACGCCTCCCTGCGCCTGCGCAACCTTAAAAACAAGATTGAGAACAAGATCGAGAGCATTGGTCTCAAGCGGACGCCAATGGGGCTCATCCTAGAGGCACTGGGACAAGAGCAGGAGGCCGGATCCTAGGGGCCTGGGATCTGTGCCCCGACGTGGAGAATATTAACTCCCAACCCCACCCGAGACCTTGAGCCCTTTCCCAGCCCTCAAACTAGTAATCTAGACTCCCTTGCCCTGCCCCTGCCCCCCTAAAAAAAGAACAAGACATCTATATCAGCCCTGCCTTGGTCTCAAACTAAGCTATCTCTCTCTCTCACACACACCCATTACCCAGGAACCACAGTCTTCCCTAACCCTAAACTTGGGAACCAAATCTACCAACATCTAGCCCCAAATCTGGGGCTTAAGACCACAACATCCATGGCCAACATCAAACTGTGGACCCAGAGACACTCCTAACCCCAATGTGGGACTGGCCCATCTCCCATGCTGAGCCCCAAAGCTGGGGTCTGGGGTAAGGTATTGTGACATCTTGAACCAAAGCCCCATGCTCAGCCCATCTCTGGGGTGGAGTCAAACAACCTGACCCTGTTTGAACTTTGGTCCCAGGTGACCCCAACCAGTCCCCTTACCACCCACTCCCTCCCATGTTCCACAGTGGCCAGGACCACGGAGTTGAGTGGAGGTGGGGCATATCTATCAGTATTACCGCAACAATAAAGCTGTTGCATCTTCCAAGCCAGTCTGGGCCTCCTGGGTAAAGTCCTTATTTATGTCAATGAGGAAGTGGCCTAGAGACTTCCTGGCTGGCTGGCAACTATGTGGGCTGAATGGGTGCTCTCTTAGGCCCTTCCTCGATCCTGTTACCTCCAGATCAGTGTGAAAGCCTACGGAAGAAGTTAGGGGCACTGTTTACTATCATCATTTGCATTATTAAGAGTTCTTGTTTGAGGTTGGCTGTGAATCTGAGCAGAGGCAAAGGAGTTGCCCCATGTCACAGGGCAAGCCACAAGCAGATGGCTTAGGCTACTTCCATGGTATTATTTTTCTTCCTGTAAAATTATGAGGGGAGGCTGGGCATTGAGCACGCTGTGTTAAGCTGCCCCTTGAGAAACCTGCATCCCATACTGGAGTGCCTGCTTCCAGTCAGCTGCTCTGCTTCTGGACAAGCTCCCTGCTAACGTGCCTAGGAGGCAGCAGTGATGGCTCAAGTGCTTGGGCCCCAGCCACCCATGTGGGAGACCCAGATGGAGCTCCTGACTCCAGGCTTTGGGCCTGGCCCAGCCCTGGCTGTTGTGGGTCTCTGGGGAGTGAACCAGCAGATGGAAGATTCTTCTGTCTCTCCTTCTCTGTCACTCTGCCTTTCAAGTAAAATAAACCTCTTAAAAATTATGAAGTATTCAAAAGCTTAATGGAAAGTGACTATATTTTAATTCCATTTTCCATGAACTTCTTGAAGTACCCTAATATATTTTCCAGTCTTTTATTTGAAAGGCACAGTAAGAGAGAAAGAGAGGTCTTCCATCCGCTAGTTCACTCCCCAAGTGGCTACAATGGCCAGGGTTGGGCCAGGTTCAGCCAGGGGCCAGAAGCGCCAGGAACTCCAAGTCTCCCCCATGGGTGCAGGGGCCAAGCACTTCGGCCATCTTCTACTACTTTCCCAAGTGCATTAGCAGGGAGCTGGATCAGAAGTGGAGCATCCAGGCCAGCACCAAGGCTCACTTGGCTAATCCTTTGCCTGCAGCGCTGGCACCCCAGGTTCTAGTCCCGGTCGGGGCACCGGATTCTGTCCCGGTTGCTCTTCTTCCAGGCCAGCTCTCTGCTGTGGCCTGGGAGGGCAGTGGAGGATGGCCCAAGTGCTTGGACCCTGCACCTGCATGGAAGATCAGGAGGAAGCACCTGGCTCCTGATTGGCACAGCGCTCCAGCCGGTAGCGGCCATTTGGGGGGTGAACCAACAGAAAGGAAGACCTTTCTCTCTGTCTCTCTCTAACTCTGCCTGTCAAAAAAAAAAAAAAAAGGAAGTGGAGCATCCAGGACTTGAACTGGTGCCTGTATGGGATGCCAGCACTGCAGTCAGGGGCTTTACCTGCCACACCACTGTGCTGGCCCCTATTTTCCAGGCTTAATTAAAGGTGTGGCCTACAAAACAAGGCAGAGGAGTAGCACATGGATTCGGTTTACACATTTATTATAGAAATCCCCTTCCAGTGTGGATAGTGTCTTGGGCCCAGATCCATTTGTACAAAAAGAAAAGTTTTAATACCAGGTAAAGGGGGGAGGGGAACCCCCAACTCCAGTTAATCACAGACAGGTATCATAGAAAACACAGCTTGTGTGATTTGTTTAAAAAGTGAGTGGAAGGAAAGCCAAGGAAGACGTGACGTGGCCTGTGGCCCATAGCCAGACGTCACCTGAGGATTTTACTGGCATCTTCCGACGCCAGGTCAACCACGGCAGCATCCCAGGACACAACACACCCGAGGGCTCTGCCCCTTGCTCCTCCTTTGGGGCCTCCTGATCGGCGTGGTCAGGGCGGAGGCCCAGGGCACAGGCAGGGAGGCAGCCTCCTTCAGGGACCACACCCGGAGACTTCAGTCCTTCCGAGTGCAGGCAGAGCCCAGCTCCCCCAAAACTGCCCTGGTGGGGAGTAGCAGGGAGTTCTGTGCACAGCAGTCTCCTGGTTGCCCCAAGCAGGGCCCTGAGACCCTACATGGTCCGTTTTGTGGAGGGGGTTCCTGAATGGAACAGGCTGGGCATGGGGACAGGAATGAACCCAACCAGGACAAGATCACAGTTTCCCTTTTATAAAATGCCTAGTGCAGGGTGGGGGGCGGGGGGAAGACAGTGAATACCTAAATCACAACTGTAAACAGAAATGGAGGAGGGGGCGTGGAATCCCCATGACATCACTCCCTTCTCCTTTAAGCTGGCTAGGGTCCCCCAGTCCCCAGCACAGTGTGAGAGGAGAACCAGGGTGTCAGACACCTTCCTGGGCCCACGCGGAGCCAGGGAGGGGCGTTGGAAGATCAGCTGGGTGCCCGCCCCACCCTGCCCAAGACTGAGAGCAGCCACATCTCCGGGCTCAGCGAGGTCAGCTGTGTGCTCCCCAGACTGGAGTCACGCCCAGGCCAACGAGAGTTGTATCAGAAGGGGTCAGACCAGCGTCCCCGGGGTCTGGGGGTCAGAACTGGAGGACTGCTCCCCCTCTAGCGTCAGGTCACTTAAACGAGCGCTCAGCTCCGAGGGGTACAGGAAGTCCGCGTAGTATCTTTGGAAGGGGCAGCAGGAATCCGGAAGACAGGTAGAGAAGAGAGGAAAAGACAGACAAGACACAGAAAGAGAGAGGAAGAGGTTCGTTAAAGAGGTGGAGGCAGGCACAGGACAGTACCTCCAGGCTCCCAAGCAAGGGGCACAGAGAAGAGGAAGAAAAAGCTGAAGGGCACGGGATGCCCCTTCCTCTCGGCACCCTGGCTACAAGGCTTATCTTCACGGGCCCAGCACTAGCGAAAACCTACTCTTCTACAGCTCGCGGAAGACCTGCTGCTGCCAAAGCCCAAGCTCTGCCTCCACCAGGACCCCAAGTACTAACGCAGGTTGTGCCCGGCACGGTGCCCTGTGCCAAGGCTGCCGCTAGTTTCCCTGTGGTCTAAGTCATTAGCTCTCGCGCCTGGCTGCTCCCTGGCCTGGGTAACCTTACCATCCGCCTCAAGCGACCCCGAACCCATCAGTAAAAGCACCCTCCATACCTGCCAGAGACAGGGGGCGCCGTGAAACTCCTCGAGTGTGGGAGAGGTGCCTGGCTGGGAGCCCCGTACAGCGCCTGGCCCACCTCATAGCATCGGGCGTGGAGGAAGGACGGGTGTGGTGGGCCCATGTGGGGGGGCACAGGCCGGCGCTGGGGCCCCGCAGCCAATCCCGAGTTCCGGATGTACCAGTCCCGCAGCCCCTCCAGGGCGAGATTCTTGTGGCCACTGCGCTCGCCGGCAGGTGGGATACGGGTGGGTGGGGGCATCCACAGCAGAGGGTTGGGATGGACCTCCGGACCCTCGGCAGCCTCTGGGGCCAGGCCACAGGGCTTGGTGCGGGTAGCACGGGTGTGGGGGTCCTTGCTGCGGAGGAGGGGGCTGCTGCCGTCAGCTGCATACACAGGTGGTGGGCCGGGCAGCATGGCCAGGAGCCCATCCCGACGGGAGAGGGGTCCTGGGACCTCAGCTGCAGGCAGCAGCTCCCCCCAGCCTGCTCCGCCACCACCGCGGGGCAGGCCCCGGTCAGGGCAATAGTCCAAGAGGAAGTCCCCGCACACAGGTGGGAGCCGGGGGACCCCGCGGGAGGCAGGGGCAGCTGAACTCGGCCTGGCGGCCCGGGGAGGGTCTGGGGGGCCAGCTGTGCGGGAGGAGAAGGCAGGGGTTGGTTGGGGGCGCTCATACAGCACCTCACTGCTCTTGCAGACTGGGGGACCAGCAGCAGGGGGAGCCAGAGGGGCCGGTGGGGAGCCAGCTCCCCCTCCAGCCGCCCGGTCCACCAGCAGGGCCTCAGAGCTGTTGCTGCGGCGGGTGCGAGCTGCGAAGAGGGAGGCACGATCGGAGGCAGGGTCTGCCCGGGGGAAGCCCATCTGGGAGTCCTGGCTGCCGGACCACTGGCGAGAATGGAGGCCTTCGGGTCTGAGGTGCAGAGGCGGGGGTGTAATGGAAGTACGGTCAGAAAAATCAGGCAGATGGCCCGCACCCTGCCTATCTCAGCCCTGAGTCTCTGCCTTCCCATCTCCAAAATGGGCCCCAGGGTGACAAGCTGTGGAGTGGCACCAAAAGGCAACTGAGGTTTCTTCCCAGGCTGGAGGGCTCAGGGGGTCCTGGGGCAACGAAGTATAGAGCTAGAGATGAAGCCAGCAAAAGCATTCTTGGTAATACACCTGGCTCCTCGGGCCCTGCCAACACCCTTCTCGGGGCTCTGTGCTACTCCCAAGACGCAGTCCTAGTCCTTGGGCTGAGAATTTAAGTCCCTGCTGGAAGTCCCTGTCCCACCCAAACCACCACCCACCCAACAGCAGTCATTCACAGAATGCAAAGCCCACAAGCACAGCCTAGGGCAAGTGGGCACTCCCTAAGGACTTGTTTCAGCAGCAGCAGGCCGCTAACAAGCAGGGGACTCTTGACTGCACTGAAATCCCAGGACTTCTGCTTGCTAGCAAGTTACCTGACCTTTCTGTGCTGCGGTTTCCTGTCTACCACATGGGAATGATGATAGCACCCCCAGCCCCCACCTCGTGGGGATCCTGGGATGATTCGGTGAGCGGATAGCATGTGACACGCCCAGTTACTAGCAGGTGTCGGATAAGGAACTTACTACTCCCAGGCCTTTGCAAGGCACATACTATTATGCCCGCTTCACAAGGGAGGAGGGAAATGACTTGTCCACCATGCAGAGACTCTGGTGCTTCTGCCCCCAATCCCCATCCTGTTTCCCATCAAGACAACTGCTTTTCACCTTTCAAACTCCAGCATCCTGTGCCCTACGCCTTTTGAGAAGTCCCTCCCCAGTGCCTCCGGTTAGAAGTAACGGTGCTCTCCAATGATCCTCAAACCCCCTCCCCCAGAGCCTTCTTACTTGCAGAGCTGGGGGCCAGAGCCCCGGGTGAGCACAGGAGTGGCAGGCACACTTCGCCCCTCAAAGCTGGAGGCGCTCCTGGGCAGCGAGCGTGTGGGGCTAGACAGAGACGGGCAGGCCCAGGCCAGGGCCCTGGTTAGAGACTGGACACCCAGCAGGATCTCCTGCCGGCGGAGGCTCACGCTCCCATGCCCGGTCCCTGGGGAAAGGAGGCAAGGGTCTCCTGCCCACCTGGTGGGGCTGGCCACAGAATTCCGTCGGCTCTTCAGATCCCCATAAAGATCTGACGGGGGCGGTTTCCACGGGGTTCGCCGCTCAGGGCTTCCCCCAGATACTGTCCGCAGCTGGTCCCAAGCCTTGGGTGGCGAGGGACGCTCAGCCAGGGAGAAGCATCCACGAGGCTCCTCTGGGTGGAAGAGAGGAAGTGAGGCAGAATCCAATGAGAGGGGCCTACTGCAGGCAGGACAGGTTGTGGCTGCAAAGCAAAAGGTTAGGGGGCCAGCGCGGGAGGGGAGGGGCAGGTGCTAAGACAGGCGTAGGCAGGCTGGGGAGGAGCTAAGGGATGAGACAGGGCAAAAGGCGTGGCAGAGGGGCTGACAACTAGGTCCTGGGAGCGATGGACAGGGGCAGGATGAAGCTGCAAAGACGGGGGCTCACAGGAACACAGAGCACAGCTGAGGACGAGCTGAAGGGGTTAGCGGAGGGGCCGAAGGGACAGGAGTTGGGGACAGGTCCTCACCGTTATCATGGCTGGCCCCAGACTCTGACAGGGAGCTGCTCTCCGAGTGCAGAACTACATCCTCTACAGGCGAGAAGAAGGAAAACCTGGCCTCACACTCAGGGTCTCAGAACCATCCCCTTACACTGGACCGGACAGGCTCCTCCTTGCCAAGAATCCACCTTGACCTGAATCCAATACCACCAGCAGCCTGGTTCCTCACGCTCCTAGTGCCTACAGGTCAGGCCCCCTTGGCCTGCCCTTTCGCAGTACCCAATTTATTCCAACTCTTCCTACAGGTCGGGCCCCTTAAGTTACCTCCTGGGCTTCACTGGCTGTTCACCCACGACCCTTAGCCGCTGTCAGACTCACTAGCCCATTCTCACTCCCTGGTGGGCCACGGTGGGCCAGGCTCACCTTGGCTGAGCTGAGTGAGGCGCGTGCCCAAGCAGACTCCCTGGGTGGTGACGAGTGCACCCGTGGATAGTGGCAGGGGCTGGGGCGGCGGGAGCCCAAGGCACGCCCGGACGTCCCCGAGCTGTTCCTCCAGCTCGTGTAGCCTCCGCAGTGCATCGGCCTGCACCTGGCGCCGGCGCCGGCGTTGCTCGGTGCTCAGCTCAGGGGCCAGGGCCAGGCGGCGGGCAGCGGCTGCGATCTGCTGCTGCACGGATACCTCGCGCTCCAGGGCCTCGAGAGCCAGCTCCTGCAGGGCCCAAGAGGGGTGGGACAGGATGAAACATTGGAAATGGCCGGGCCCAGGACCCAGGCCCAGTCCTTCCTGGGGGTGGGCCTATTCACCAAGGGGTACAGCTCACTAGTCCTCTTGGGGTGAGACCTAGCTAAACGAGGGGCGTGGCCTGTCCATCTTCCTGAGGGTGGGAGGCTTGTCGGGACAGCATTAGGGACCAGCATCCTCCCACTTAGCGGGAACCCACTTCTTCAAGCCCCTTCTCTTTCCATCTTAGCCTCCCCCCACCCCAGATGCAACACCCAGAGTCCCCTCCCTGCCATCTTGCTCCTGACCCATCTGCTCACCTCAGCAGGGCACAAGGAGTGATGTGCTGGGTTGGGGTGTGGCGGAGGGTAGGCGCGGGCTGCAGGGGGCCGCCGGCGGACCAACTGGGGCCGCTCACCAGGCTCCAGTGGGCACTCAGGGGGCAGCTGGCCTGTCAGCTCCTGGGAGGGGCGGGGAGGCAGAGACTACCAGGGGTTAGCCGGGGGGGGGGGGGGGGGATGGGGCAAAGCGGTGATGATGCCAGGAGCTACAGAAGTCCTCCTAGGAGCCGAGCCCTGCTCGGCCCCTCACAATCAGTATCTTTCTCCCTCCTCCCAAGAGCTCCACCTGGCAGGTCTGCTGTGTATACCCTCAGCCCCTCACTGGCCCAGACCCTGGGGTGGCTGGCATGAGGAGGCAGGGAGACCTACTTTGCAATCCGGAATTCTTTTGGTTTATAAAGGCGCACAGTCTATGTACACTGATATGACCACACATTCCCTGCAGGGGCTGGGGCCGCCTGGCTTCCACCACATTATTTCTGGCAAACTCTGGACATGCCAGAAAGGGGGGAAATCGAAACCATAAATCACCCCGTATCAGTTCAGGGCCACCTTTGCTGCCAACCTTTGGAAATAACTTTTGCTTTTTAAAGTTCTGGGGACTCCAAGTTGTAAACAGGGGACCATGGGCCTGTATTCCTATATGTCATGCAAGCCAACCTTGAAGGAGTGCAAAATGACAGGGAATCCACAGTGCAGACAAGTGGCTCAGCAAGCGCCCCCACACTCCAGCTACACGGGGGCCCGGGCTCCTCACCCCCAACCTGCCGCCCCTCGGGCCAGGCCCTCACCGCCTCCTGGAGACACACTTTGCGGAGCTCCCGAAGCTTCAGGCTCAGGGCCTCCTGCAGGGCCCGCTGCCGGTCAAGCAGCCCCCGCAGACGCTCTGACTTCACCTGCGGGGCAGCCTCTCCAAACGGGGCAGCTAGACACAGAGGGAGCAAAGATCAGCGGCGTGGCCAGGGTGTCATGGCACAGCTGTGGGGCCGGGGACCATCCTTCCCAGGGGGGCAGGTAGTGACTCCGAGCAGGGGAGGAGGCAGCAGGAGGGGGAAGCAGCTACTGACCTGGGGCACTGAAGGTAGGTGAGCTGATGAGCTGACCTTTGACTTCCATCCTGCTGCTGTCCAGAGGCCGTGGCTGCTGGCTGGACAGGGCCTGGCAGTGATGCGGAGCGCCATTAAGGAGGTTCATCCTGTGATACCCCGGGCTACTGCCTGCCCCAGCTTTTCCCACGCCCCAGCTGGAATAAGGAGTACTCTGACCCCACCGCCTGCTTGATCTGCCCTCTGGGAATGTGTGTTGTTGCCTGGACCCCCCTTGGTCCCCGGTACCTTGGCTCCCTTCCCATTGAGTGGGAGCACAGCAAGTGGGGAGCTGGGCGGACTTCCAGCGCCTCCTCAGAGGCCCATGGGCCACAGCCAGGAGTCTTGCCTAGGGAGAGAATTCATGGCACAGATTCAGCCAAAGATAACAACAATCTGTACTCATTAAGCACCTGGGTGCCTGGACCAGCTACCCACCCGCTGAGGGTGGCTTTCTGATTATTGCTGTCCCTATTTTAGAGACGATGGACATTAGGAAGGCAGAGAGAGGTGACGTTACTTGCCCATGGCCAAGGATGTAGCTAAACCCACTCCTCTGGTCGTACACTTCCTCGCTATAGAGCTGCTCCCATCCCTCCAACTTCCTAAGCTCCCCAAGTCCATCAGGCCTCAGGGCCTCTGTCCAGGCTTTTGGCAACTTCTCACCACCCCAGCCCCTGCTTCTCACTGAGCATGCTGGGACTTCAATGTAACTGCCAGAAGTGGGCCCCTGTGATGGGGCCTGCGCTGCGGCATAACGAGTAAAGCTGCTGCCTGCAGTGCCGCCATCCTAAATGGGCGCCAGTTCGAGTCCCGGATGCTCCACTTCTGATCCAGCTCTCTGTTGTGGCCTAGGAAAGCAGTAGAAGATGGCCCAAGTCCTTGGGCCTCTGCACGTGTGTGGGAGACCCAGAAGAAGCTCCTGACTCCTGGCTTTGGATCAGTGCAGCTTTGGCTGTTGCGGCCATCTGGTGAGTGAACCAGCAGATGGAAGACCTCTCTCTCTGCCTCTGCCTCTTTGTAACTCTGCCTTTCAAATAAATAAGTAAATCAGGAAAAAAAAAAAAAAGCAGGCCCCTGTGTTGGGTCCTCTCACACCTGCTGTCCAGTTCAGAGCTCATGCCTCTCCCAGGTGCCCATGAGGACAAGACGTACATCTGTCCTCTGCATCAGTGCCATCGGGACGTCCCGTGCCCTGAACGCTGCACACAGCAAGTGCTCAATGTGTATCTGCCAGCTCAGTGAATGATGGCAGTCAATGAAGTAAATGGAGGCTGAGGCAGATAGATGGGCCAGGGTTCAAGTCCAGATTGCTGGGTCTGTAACTGTCACAACTGCATCTCACAGCCCTGGTGCGGCCAGCAAACTGTTCCCTTGCCACCCGGGGGGCCCCTCTAGCTCCGCTCCCTCCCCCAGCCTGGCCTAAGACTAGCATGGGGAAGTCACCCCGCAGGGCTTTGTGAAAAGCAGAGTCCACAGCCACAGATGACAAACCACCTGCCTCCTGCCTTCTTCTCTGTCTCCAGACATGGCCGGCAGCCCATGGAGCCTCCCTGGCTGGTCTCCAGCCCTGCCCTTGTCCCCTTGTCTGCAGTTTACTCCCTCCCTCCCTTCCTCCCACATCCTGCTTGTTCCCCAGCTGGGCAGCCGGGTGACATCACCTCCTACCACCTGGCCTAACCTCGGTAGCAAGTGACTGAGAGGCCCTCACAGGGCCACAGAGTTCCCGTCTCCGCCTACCTTGAAATCCACAGCTTGTCCTGACAGGTTAGCCAGGTATGGGGAAGACCCAGGCAATCAAGGCGCCCCGGGCCCAAGCCCCTTCCACATCTCTACCTCCAGGGGCGGCCGGGTTCACTGCGGCCCCACCCCATAGGATCTGTGCTTATCCCTGGAAGCACTGGTGCCTTCAGGGCTCATTCCCTAAAGCTTTTCTCCAAGTGCAGGCCCAGGACACCTCGCAGGGCACTCCCTTGCCCACCCGTCTAAGATCTGATGTTTCCCAGTGCCCTAGGGCTTCGTCCATGCCTCAGCCCAGCCTCCTCTGCCCTTCGGCTCGTGAGGCCCAGACTTTCCCAGGCCCCATTTGGGCTTGGGAAACTGTCCCAGGGCTCCCCTGAATCTTCTCCCACCCCAATAGGAACCCAATTTCCTCCCCATTCACCAGGGTTGGTCCCACATCCCATGCTGGGCTGCCTCAGTTCTCCCCTCTCTGGGAACTCAGAATATCCTGGAAGTCAACACGGGGTCCAGACAGGAATCCCAGCCCCACCCTGCCGGCCTGACCTCGGGGACATAGCTAGGCCATGAGTCATGGGGTCACTGGGCAGGCTAGACCCAGGGTCAACGCCCCACACCCCCACAGCCCGCTCCAGAACTTCTGCCTCTGCTTGCCTGACATCTGCACACTTGCCTTGAGGCCGGGGCTGCCCTGTCCCCACAGGAAGATGGTGAGATGGGGACCCTAGCAGCCTCCTCCCCAACACTGCCCCATACCAGTCCCTGGGTCCCCCTCTGGTGACCCCAGGGCCCATCGCAAGAATGGCTACAACAGAGGAGCTGCAGGGGGCACCCCCACACACATACACACCCAGAGGCGGGCCCAGCAGGTTTTTCAGGTCTGCTCTTCTACCACTACAGCCGAGAGAGAAATTCCTGGCTGTAATGACTGTTTACAACCAAGACACCTCACCTGGGTGGCACCCCAACACTGCCGGTGAGACCCCACTTCCGCATCCTGCTGAAGCACATACGAACTGCTGAAATCTGGACTGTCCCCCGCCTCCTCCTCAAGGTGGGCAAGTGGGGGAGGGAAGGCGGGCAGGTGCCCGGACAAGGGTTTCCGAGTCCAGTCTGGCCTCCGGGAACTGAGCCCTGGGTTAGGGACAGGCAGAGGCTACTCCTGCACAGGGGGAGGAGGGGGGAAAGCATGGGGGGCGGAGTAAAGAAGGGGGACCCAAGCTTCCCTACTCTCCCATCGCTCGTCGTCCACTGTGTCCATTTCCGGCCAGGATTCAGCTTCCTGCCAGAAAAGCAACTAGACATTTGGGGCTTTTGCCCCTCTACTCAGGCCCTCCTTCCTGGCTGGACAGCCCCCACCCCACCCCCACCCACCCCACCCCACAGTGTTAGCTTACCTTTCCCACGGGCTCTCTCCCAAAGGCACTCCGTGTACCTCCCCCAGCTTCCATGCCCCCCCCCCCCCCCCGCCACCGCATCCCTGCCCACTGCTCCCAGGTGCTCACCAAAGGCAGAGAGTGCTGGGGGTGGGGGGAAGCCTCGGGTCTCTCAAAAGCACAGTTGTCTCCACCAGGCCCGGCTCCGATGGTAGTGGCAGTGAGCAGCAGCGGCGGATGCCTTGGCCGCCTCCCACTAGGTAATGGCCCAGCCTACCTGGCCAGAAACTGGGCCGTCCCACACCTTTTAACCCTTGCCTGCCTACCACCAAGGCGAGGGCCACGTCCTCTTTGGGGCACACGGCGTGGCCATGAGAAGAACCAGGCACCCTCACCTCACTCAGGACACACAGCAGAGAACCTACCAGAGACTCCTGGCCGAGAACTGGGAAGAAGGGCTCGGAGTCACGGGAGTAGCAGCTGCCCCTCCTGCTGCCTGAACTCCCAGAGGGTTAGAGCCTGCCCACCCAAGGGCGTCGGCCTGGCTTGTGCTCAGTGGCAACACATTCCTGAGACCCCAGCCCTGTGCCCAGGGCAAGAGAAGTGGGGGGGGGAGAAGGCCTTGGGGCAATCAATCCCCACCCTGGCTGGGGGAAACAGCTCCCCAGGCTGGGGCCACAACCCCAGCCCCCGTCACAGCCCCAGAGGGAAGAACTCTAGGAAACCGCCAGTTTCTGCCCTACAAAACACTGGGTTTCAACGCCTTGTGGGCCCTACAAACCTGGGAGGACAGCGCAGACTCAATCTCCACACAGTGGCAGCTGACGCTTAGAGAGGAGAGGCTGATTCAGGGCGCAAGAGCAGATGGAATGGGAAGTTGGGGGCGTGGGGTCCTGGGCTGGAAGCAGACAGAGGCTACTCCTGCAAGGGAGGAGTTGGGGGGAGGGGAGGGGGCTCAGGTTTCCCCACATCCTCGCTGGGTCTCTCCCCAATTCCTCCCCCTTGGGCATTTCTGGCCAGGAGTCTGGCCTCATGCCAGACAAGGCAATCGACTGCTCCCCCCCACCTTCCCCCCCACCCCCGCCCTACAGCACCACCGGGCAGACACCACACATCCTATGCTCCATTTGGGACCATCTGCTATATGACCTCAAGGCCCAAACTCAACCCAGGCCCCTGCAGTAGCCACTGCTCTGAGCCAGGATGTGAGAACACAGAGTGAGGGAAGCTCCCTCCCTACTTGGTGGGTGTGTCAGGCCTAGAGAGAGGCTCCCCCCAACACACCTATTTAGGCCTCCTGCCACCCCTGCCCACCCCCCACCACCGTGTGAGCTTTCCAGCATGGGATACAAAGGCCCCTTTCATCACCCTCCCTGCTTCCCCTCCTTCCCTGCCTGGGGCTGGTGCAGGCAGGCAGGGCAAGGTGGGCAGATGGCTGTTGGTGAGGAGTGTCCTCTCCGCCATAGCCTCCCCCACCTCTTGTGGGCCACCAAGGATGCTGGGAACAGAGATGTTTACACAACTGGGGCCAAGAGGGCCAAGGCAATCTGGCTGACAATGCAAAACTGAGTCTCAGGGCTTGGGCGTCCTCTGTAAAGCGGGTAAAAGGGGGTTACAGAGACAACAGAGGCCAAAGTAATTCTGGAAGGCACAGCCTGGTGTAAGGAAACTCACACCGTGTCATTAATGACCGCTAGTAATAACAGCAGTAAACTCAAACGCAGAAGCGGGTAAGTAGGGGAGAGCAGGTAACTGGACCTCGTGGGCTAGGCTGACAAGGAGGAACAGGGCCCCCCACACATCACTGCCCTGGTCCGCAACTTTGAACAGTCTAGAAGATGGCCCCACCTCTATGCCCCATCGCAGCCGGGTCCTCAGCTTCACCAGGCTCTGCACAGCTAATAAATGGTGGATCTGCCACTTAGTGACCATGTCGTTGCTTGGACAAGTTATTTAAGCTCTCCATGTCTCAATGTCCTTATCTGTTAAATGGTTATGATAATAATCTGTAAGCTCACAGGATTCTTTCGAGCATTAAGTACATTGAAAGCTTACCATAGCACAGTGCCTGGCTCAAGCTAGATGCTTAATATGTGCAAGCTGTCATCATTCAGGTATTCCTCTTTATATAAATGCATGTTTTCTTTATTTGAGACAGAGCTATATGGCTAACTTGTGTGACCTCCCACAATCCAAAATCAGCAACTCTATGTATTCCGAGGCATTTGAGGCAGACAGAGCTGGTATCCCTCAGTCTCCAAAAGCCTCTGTATTTGCTGTCCAGACCTGGAAGCCTTGTGCTTGCCAAATCAGAGGTATTTGCAACAGAGCAGTTTTCCCTCATTATCTGACCTCTCCCTACTCACCACTAAGATGGCGGGAACCAAATACATTCAGACATGTGGTCTCAAGTCTCACTATCTAAATACAAGAACGAATAGACTTTGATATATTTCTGAGCTAGAACTGGTACCCTCTCTCTTGTGCATACCTTACTGACCAGGCAAAATGCAGGAACCCAATATATGTACCCAACAGGGTGCCCTCACTAGCCCAACTTCTTGTCCCTGGGGATCAGGAGACTTAACAGCAGAGATCTGGACACAGTTCTGAGCTAGAGCATTATCTGAACTTTCCCTAGTCATTATGTAAGAGATGACAACTGAAGACTTTCCGGTAACTTGGTATGTTTCAATATTTGGACTCCCAGAACTCCCTCTCAGAACACAGGTGCCAGGTAGATTGAGACAGTGAAGAATACTTGTGTGTTATAAATAGGTTTGGATAAAGGCTTTGGGTAAATAAGATGGGTCTAGTACCTTGTTATTTGAGCTCACTACTCTTCTATGAAAAATGTAAGCTTGAGGCCAGCGATGTGGTATAGCAGGTTAAGCCTCCACCTACAGCACCAGCATCCCATGTGGGTGCTGGTTCGAGTCCCAGCTGCTCCACTACTGCTCCCTCCTGATATACCTGGGAAAGCAGTGGAGGGTGGCCTGACTTCAGCCTGGCTCAGCCCTGGCCATTGCGGCCATTTAGGAAGTGAACTAGCAGATAGAAGGTATCTCTCTCACTCTTTCTCTCTCTCTTTCTGCCTTTCAAATAAGTAAATAAATCTTTATTAAGATTTATCTATTTATTTGAAAGGCAGAGCTATAGAGAGGCAGAGGTAGAGCGGTCTTCCATCTGCTGGCTCACTCCCCAGTTGGCTGCAATGTCCAGAGCTGCACTGATACAAATCCAGGAGCCAGGAGCTTCTTCAGGTCTCCCACGTGGGTGCAGGGGCCCAAGGACTCGGGCCATCTTCCACTGCTTTCCCAGGCCATAGCAGAGAGCTGGATCGGAAGAGGAGCAGCCGGGGCTAGAACCAGCACCCACATGGGATGCCGGCACTGCAGACAGCAGCTTTACCTGCTACGCCATATTGTTGGCCTCATAAGTAAATAAATCTTAAAAAAAAGAAAAATGTAAGCTGAAGACATAATTGAGTAACATATTATGCTCCAAATTCTCCTCATCCATCCTCAGAATCAAGGAGACTGAAGAGAGAGGACGAAGGAAGCTCATGGTGGTGGTGTTACTGCTACTGCTGGATAGACCTCACTCTCTCAGTCCAGTGCTTGCCTGTCTCCCCACCTCTCCAGACCAGCCTCCCAGAGGTGAGGTGAACTTAGCACCAAGATATTTATTGCTCACTTCCAAGAAAAGGGGAATAAATCCCTACCAAATCCTGAAGCCCCTGGCCTAGAATAGATTTTTTTTTAGGGGAGGAAAGTAAGGGATCCCACACCCAGGATCAAGGTCAGGGATGGAGGTAACATTATCTAGAAGATTCAGACAAACCCCTAGGGCCCTCAGTCCTGCATATTTTGTAAACCCTTCCTCCCAACGTGAGGCAGCCCCCCAACAAAACACAGCTGGAAACATGACGCGGACCTCTCAGACTCTCCAACTTCTAGAGAATCAATGAATAATTGAGGGTGTTCTTTCACACCCGGGGAGGGCAGGGCGAGAAATGCAAGATCTATGTGAGCTCACTGGGGTGCAGGTGTGGGAAATCCCATACAAAAATCCTATCAGCCACACAAGACTCACAAGGCTGCTTCTTCACGCTAAGGAAAGCACTTGTGATGTACTTCAAAGGTCTTAGGACCCGTAGAACCTTCAAGTTTACGGGCAGGGAATAATGGGACCCCTGCCCTGAGCTCAGAGGGGATGGGAAGTAGGTATTAAGAAAGAAAGAAGGGAGATCTGACAGAGTGTGGAAGAGGGGTCTAGGGTTGGGATGGGATAAAGCGACAGGAAGGGAAGGAGTACAGAGGACAAGACAGAAACATCTTGGGATGGAGGTCAAGAGGCAGGACAGGAAGAGAGCCAGAACAGCGCTCAGGGGATGGGATGGCTAAGATTCAAGGCAGGGTTAGAGGCAAAGTACAACAAAACAGCAGGGCGGGGGACAGCATCCGTACAGAACAGAAGCCAGTTGTCAAGGGAGGGAACAGGAAAAAGGGCAGGTTAAGGATAGAGGTCAGGAACAGGAAAAGACTAGGAGAGAGTGAGGACTGGAATGAGAATGGTGATGGGACAAGAAAAGGGGGGAAAATAGGACAGGATTGGGGCCAGGGCAGGAGACAGAGGGGGACATATACAGGTGGGATGAAGACTGGAGTAAGGAGAGGGACCAGGGGCACAGTACAGGGCAGGGTGAAAGTACCTAAGTCAGGTTAGGAATCAGGACAAAACTGGATCAGATTGGGGTTAAGGGGACAAGAGGGGCGGAGGTTCAGAGACTGGATAAGAGTTAAGGTCAAGCAGCAGGACATAACAAGATGAGCCTCAAAGCTGAGACAGGCTCAGTCAAGAATCAGAGATCAAGTCAAGGATGCTAAGGGCAGAACTGGATGGGGTTTGGGTCCTGACTGGATTTAGGGGGACAAAACAGAGGATGAAGATCCCACCACCCCAGAATATGATTAGGTTAGGGGTCGGACCACAGGTCCTGAGGCCAAAGCTGGCTGGGGTTTGAGATCTCAATAACATGTAGTCAGGTCAGAGGGGGTCAGGGGTGAGGCCACGGGGTCAGAGGTCGTGAATGCCAGCGCAGGTATTTCCTCGCCAGCGTTTCCAGGCCCTCAGCCCACCCAGTCCCCTCCCTTTCTCTCCAACTGTGTGCGGGGGTCTTACTCACCGAAGGTCCTCACCCAGAGGCGTAGGCGGGGTCGGTGCAGGCCGGCAGGGGTAGTGGGCGCGCCCGTCCCTCGCTGCGCCCTGCTCGTCCCCGGGCGCGCGCCTTCTCCTGTTCCGCGCCCTGCCCGTGGGCCGCGTTCAGCCGCGCGACCGTTAGCCGTGGGGCCAGACGGGGGGCAGCCGGGGGGTGGGAGAGGAGCGCCGGCCAAGCCGCCGGCGCTGGGCCCCCGCCCCCCACCCTGCACTCGGGTCCGCCCGCTCCCGGCGGCACGGCCACCGCCGCCGCTGAACGCGAGCTTCGGGGTGGGGGGTGCGGGGGGCGGGGCGCGAGACCACAGCAGCGGCGAGGACGAAGTGCGCAGGCGCCAGGTCGGCTCTTCGATTTTCCTGCCCTGGGAGCGCCAGGAGCGAACAGGCTGGGAGCGCGTGCGCACAGACTTTCTTGAGGGCGGCGGAGTCCTCCCCCAGCCCTGCCAAGGCCACGCCCCCTCGGCGAGCAGATAGGCACCCCCCACAAGTCACTCTGCACGGACCCCCAGGCGGTACAAGCAGTACCCCATGCTGCTCTCTATAAGCCATCACCACACCTCTAAACTCTCCCAGCTTTCTTTGTCGCCATCCCCAAATGCACCCCCAAACCACTCTCCATCACCCCCAAAGTACTGTCCACTGATCCCAAGCAGGACTTCTGATTTGTCTTCCATGGACATCCAAGCTGCACCAATAAACCACTTCCCATTGACCTTCAAGCTGTGCCTAAATCACACTATATTGACGCCAAGCCTATATCCCTTAAATGACCCTCCATGACTATCAAACTTACACCCAGATCACCTATAGAATCTCCTGGTGCACCCCCAACTGTGTTCCCACAATCTCCAAATCACTCTCCATTTATCTCTGAATTTCAATCTTCAAACTATCTTTTATTCGTTCTTTCTTTTTTCTTTAAATGTATTCCCCAATTCAATGTAGGCTGTCGCAAAGAGAAAGTGCAGGGATTATTCTTTCACATCCTGGTGCAAACCAAAAGAACAACAGCAAATTGTTCAAGGTCTATCAGTGGACACAGCAAACTATCTTTCATCATCCCCCAAATTATGTCTTCAAATTACTGCCCATCGATCCTAAGTAGTACCTCCGATCCATCCTCCATGGACTTCCAAACTGCACCAAAACACTACCTTCCATTACTCCCAAATTGTTCCTCAAACCGTCTGCAGCTAGCCCTGAAGCCATTAACCTTCAAACAACACTTCCAAATCATCCTCCACATGCCTCCAATGTGCACCGAAAACACTGTCCATTGATCCCAAACCACTCTCCATGTACCCTCCACCCATACACTATGAATGCCCTGCTGGCTCTGCAAGAGTCCCCACCACCACTCCAAATATTACCGGCTACCCTCAATGTGGGCTTCACTCGCACCTCAAATCAATTCCAACTGTCACCTGCTCTGTCTCCAAACTATGCTCTATGGATTCCACCACCATCAAACGACCTTCCATTGACCTCCCCTCCTGTCCTCACAAAATTGCCTTGCAGAACCCCCGATCTCTGTCCTGCATGCTCTTGACTATGTGTGGTCTCCCAACTGCACTTCAGGCCACCCTATCTCTCCCTGTACACTGCCAAGCTGACCCAAACAGTACCCCCCAAACTGCGCTCCAACAATCCTCAACCATACCTTCAAATAACCACGAATGATTTTGCTGTATTTACCAAACTGAGCCCCCAGATCATACTCTGGTGACCCAAAATATGTTCTCCAACCCTTCCAATGACCCAGGTACACCCTAAACCATATTTTAGTGACCTTTTCTAAAAACAATCTAATTGAGATATATTTAGGTACCATAAAAGTCATACATTTTTAAGTTGTGCAAATAAAAAGAAAGTTTAATAAATTTACTGAAATGTGCAATAACCAGCCCCAGTTTTAGAGTATTTTCATTGCTCCACTAAGATTGTTCATGACTAAATACACGTAATCCTCATATCATTCCAAGCCTTAGGCAACCACTAATCTACTTTCTGTCTCTATAGAGTTATCTTTCCTGAACATTTTGTACATAATATGTTGATATTTTTTTAGTTGGGCTTCTTTCACTTAGCATAATGTTTTTGAGGTTCATCCATTTTAAAAAAATATTTATTTATTTGAAAGTCAGAGTTACACACAGAGAAGGAGAGGCAGAGATGCCTTTATTTATTTAGTAAGTTAGTAAGTTAGTTTAGTTTAGTTATTTTGGGCCAACACTGTGGTGTAGTTTTTTTTTTTAAGGGTTATTTATTTATTTGAAAGAGTTACACAGAGAAGAGAGGCAGAGAGAGAGAGTCTTCCATCCCCTGGTTCACTCCCCAATTGGCCACAATGGCTGGAGCTATGCTGATCCGAAGCCAGGAGCCAGGAGCTTCTTCTGAGTGTCCCACACAGGTGCAGGGGCCCAAGGACTTGGGCCATCTTCTACTGTTTTCCCAGGCCATAGCAGAGAGCTGGATTGCAAGAGGAGCAGCCGGGTCTCGAACTGGCGCCCATATGGGATGTTGGCACTTCAGGCCAGGGTGTTAATCCACTGTGCCACAGCGCTGGCCCCTTGGGATATCTTTATTCCATAGGGAGGTACCTGGGTTTGAATCCCAGTTCTGCCTCTGATTCCAGCTTCCTGCTATTGTACACCCTGGGAGACAGCAGGTGACAGCTGAAGTATTTAGGTCTCTGCCACCCACGTGAGAGACTCAAATTAAATTCCAAGCTTTGGCGTGGTCCAGCCCTGGCTGTTGCTGGCATTTGGGAAGTGAACCAGCAGATGAAGGATCTCTCTCTCTCTCTCTCTCTCTCTCTCTCTCTCCTTTTCAGAAAATAAATAAAAAATTTTAAAAGATGCTTGAGTCCTATGTCAGAGTACCTGAGTTCAATGCATACCCAGCTTCCAGCCTATGACTCCAGATTCCTGCTAATACAGCCCCTGGGGAGACAGTGGTGACAGCTGAAGTAACTGGGTTCTTGGTACCCATATGACAAACCTGGATTAAGTTGGGGCCACAACCACTCCTCAAGTAAGTAAACAAGCAGGCCCCCAAACTCCTCCGCAAATCACACCCACAAGCTCTCAACTGTACCCTCAATGCTACTCTATTGATCTTCAGTCATCATTAAACTATCCCTCCAGAGCCTCACCTTTATCCCTAATGCACCTCCCAGCATCTCCCACCACACCCTCAAATGGCCTTTTATCAACTACCAAGAATATCCCAAGTGGCTTTTCTTTTTTTTTTTTAAGATTTTATCTTTATTTATTTGAAAGAGTTACAGAGAGGTAGAGAGAGAGAGGTCTTCCATCTACTGGTTCACTTCACAGATGGCTGCAATGGTCAGAGCTGCGCCTATCCGAAGCCAGGAGCCAGGAGCTTCCTCCGGGTCTTCCACATGGGTGCAGGGGTCCAAGCACTTGGGCCATCTTCCACTGCTTTCCCAGGCCATAGCAGAGAGCTGGATCGGAAAAGGAGCTCCTAGGAAAATTACCCTTCCAAAAATTACCCATCTGAATATTCACTATCTTCTCTTGGTCCCGTAACTGCAGTCCCAAGCTATAACCCCAAATCACTCAGTGATGAGCCCCATGCCCAACCTTGGTTTAAATTATATGCAACTATACCCACAAAAATCTACCAGTATTTTTGCAAACATCCACAGTCCCAACAGCTCTGAACTACACACTAGACTGCCTCCCAATAATCCCTAATGCTAACCTATAAACATCCTCATTTGCCTTCCTAGTCTCCAACTACGCCTCCAAATCACTGCACCGTGCAGTAACCACCCCACTGCAATCTTCCCTTTGGCAGCTCCAACTGCACGCAAATAAATATTTTCCAAAGACCACTAATGATATGATCAAACGACCCTCAATAACCCCCCCAAACAGATCCCTAAGTCCCTCCAGTGACCTGCAACTCTACCCCCACTCCATGTCTAGTAGTTTACTGCTGCTGCTATAACTGATTACCACAAACTGGGTGACTTGAAACAACACACATTTATTCTTTCACAGAAAGCCTGAAGTCCAAAATCAGTTTCAGTGGGTCAAAATCAAGTGCCGGACCTCCTTTGGAGCCTCCAAGAGATGATCTGTTGCCCTTTCCAGCTGCTGGTGGCTGACGGCATTCTTTGGTTTGTGGCGCAATCTCTGCCTCCATGTCCACGTTGTCATCCCCTCTGTTAAACAAATCTGCTTCTACGGATCTCTTTTTGTTACTGTTGTTAAAGATTATTTATTTACTTGAATGAGGGAGAGGGAGAGACAGATGGAGAGGGACAGGGACAGGGAGAAGGGGGAGAGAGAGAGAGAGAGAGAGAGAGAGAGAGAGAGAGAGAGAGAGACTGATTTTCTATCCACTGGTTCAGTCCCCAGGTGGCCACAATGGCCAGGGATGGACTAGGCTGAAGCCAGGAGCCAGGAGCTTCTTCCAGGTCTCCCATGCGGGTGCAGGGGCCCAAGGACTTGAGCCATCTTCTACTGCTTTCCCAGGCCATAGCAGAGAGCTGGACTGGAAGAGACGCAACCAGGACTAGAACCCAGCGTCCATATGGGATTCCGGGCCGGCGCCGTGGCTCAACAGGCTAATCCTCCACCTTGTGGCGCCGGCACACCGGGTTCTAGTCCCAGTTGGGGCACCGGATTCTGTCCCGGTTGCCCCTCTTCCAGGCCAGCCCTCTGCTGTGGCCAGGGAGTGCAGTGGAGGATGGCCCAAGTGCTTGGGCCCTGCACCCCATGGGAGACCAGGAAAAAGCACCTAGCACCTGGCTCCTGCCATCGGATGAGCGTGGTGCGCCAGCCGCAGCGCGCCGACCGCGGCAGCCATTGGAGGGTGAACCAACGGCAAAGGAAGACCTTTCTCTCTGTCTCTCTCTCACTGTCCACTCTGCCTGTCAAAAAAAAAAAAAAAAAAAAAACCACATGGGATTCCGGCGCCAAAGGCGGAGGATTAGCCAAGTGAGCCACAGCGCCGGCCCCTAAATAAATACATCTTTAAAATAACTAAATAGGCCGGCGCTGTGGCTCAATAGGCTAATCCTCCGCCTTGCGGCGCCGGCACACCGGGTTCTAGTCCCGGTCGGGGCGCCGGATTCTGTCCCAGTTGCCCCTCTTCCAGGCCAGCCCTCTGCTGTGGCCCAGGAGTGCAGTGGAGGATGGTCCAAGTGCTTGGGCCCTGCACCCCATGGGAGACCAGGAAAAGGATCAGCATGGTGCGCTGGCCGAAGCGGCCATTGGAGGGTGAACCAACGGCAAAAGGAAGACCTTTCTCTCTGTCTCTCTCTCACTGTCCACTCTGCCTGTCAAAAAAAAATAAATAAAATAAAATAACTAAATAAATTAATCTTTAAAGAAAAGAGAGGAATATTGATCAAGTTGAGAGGAAGAGATTACAACAAGAGAACCTGAGAAAGACGAGGCAGGCATATTGTGCAGCCTATGTGATAGGGAAGCACTTGTCTCGCTTGTCATAGAGACATTTGAGATGTGTGTATAAAGCTGGTGTTTGTAGGACGAGGGTGTGTGACAGGATAATTGATCTGTAGATCTAATGCTTTAAATATTTGCTCCCAGTCTGTCGCAAGTCTTTTCACTTTGTTTGTGGCATCTTTCATCACACTGTAATTTTCTATTTTGAAGTGGAATGGAGAGACTATAGAGCATGGGGGGGGGGGGAGGGATGGAGGAGGAGTGCCTGGCTTCAAAGCCCAGGTTTGATGATCTGCAGTGACCTCAGTTGGGGAAGTGACTTCAGCTTGCTGTACTTTGGTCTCCTGATTTATAGGTTGTATCTCAAATAGAACCTTCTTCAGAGGTCTGTTATCAGGCTGAAAGCGAATTAACGCAAATAAAATGCCAAGGATGACCAATAACAGTTGTTGATTATTATTTTTTATATCTTTTGCCTTCTCTTTGGTGTTTTGCTTCTTCTCTGCCCAAAACCTTAAAATGCTTTTCAAAAACATTTTGTTCCAACAGTTTTATAGCTTTGCTTTTTTATGTTTACATTTTTAACCAGACTGGAATTAATTTTTCTGAATTGCAAAATAAGCATCTAATCCCTCCCCAAAAAGATAGTGATTTCTCCCCAAGCCACTTTTTAAAAAGATTTATTTGTTTATTTGAAAAGCTAAGTTGCTGAGAGGAAGAGGCAGAGAAATGGAGAACGAGAGAGCGCGAGAGAGAGACAGAGAGAGGTCTTCCATCTGCTGCTTCACTCCCCAAATGGCCACAACGGCCGGAGCTGGGCTGACCCAAAGCGGGGAGCCAGGAGTTTTTCCGGGTCTCCCACATGCGGGTGCAGGGGCCCAGGACTTGAGCCATCATCCACTACTTTCCCAAGCCATAGCAGAGAGCTGGATTGAAAGTGGAGCAGCTGGGACTCAAACTGGCAACCATATGAGATACAAGCACTGTAGGTGGTGGCTTTACCTGCTAAGCCACAGCACAGCCCCTCCCCCTCAGCATTTTTTTCATAGTGCTTCTCTCTCCCGGTGAATTGAAATATAATTTTTACTAATACTAATCCCCATAAATACTCAGGTTGACATTTGGATTTCTGTTCCTTTTTAATTGAAAGGCAAAGAGAGATAGAGATAGAGATAGAGATAGAGATAGAGATAGAGATAGAGATAGAGATAGAGATAGAGATAGAGATAGGGATAGAATCTTCAGTCTGGTAATTCATTCTCTCAAATGCCTGCAATAGCCAGGGCTGTGCCGGGCTGCAGCCAGGAGCCCAGAACTCAATCTGGGTCTCCCAGGTGGGTGGCGGAGGCCCTGCTTCCTCCCAGAATGTGCATTAGCAGGAAGCTGGATGCAAGAGAAGAGCCAGGACTTCAACCCAGGCACTCCAATGTGGGATGCAGATGTTACAAACTGCCAAACAGCTACTCTCAGTTTTTAAAGCATTCTTTTTAAAAAAATGTCATTTGCTTCATTTTTTGAAAGGCAGAGAAAAAAAGAGACACACAGGAATGTCCTATCCACTGGTTCATTCCCCAAAGGCTCAAAACAGCTGGAGCTTGGCTAGGCTGAAGTCAGAATCCAGGAACTCAATCCAGGTTTCTCACAGGAGTGGTAGGAACCCAAGTACTTGAGCCATCACTGCTGCCTCCCATGGTGCACAACAGCAGGAAGCTTGAATTTGAAGTGGAGCTGGGACTAGGACACAGACATTCCAATTGGGGAGGTGGGCATCTTAATCACCAGACCAAGCCCCACCTGGATATACTTTTTTTAAAAAAGATTAATTGGCCGGCGCCGTGGCTCAACGGGCTAATCCTCCGCCTTGCGGCGCCGGCACACCGGGTTCTAGTCCCGGTCGGGGCACCGGATTCTGTCCCGGTTGCCCCTCTTCCAGGCCAGCCCTCTGCTGTGGCCCAGGAGTGCAGTGGAGGATGGCCCAGGTGCTTGGGCCCTGCACCCCATGGGGAGACCAGGAAAAGCACCTGGCTCCTGGCTCCTGCCATCGGACGAGCGCGGTGCGCCGGCCGCAGCGCGCCGACCGCGGCGGCCATTGGAGGGTGAACCAACGGCAACGGAAGACCTTTCTCTCTGTCTCTCTCTCTCACTGTCCACTCTGCCTGTAAAAAAAAAAAAAAAAAAAAAAAAAGAAATAAAAAAGATTAATTAATTTATTTATTTATTTATTTGAAAGAGTTACAAACAGAGAGAAGGAAAGGCAGAGAGAGAGAGGTCTTCCATTTCTGGTTCACTTCCCAATTGGCCACAACCGGTGGAGCTGAGCAGATCCTAAGCCAGGAGCCAGGAGCTTCTTCCGGGTCTCCCACGTGGGTTCAGGGGCCCAAGGACTTGGGCCATCTTCTACTGCCTTCCCAGGCCATAGCAGAGAGCTGGATCAGAAGTGGAGCAGCCGGTGCCCATATGGGATGCCGTATGGGAGCTTATGGGCGTTAACCCACTGTGCCACAGCGCCAGCCCCAGATGTGGGCATCTTAACCTCTGTGCCAAACAAATGCCTACTCATGGGAACCATACTTTATTTAGTCATTTTTGTTTACAACTGAAACTCTGGGAATTCAAAATTAAAACCCTTACCTGTGAGCGTCTTATAGACAGTAGAGAATGTTTCCACTTTATGTTCCCCATTATTCTGCTGTGCTTTGTCCAGATGAACCTTAATGAGCTGACTGCCATCCAGTGTCCCACGGATTCTCTTGCCCATGATTTCACCCGGGAAGACTGGATCTTCAAGGATCGCAATGTGCACGGCTATCAGAGTGCAGCTCCCAGGGTGCTTTTGCTTATTTTTCATTTGGCTTTTCTGAGTTGGTTTAGGCGGAATTCTCCTCTGGGCAATAAAGACAACATGCTTCCCATGAAACACTTTCTCCAACTCACGTACTAGCTGGACTTGAATTTACTGGAAATATTTTAGTTGAGGAATGGGAACAAAGATGATGATAGCTTTTCTTTTCTTTATTTTTTTAAAGATTTATTTATATATTTGAAAGTCAGTTACACAGAGAGAGAAGAGGTAGAGAGAGAGAGGGGTCTTTATCCATTGGTTCACTCCCCAATTTACCACAACAGCCAGAGCTGTGCTGATCCAAAACTACCAGCGTGCTGCACTGATCTGAAGGCAGGAGCCAGATGCTTCTCCTGGTTTCCCATGCGGGCACAGGTGCCCAAGCACCAGGGCCATCCTCCACTGCCCTCCCGGGCCACAGCAGAGAGTTGGACTAGAAGAGGAGCAACTGGGACTAGAACCCAGTGCCCATATGGGATGCCGGCGCCAAAGGCGGAGGATTAACCAAGTGAGCCACAGAGCCGGCCCCTCTCCCTTGGGTTTGACATGGCTTCTCCTGGTTCAGTATCAACTGAGGAACAGCTGGGGAGGGGGGGGACTTTTTTGAGAGGCAGAAAGTAAATTAGTAATTCTCACATATTTAAAGCATCGTCAGAATGTTAACACCGGTTTACAAGTTCCATTTTGGAATTTTGATTGGAATGTACTGATTTTTTAAAGGTCAGTTTGGGCAAGAACTGTCATCTTTATTACATGGAGGTTGTATGTGCACGCATACATTGGCTTGTTTATCAAGCCAATGGATAGATCTGGGAAATAAAAGTGCTAGCCACAAGAAGGTGCAAGGCAAGCAGAAGCCCAGTGAAGTTTCCGCAGGCCCAGCTGAAGAAAGCAAGCTTAGGTGTACAAGGGGTTCTGCAAGCTCTGTGCACCTGAAAATATGAACAGGAGCTTCCACTGTGTGTAACACCAATGGTAGTCGGAGGGGCTTAGCACATGTTGGATGAACGAACAAATGAGCTAAACAGTTTCTGGAGAGCTTTTTGTATGCCAAACAACCCGCTAGTGCTTCTCATGATTTATCACTAATCCCAACAACCCTGCCAGACAGGGGGTATGAACCCCTTGACAAGCCAGAAAAGCTAAGGCTGGCAGAGGGGCTCCTTATGATCCCAGAAGTGGATCACCAACGGGACCAGATCTAAATCTCATCCATCTGTTAAGGATTTATTAAGCATCTACTGCGTGGCACAACGACCATAGTACAACAACCGCTCTAGATGCCGTGCAAAGGCGAAAAGGCTCCCTAGAAGCCCAGATGGGCGGCTGGACTGCGAGTACTGAAAGCGCGGAGTTTCTGACCCGCACTTCCAGGGAATGTCGCTGCTGCCTCTGCCTCATAGTTAAGGCTTTGGCCAAGGAGCAAGGCAAGATCGAGGCTGGAGCGCAGTCTAGGGCGCAAATTATTACAAATATTGGCCGGGAGGGAGCGCACTTCCACAGCCGTAAACTTGACCTAGACACCCTTTAGGCGCCGACCGGTCACCAGCGCGCAGGCGCGGGGCAGTCTAGGAGCGGCTTAACGTTGTGCGGGGAGGTGGAATAATTTGAGAGGAGGGGGAGTGGCTCAGAAAGTGACGCAAGCAGGAGGTGTGGCTTAAGCAAATTGCATTTTGCCTATTTGCTCCTGCCACTGAAGGCGGGGCCTAAGTGCTCCCTTCTCGGAACGAGGCTGGGCCAAATGTAGTTTTCCCTTCGCGTAGGAGGCGTGGCTTAGGGTGGGCCTTCGAACCGCACTCAGAGATAGGCCGCCTCACTAGGGGGTGTGGCTCGATGAGCCGTCCATCGCCTGTGTGGTCACTTCCTGTGGAGTTTCCCCAGCCCCGGGAGGAGGGGGAAGAGGACGAGGGGGAGGAGGGCGGTCGTCCGGGGTTAGGTTGGGGGGGTGTCGGTCCGTTCAGGGCGGGGGATGACTCACGGCCCATCCCATCTCTCCGACGCCGCCCGCCCGCGCAGAACTGGCTCCATGGCTTAGCAGAGGAGGAGGCGGTGGCGAGCGGGGGGGAAGGGGACTCTTATTTTGTTAGGGGGACCGGGCCAAGGCCCGACCGGCCTGGCAGGGCTCGCCCGGGACCGGGCGTCATGTCTCATGCGGCCGAGCCAGCTCGGGACGGCGTAGAGGCCAGCGCGGAGAGCCCCCGAGCCGTGTTCGTACTATTGGAGGAGCGCAGGCCAGCCGACTCGGCCCAGCTGCTCAGGTGCGGGGCCGCCTGGGGCCGGGAGTGCACACTGGGGTCTGATTTGGGGGCAGCGGGAACTCCAGACTAGGATTCTAGGCCCTTGGCCTAGCCCTTGAGGACATCGGGGTACCCGTCTTGGGTGGGGGGGCACCTAAGGAATCCGGCAGTGGCCTGCCTGACCGAGGCTTAAAGCAGTAGTGGGAGTGCAGATTCGGGGGGCTCTTGACTGAGCCTAGAAGGTCGGATTCTGGAGTATCCAGAACCTGGTGAACTTGGGGGACTGGGATTCTGGTTATAGGATGAATTTGACGTCTTTGGGCCGGGTGTGAGGGGAATGAATTTGAGGGGACACTGTCAGCCGAAGCACTGATTTTAAGGAAATCCTGGAATCTTTTTCCTTCAGTGTTGGCGAGGGGGTCCTGGGGGGGACAGAGGTGCTGTCTTGGCAGCTTGGTGACTCCCAGTGGCTGGTAGCTGTGTTTGGGACTAACATGAATTGGGTCGGTTTGGGGGTGTCTCCGAAGTGCCGTGTGAATGAGTATGCGTGAACGAGCGAGAAGAGCGAAACATTCAGCAAGACTTGGGCATAACAATCCTTTCACCTCTGCCCACCCAGCCAGCTGGGGCAGATCTCAGGGATAGTGGGAAAGCCCTCTTCCCATACTCCTTAGGGGCTTGAATGGGAAGCAGCCTGGCAGACTTGAGGGCATGGGGATGATGTTACCTCTTAGCCCAGAAAAGGCCTCGGAGCTTATTTGGGAACCCAGAGGAGGGTCTTGTTGCTACTGTCACTCAGGCGGCCCTGCCCACACGCCCCTCTGCTGTTGACCTCGCCCTCGCTGTCCATCCCTCCCTTCCTGGGGAGGTGATCTTGACTCCCGTCTAGAGCTGGAGTGAGTAGCGACTACGCTGTCCCTGCCTGGGTGGGTCTTTGCTGGCCTCCTCTCATCTAGTGGGCTTTGGAGTCCCAGCCCTCCTGTCCATACCCTTGCCCACCCCCCCCCCCGCCCTGCGCCCCTCTCTTCCAACTTCTGTGCAGGGTGTGTGTGTGTGTTCCTGGGAGGGGGCTTTGCCTCTTCTCTGCCCAGGATTGTGCTGAGCTCAGCGGCTCCGGGAGCTTCCTCTTCCTGGGTGGTTTTAGGGCCCCATCTGAGGGTGAGGAGAGGAAGGAAGACAGATCCTTGGGGAGGGGAGAGAATTCTTGTCAAGTGAAGTCACAATCTCTGAGGGACTGAAAGTCTTGGACTAAATTCCAGGGTGCACGTGCGTGGTAGTGGCCCCTCCATGCCAGGGTCCTGGCACCCAGCGCGGAGGGCTGAGCCGGAGCCTCTCAGTATATATCAGTTCAGTGCCTTTGAACTCCTTTGTAACAGCCTGGATCACAGCAGTGGGCAGACTTGAAAGGGAGGGGCGTTTATGACTTCTTACTTTGTGTGCCAGTGGGTGTTGGTGTTGGGGGGGGGAGCTTGTGTTTTGATCTCTGCAAAAAAAAAAGCAGGTGAGGGCAGGGCTGGCTCCTGCGGTGAAGAAAAGAAAAGAATGCTCTATAAAGCAGATCCTCCACTTAGATCGATCCCCCTCGTGCAGACCCAGAGTGTGGAAGTCTTTGATATTTCCATTTTTATATCTGGGTGTGTGCTGGCAGCCCATGAACTCTGGCTGGGGCTGGGAAAAAACTCCTTTGGGAAGTGGTAGCTTCTTACGTAAAGCAAATCACAGACCCCAGGTTCTCTTTGGGATGCATTCAGTGTTGTGTTTACAAGGGACTGTTCTGGCTGAGGGATGCCCCCACCTGGTCTGTGTGTGTGTGTGTGTGTGTGTGTGTGTGTGTACACGCATGTGGGCTCACATTGAGCTGTCAGGAAAACAGTCGAGGGAGTGGGGGCTGGGAGGACTTTGACTGCAGAGTCAGGGATCCTTGTGGCTAGTGAATTGGCATTCCTAACTCCTTTGCTGTTCCTCATGCCCAGGTGGTTGTTACAAGTGATTGTTAGAGTGAGGGGATTGGGATCCAGGCACCCATTATTCTGACTCTTAGGGATGAGGGGTTGAGGAGGGGAGAGGGCTGGCAGATGTGGGGATTCTTGGTGGTGGTACCCAGCAGGGTGGCCAACTCTATAGGTCTGTCTCTCTCTCTCTCTCTCTCTCTGTCTCTCTGTCTCTCTGTCGGAGGGGAGCAGAGGAGAAGAGAATGAGGAATTCATACAATCTTTGACCCTCACCCCTGCCTACCCCCCACCCTCAGCTTGAACTCTCTGCTTCCGGAATCCGGAATTGTTGCAGACATCGAGCTAGAAAACATCCTTGATCCTGACAGCTTCTACGAACTCAAAAGCCAACCCCTACCCCTCCGTTCCAGGTATGACTCCGCCCCCCACTCCCCCTGTTCCTCAGCCTTGCTTCCCCCCAGTGCCAGCCCAACCCTTTCTCCCACCAGCCTGCATTTTCCAGATGACAAAATTAGGGGCCACAAAGAGCCTGCCACAGTGGATAGCAAGTGGCCAAGCTAGGTGGGCCATCCGGACCTCCACTGCCTCCCTCCACTCCACCTGCAGAGCCATTCATACACAAATATGCCAGCCAGCCTGGAGTCTCCCCACACAGGATGTGGTCTGCTTAAAAGCACCCCAGGTGGGCGGAGCCACAGCCCCAGCCCCTGCTCAGCCCCCTCCCACACTCTAAGAACCCACCACTCTCAGCCCATGAGGATCCCCCTATGGGTCTCTTCTCTCTTTCTCTCTCTTTCTCCCCCCCACACTCCTCCCCCCCCCCCAGATTGGAAGTCTAAATGTGCTGAGTCATCGGCCTGGGCTCTAAGAGAGGGGAGGGGACCTGGAAGAGGGGGCCGGAAGGGAGGATTGTGAAATCTCTGAGATTTTCAAGACTGCCTAGCTCCCGGGACCAGAGGCTCAGGCAGGGGAGGAAGTCCGGCCTGGGGCTGCCCCTCTAACCCAGCCCCTCCCCACTCCCCCCCCACCAGCCCTCCCCACTCCCCCCCCACTATCACCAGGAGCTCACAGAGCATCTCCAACCCCAAGTTGGGTTTAGGAGCCCTTGGCATTCACCGTCTCCTCCAGGGCCTCAGTTCTGTTCAGCAGTGGCATCACCACTTGACACAGGAACAGGCTCACATCCAGGCTCCACCACGAGGTCTGAGCGCTAACATTCTTCCGCCGACCTGTGACCTCTGACTGCCAGGACCCGATCCAGTGCCCAGGTCTCCCCCCATCAGACTAGGACCCTTGAGGGCTGCAGCCAGGCTTGGGTCCTGCATCCACCCCACCTTAAGCTTGGGACAAGACTTTTAGCTTACATGTGGCCCCGTATTTCCCATTCCACAGCCTCCCAATATCACTTCAGGCTACACCAGCCACCCCAGCGACACTCTCTGCGTCGTCTTCTACAGGGGGCTCCAGGACCCCTGCCATGTCGTCGGCTTCTTCGTCTCGGGTGTTGCTACGACAGCAACTAATGCGGGCCCAGGCGCAGGAGCAAGAGCGGCGTGAGCGTCGGGAACAGGCCGCAGCCACTCCCTTCCCCAGCCCTGCCCCTGCCTCTCCTGCCATCTCCGTGGTTGGTGTCTCTGCTGGGGGCCACACACTGGGCCGGCCGCCTCCTGCTCAGGTGCCCAGGGAGGTGCTCAAGGTAGGGTGAGATCCAGAGGCCCGGGACCCACTCCTCGTGACTGCTGAGCAATCCTCGGAGCTTGGGGGCGGGGGGCGGCCCTGGGGGGTCTTGGTAAGCTTTTGAGCAAAGTCTCAAGGACTTTTAAATTATCTGTTCATGTCCTGTGCATTTAGGGTTCTTGAGTTATTGTTGGGGAGTTCTAAGAGGTTCTTGGGGGCCCCGAAGATGCCTTGGTGGACCATGGGGGCTTTTAAGTACCCTGGGGGCCCTGGGTCTGCAGGATGAGCTTCCTGTGTGCACGTGATACATTAAAAGTTCTTCTGCCCTTGCGGTGTTGGGAGAAAGCGGGTACGGTGCCTAGGCCTGTCAGGTGGAATCAGAATACGGGGAGCTAAGGGGCAGTGCCAGGGTGTTCCCGAAACTGTAAGGGATCCTGTCAATCATAGGTGGATCTTGGGGGCTGTGAAGGAGTTCTGAGAGTTTTGAGAAAGGGTGTCTGGGCCCCAAGAGGGACTCTCACAAGTACTTGGGGGGGTTTCATATTCTGTACCCAGTTTGTCTCCCAGAACCCAAGAGCAGATGGGTTAGGAAGGTCAGAGTCAGCCCTGAGCCTTGCTCTCCTGTCGTCTCCCTTCTCCTGCCCGCCCCGCTTTGTCACACAGGTGCAGACCCACCTGGAGAACCCGACGCGCTACCACCTACAGCAGGCGCGCCGGCAGCAGGTAAAGCAGTACCTGTCCACCACACTTGGGCCCAAGCTGGCGTCCCAGGCCCTCACCCCACCGCCGGGGCCTGCGAGTGCTCAGCCGCTCCCCGCTCCTGAGGCTGCCCATGCTACCGGCCCCACAGGCAGTGCTCCCAACAGCCCCATGGCGCTGCTCACCATTGGGTCCAGCTCAGAAAAGGAGGTAAGAGGCTGCAGACAGTGCCCTGTGCGCTGCTCTCCAAATTCGTCCAAGCCTGTAGCACATTTGCTTCTGCCCCCAGATCGATGATGTCATTGATGAGATCATCAGCCTAGAGTCCAGCTACAATGACGAGATGCTCAGCTATCTGCCGGGAGGTACTGCAGGGCTGCAGCTCCCCAGCACGGTAGGTCCTGGGCTGGGGGATTTCTCTGAAACTGAGGGCATCCCTTTATCACTAAGGCTGCACCTGCGGTAGCTGTAGATGGATGAGGCCCTCGTGCATCTTACTAGAATGGAGAGGGAGTCCTTGCGATGAGAATGGGGCATACCCATACTCTTGGGCCTTGTGTTGGACTGGCTCAAGAGGTGAGCCTGTAGACATTATCATTATTGTTATTATTAGCAGTAAGCATGCCAAGTTCAATGGAGAGAGTCCACCTGACAGACCAGGTAAACATCTTAGGAAAGAACTGAGAACCCAGTCTGTATTCAGACTGGTGTTTTTATGGATGTGGATTTTCTTCTCCCCTCCCTTTCTGGGATATGGCAAGGTGGAGGGCTTTCTGGGCATGGAGTTCCTGAAATTCCTCCCCGAACTTTATAATGGACCTCATACCCCCTTGATGCAGGACAGGGAAGATGCTGCCTTGTAGGCTTTGATATACACGGTGTGTGGAATGCATGGTGACGTTAGGCATATCAGGGCACTTGGGCTTTGCTTGGGAAGTACCAAGAGTTGGGAATCTTTTTAGCAATTTAAACGTACAATGAAATTCAGGTCATTGGGACATCCCCAGACCATGTTGCAACTGGAACACACCAAAAGTCTCCAAAGTTGGTATGGATTTTAGTAAGTGGTTGAACCTCCTAGTGACTGGAGTATCCCAGGTCTCTTGCAGTGAAGTGGGCCAAGAGGATGTGTCCTTGTAGAGAGTGACCAAAACATCCCAGAGCAAGGGATTTTAATGTTTCTAGAACATTCCAGGAATCTTATAATTTGGTCTGGAATGTACAAGCTGCCTATAACTTTCCTTTTTATCCAACTTACAAAGAGGATAGCAACATCTATATAAATGGTACTAATTTCTGGAACTTTCTATTGAGTTGGACACAGAAATTGAGACTTTGTCTTAGATCAGCAGGCTGGAGGGGGTTTCGAGAGATGCAGACTCTTCAAGAGGTGGGACTTGGATGTACTTAAAGAGATTCCATGCATTATAGTAGAGTATATCCAGGATAGTGTGAAGGAAAGGAAAGAAAAACCTGAGGCTGGCATACAAGCAGGCTGAGCTGAATACTTAGTGAGGAAGAACACTAAGCAGGAAGACACTGGAGTCAGCACCTCAGTACGTGGCAGCAGGAGACCGTGGTGCCTAGCTGGTGTGACTTTATCAGAGCAAAAGACTGGAGATTAAGTTGGAACTCTCCAGAAGCCAGATTTTGGGTAGAATGTTGCCATGACAATTTACCAAGGTCTGAGAAAGGTTGGGTTGGAGCGCTCCAAGAATGCTGGATTGGAATGTGGTGCGGGGAGGAGCTAACGGACTGGAATGTCACATCAGAGCCGACAGTGACCTGAGAAGAGTGGTTTTCCAGTATTTGTTCTCAGAGGCAGCCTTGGAGTTGGAAGGGGGGCATCGGAGGTCACTGCCAAGTGTTTTATTTGGGGGGGGGTGCTGCAGGCTGAGCAGACCAGGCAGGCCGCAGTCCCCCTGCAAAGCTCTGCCCTCCCTGTTGTGTTGCGTGTGAAGTCACCTTGAAGGCCAAGGAAGCGTGTTCCCTTGGCTGACTCAGCCCAGCCTTGCCTTAGAGGGCCCCATCTTCGGCTCGTGTGCAGGATCAGGAGCCTTGTTCTGAGGAAGATTGGTGCCAGGGGTCTGTCTCAACCATTTCTCTGCCCTCAGCTGCCCGTGTCAGGGAATCTGCTTGATGTGTACAGTAGTCAGGGTGTGGCCACGCCAGCCATTACTGTCAGCAACTCCTGTCCGGCAGAGCTGCCCAACATCAAGCGGGAGATCTCTGGTAAGTGCCAGGGTGTTGGCCCTGTCCCCTCATCTGGGTCCCCAGGGTGAGCCCTGTGCCTAGCAGCTCTGGAACGGAGCCTGGTCTGGGGGCATCAGAGCACGAAGGAATACGAGCTGTTTGCTGTCTTTTTCTGTATGGCTCCTGGCCTGCTTTTACCCTGCTGCCTCTCGCGTTCTCTCCTCTTGGGTTGAACAAGTGGCCTGTCACCATGGCTTTGTAAACAACTGTGAGGCAGGCACTGTGGTACACGCCTTCCTCCGGATGCAGCTCTCTGCTAACGCATCCTGGGAGGTGGCAGGTAATGGCCCAAGTACTTGGGTTCCTGCTGCCCATGTGTGGGAGACCCAGCTGGAGTTCCTGGCTCCTGGCTTTGGCCTGGCCCCATCCCAGGATGTTGCAGGCATTTAGGGGAATGAACCAGTAGATGGAAAATTTCTCTCTCTCTCTCCTCTCCCCCCGTTCCCCTCCCCTCTGTCACTCTGCCTTTTAAATAAATAAATGCATTTTTAAAGAATCGTAAAAACAGAAATACTTTCTTTAAAAAGTCGCTTCCCCTGCCTCTGCCCGGCACCCCTGCCCTGGGCTGCTGTCTTCCATGGCTGCAGAGGCCCTGACCACTGCTGTTCTCTTCTAGAGACCGAGGCAAAGGCCCTCTTGAAGGAACGGCAGAAGAAAGATAATCACAATCTGAGTAAGCCAGAGACCTTGTGCGCTTGCCCTGCCTGCAGTAACCCCACAGCCTCTCCTTTGTCCCTCCTTCACCCACTGACCACTCTTTCCCACTCTTTCTTTCTCTCCTCCCACCTCTGAAGTTGAACGTCGCAGGCGATTCAACATTAACGACAGGATCAAGGAACTGGGCACCCTCATCCCCAAGTCCAGTGATCCGTGAGTCTGGCTTGGGAATCCAGGGCCAGTGGGAGATGGGGTGGGCAGCAGGCTTTCTCGCCCACGTAGTTCTCCTCTGGCCGTTTCTCAGCCTGAGCACGGTCATAGACCCCCGCTGTGCACCCTGGGATGGTCTGTGTGCCCCATCTGCTCCCTGTAGGACATGCGCCCCCCAGTTTGCTGCTAGTGCAATGCTCCCTTTGTTCTTTCAAGATGTACTTGTCAAGCTTCTACTCTGTGCCAGGGATCAGAGGGCATGAAACCCACAAAGATCCCTGACCTCCTAGACCTGCTGTTTTAGTGGGGGCAGACAGAGAGTAGGCCAGATAAGTAAGTCAGAGGCTTAGGATGGGCCCCGTGGAAGAGACTGAAGAGTGGAAGGAAGATGGGGGAATGTTGGGGAGGGTGACAGTCTGGAGTGAGGCACGTGGGGACAGAGCAGGCTGCGATTGACCAGGCATAATAGGGCCTAAAAGGAGGCAAGGCAGGCAGCCACATGGGGATCTAGGGGAGCAAGTTCAAGGTGCAGGGCACAGCTGAAAAAGAGGCCAAGAGACAGGAATGGCTGTCCATGTCCTAGGAGCACTGGAGAGGCCAGTGTGACTGTCGTGAGCTGAACCAGAGAGACCCGGGTTCAAGAAGGGGCTTCCAGGGCTCAGGGTGTGATGGGGCACTGTTGGAAGATTCCGGATAGAGGGTTTTCCTCTGAGCATTCTCTACCTTCTGGATGCCCCCAGCTCAAGTTCTAGGCCTGTGCTGTGGTGCTCTTTCTGCCTGAGTGTGCTACCATCCCCCTTAGCCCCGGAGAGATTCCCCTTATGAGTGCATTTCAGAATGTTCGCAGAAAAATGGAACTGGGCGATATGTTTATCTTGGTGCAAAAAAATGTTGCAACCCACACGTATGAGGTCGCCTCAGTAATAATGAGCTCATGGATAACACATGTCGTGACAGAGCTATGCATGGATTTCAATTTTTTTGTATCAAAATAATCGTTATCTTTTCATGCCACTTTCCACCAACTTTTTGAAGTCCCCTCATGCAGCGCTTTGTCATTGCTCCCTGTCGGGCCCCCACAGGGAGATGCGCTGGAACAAAGGCACCATCCTAAAGGCCTCTGTGGACTACATCCGCAAGCTGCAGAAGGAGCAGCAACGCTCCAAAGACCTGGAGAGCCGGCAACGCTCCCTGGAACAGGCTAACCGCAGCCTGCAGCTCCGAATTCAGGTCTGGCAGGGGGTGGGGTGGGGGCGAGGGTTGCTACAAGGAGAGGCAGAGGGAAAACAGGCCAGGGTTTCCCCTCCCGGCATGGCATGGCATGTCCCTGGGCTTCACCACTCACATGGTAACGATCACGGTTATGATAACGGAGACTCCTAACCTCGACAAGGAGGATAAAGAATATTACCTGGTGCGCATTGTGCTGAGTCTAGGCCGTGCACTGTAACAAGAGCTTTGGATTCATTTGCTCATTTAATCTTCACAACAACTCTGGGAGACAGGGCCTACTATTATACCCATTTTACAGATTGGGACTCTGAGGCTCAGAGATGTTAAGTGACTTGCCTGAGGTTTCACAGTTGCTGGGTGGCAAGGGGCTGTGTTGGAGCCCGGGCATTCTGCCCTCCTAACCTTTCCACTCCTCTGCCTCTTGGGGACTGTGAACCCCATCCTATCCGGCCCCTATCCCTTGCTCTTCTGCAGGAGCTGGAACTACAGGCCCAGATCCATGGTCTTCCGGTGCCTCCCACCCCAGGGCTGCTCTCCCTGGCCACAACTTCAGCCTCTGACAGCCTCAAGCCTGAGCAGCTGGACATTGAGGAGGAAGGCAGGCCAGGCGCAGCAACGTTCCATGTAGGGGGGGGACCGGCCCAGAGTGCCCCCCACCAGCAGCCCCCGGCACCACCCTCGGACGCGCTTCTGGACCTGCAGTTTCCCAGTGACCACTTGGGAGACCTGGGGGACCCCTTCCACCTAGGGCTGGAGGACATTCTGATGGAGGAGGAGGAAGGGGTGGTGGGAGGACTGTCGGGGGGTGCCCTGTCCCCACTGCGGGCTGCCTCTGACCCCCTGCTCTCCTCAGTATCCCCTGCTGTCTCCAAGGCCAGCAGCCGCCGCAGCAGCTTCAGCATGGAGGAGGAGTCCTGATCAGGCCTCACCCCTCCCCTGGGCCTTCCCCGCCCAGGAAAGGAGGACAAGTCAGGATGAGGCCCTGCCTTTTCCCCCACCCTCCCGTGAGACTGCCCTGCCCAGGTATACTGGGGGGAGAGGAGATGTGATCAGGCAAGGAGGAGGAGGAGTCAGATGAGGCTCCTCCCCTTCCCCAAAGGCCCAGCCCAGTGCAGGTATTTCAGAGGGAGAAGGCACCCCAAAGTGGTGAGGTCAGGGCCTGTGCCCTGTGGATCACAGCCTCGCCCCTGCCGCCGTGGGACCTGCTCTTGCCCAAGTGAAGGAAGGAAACAGGATGAGGGCCTGCCCTGTACCCTGGGGACCGTCCTAGCTCGATCTCCCAGGAAAAGAAGGTGTCAGGATGGTACTCCATCCCTTCTCTACAAACCGCCAATCTAGTCCAGGCTACCAGGGAAGAGGAGTCAAAATAATGGAGGTCCCGCTGCCGGGGGCTACAGCCCTGCGCCTTCCCCTTGAATCCTGCCCTGCTCAGGCAAGGAACAGAAGTGAGACTGAGACGTGGCCCCTTTGCCTAGGCACTTGGTGTTCGCCTTCTAGGAATGGCGGCACTAGGCCCCTTCCCTTCCCTGTAGTAACAGCCCAGCGCAGGCATTGCAGGTGTAGAGGCCCCCGTGTGGAGGTCACAGCCGTGCCCTTGGCCCATCAGCAGCATCCCACCCAAGCATTCCACGCTGCAGGGAAGAGCGGTACTTAAGCTCCCCTGCCTGAACCTGGGACCAAGCCCACCTAGCTTAGGAGGGCTCTGAGCCGACCTTGCTCTAGAGGAAGGGGACAAGATGTTGAAATCATACGGGTTGACTTTGCAGACCGAGGTAGGGAGTGAGACTCAGGCCCCGAGCCTAGGGCAGACTCCTGCCTTCTTCCTCGCAGCAGTGTGGGGAGGGGCTGGGGGATAGCAGGGACTGAGGCCAGGCATCCAGAATCGGGACTTCAGGGCGTAGAGGGACACGGTGAAGGAAGGGGGCATTTCTGCAAGATTCACAGCCCAGGAAAAAGGTGGAAACCTCTTCCACCGAGGCAGAGCCCTGGAGCGTGGGTCACAAAAGCATATTGTTTCCCCTCATTTTTTTTAACTCCCCTATTCCGAAGCTAGGTTACCCCCAGCCTCTGGGCCCCACCCCATTCTCCATGGGGTGGAATCCCTCCATTTGAGATATCCAGAGACACTCCCCACCCACTGCCCACCCCTCCCACCACTTAACACCCAAGGCTGTCAGCTTTGGATTGCTGGGGCCAGGCCCCAGGGAGGGTGTGCTGAGGGGTCTGTAGGTTTGGGATTAAAATAATAAATGCTAGGCGTGTTTGATGCGCTTTTAACTTTGGCAAAGAGTCTCCTGTCCTCGTTTGTGACGGTGCAGTGAACATGACCCATGTAGGCCACAAAGGCTGAAGGTTCTTGGAAGAAACAGATTGGAGAGGGATGGATGAGAGGTTGGAGATGGGAAGTGAGACGGCAGGAAATCAACCTCCAAACAAAGGCTGTTGGTCTTGCAAAAGACCTGCCAGGCCCCATTGAACTGCTGCCATTTGTTTCACTTGATATGTTTCTCTTAGGAATGTTGGTCTGAATGTGCTGTTTCTCCTTCCCATTTCCTGCTTGAAGAAGCCTGGTGGCAGAATTTAAGTAACTCTCCTGAAGGTGGGCAGCCTATAAGTGACTGAAATACTGAACAGTCAAGTTTGGCGAGTGACGGCTGCAGATTGAAAACATCACTGAGGGCAGAGTGGGAGAGGAGATTTCTTCTTAAAAATAAAAAAAGTCGAGCCGGCGCTGTGGCTCAACAGGCTAATCCTCCGCCTTGCAGCGCCGGCACACCGGGTTCTAGTCCCGGTCGGGGCACCGGATTCTGTCCCGGTTGCCCCTCTTCCAGGCCAGCCCTCTGCTGTGGCCCGGGAGTGCAGTGGAGGATGGCCCAGGTGCTTGGGCCCTGCACCCCATGGGGAGACCAGGAAAAGCACCTAGCTCCTGGCTCCTGCCATCAGACGAGCGCGGTGCGCCGGCCGCAGCGCGCCAACCGCGGCGGCCATTGGAGGGTGAACCAACGGCAAAAGGAAGACCTTTCTCTCTGTCTCTCTCTCTCACTGTCCACTCTGCCTGTAAAAAAAAAATAAATAAATAAATAAAAATAAAAAAAGTTTATTTTTATCTACTTGAAAGGCAGAGTGCCAGAGAGAGAGAGATATCTTCCTTCCACTGATTCACTCCCCAAATGGCCCCAACAGCCAGGACTAGGCCAGCCTGAAGCCAGGAGCCAGGAGCTCCATCTGGGTCTCCCACTTGAGTTGCAGGGGCCCAAGCACTTGGGCCACCTTCCACTGCTTTTTCAGGTGCATTAGCAGGGAGCTGGATTGGAAGTGGAATCCAGTATGGGAAGCCTAGGTTATAGGCAGTGGTTTAATCTGCTATACCACAATGCCTGTTCCTGGGAGAAATGATTTAATTGGAAATTTAATTTACTTATGTTTTACTTATTTAATTCATTTGAGAGACAGACCTAGAGAGCTCCCAATCTGCTGGTTCACTCCCCAAATGTCCACAACAGGCTGGGGCTGGGATTGGCCAAAACCAGAAGCCAGGAACTCAATCCAGGTCTCCCATGGTGGGGGGCAGGAACCTTAATCACGAGGCCGAACACCCACTCACAAGTTCACATTTGAAATAGATAAGGAAATATATTGGGGCCAGTGCTGTGGCATAGTAGGCTAAGCCTCCACCTGCGGTGCCATCATCCCATATGGGTGCCAGTTCAAGTCCTGGCTGCTCCTCTTCTGATCCAGCTCTCTGCTATGGCCTGGGAAAGCAGTGGAAGATGGCCCAAGTGCTTGGGCCCTTGTACCCACGTGGGAGACCCGGAAGAAGCTCCTGGCTTCTCACTTCCGATCAGCCCAGCTTTGGTTGTTGTGGCCAATTGGAGAATGAGCCATCGGATGGAAGATCTCTGTCTCTCTCTCTGTCTGAAACTCTACCTCTCAAGTAAATAAATAAATCTTTTGTTTAAAAAAAGCATATGAAAATGTCACCTGGAAGATAACACAGGTGTTCAAAATGGTAGAAAGGGTGAAGAGAAAGCTAAAGGTCAAGGAATAGGCAAGCAACTCAATTTTGGAACAAGACATTGCTATTTGGGAAGCATTTAAGTGGAAGTGAACAGATATAAGTGTTTTCATGAAGCCTGGGAAATAGTATTTTGTGTGGAATTCCTCAGCCATACCCTGGCTCCCAGGCATCAGGCCTGATCCCTGTGTCTCCCCCACCAGACAGTGACCCCAGAGAGCAGGGATGGGCGTGGTCACCATGACTCCCCTCACACTTGTGCTTCTCAGTCCTCAGACATATGGCTCTTTGATGCCTTTATGTTTTTCTCTCTTCTACTTTGCTATAATCTTTTTATTTTATTTTTTAAAAGATTATTTATTTATTAGAGAGAGAGGTCTTCCATTCACTGGTTCACTCCCCAAATGGCCACAATGGCCAGAGCTGGGCTGATCCAAAGCCAGGAACCTGGAGATTCTTCCAGGTCTCCCATGTGGGTGCAGGGGCTCAAGGACTTGGACCATCTTCTACTGCTTTCCCAGGTCACAGCAGAGAGCTGGATCAGAAGTGGAGCAGCCGGGACTCGAACCAGTGTTCATATGGGATGATGGCACTGCAGGTGGCAACTTTACCTGCTACACCACATTGCCGGTCCCAATCTTTATTTTATAAACATAACATAAGGGACCAGATTTTTTTTAAAGTTTTTATTCTGAAGGGTTTTAAATGTCCAGAAGAATTACAGAGCCATTAGAGAGTTCCCATATGTATCACTCAACTCTTCCTAGCGTTAACATCTTACATAGCCATAGAAAATAACAGAGGCAGAGTACTTTTAACTTCAGACTTTATTTAGATTTACCAGTTTTTCTGATGATGTCTTTTCTAGGCTCCAAGTAAGGGTATTGTATTCATTACCTATGCCTGGTGTTTTTTTTTGTTTGTTTGTTTGTTTGTTTTTTTAGTTTATTTTATTGATTTGAAAGGCAGAGTTACAGAGAGAGAAATAGAGATCCTCCATCTGCTGGTTGACTCGCCAAATGACCACAATGGCCAGGACTGGGCCAGGCTGAAACCAGGAACCTGGAGCTTCATCTGAGTTTCCCACATGGGTGCAGGGGCCCAAGCAGTTGGGCCAGTTTCTGCTGCTTTCCCAGGCACATTAGCATGGAGCTGGATCAAAAGTGGAACAACCGGGACTCAAACTGGCGCCCATAGGGGATGCCGGCATTCAGCCCCTATTACCTATGCCTATTGAACAAGCGACCACAATGTTAGTGACTAAAAACAACACACATTCATCATCTCTCAGGTTTTGTGGGTCAGGAATCCAGGCTGGGCTCAGCTGGGTTCTCAGAGCGACTCAGCATAATCAAGGAAGGTGTCTGGTAGAACCGGAGACTCATCTGAAAGTGTGACTGGGGAAGAGCTGCTCTGTGCTCATATGGCTGTAGGCAGGATACAGCTCTCTGCAGCCTACAACATGGTGGTTTTCCATTTCATTTTTTAAAAAATATTTATTTGAAAGGCAGAGTGACAGAGAAAGAGAGGTCTTCCATCCACTGCTTCACTGCCAAAATGGCCACAATAGCCAGGGCTGGGTCAGGCTGAAGCCAGGAGCCAGGAACGCCATGTGGGTCTCCTGCATGGGTGACAGGAACCCAAGTACTCAGGCCATTATCTGCTACCTCCCAGGTACATTTAGTAGGAAGCTGGGTCAGAAGCAAAGGCAGAACTAGATCTCAAGCGCTCCAATAGGGGATACAGTTGTCCCACGAGGCAGTGTAACCTGCTGAGCCAAAGTACACCACTTAATTCCATTAAAATTTTATTTTATTGGAAATGTAGAGAAAGAGATCTTCCATTCTCTAAACTTCCCAAATGCTCACAGCATCTGGGATTGGGTTTGGCCAAACCCAGAAGCCCAGAACCCGACCCTGAAGTCTCTTGTGGGTGGCAGGGATTCAAGTACTTGGGCCATCATCTGCTGCATCCCAGGGTGTACATTACCAGGAAGCTGGATTAGAAATGGAAGCAGGACTCAAACCCAGGCATTCCAGTATGGGGTACAGAAGGCCAAGTGGCATTTTCGCATTTTCACTGCTATGCCAAATGCCTACCCCTATAGCCCCCAAATTGATAGTTTGCTTCACTGAAGCCAGCAAAAAGGACTCAGCTATGAAAATGAAAATCATAATCTCATGTAATCTAATCACAGGCAGGCCACCCCATCAGTGTAAGGGCATTATGTTGATTGAAGTCAGGTTCATCAAAAGGATGGGATTACACTAACCCATGGATATCAGTAGACAAGGACCACTGATGGTAGGGCAAACTCAAAGCTCCCTTCCACGTGGCACTTGCTTGTTATGTCTTCCTGGTCTGTGGTGACCATTTCTCAGGCTGTCCATTGAGAAGCTCTACAAATCATGTGATTCTGGAAGCAACGAGCACATTTTGTGCCCAGATCTTGCATTCTAAATGCCATTCCCCAGTATTGTGGTGCAATTAAGCTGCCACTTGCAAGGTTGGCATCCTATATCAGAGCACTGATTTGAGTCCTGGTTATTGCTTCCAGTCTAGCTTCCTGCTAATGTGCCTGCGAAGGCAGTGGAGAATGGACCAAGTACTTGGGTCCCTGCTGACCATGTGGTAGACCTGGATTGAGTTCCTGGCTGCTGGCTTTGACCTGGCCCAGCCCTGGCTATTATGTCCATTGGTGAGTGAACCAACGGATAGAAGAGTGTCTCTCTCTCTCTCTCTCTCTCTCTCTCTCTTTCTCTTTCTCTTTCTCTTTCTCTCCCTATCCCCCTCCCCCTCCCCCTCCCCCTCCCTCTCCCTCTCAAATAAATAAATGAATAAATATGTTTTAATAAAAGGAACCAGAGCTCCTTGGAGAAATGTCTGATTTTAAGGCTGGAGTAGAGAAACATGAGCCTAGAACATCTTGTAAAGCCAGTAGTTATGGGAGCATGTCACCAGGATATGGGGACAACCTCACAGAACTCCGCGGGGCCAAAGCTGAAACAACGACAGAGCAACAATAGTATTGGATTATGGTCCAAAGGATGAAACATCCATGATTCCATACTGACATCAGTCAGCGCTATGATTGAATAAATCAATGCTGGAGAAGGGACAGTTCTTCCATGTGGAAGAATCCCAAATAATAAATATAGAAGGAATGCAAGGAGTAGAAAAGTTCATTAGACTACTGCAGAAATAATTACTGCAGGTAAGATCCACCAAATGCTAACACATAAACATGGCATCCAACAGTTGCCCAACCTTAGTTCTCACTTTCCAAACATATGTGAAATATCTGACTCTTAGCCCTCCGAGAGGTGGGGTGGAATTCCTTTCCACTTCAATGTGAGCTACACTGTGAAACTTGCTTCTAATGACAAGGCCTCGCATAAGCATGAATTTCTTCTTTTTAAGAACATTTATTTTGAAAGTCAGAGTTATGAGGTGTGGGGGTAGAGAGATCACTCTTCCATCCACTGGTTTATTCCTCAGATAGTCACAATAGCCAGTGCTGGGCCAGGCCAAAGCCAGGAACTTGATCTGGAGTGGGTGCAGGAGCCCAAGGACTTGGGCCATCTTCCACTGCTTTGCCAGGCCATAGCAGAGAGCTGGATCAGAAGTGGAGCAGCCGGGACTCGAACTGGTGTCCATATGGGATGCTGGCCAGTGTTGCAGGCGGCACCTTTACCCTCTACGCCACAATGCCAGTCCCAAACATGAATTTAAAAGGTTTTTTTTTTTTTTTAAAAAAAGATTTATTTGAAAGGCAGAGTTACAGAGAGAGAGACATTCTTCCATTTGCTTGTTCACTCCTCAAATGGCCACAACAGACAGGGCAGAGTCAGGCTGGAGCCAGGAGCTTCATCTGGGTCTCCCACATAGGTGGCATGGACCAAATACCTGAGCCGTCACTGCTGCCTCTCAGGGTGCACATTATCAAATGAAATCGGAAGAGGAGCTGAGACTGAAACCAGGCATTCTGATATGGGATGTAGGCAGCCCAAGTGGCATATTTAAAAAAAAAAAATTTATTTATTTGAAAGTCAGAGTTACGCAGAGAGAAGGAGAGACAGAGAGAAAGAGAGAAAGAGAGAGATCTTCCATTCACTAGTTCACTCCCTAGATGGTCACAACACCCGGAGCTGAGCTGATCTGAAACCAGGAGCCAAGAGCTTTCTTTGGGTCGCCCACATGGGTGCAGGGGCCCACAACTTCTACTGCTTTCGCAGGCCGTAGCAGAGAGCTGGATGGGAAGTGAAGCAGCCAAGACTTGAACTGGTGCCCATATGGGTTGCCGGCACTGTGGGTGGTGGTTTTACCTGCTACGCCACAGCACTGGTTCCCCAAGTGGCATCTAACCACTGCAGCAAATACCCAACTCTCCATATTTTAAGAGTTACATGCAGGGCTGGCACTGTAGCATAGCGGATAAAGCCATCATCTGCAGCGCCAGCAACCCATATGTGCGCCGGTTCTAGTCCCAGCTGCTCCGCTTCCAATCCAGCTCTCTACTATGGCCTGGGAAAGCAGTAGAAGATGGCCCAAGTCCTTGGGCCCCTGCACCCATGCGGGAGACCCAGAAGAAGCTCCTGGCTCCTGGCTTCAGATCAGCTCAGCTCCGGCTTTCGCAGCGGATGGAAGCGCGCTCTCTCTCTCTCTCTCTCTCTGTCTCTCTTCTCTCTCTTTGTAACTCTGACTTTCAAGTAAATAAATAAATCTTTTAAAAAATAAATTTTAAAAAGAGCTAGATGCAAGGACTTTGGAAGTTATTTTTTTAAAAGATTTACTTAGGCATTTGAAAAGCAGAGCTACAAGGGGTGGGGGGGAGAAGTCCTTTCTCTGTGGCTTTCTTCTGTTTCTGCTCATTTTCCTTCCCAGAGCTATCTTGGGTCTTAGAGCACTTAATATGCTCGATATGTGCATTAATTATCTCGGCAAGAATTTTGCCCTTAACTTGTTTGTTTACAACAATGTCAACAGCATGCTGGGTGACATTGTAAACTCTTCCAGTGTTACTATGGTAACGTGTATGTGGCATACCCTTTTGAACAGCACCCATTCCCTGGAAGTCTATAATATCTCCTTTCTTGTGGATGTGCATGTATGTGGCCAAAGGAACAACTTCATGTTTTCTTTTATAAGAAATTAATTAACTGGGGGCTGGCGTTGTGGCACTGAGGGTTAAGCAGCCACATGCAACAACAGCATCCCATAAAGAGTGCCAGTTTGAGTTATGGCTGCTCTGCTTCCTATCTCGTTCCTTGCTAATGTACCTAGGAAAGTAGTAGAGGATGGCCCATGTGCTCATGGGAGATCTGAATGGAATTCTGGGCTCCTGGGTTTGGCCTGCCTCAGCCTGGCTATCTGGATAGTAAACCAGTGAGTGGGTGATCGATTCTCTCTCTCTCTCTCTCTCTCTCTCTCTCTCTCTCTAGCTCTGCCTTTTACATAAATGAATCAATCTTAAGAAAAAAAGAAAAAACTTGGGCACTCCGATGTGAGACTTGGGCAGCCAAGATGTTAGGTCAAACACCAGCCCCTCCATGTCTTTTGCTTTAATAAAATTTATTTTGCAGTGTTTTGTTAAACATATTTTTAACATTTATTATCTATTTGAAAAGGAGAGTTACACAGAGAGAAGGAGAGAAAGAGAGAGAGAGAGAGAGAGAGATCCATCTTTCCATTCACTGTTTTACTCCCCAAATGCCCACAATGACCAGGTCTGGAGCCAAAGCCAAAAGCCTGGAGCTTCATCCAGGTCTCCCTCATGGGCGCAAAGGCCCAAGGCTTTAGGGCCATCTCCCACTGCTTTCCCCAGCACGTTACCAAGGAGACGGATTGGAAGTGGATCAGCCTGGACCTGAACCAGCCCCAATATGGGATGCGGGAGTCACAGGTGGCAACTTTAACTGCTACACCACAACACAGGCCCTGAGATAATATATTCTCAGTTTACATTATAGTCAAAGGCTTAATGCTCCCCTAAAAAAAGGAATCAGCAACTAGAAAGCAAAAAGACCATATTTCAGGAGCAACCCTCTCCATGTTTTCTAAAAGGCCTAGAGAATATATATCAGGTGCCTCTCCTCTATTTCTTTGTATTGCTCATTTTGGGAAATTACTGCTGGAAGATAGCAGTTCCAGCCAAGTCTATTGTACACTTTTCTTAGAAGAAGAAGGGGGAGAAGGAGAAGAAGAAGGAGAAGGAGAAGGAAGAATTTTGAATGTTTTCACCATAAATACATGATAAGTGTTCGAGGAGATACATACATTTGCCCTGATGTGAATGTTATACCATGTATACATGAATTGAAACATTGTATGGGGATGGGCTGTGGTGAGGACACCATTTGAAATGCCCTACATCCCATGTCGGAAGACCTGGGTTTGAGTTCTGGCTCTGCTTACAGTTCCAGCTGCCTGCTAATGTGCACTGTAGGAAGTAGCAGATGATAGTTCAAGTACTTGGGTCCTCTATCACTCATGCGAGAGTTCCAAATTGAGTTTTGGGCTCCTGGCTTTGGCCTGTCCAGCCCCTGCTGTTGAGGAATGAACCAGAGGATGAAAGATCTCTGTCTCTTTCTGCCTTTCAAGTTCAAATTTAAAAATATTTTTAGGGGCTGGCACTGTGGCACAGTGAGTTAAAGCCCCAGCCTGCAGCTCCGGCATCCCGTATGGATGCTGGTTCGAGTCCTGGCTGCCCCACTTCCCAATCCAGCTCTCTGCTATGGCCTGGGAAAGCAGTGGAAGATGGCCCAAGTTCCTGGGCTCCTGCGCCTGTGTGGGAGACCCAGAAGAAGCTCCTGGCTCCTGGCTTTGGATCAGCTCAGCTCCGGCTGTTGCAGTCATTTGGGGAGTGAACCAGTGAAATGGAAGACCTCTCTTGCTCTCTGGCTCTCTCTAACTCTGTCTTTCAAATAAATAAAATAATTCTTTAAAAATAGTTTTAAATGTTAAAGCATAGAAAAAATATATAGAGGACATCAAGCGCAGGAAAGATGAATTGTCTATATTGTGTTAACAGAGAAAATAGATTTTTTAAAGATTTATTTATTTATTTTAAAGTCTGAGTTACACAGAGAGAGAAGGAGAGGAAGAGAGAGAGAGAGAGAGAGAGAGAGAGAGAGAGAGGTCTTCCATCCACTGGTTCACTCCCCAGCTGGCTGCTATGGCCGGAGCTGTGCTGATCTGAAGCCAGGTACCAGGAGCTTCTTCTGGGTCTCCCACGTGGGTACAGGGCCCAAGGACTTGGGCCATCTTCTACTGCTTTCCCAGGCCATAGCATAAAGCTGGATCAGAAATGGAGCAGCCAGGACTCAAACCAGCCACTCATATGGAAACTGATATGCCACAGCACCAGCCCCTGCCGTAGAGGAAATCCAGTCACCATTATTCCCTCTTGGTTGGAGGTGGAAGCCTCCTACAGCTTACAAATCATGTGGTTCCATCAGCTACTGAGCACAGGATGGTAAAATCTCCAACCATGACTGTGGACTTGTGTATTTCTCCCTTTCTTCCTGTAAGATTTTGGGTCAGATTTTGAAATCTTGTTATTATTCATTTTACACATTCATGATGGTATGGCTTCCTGATGAGTTCACCCTTTTATAATATCCCTTTATTTTTTATAATAGCTGCAGCGTTTTTAAAGATTTATTTATTTATTTGAGAGGCAGGTTAAAGCCCTGGCCTGAAGCGCTGGCATCCCATGTGGGCACCAGTTGGAGTCCCGGCTGTTCCTCTTCCTATCCAGCTCTCTGCTATGGCCTGGGAAAGCAGTGGAGTCTGGGAAAGCAATGCAGTCCTTTAGGGCCCTGCACTCATGTAGGAGACCTGGAGGAGGCTCCTGTCTCCTGGCTTTGGATCAGCGCAGCTCTGGCCGTTGTGGCCATTTAGGGAGTGAACCAGTGGATGGAAGACCTCTCTCTCTGTCTCTACCTTTCTCTGTAAGTCAATCTTTCAAATAAGTAAAATAAATGTTAAAAAAAGAATCAAGACAAATTTATAAAAACACCAAATCTCAAGATAGCAGACAGCAGACAATGAAGGAAAGTGATCCTTGAGAAATTGGAAACCAACAAGGTGAGCTGGAGACAGAGGGTCAACTTAGGGTGGACCATGAAAATATTATGCTATTTGAACTAAGCCAGACACAGGACAAATATGTGGTATCTCAAATAGACTAATCCATAAAGACAGGAAGTAGCATGGAGGTTATTGAGGTCTAGGGGGTGGGGAAGGATGGGGAGTTATTGCCAGAAGGGTACACAGTTTCTGTTTGGGATGATGAAAAAGTTTTGGAAATAGACAGTGGTCATTTTTACACAACAACAAATGTACTCCTGAATGTATACTGAATCGTATACTGAAAAATGATAACTTCTACGTGATGCATACTTTACCACTATTTATGGGAACGATAAAGTGGAATATTATGAACACATTCATGCCAATAATTTGGACACAAAATATCCATGCCCACTCAGGAAGAAATGGATAACTTAATGAGCCCTATATGTATGGACTACATTGAATTTGTACTAAAACACCCGTTCCACAAATGAAATGCCAAGCCCATATGACTTCCTGGAGAATTCTATCGTATAGTTAAGAGAGAAGTAGAACAAATTCTGCCCTAACTATTCTAGAAAATCAAGGAGGAGAGGATACTTCTCAACTCATTCTATGAGACTAGCATTACTCTGATACAAAACCAGAGAAGTTATGACAAAAAAAAAGAAACCTGGGGAGGGCATTCAGTACAGTAGTTAAGCGTGGGATGCCCATATCCCGTATCAGTGTGCCTGGGACTGAGTGTCTTTCTCATGCACACCCTGGGAGGCAGCAGATAATGGTTCAGTTACTTGGGTCTCTGCCACCCATGTGGAAGACCCAAATTGAATTCCGGGCTCCTGGCTTCAGCTTGGCCCAGCCTTGAATGTTTTTGAGCACTTTGGGAATGAACCGATGGATGGAAGATCTGTCTCTGACTCTGTGTCTCTTTGCCTTTTTAATAAAAAATGAAAATAAATAAAAATTATAAAGAGCAAATTATACATAACTACCCATTATGAATACAGGTACAGGATTTCATAACAATTTAGTAAATCAAATCTAATAATATATGCAAAGGAAAATACATAAAGATAAAATTTTATTTCTTCTAGTAATGCTAGCAAATCCACAAAATCATAAAAAAAAGAGATGCAGAATAACCAATTGACAGAATCCCACATCCATCCCTGATTAAAGAAGAACTTTTAAAAAATATTTATTTATTTGAAAAGCAGAGTTATGGAGAGAGGGGGCTGGATCTGAAGTGGAACAACTGGCACTTGAGCTGGTGCTCATATGAGATTCGGTGTCTCAGGCAGCAGCTTAACCTGCTGCAACATAGCTCTGGTCTCTAAAGAAAAACTTGCAAGGACAAGTGTTCTGGCACAGTGGGTTAAGCCATTACTTCAGACACCCACATCCCATATTGGAGTGCCTGGTTCAAGTCCTGGCTACACCACTTCTTATTCATCTTCTTGCTGATGCATCCTGGGAAGCCAGTAGATGATGGCTCAATTACTTGGACCCTTGCTGCCCACATGGGAGAACCAGATGGAGTTCCGGGCTTCTGGCTTCTGCCTGGCCCAAGGCAAGTGTTGTGGGCATTTGGGGAGTGAACCAGCAGTTGGAGGATAAAGACAATCTCTCTGTCACTCCCTCTCTATGTGTCACATTGCCTTTCAAATGAATAAATACATCTTTTTAAAAACTCCCAAAAGATTAGAAATAGAAGGAAATATCTCAACATGATAACAAGCAGCTACACATAACTCATTGTGACATCAAACTTCATGGCAAAAGACTGACTGTCTTTCCTCTTAAGATCAAGAACAAAGCAAGATATTCACTCTCATCACTTCAATTCAACATTGTGCTGTTCGTTCCAGCCAGCGCAAAGGCAAGAAGAAAGAAAGAAAAGGCATATAGATTGGAAAGGAAGAAGCAAAACTGTCTTTATTCAAAGATGATGTAATCATATGGAATCTACAAAGAAATAGAACCATGTTTCTTTAGCTACATTGCAGGATATATCAATATACTTAAATTAATTGTATTTCTATAAACTAGTAGTGACCCACAGGCCATTGAAATTTTAAGCTATCATTTATTACAACACCAAAAACAAGAAATATTTAGGGAAAAACTCACCAAATACATGCAAGATATATACATTGGGTATAAAGCATTGATGAAGTGTGGGGAAGGCAGTGTTGTGGCACAGAAGGTTAAGCCTCCACTAAGGATGCCCGTATCCTGTATTGGAGTGCCTTATTCCAGTTCCAGCGATTCTGTGCTTCTGATCCAGTTTCCCATGAATGTGCATTTGAGGCACTGATGGCGGCCCAAGTATTGAGTTCCTTTCACTCTCATGGCAGAACATGATGGAGTTCTTGGCTCCTGGTTTTGACCTGGCCCAGCACTGGCTGTTGCAGGCATTTGGGGAGTGAATCAGAAGATGGAAACCCTTGTCTCCCTCTCTGTCTCTCCCTCTCTGTCACTCTGCCTTTCAAATAAGTAAATAAGTCTTTTAAAAAATTAAGACTAATACAGGGGCTGGCATTGTGGCATACTGGGTAAAGCTATTGCTTATGATGGTAGCATCCCATAATGGTGCAGGTTTGAGACCCAGCAGCTCCACTTCCAATCCAATTGCCTGCTAATGAGCCTGGAAAAGCAGCAGAAAATGGCTCAAGTGCTAAGGCACCTGCAGCCATGTGGGAGACCTGGAGGAAGCTCCTGGCCCCTGGCTTCGGCCTGGCCAGGCCCTGGCCATTGCAGCCATTTGGGGGGTAAACCAGCAGATGGAAGTTCTCTCTCTCTCTCTCCTCTTCTGTCTCTCTTCTCTCTCTGTAACTCTGCCTTTCAAAAAATATTTTTAAAAAATGACATACATAAAAAACAAGAAATGTCAAAGAAAAAAATCTATGCAGAAAAAAAAACTTTAAAATGTCTTTGTCATAACCCATAGATCTTTACAACACACACAAAAATGCATCTTGGAGTGGGTGTTTGGCTTAGTGGTTGAGGTTACTAGGGATGCCCACATTCCAAATGGGAGTGCCCGGGCCTTAGTTCTGACTCCATTTCCCTGCTAATGTGCACCCTGGGAGGTAGTTTCTGCAGCCCACATGACAGACCCAGATTGAGTTACAGGCTCCTGGGTTGGGGCTCAAGTCCTGACTGCTGCTGCCTTTGAGAAGTGCACCAATGGTTGGGAGGGTTTTTTGGGGGGTGGGGTGGGGTGGGGGGAAGGGTGTCTCCCTGCCTTTCAAACAAATATAAAATAAATAAAAATTTAAAAAATAAAATTACATTAACAGAATGGATAAGCAAAATGTGGTTTGGCATTCTACTCACCCAGAAAAAAAAATATGGATACAATTTGTATGATGTTTGAAAGTATTACAGTGAGTAACAGAAATCAGATACAAAAGTGCACAAAATGTCTCATTCCACTTGTAAGAACCGCTACAAAAGACAGATACAATGTATAGGAAAGGAAGGCCATCAGCGGTTGCCTGGGGTGGGGGTGGGGTTTGGGATGGGGCACAAAGGAACCCTTTGAGGGTAAAGATTGTCCTGTATCTTGATTGTGGGGGTGGTTACAAGGTTGTATACGTTGTCAGAGCTCACGGAATTCTTCGGTTATAATGGATGCATTGGTATAGAGGTGTGTATAATAAAGTCCATTCCATTACTAAAGGGCAGGGGAAAAAGCCCTGGCTGAAAATATTTTCCCACAACAGACAACTCCTATGATAATAAAAAGAAAAAAAAACTGCAGGAGATACCATTTCTTACTCTCAGGTCAGTGAGGATTATAATGTATGTTAAGGCTTATTTGAATGTTCCTGGTGTTCCGTTCTTTTTTTAAATATATTTTTTTTCTCCCTTCGATTCACTGCCATTCTTTCCGGCATTTTAAATTTACTGGGTCATTTACCTAAAATAATATACTACATCACGTAAACAAAATCATCGTCAGATTTAGAAAATAAATTTTAAAAAGGCCAAGGGCTTTAGAAGAGGTGGGATTCCCCCTTTCGGGTCATCCGGAGGAGGGCGGGAACGAAACCGAGACCCGAGCAAAGCTTCCGCTTTCATTTCTATGGTTAAGTCAACCTTTCTCATTAAAGGAGTACCGCGGAAGGGCGATTTTCTGTCGGCAAACACTTCCTTAGCGACGAGTCCACCCTTGAGGCAGGGGTGTCATAATGTCGCACCATAATAGGCAGTCTATGGGAGCTCAAACGCCAGATCCTATGGCTTGCATTTTAGTAATACATGAAGTCACAATTCATCTGGCTTGCTAATTTCGTCCTCCTCTTTCCATCAGCGAAACGCCGAACTTCTGAATTACGGTTTTCCCCCTCCATTCCTGGCCAGTGGTTTGGTCAGACCTGAATACTGACAGCAGGCACGAGCTGCGTCTGCGTAGAAAGCTGACGGGGGGGGTGGGGGGGAGGAACATGGCGCAAGCTCTGTCTGAGGAGGAGTTTCAGCGGATGCAGGTGCCACTCGCTGTGGGAAAGACCACCGGGCTGGGCGAGCGGGGGCGGGGTAGCGAGCGGTCATGCCACCGCCTCTGACGACTTGGTTGGGATGGACTCTTGAGTCTAAAGGGCTTGGGCTGGAGATGGGAAACTGAGGCGCTGAGTGGTGAAAACTGTTGGAATCCGAGATTCTGTAGGGCTTTGAAGATTGGATTCTGTTAGCTTTCTGGGCAGGGGAGAACGTCCTTGAATAGACATTACCTTACTCAGACCTGGGGGTGGGGCGAGACCTTTGGGCTCGTGCGGGGGACACCATCGGTGGTAATAATGCTGGGCTTTGCGGGAAGGAGATTCTGACAGGGCGAAACCATTTTGTGTGGAGAGGAAGGAAGCCGGCGTTGGGCCGCTTGCGTCATTGTGGGGGGAGCCCAGGAGAGGGCAATACCATTAGGTGGTGGGAGGTGAAAAGTTTGTGGAAGATACCATTATGAGATGCGTTTCTGTGAGGCAGAGATCACTGATGAGGTGAATCCTAACAGGAGGCGGTACTGTTGCATGATTAGAAATGATCTCATAATCCCTGTAGGGGGCAGGACCAGAGGGGGTGGGTGAAAGTAATACTTGGGACAGCATGCAGGGGAGATCACAGAGATCTTGGGAGGTAATCTGGGTATTCTTGCCACTTGGTTCTTTTCCAGCAGTGGGGATATTTGGAGAGGGGATGCATGGTCATAGAATTCCACCATAAGTGGACCCTTGTTGAGAGTTGCTCACTGTGGGGAACTCTGAGAGGGAAAACCCCTGAGTGGGGTTCTGTAGGGGAAAGGGATGAACTCCTGAGTGAGGTTTGGTCATTCTATTGGTTCTTGAATAAGGGAATCCAGTTGTCCCCTGTGTGAGGGACAGTGGAGATGGATGGAAGGGTGAACTATTTGACCATGAACTGGGAAGAACAGTGTAACCTGTGCAAGGAATTCTAAGTGAGCAGGAGAAAGCCACCTGGCTCACCTAAGACCTTGTAAGGAGAGATTCTGACGGGTGAAGAGCCTTCCCTTTGGATCGTGACTGAAGCAATCTTGAGCGGGGAGGGGGCACCCTTGATTTAGAACGACTCAGCCCACTGGGCCGTGTATAAGGGAAAACTGTTGGCTCTATAGGGGAGGGACTCCAAGGCTGTGCAAAGGATGTTCCAATTGGACCAGGACTTGGAGAGACAAGTCACTGGGTCTTGGAGAGGACAGGAGAAGGAAAGATCTTGTAGAGGCTAAGCCAGTAGGGGTTGGGGAGGGGAGGAGTGGAGGATGGTGCCATAAGAGGGAAGAGAAGGTCCTGGTAGAGTATGGGACAGTGAGTTGGTTTGGGAAGAACCAGCCTTGGGTCTAGAGGGTTGGTAGACAGGAGTGCGCTGTATGAAAAGACCCTTACTTCACTGTCCCTAAATTTTTGAAGAGGCTCTGGACATATTTTCAGTCTTGCAGATGGAAGACCCTGGGAAGCCTCCTGACTCAGTGAAAGCTGGGGAGGAGAATACCAGACCCTCTTCTTCTGCCCTCCTGGGCCTCTGAGTGGGATGAGGAGGATGGACTACACTCAACCCCTGACAGTCTTCAGCTAGGAGGAGGAGGAACTTTATCCTGTGGGCATGGATAACCATGGGACTCACCCAAACAAGAGCCTGCCCTGATCAGTACTCTGGGATGGCCTGAGTGCCAAGTGGATTGAAATGGGGGAGATGGAGGAGTGCAAATGGCTAGGGTTATAAGTGGAGCTAGAGGAGGTGAGACAGCGGCTGAGGGCCTGGAAGCTCAGTGAGGATACAGTATGCATAGGTCTTAACGAGTAGCTAAAGAGGCACATGGAGGGACTGGGGCTTAGGGGCTTGGTTCACTCATGATAGGGCTAGGGGTGTTTTCCTGACCATGTCTTTCCCCTTTCCTACTTCCCCTAAAGGCCCAGCTCCTGGAGCTTCGGACTAACAACTACCAGCTTTCAGATGAACTTCGCAAAAATGGTGTTGGTGAGCCAAAAGGGTCTCATTAGGTGGTGGGGGACTGGAGTGGCTTTGGGGGATGGAGGCCAAGGTTTCCGCCCCCAGAGGCCTGGCAGGAAGACCTTTCAGCTTCTTGCCATTGCTTGAAGCTGAGATTCTCTGCTTTCCTTATACCAGAACTCGCCAGTCTTCGACAGAAGGTCGCCTACCTGGATAAGGAGTTCAGCAAAGCTCAGAAGGTACCTCCTTCTACCTATCCATTCATTCACCCATGCTTCCCTCTATCCATATCACTCATTCACCTACCTGGTGAGCCCCTACAGTGAACCAGACCTAATATCACATGCTGCTTCCATGTACTCATTTAAAGAATTTGCGTGGAAGTCTCTTGAGTTTGCTAATTTTACCTAATCCTGCTTAATTTAGTGATTCACTTTTAATTTACTCTTAATTCATTTCCAATTTCAATTACATACTCATTCTCATTCACTAACTTTTAATTAAATACTCAAATCTGTCAGGAAATCTGCCTTGACTGTGCCTACCATCCTCCACTCACACTGTTGCTTTGTGCTCTTGCCTGTCATCCTTGTCATTGTTCTGTTGGTAAAATGAGGCCGAACCCATCTCTCATAGTCTCTAAAGATGAGATAGAATATAACCTGCTATGGCCCCTCAAGATATTCAAGGTCCTCCTTTGTCTCCTTCTTTTATAGTTCATGCTTGGTAAATAGTTGTTGGATGAAGATTGCAGAATGCAGAGCATCAGGCAGGCAGGAAGCAGAGCTTCTTTTTGGTAGGGTGCTGGTTCCCCAAACCTGGCAATTCCCTGCACTGCCCGTCGAGGGCATGGCAGTTTCTACATTGTATGGGAGGGATCCACAGAGATGTGTTTGGACAGATGTAGCAATGAAGTCACAATTTTTGAGTCTGGAGATTGAGCTCATATAAGGTTAAATAAGGAACACCCCTTTCCTACATGCATACACACACACACACACACACACACCCGGCCTAAGAACTTAGAGGAAAAGATGATATCTGTGTGTTGTAGTACCAAGGCAGAATTCTCATTCATTCACTAATTCATTCTATCATTCCTGTAGGTTCCAAATTGAAATGGAAAGTTGTGGGGTTGAAGATCCCCCTATTCCACAGCCTTTATCATTGCCCCACCCCCTTTGCACTTGCCACCATTGTCTCCATACTCTAGTGGATGGGTACATCTCTGTTCATGTTAACTCTCTTCTCCCACTTCAGGCACTGAGCAAGAGCAAGAAAGCTCAGGTAAGGGAACCCATGGAGGGTGAGTATGTCTGGGAAGCTGTGTGTTAGTGGAGATATTTCTGCATGTTGGGCTCTCCTTGTACTGACCTTTCTTTCTCTCAGTGTATCCTTGAATCTGTGACTAACAGTCATGTGTTTGTTTTCCTGTGTTGGTCTTGCACCCTGCTTCTCTGTGTCTCTATACTTCTCCATTTCTCTGTCTTCATCCTTTTTTTCTGAGGTACCCTCTGCCCCATCTCTTTGTCCTCCTATCCCTCTCTCTCTAACTCTTGTTTTTCTCTCCAACCTTCTCTGACTTCTCTCTTCTACCCATTCCTATCTCTGTCATTTCTCTTTTCTTTTTTCTTTTTTCCTTTCTTTCCCTCCCTCTCTTTCTTTCTTTCCCCCTCCTTCCTTCCTTCTCTATCTCTCTCTTTGCTTCCATCTCCCCATTCCTCTATCCTTCCTGACTTGTTTCTTTCCCTGAGCCTCCCTCTGTTCTGTTTTCTTCTTGTTGATCTTTCTGTTCTTGCCTTTATTTCTCTTTTCCCCTTCTAATGACTCTCCTTTTCTGTCCCCGTTCCCCCGTCTCTACCTCCTCTCCCCATCATGATTTCCCCATCTTTACCCCACTCTCCCTTCCTGTCTCTCCCTCTCCATCTCTCTCTCATCTTCCTCATTTTCCCTCCTCTCTACTCCGCACGTCTCTGTCCCCCATCACTCGTTCTCATTTTACCTCTAATCTATCACCTTATTCCCTTTACCCTATGTTTTCTCCCCATGCCATTTCTCTCCCTCTTCTTTCTTTGTCCTACCCCCATCCTTTCTGCCCCTGATGGATTCCTGGCCCATGTCTGCCACTGCAGGAGGTCGAGGTACTGCTGAGTGAAAATGAGATGTTGCAGGCAAAGCTGCACAGCCAGGAGGAGGACTTCCGCTTGCAGAACAGCACACTCATGGCCGAGTTCAGCAAGGTGCTGGTGCCCAGGAGAGCCCCAGGGGAAAGGCAGGGTGGGGAAAGGCAGCGAAGGGTGGTTGGACAGGGTCTGGCATTGGAGCACTGTCCTTGGTGCTGAAATAGGTCTTGGACTGCTGCTGGGGGGCAATGATTTGACAGAAGGGCTCACTCACTGTGCTGGGATCAGGAGGCTTCCAGCCCTGAAGTCAACTGGTTCCTGGCCAAGTCATTTCTTTTCTCTGGGCTTCAAGTCTCCCCATGTATAATTGGGGTCAATGCTATGGAACTCTAGGGTACTGAGGGATTTAGGTAATGCTTAATATGGGATGGAAAGGTGTTCAAGCTACTTCCCTTTTCCTTGCCTTCCCTTTGTCTGACATGAGCCTGGGGTTCATTCTGGATTGACTAATTCTATCTCCTCACTGATTTTACTGTACTGTTTTTTAAAATATTAGGTAGTTGGAAACATTAACTGTTGTTCCCTATTTGTCTTCTGTACCTTTGGTTAACAACTTACTAAGTTTTTAGTGTGTATTTTTAAAGATTTCTTTATTTGAAAGGTGGAGTGAGAGAGAGGTACAGAAATATATCTTTCATCTGATGGTTCATTCCTCAAATGGTCTCATCAGCCAGGTATAGGCCAGGCCAAAGCCAAGAACTAGAAACTCCATACTGGTCTCTCATATGCATGGCAGTGGCCTGATATGTGGGGCATCTTTCAGTGCCTCCCCAGGAACATTAGTAGGAAGCTAAATCAGAAGTACTTGAACTGGCACTCTGAAATGGGATGCCAGCATTGTCAGCTAAGGCTTAAATCACTGCATCACAATGCTGACTCCTTAGTGTAGGGGTGGGGAGCATCTGGCCCATGGGCCGTTTGAGGCCTGTGAAATCATTTGGTCTGGCCCTGCCAAGGCAACCACAGGTGGGACTTGAAATTCAATAACTTGGGGCTGGCACTGTGGCATAGAGGATTAAGCCACTATCTGCAGCACTGACATCCCATATAGGCACTAGTTCAAGTCCTGGCTCTTCCACTTCTAATCTAGCTAATGTGCCTGGGAAAGCAACAGAGGATGTCCCAGGTCCTTGGGCCCCTGCACCCACATAGGAGAGCTGGAAGAAGCTCCTGGCTACTGGCTTTGGTCTGGCCCAGCCCCAGCAATTGTGGCCATCTGGGGAGTGAACCAACAGGTGGAAGAGCTCTCTCTGTCTTTCCCTCTCTCTATCTCTCTAATTCTTTCTAAATAAATAAATATATATTTTTTTTGAAAAAATAAATTCAATAACTCTATAGCAGGCTTATTTTTAAGTTAATAATTTTGTGTGAACCATAAATGATATTATAATTATCTAAATGATCCTTGGCAGAAAAAAGGTTACCTAACCTTAGTGTGTTTTTTTTTTAAGTTTTTTTTTTTTTATTTTTTTGAGAGGCAGAGTCACACAGAGGTAAGTTAGTGGAGAGAGGGAGAATCTTCCATCTTCTGGTTCACCCCTCAAATGGCAGCAATGGCCAGGTCTTGGCCAGCCTGAAGCTAGGAGCCAGGAGCTTCCTCCAGGTTTCCCACATGGGTGCAGGGGCCCGAGGACTTGGGCCATATCCTGCTGCTTTCTCAGGTACATTAGCAGGGAGCTGGATTGGAAGTAGAACAGCCAGGAAGTGACCTGGCACCCACATGGGATGCCGGTGCTGTAGGCTGTGTTAGCCTGCTGAGCCACGTGTTGGCCCCTGCTTAGTGTGTTTTAAGGAAGAAATTCCCTTGGGAGCAAAAATGGTGTTTCTAAGTCCACCTAAGAAGATAGTGCTTAAGACCTTGGAGCTGGCGCTGTGGTGTAGTGGGTAAAGCTGCCACCTGCAGTGCTGGCATCCCGTAGGACACTGGTTCGAGTCCCAGCTGCTCCACTTCTTATCCAGCTCTCTGCTATGGCCTGGGAAAGCAGTAGAAGATGGTCCAAGTCCTTGGGCCCCTGCACCTGCGTGGGAGACCCAGAAGAACCTCCTGGCTCCGGCCATTGTGGCTATCTGGGGAGTGAACCAGAAGATGGAATACCTCTCTCTCTTTCTCTCCCTCTTTCTCCCTCTCCCTCTCCCTCTCCCTCTCCCTGCCTCTGCCTCTCTGAAACTCTACCTTCAAATAAATAAATTCATTTTTTAAAAAAGACCTTAAAAAAACAAAACAAAAGGGGCTTATATGTGACACATGGTGTTAAGCTTCAGCTTGCAACTCTGGCATTCCATGTGGGAACCAAGGTTCTATTCTTGGCTGCTCTGCTTCTGATGCAGCTCTCTGATAATGTGCCTGGGATGGCAGCAGAAGGTAGTCCAAGTACTTGGGTCCCTGGCTTTGGTCCTTTGCAGCCCAGGCCATTGCAGCCATTTGGGGAGTGAACTAGCAAATAGACAATCTTGTCTTCTCTCCATCTATCCCTTTCTGACACTCTACCTTTCAAATAAGTAACTGTGTAAATCTTTAACAAGAAAAAAAAATCAAAGATAATCTTTAAGCAGGTATAATACCAGGAGAAACAGTTGAGTAAGCAGTAGTTCTTTGTAAGGACTCTGGGGCCAGAAGGCCTGGATTGGAAGTTCTTGGCTGTGCCATCTACTACCTTGAAACCTTGGACCTGTACCAGTTTCTTTTACTACCTGCCTGTATCATGGTTCCCAAACATTTAAAATGGAAATGCTGACAGTCACAAGGTGTACCTCACTGGCCTTTCACAAGGACTAAATTGGTTAATGTATCTAAGTCACATAGAACAGGGCCTTGACATAGTCTCAGCTGTGGACAGGCTAGCTACTAATCATCTCCTATCAATCTAATATTAATTTATTTTCCATCTATAATATTTCTCAACTTTTAAAAAGTTTTGTGTGTATCCCTGGTTACCACAATCCTCATTACCTGCCACCTGCTCTGTTTCCACAGTCTTTTCATTGCTAGTTTCCTCTATTGGTCCATGCCACAGAGATGGTTCTGACCTTCAGGTCTGACTATATCATTCCTTTCATTTTTATCTATTTGTTTATTTCCATTTTATGAAAGAGAGAGAGAGGGAGAGAGAAAGATCTCCCATCCTCTGGTTTACTTCTTAAATGGCCACAACAGGCAGGGCTGGGCCAGGCCAATGCTAGGAGTCTGGGACTCAATCCCAGGATGCACTTTAGCAGGAAGCTAGAATTGGAAACCAAGCTAGGGGTTGGACCCAGGCTGGCTAAGCCAAACAACTGCCTCCACATCACTCTATTAAACAGTGTCTTCCAATGGTGCCCCACCCTGTGTCCAGAGCCCCTGGTGCTCACATAACTACTGATTTCAGCAACTGACTTCTCACTGCTTTTTGTGTCCAGCCTCTGTGGTACCGTGAGGCAGAGGCAGGCATTTTTCCATAAATTCAGCTCCTATTTCCCTGTACCCTGGGTCAGGCACTGTGTTCCTAGTCCTCTTCTCCCTTCCAAGAGCTAGATGTGCTCACAGAAATCCCTGGGCTCAAAGCTTGCCTCAATCCTTTGTTTACAAAGATGGTTCAACTCAATTGTTCTTTCAACAAAGAGTTACTGAGAACCCTGTGTGTGCCCTATGTTATGCCTATACAGTTATGAGCAACACAGAGTGGTCCCCACTTTTGGGTTGCTTACATTCTGGGGTACAAAGAGGATAACCCTCTGAACAAACAATAGTAGTGATAGCTGACTTTTTAAAAAAAGATTTATTTATTTGAAAGTCAAAGTTACACAGAGAGAAGGAGAGACAAAGAGAGAGAGGTCTTCCATCCACTGGTTCACTCTGCAATTGTCTGCAATGGCTGGAGCTGTGCCTATCTGAAGCCAGGAGCCAGGAGCTTTTTCTGGGTCTCCCATGTGAGTGCAGGGGCCCAAGGACTTGGGCCATTGTCTACTGCTTTCCCAGGCCACAGCAGAGAGCTGGATCGGAAGTGGAGCAGCTGGGACTTGAACTGGTGCCCATATGGGATACCGGCACTGCAAGCGGTGGTTTTACCCACTACACCACAGTGGTGGCCCCAAGAACTGCTACTTCAGAGGTGACATCTGAGCAGAGCACTGAAGGATGCAGATAAACCAATCATGTGAAGATCTAAATCAAAGAAATAGTATTCCAGGTAGAAAAGAAATGAAGCAATACAAAAAAAAAAAAATTATGGGCCTCAGTATTGTCACCTAAAAGTGGTGCCAAGGGACCATGTCAGAACTGCTGTGAGAGCTGTCCATTAGCCACAGGTTGAGCATACAGCAGATGTAGGCATTGTTGGTCCTGGAAGTGTCCTGAAACTTATCTGTAAATGCCTGAGCTGAGAAGGAACTTTCCTTGGGCTGGGACCCAGGACACAGAAGGCTTCACAGAAGAGAGTGGCTCTGGGGCTATCCATGGTCCTGACAGCTTCCAGAGGTGCCAGTATCTTGGGTTGCATGGTGAGGTTGGGAGAAGACAAGGGAAAAAATATTGTTCGCAGTACCCTCATCCTCTTTTTATTTATTTTAATGTGTTGTTTATTTTTATTTACTTGAAAGTCAGAGAGATAGAGATCTTCCGTCTACTGTGTTCTCCAAATGCCTGCAACAGCCGGGGCTGGGCCAGACTAAAACCATGGCCAGGAACTCCACCCTGGTCTGCCACATGGGTGGCAGGACCCAAGTACTTGAGTCATCTTCTGCTGCCTCCTTGGGTGCGCATTAGCAGGAAACTAGTTTGGAAGTGGATGTGGGACTTGATCCCAGGCACACTGATAATGGGATGCAGACATTCCCAAACAGCAGGTTAATCCACTGCACCACAAGACCAGCCCCTTTATTTTAATTTGTTTGAAAGGCAGACACACACACACACACACACACACACACACACACACAGAGCAAGCTCTTCATTTGCTGATTCACTCCCCAAATGCCCACAGCAGCCTGGACTGGGCCAGGCAAAAGCTGGGAGCCAGGAGATCAACCCATGTGTCTCACATAGGTGTCAGTGACCCACGTATTTGAGTCACCTACTGTCTCCCAGGTGCGTGTTATTTGGAAGCAGAGCTGGGAGTCACACCCAGGCACTCCAATATGGGATGTGTGTATTTCAAGTGATGTCTTAATTGCCACACCAAATGCCCACCCTCTGTTTCTTATCCTCTTTGATGCTTCCATTTTTTAAAAGATTTATTTGTTTATTTGAAAGACAAGAGTTACAGAGAAAGAGTTGGAGGGAGAAACAGAGAGAGAGAGAGAGAGATCTTCCATCAGCTGGTTCACTCCCCAAGTGGCCCCAATAACCCAAGATGGACTGATCCAAAACCAGGAGCCTGGAGCTTCCTCTGTGTCTCTCATGTGGGTGCAGAGATCCTCTGCTGCTTTCCCAGGCTCATTATCAGGGAGCTGGATGGGAAGTGGAGTAGCCGGGACTTGAACCGGCGCCCATATGGGATGCTGGTGCTGCATGCAGTGGCTTTACCTGTGACGCCACAGCACTGGCCCCTTGACACTGCCATTTCACAGACCTGCAGCATTATGTAGCATCCCTTCCTCAATATCCTTATGTGTAAAATGTGAGAGCACCTACATCATAGGGGTGTTCTGAGAATTTAAGGAATTGTGGAGTGCATGGCCCAGTGCTGTTTTTGTTTCACTCAATGTTGTTCTGATCTGCTGCTGCTGCTGCCGCTTCTCTACTTCTCTCTTCCTCTGCTCAGCTCTGCAGCCAGTTGGAACAGCTGGAGCGGGAGAACCAGAAACTGAAGGATGGGTCTGCTGGAGCAGTGGCTGCCCAAGTGGAGCCCCATGTGGATGGGGAGCTGCTCAGGCTGCAGGCGGAGAACACAGCATTGCAGAAGAACGTGGCAGGTACTGGGGGGCCCCCCTGGGGGTGGCGACCTTGGAATTTGAGTAGAGCAAGGAAAGGTATTGTCCTCTTAAGGGAGGGAGAGGGGCTTCAGGATGAGGTGTGGCCCTGCCACCAGTGTGTGGCTCTGGACAAGTCATCCCACATCTCTTAGCCAAAGCTCCCTTATCTACAAACATGTCTGCCGCCTGGAAGAGGGCAGTAAACATAGGAGGTAACCTGCATTTAGTTCAACATCTGGTACCTGGCAAATGTTAGAGCAGAGCAACTTGAACACTGGAAAGGACGTACTTGCTAAGTGGAGAAAATGAATGAAGGAACAGTGTGAAAATTGTGAGCCTAGCTCATAAGTGGAGTTTGGAAGGAAAGTCCATGGTGTGTGAACCTTGGAGAGCAGCTGGGGCTGGTATGCTGTTGGCTGCTGGCTCAATGACCAGGAGGGAGACTATAGAATGTGGATAGGAAGTTAGAGGAGGGATTCAGCTGTAAGTCGTAGGTGCAGCATGATGGACATGGCCTTGGAGGGCTCTTAGTGGAGGCTGGAAGATCAAGAAGAGGGATTGGGAAACCAGGTTGCGTTAATAAGATCTCAGTGGTTGGTCATGTTTAAAATACTTGTGAGAGGTGAGGTCAGGGCTGAAGCTTCATTTGATAGGCTGTGGTCATTTGGAAGGGTCAAAGGCCACTTCTCCTTCTAGTTGAGGCATGGCAAGGACTTTAGGGATGACCTCATCCATCATATGTCCCTGTTCTACTCAACAGCCCTGCAGGAGCGCTATGAGAAAGAGGCCGGGAAGACCTCAGCTGTCGTTGGGGGTCAGGGAGACCCCTCAGGGGGCCTGGCCCCCACGCCATTGGCAGAGGTGGAGTTGAAGTGGGAAATGGAGAAAGAGGAAAAGAGATTACTCTGGGAACAGCTGCAAGGCTTGGAGGTGAATCTAGTTTTGTTGAGATTGGGATGCCAGGAGGCAGCAGGTGCCCTGGCTCTGCCCATGGTCCCATGGAGATGTCTGTGACATCATCATCTCATGGACTGACCCGGCGGGGGAGGTAGGAGGATGGGAAGGCAGAGGCCTTCTCCCCTCCTTGATGACAGCAACCCCATTTTTCCTTCCCTGCAGAGCTCGAAACAAGCTGAGACATCCAGGCTGCAAGAGGAACTCGCTAAGGTGGGGCTTCTGGGTGCTTCCTTGATCTTTGCCACACTCCACTCCCCACCTTCCAGGGCAAAAGGGGCATTGTGTCCTCTCCAAGCCTCAGATTCATCACCTGTGAAATGGAGAGACCCACACTTAGGTCTCCATTGTTTTCAGTATGGAATGGGTTCATGTGGTCCCACCATATCTTGTACATCACAGAATCCACCCCTTCTGTCTCCTCCTCTTGTCTGCTCATTTGTTCATTCATTCATCTAGCCAAGCATTTATAGATTCCTGATCCTTAGGACCTGGAAACCCAGTGGTGAGACAACAGATCATGATCTTGTGTTCACCCAAGCCTCACCGTTCTGTGACATGGCCGTTGGCCACTATTTGGGGCTTTGGAGCCTGTGGGGTCCAGGTGGAGATATTATTGTAGTTGTTGACCAGCTAGGACTCAGTTTGTCCATTTGTAAAACCAGTAGTACTCACTTCTTGGGGCTGTTCTGAGCACTCCACGAGATAACATGAATAAATCCTGGCTTCCAGAAAGGCCTGAGTACCAGGTATCTATAAATATTACGTCTTTTTCTGTGTTTAGTATTATTCTTACTGTTGTCTCTTGTCCATATCCCCTACACTCCCCAGCTCTCCGAGAAACTGAAAAAGAAACAAGAAAGGTAATTTTCCTTTTTTCAGGGGCTTTGAGGGACAAGGTGGGGGGTTTGACTTGTGGGGCTGACCCATCTGTATTTGTCTTTCCTGGCCAGTTTTTGCCGTCTGCAGACAGAAAAGGAAACACTATTCAATGACAGCAGGTAACTGCCAGGGTTGAGGGCCCGAGGACAGCGCCCAGCAGAGTTACCTGAAGGCCACAGGGCCTGAGCCAGGAGACAGCCTCAAGCCATGCCCAATGTGCTCCCTTCCTGTCACCCCCAGGAACAAGATCGAGGAGCTACAACAGCGGAAGGAAGCGGATCTCAAAGCCCAGTTGGCTCGTACCCAGAAGCTACAGCAGGAACTTGAGGCTGCCAATCAGGCGAGTGGAGCTGGGTTCTGAGATCCCTGGGGGAGAGACCAGGGCTGGGTGTCTGGGGAGCTCTGAGGTCCCTGGAGGCCAGTTCAGGAGTCTGATAGTTCCTGTGTTGGAACTACCGGGACCAGGTATTTCCTAGCCCCCTGCCCCCCACCAGGAGCTAGGGGAGCAGGGAGTGAGGGAGTCCTGAGAGCCCTAGGAGTCGGGCTAGGAGTCTGCATGAATCAGAGACTCTGAGGGATGGAGGACTTGAGGGAGTGTGGGCCACAAATTTGTGTGAATCTGAAACTCCTGGCCTTAGCGACAGGAGGGTGGCCACTGGGGGCTGGGGCCAGGGATTGTGACTCTGAATTCCCTAGAGGCTGGGTGACTTCAAGGCCTTTGAGGGTCTGGAGTTGTCAGTGAATTTGAGACTCCCGGGGCTGAATAGATATAAGATTTTCAAGGGTAAAACAGTCAGGGATGCAGGCTGAGTGCATTTGAGATTCTGAGGCTCTCTGGACTGGTTTGGTACTGAGACACCTAGTAAGTGGAATCACATGAGTGGTGTGGTTCTGATCCCCTGGGGGCTGGGAACCAAAAGCTGAAAGGGGTGGGGGGGCAACAGCAGAAGTCTAGGTGGGTCTGAGGCTCCTGAGGTTTAGGGGCTGGATGGCCTTAAAGCCTCTGGGTTTCTTCCTCAAAGGGACAAGTCTGAGGTCCCTTGAAATGGAGGATATAGTGGATTGTGGGCCTAGCACCCCTAGAATTAAAAACATGGGGGTTGGCGCAGGAATCTGGAGAAAGCTAAACCCCCTTGCCACCACCCAAGAGCTGGTGGTTGGCTGGGTCTGACTATCCTGAGACTGGGGACCAGATGGGAGGGTCAGTCTGAGAGCTTACTAGAAGCAAGAGACTAGGAGATTGTATGAATTTGAGACTTTCGGGTTCTGGCCCAATAAGCTTGGGTAGATCTGAGACTCTTGTGAGCTAGGGACATGGAGGTTGAGTGTCTCTGAAAGCCCCAGTGGTTGGGATCAGGAGTTTGGGCAAAGCTGTAGTCTGTAGATATTGACTGCATCTGGGATTCCTGGGGGCTGAACGTGTCTGAGAATCATAGGCCCCTTGAGCTGGAGTCTGGGGAGTGTGGGGCCTCTTAGGGCTGAGGGCTGAGTGAGCTGGAACCCCCCCCCCCCGGAGCTAAAGCCAGGAGCTCAGGTGTGTCTAAGATGCCTGGAGACCGGGACAGAACAGAGGGGACACATGTGTCAGAGGCCCCTGAGGGCTAATGACCTGGAGTCCAGGTGAACCTGAGCTTTTTCACGGTTGTGTTGTCTGAGACCCACAGGAACTAGAGATGTACTGTTAGGTGGTCAAATAGGGAGTCTGTGTGGTTTATACATACAACAGGGGGAGCTGCGATCTGGAATGGGCTCCCCTGACCTGTTCCCCACAGAGCTTGGCAGAGCTAAGAGATCAGCGGCAGGGGGAACGACTGGAGCATGCAGCAGCTTTGCGGGCCTTGCAAGATCAGGTACGTTGTACTAGGTGGGCTTGGGGAGATGGAATTGAATGAGGGCAGCCTGAGTGGGCTCACACAAGCAGGCAAGGCTCTGGGGGGGAGGGGGTCCTCCTTCCCCTACTCTGGGGTGTGTGTGTATGTGTGTGCGTGTGTATGTGTGTCTGGCCGTCTCCCTGTCTCTCTTCTTTCTTGGCTGCAAGTAAGTTCTGTCCTCCTGTTCTGGACCCGCTCTCACCTGTTGTGGGGCTGGGCCAGGTGTCCATCCAGAGTGCAGATGCGCAGGAACAAGTGGAAGGGCTTTTGGCTGAGAACAATGCCTTGAGGACTAGCCTGGCTGCCCTGGAGCAGGTACAGGACACCTGGGAACCTTTGCTGATCCTTCCCCAGTTCTCCAGACTCCCTCTGCTTCTGATCCACATCGGGGCAGGGTGGTCTGGACCCCGTGCTGCTCCCCTGCCGCTGTTTCTGTTTCTCCTTTCTGTTGGTTTCCAGTCCTCTCCTCTCTGGCCATCCATCCCTGCTTCCCTGGCATTCATATTTCTCTCCAGTAAAGTGCATGAAATGGACTAAACTTAAGTGGCCATTGAATGAATCCTCTTTAGCACTCGCTCTCTCTATCTGCATGGAGCCACCACCCAGATTAAGATACAGAGCATTTTCAGTAGCTTAGATGGTTCTCTTTACCCCTTCCCAGTCAGTTCTCCCCCAGAAGTAACCATTATTCTGAGGTCTGGCAACCTAGATTCATTTCACTTGTTCTTTAACTTCATATAAATGGAATTAGAAACTCTTTCTCTCTGGCTTCTTTCTGGCAGCATTATGTCTATGAGATTTATCCATGTGTAGCTATCTGGTCTTTTTTTTTTTTTAAGAAAAATATTTACTTATTTGGAAAGCAGAGTTGCAGAAGGATAGAGAGAGAGAGAGAGAGAGAGAGAGAGAGAGAGATCTTCCATCTGCTGGTTCACTTCCCAAATGGCTGCAATGGCTGGAGCTGCACCGATCCGAAGCCAGGAGCCAGGAGCTTCTTCCTGGTCACCCACTTCAGTGCAGGGGCCCAAGTACCTGGGCCATCCTCTGCTGCTTTACCAGGCACATTAGCAGAGAGCTGGATTGGAAGTGGAGCAGCTGGGACCCAAACCAATACCTATATGAGATGCTGCCGCTGCAGGCCACAGTTTAACCTACTGTGTCACAACTTTGGCCTCACCATCTGTTCTTTTACCACTGTGTAATATTCCATTGTATGAATAGACCACATTTATTCATTTCCCTTCTCATTACTGCCACTTTCTCCAGATCCAAACAGCAAAGACCCAGGAACTGAATATGCTCCGGGAACAGACCACCAGTCTGGCAGCTGACTTGCAGCAGCGGCTGGATGAGTATGAGGACCTCATGGGACAAAAAGATGACCTCAACTCCCAGCTCCAGGTGACACCTCTGCCTCTGGCCCATCTTTCAGTTCCTGAGTCACCTCACTGGAGTCCCCCAGGAAGGGCAGAGGGGAGACTGTGGGTTCAGGAGGATGCAGTCGGGCTCCCTAACTTGTTAGCATATATATGTCCTGGGATACGTCATTTCAGTTCTGTGAGGCTGAGCTTCAATGAGTTAAGATATCGATTCAGATTCCATAATATAGAGGACCCTTATCTGAAATTTGTGGGACAAGAAGGATTTCCAATTTTTTTTTAAAGCCTTATTTATTTATTTGAAAGGCAGAGTTAGAGAGAGGCAGAAGTAGAGAGAGAGAGAGAGAGAGAGAGAGAGAGAGAAGTCTTCCTTTCTACTGGTTCACTCCCCAGATGGACGCAATGGCTGGAGATGGCCAATCCAAAGCCAGGAGCCAAGAGCTTCTTCTGGCCTCCCATGTGGGTGCAGGAACCCAAGGACTTGGGCTATCTTTTTTTTTTTTTTTTTTTTTTTTTTGTGACAGGCAGAGTGGACAGTGAGAGAGAGAGACAGAGAGAAAGGTCTTCCTTTGCCATTGGTTCACCCTCCAATGGCTGCCACAGATGGCGTGCTGCGGCCTGCGCACCGCGCTGATCCGATGGCAGGAGCCAGGTGCTAGGTGCTTTTTCCTGGTCTCCCATGGGGTGCAGGGCCCAAGCACTTGGGCCATCCTCCACTGCACTCCTGGGCCACAGCAAAGGGCTGGCCTGGAAGAGGGGCAACCGGGACAGAATCCGGAGCCCCGACCGGGACTAGGACCCGGTGTGCCGGCGCCGCAAGGCGGAGGATTAGCCTGTTGAGCCACGGCGCCGGCCGACTTGGGCTATCTTCTACTACTTTTCCAGGCCATAGCAGAGCGCTGGATTGGAAGTGGAGCAGCCGGGACTTGAACCAGCACCCATATGGGATGCCAACACTGCAAGCGGCTGCCTTACCCATATACCACAGTGCCAGCCCCTTCAATTCTTTAAATAAAATAAAATCTGGACTATATGAAGGCATTTCAAAAAGTTCATGAAAACTAAAATTAAAAGATAACATTATTGTAGTGTAAAAATTTTGAAATCCACACATAGTTTTGTAATAATATGCATTTTCCACAAACTTTTTGGAGACTCTTCATATATAATGAGATTTTTGAAGGTGAGACTCAACTCTGAACATAAAATTCATTCCTGTTTCATATATATATATATGTGTGTGTGTGTGTGTGTGTGTGTGTGTGTGTAAGCATGGGTAGAAGGTAATTTTATAAATATATTAGTGTGCCTATACTTTTTAATAAGGATTTATTTATTTATTTATTTGAAAACAGAGTTACAGAGACAGGCAGAAACAGAGAGATCTTGCATCTGTTGGGTCACCCCTCAAGTGGCCACAATAGCCAGGGCTGAGATAGGCTAAAGCCAGGACCCAGGACCCAGGAGCTTCATCTGGGTCTCCTATGTGGGTGGCAGGGGCCCAAGGACCTGGGCCATCCTCTGCTGCTCTCTCAGGCACATTAGCAGGGCACTGGATCAGAAGTGGGGCACCCAGGACTTGAACGGGACTTGAACAGGTGCTCATATGGGATGCTGGTGCTGCAGGCAGCATTTTTATTTAAATTTTTTATGTATTTGAAAGGCAGAGTTACAGAGAGAGGAGGAGAGACAGTGCGAGAGAGATCTTCCATTTGCTGGCTCATTCCCCAAATGGCTGCAATGACTGGGGCTGGGCCAGGCTGAAGCTAGAAGCCTGGAGCTTCTTCTAGGTCTCTCACATGGGTGCAGGGGCCCAAGGACTTGGGCCACTTTCTGCTGCTTTCCCAGGCACATTAGCAGGGAGCTGGATTGGAAGTGGAGCAGCTGGGTCTTGAAAGGTGCCCATATGGGATGCTAGCACCGCAGGAGGAGGCTTAACCTGCTACGCCACAATGCCAGCCCTGCCACCTGCATTTTGATGATGACCTGTTGTTACATGAACTCAGGTGTGGAATTTTCCACCTGCAGGCATCATGTCAGCACTCACAAAGTTTTAAAGTTTGGAGCATTTCAGATTTCAGATTTTTCTCTTTTTAAAGAAGCCACTTTTTGTATTTGAAAGGCAGAGTGACACCCCAAATGAGATGCCCATGTTGCAGATGGCAGCTTTACTCCCTACAGCACAACACCAGCCCCAAGCTTGCCACTTTGAATGCCAGCATCTCATATTGGGAGCACTGGTTCAAGTCCCATCTGCTCCACTTCTGATCCAGCTCCCTGCGAATGTACTGGGAAAGCAGCAGAAGATGGCCCAAGTGCTTGTGCCCCTGCACCCACATGGGAGACCTGGATGGAGTTCCTGACTCCTGGCTTCAGCCTGGCCAGCCCTAGCCACTGCAGCCATTGGGAAAGTTAACCAGCAGATGGAAAATCAATTCTCTCTCTCTCTCTCTCTCTCTCTCACTCTCCCTCCCTCCCTCCCTCTATGTAATTCTGCCTTTCAAACAAATAAACCTTTTTAAAAAAGAAATTACATGACCACAATGAACTGGGAGGGATGGAGAGAAACTTTTGCTAGGCAACCACGTGCCCAATCACAAATTCTGCAGTTAGGAAAGTCGGTGGGGGTGGGGGGGAATGGGTACTGGGTAGCAGTTCCCAGTGTGTGTCCTGTTTCTCAGCCAGAGCTTGATCTCATAGCACCTACTTTCCAGGGAGAAGGGAGATGTCTATCTGAAGTGTCCAGGGTGACTGGCACCCATTGAGAGCTGTTTATCCACCTTTTCCCCTGCATTCCTGCATTAGGAGTCATTGCGGGCCAATAGTCGGCTGCTGGAACAGCTGCAAGAAATTGGGCAGGAGAAGGAGCAGTTATCGCAGGAACTCCAGGAGGCTCGGAAGGTGGGGCAACGTAGGGGGCGGGGTGAAGTTAGCTGGATGGGAGGGGTGATAAATGGCCAAAGCCAATGGAAGGGGAAAGGGAAGGGGAAGGGGAAGGGGAAGGCAGTTGACTAGTTCCGTGGCTGGCCAGTTTCTTGGCCTGATCCCTGAGAATGGGAAGAGAAAGAAAATGGCCAGTCCCATGAGGATGGGTGAGTGACTGAGACAGTTGGATGGAGATGGGGAGGGGATGGGGTTGGGGAAGTTCCCTGGGCATGGGAGAGGGTGGTTGGCCTCTCTGGGTGTTGGGGGCAGAGGAGGTTGATTGCCATCCTCTTGGTCCCCAGAGTGCCGAGAAGCGCAAGGCCATGCTGGATGAGCTAGCCATGGAGACGCTGCAGGAGAAGTCTCAGCACAAGGAGGAGCTGGGAGCAGTCCGACTCCGGCATGAGAAGGAGGTGCTGGGGGTACGGGCTCGCTATGAGCGTGAGCTCCGGGAGCTGCATGAAGACAAGAAGCGGCAGGAGGAAGAGCTCCGGGGGCAGATCCGTGAGGAGAAGGTGGGTGGGCTGACGCCAGTGCCCTTCCTCCTCTAAGCCCTGGGGACCCCAGCATTGCTGCTGGGCTAGTGGATGGTGTGTGCAAGGTGCCTGGCTCCTCTGTCTGCCGGGCCTGTGACTGTCTGTCCCCTCCCAGGCCCGAACACGGGAACTGGAGACTCTGCAGCAGACAGTAGAAGAACTTCAAGCTCAGGTCCACTCCATGGACGGTGCCAAGGGCTGGTTTGAACGGCGCTTGAAGGAAGCCGAGGTGAGTTTGTGGTTCCGGGTAAGGTGCAGAGTCTGATTGGAGGCATCCAGGCCAAACCAGGAGAGCAGGAGCGGCCCTGGAACTTTCAGAGGAGTTCTAGACTTGTGGGTATCTCCAGAACACCCCTAGCTCAACCGTGGTGCTCTGCAGGGATCAGAGAAGGCCAACAGCTCGGGCCGCAGGTCAGGTGTGCAGGGCCACCCTGCCTTTGTGCAGATTTTAAAGGGTGCCTCTTCTTCCTGAATGTGTACTTCCATCGGGAAAGCATTGCACTACACACGCAGGGTTTACTCCAGTAAGAACCTTCATTGCCTTTTCAGGTGAAACTCAAGATAGAACATAAGAGGCAGTTAGTTGCTTGCCCGGGTTTGAATCCTGGCTGGGCCACTTTCTAGCTGTGTGCCCTTCGGCAAGTTGTCTAACCTCCCTGGCCCGTTTCCACTGTCAAGTAGAAAGGGGATAATAATACCTACTCTCTAGGTTTCAGGGGAGGATTATAGAGAATGAGTTAGTACTTGTAAAATGCTTCCAACATTCCTGGCATGTAGTAAACGCGTGCCGTTAGCTTTTGTTAAACAAAAAAACATAAAAGCAAATCTAGAACTAGGGTGTGCATGGTACAGCCCATGGGCCTGTGGGTGTTGCCTGCAGGGGGTTCTTTTCTGCATAGCCCAGGGTCCCCAGGTCACCCCCGAGCAGGTGCGGTATCTGCTGGGGGATTGCTGCCAGACCTGGGACTTATGTTACAGGAGTCCCTGCAGCAGCAGCAGCAGGAGCAAGAAGATGTTTTGCGGCAGTGTCGGGAGCAGCACGCTGCTGAGCTGAAGGTGGCTCTCATGTGACGGTGGTCCTCTCTGGGGAGGCGTGGCGGGCCTTCGTGGGAGGACGGCGGCTTCCCAAGCTGAGGCTGAGCTGCTATCTGCCTTGTAGGGCAAGGAGGAGGAGCTGCAGGCTGTGCGGGATCAGCTCCAGCAGGTCCAGGAGGAGCGGGACGAGCACCTGAAGACCATCAGCAGCCTGAAGCAGGTCAGCGGTCGCTCCGTGGCTGCAGACACTCCCCCCCCCCCCAGCCACTCCAGCACCCACCAGGCTTCTTTGCTCTACCCCACAGGAGGTGAAGGACACGGTGGACGGGCAGCGGATCTTGGAGAAGAAGGGCAGCGCTGCGGTAAGATGAGGCATCCTAGCGCAGCACTGCTGGCCTGCAGCCCCCCCCCGCCCCCGCCTGTGGGCCCCCTGGCCTCAGTCCTCCTCTCCCCCTGCCCTCACACACAGCTCAAGGACCTCAAGCGGCAGCTGCACCTGGAGCGGAAACGGGCTGATAAGCTGCAGGAGCGCCTGCAAGACATCCTCACCAATAGCAAGAACCGTTCAGGTGAGGGACCAGGACAGGCTGGGGAGCCGCGGGGCGGCCCAGCAGGGCACAGGTCCTTCCTGCATGTCCCTCGGGCCTGCTCTCCTATGTCCTGTCCCTCCTGAACTCCATTTCCCTTTTACCTTTTTTCGGTCTTTCTTTCTGTGCCCCCATCTTTTTGCCGTGTCTCCTATTTCCGTCTCTCTGGGCTTTTCTATCTGGCTCGTTTTGTTCTCTCACTTTCCTCTGGATCTGCCTGTGTCTCCTTGCTTTTTTTTCCCTAGTTCTCTTTCTTTTTCCTCTTCCTATTTCTTCTCTCTTTCCTCTTACCCCCCCCCCCCCCGCCTCTGTCCTCTCTTATTCTGTCTTCTGTTGCTCACTCTCTCGGTCTCCCCACTCCACACTCCCACACCTCACTTGATGTTTCTAAATCCATTGCATCCATTCTCTCATCCCATCAATCCCCAGCCTCAAGCCCAGGGTCCCTGATGTGAAACTTCCGGAGTGGCTGCCCTCAAGGAGCTCCCAGTTGAGCTAGGGAGACCCTCACAGACACGCAGGCAGCAGATACCAGTGGCACTTCAGTTGCTTCATGCTTGATTTTACATGGGGCAGGCCTCAAAGTCCATGCACATAAAGCAAAGAGGCAGATCACACAGAGACAACTTGCTTGCTCGTCCCTTGACTTGGGGAACCCATGGAGCCCCACTCAGCACCCCCGCCCTTGCTGGGGAGCCCTTGATGTGTGGTGTCGCCTCCCTCCCCGCCACCCAGAGGCAGCCACAAGAGCAGCGGCACTAGCTCAGTGCCTGGGTTTTAAGTGACGTGGCGAAACAGATGGATCTCCTACCAAATCAACTTCCCTGTGAGGCACTGTCTCCTGAAGCAACCTCTCTTTGCGAAGCATGAGTTCTGTTTCTGTTTTGTTAGGAATTCATGTCAGCATCGCAGAACCCAAGAGAATGGCATACCGTACATTCTCCTGGTCCATTAGATGAGATGGAGAGTTGCCCGCATAGCTGCGGGAGCCGGCTGCCATCTTTTCTCTCTTCCTGCTCTGACTCGCTCTCGTGTCCTTGTCTAGGCTCTCTGGTTCTCTGGCCTTTCCTCTTTGCACATGAGTGTGCCTCGTGCCCTCTGCAGATGTCAGTCTGCCTTTTTCCATCACCACCCCCACCCCCGCCGCCCCCAAGTCTGAGTGTGTATGCCGCTCAAGGCCTTCTTTCTGCTGGCTTCTTCGGCTTTGCTCTCCTCTGTTGGCTGTTTGCCTAAAGAGGCACCTTTCTGTTTCTGTCTCTCCCTGTCCTACTGCCTGCTTCTGCCTTGCCGCATGCCCGGGTGTCTCTTGCCTCTTTCCATCTCTGTCAAATCTATTTCTGCCTCTTCTTCTTCCTGCCAGTTGTGGCTCTGGGACCCGAGGGGATTGGGGCTCAGGTTTCTCTTCCCTCCACTGCCCAGGCCTTGAGGAGCTGGTTCTCTCTGAGATGAACTCACCAAGCCGGACCCAGACCGGGGACAGCAGTAGCATCTCCTCCTTCAGCTACCGGGAGATCTTGCGGGAGAAGGAAAGCTCAGCTGTTCCGGCCAGGGTAAGGGGCAAGGACGAGCATACAGCCCCGGCTTCTCCCACCCAAATTCTAGGACCCCCTTTTCTCCTCACCTTCTGCCATCTCCTACTCTGAGCCCAGGACATGCATTTTCTTGTTAGCTTTGCCCCAAGCTTACCAACTTGGATTCAGATTGCCACACGGGGGGAGGAGCTAGTCATGTGCTCGCTCTGCCCCCGTTTCGCCATCTGGGAGCTAATTGCACTTTTCCTGGCACTGCAATGTGGCTCATAGTAGGTACGCTATCCATGTAGAAGGTCCCTTTTTCCAAGTTACAGTCACCACTATTATTGCCATCTGTCATGGCAGTTTCTTTGCCAGCCACTTTTCTTACAAACATTGTTCTTTTTATAAAGGTTTATTTATACAACTTTTAATCTACTTGAAAATCAGAGTGACACACACACACACAGCACTTCTATCTATTGGTTTACACTCCCCAAGTGTCTGCAACAAGCAGGACTGGACCAGGCTGAAGCCAGGAGCCCAGAACTCCATTTGGAACTCCCACGTGGGTAGTAGCAGGGCCCAAGTACTTGAGTCATCATTTGCTGCCTCCCAGGCTACATCAGCCGGAAGCTGGACTGGAGGCAGAATAGCCAGGACTCGAACTAGCACCTGCTGCACCACAATGCCTGCTCCTTGCAAGTAACATTTGTTATTCTATCAATAGTCCATGTGTATTACAGAAAGATTTTTAAAATACACGATTTTTAGAAAATCTTAAATAGCAAAAAAAAAAAAAATCGCATTCTCACCATCCAGAACTCAGTGTTATAAAAACTTAGTTCATACCCTCCAATATCTCACTCCCTTTTGAACCTAAATGAGGAGGCTGGCGTTGTGGCACAGTGGGTTAAACCACTGCCTGTGACGCTGGCATCCCATGGGCGCTGGTTTGTGTCCTGGCTGCTCCACTTCCAATCCAGCTCTCTGATTATGTGCCTGGGAAAGCAGCAGAAGATGGCCCATATGTTTGGGCCCCTGCCACCCATGTGGGAGACCCGGAAGAAGTTCCTGGATCCTGGCCTCCGCCTGGCCCAGCCCTTGCCATTGTGACCATTGGGAAGTGAACCAGCGGACAACAATCTCTGCCTCTATCTCTCCTTCTCTTTCTGTAACTCTGTCTTTCAAATAAATAAATACATCTTAAAAAAAAAAAACCCTAGTGAGGTTATGAGTAACCTGTTTTTGTTTAGCTGATCTTTCTACCTTCCCAACTTGGTAAATCTTCATCTCATCTAGTACTTTGAACTGAATCAGATTGCTCTTTTTGGCCCCCAAATCTCCTTTACTGCTGGTTTTATAGACACCGGTACCCAGTTTCAGAGCACATGTTGTGTGTGGCTGTTCTGTATCCTTTAAGTCTCTCCAAGTCTGGCCCCTCTTTTCCTGATGTCAACTTTGTTGAAGACGTCACCTCTTGGATTCCTCTGCTGACTTCTTAGTGTGGTTGTTTTTAGCTGGCTCTTCTCTCTCCTAGTTTTCCTGTCAGCTAAAAGTTGGATCTCAACTCTGTGGGATTGCCCTTCATTCTCTCAATAAAGCTCTGATGTGTGTGTGTGTGTGTGGGGGGGTTACTATCAACGCAGCTTTGGGCCAAAAGGGACGCTGTGTTACCAAGGGTGCCAAGACAGGGCCCACGGCCTCCCACCCACCTCTGCCTGGCTCTCTCCTGCTGTTTGGAGTGGGCAGTGCTAAGCCTGGCTTCTCCCCTCTTCTTTCCTGCAGTCCTTATCCAGCAGCCCGCAGGCCCAGCCCCCTCGGCCAGCAGAGCTGTCAGATGAGGAAGTGGCTGAGCTTTTTCAGCGGCTGGCAGAGACCCAGCAGGAGAAATGGATGCTGGAGGAGAAGGTACCGTCTGCCTGCCTGCTTATCCCCACTTGAAGTGCCCTGGGAGAGGCTGAGGCTGGGGCTCCGGCCGGGTCCCTCCTCAGAGTGGGGAACAACAGCTGCATTGAGGGGTCTGAGATGGGCCGGGTCATGTTGCAGGTGAAGCACTTGGAGGTAAGCAGCGCCTCCATGGCAGAGGATCTCTGCCGGAAGAGCGCCATCATCGAGACCTACGTCATGGACAGCCGCATCGGTCAGTGCTCCCTCCCGTGCCCTCACCCCTGGGCCAGCCTTCACCTGCCCCTCCTTCTCCATGGCCCTGTGCGACAGCGTCTCATGGCGTGGAATTCAGCAAGGCTCCCAATGACGCCATAACCCAGCCTGTGAAGGGGACAGCAGGAAGTTCTGTCTCTTTACCTTGCCTTCTGCCTCCGCTCCGTGCCCCCCATTCACTGGTGTGTCTGTCTCCGCCCTTCCCTTTCTCCTTTCTTCTCCCTGTGGTTCAGTTCTCTCTCTCTCTCCCCTCTCCCTCTCCCCTCTTTCTCTCCCTCCCTCCCTCCCTCCTTTTTCTGCCCCTTCCTTCATCTTCTCTGTCTGTACTGTTCTAGTTCCCAATATCTTCAATCTCTTTATCTGTGTCCACTTTTAGGTCCTTACCTCTTTCTCTCCATCCTCTTTCTTCCTCGCTCTGCCCCGCCCCTCTTCCTCTCTTCTCTCCCTCCCATCTCCCACCTTCTCTCTTCTTTCTTCTCCCCTCCCCATTTCTCATCTTGCTGCTCCTCGCTCCTGTCTGTCAAACCGTCTCCCTCTCTCCCTGATTTTCCCTAACTAGAATACTGCTAGCTAACCCGGATGGAGGTTTACTCTGTGCTCAGTGATTGCTATGCAGTCACAGCATGTTTCTAGCTCTGTGACTGAGCCCCATCTCTCTGCGTCGCACGGCTAGTAAGTAACAGAGCTGTGTTCTGCACCACAGAGCCCCTGTCCCTCTATAACTTGGCTTCTCCCCAGCCCTCTGTTCCCTCCTCTTCTCCTCTGGCTCTGCCGAGGGGCTGCTTCTCAGCTTGGGCCCTTGCAGATGTGTCCGTGGCAGCAGGCCACACAGACCGCAGCGGGCTGGGCAGTGTCCTGCGAGACCTGGTGAAGCCAGGCGACGAGAACCTCCGGGAGATGAACAAGAAGCTGCAGAACATGCTGGAGGAGCAGCTCACCAAGAATATGCACTTGCACAAGGCAAGTGTGGCCCAGCAGCCCAGCCCTCTGCCCATCTAGCCAGCATAGCTCCTGTGTCCGCTGCCAGTCCTCCCAGCCAGCCCCCTTGCCCATTCATCAGCCACCCCATCGTGCTTTCATCCATGTTCCGTTCTCCCGTCAACTTAATATCACTTTAGTCTTTCGCTCGTCCCTCTCCCCTTCCATCCCCCCACTCTTCCATTCATACACCTTTCACCCGACTATTTACCTATGAGTCCATAGACTCACCCTACTGTTCACTCTTTGAGTCATCTCCCCCATGTCTTCCTACCTATTTCTTGACATCTCTGTTACATCAGTCACTCCTGGTCTCACCTTTCAGTGCCCACCCCCCTTCAGCCACCTGCCCGTCCTTTGCCATCCTTTGGCTCCCCACCCATGCCCACACTGTCCAGCTCTGCGCCCCCCCCACCCACACACTGCTGGGGGCTCTGTGAGCATCTCTGACTACCTTCCCATTCCAGGCCAGACCCACCTGGGCATTGATGAATAGGGTGGGAAGGAAATCACCCTCAGGTTTGTTGAGGGAGCTGTCCCTGCCCTCTTCTCTCACTTCTGATGGCTCATTTGTTTCTTAGGACATGGAAGTTCTGTCCCAGGAAATTGTGCGGCTCAGCAAGGAGTGCGTGGGGTCCCCTGACCCAGACTTAGAGCCGGGAGAAACCAGCTAAAGAGATCTGCAGGCTACACCCCCCTCACCCCCCTACAGGATGCCCTTCCCTTGGGCTGTGGTGGAAAAATGGGGACTGGCAAGAAAATCAAATAGTTTGGGAGACCGGACATTAAAGGGGCTAGAGGCCTGACAGCTGGTGTTAATGACCCTGTCTCGGGGCAGAAGCCTGTGGAGAGTGGGGTCCTGAGGGAACGGGCAGGGATTTCTCCTTCTTAGCCCTGGCTCCCAGGCGCTTCTGCCTTCATCTCTGCATGAGCTCTCCCTCCCAGAGACCAACTCTTTTTTATTTTATTTTATTTTTTAATTTATGTCTGGAAGCCTGGCTACTCTGCATTTGGGATCGGGGATGTTGGGTGGGGGCGCGGTCCATGTTCAGCGTTCTAGCAACATGTGTGTGTGTGTGTGTGTAAAGGCTGTGCAGCCAAAATACCATCTGGCCAGACGGGCCCACCCACCTACTGTCTGATCTCGTTCTTTTCAACCAGGAGGAGTGTGCGGGCCAGGGTGGGGGGAATGTCTCATCACTGGGATGGGGAGGGCAGTCTCTGGTTGCAACCTTACTCTCCTTCTCCCACCCTGTATGTATTTACTGTGGACCAACCTCTGAAACTGAGCAGAGGAGAAATATCTGCAGATGTGTATGTGGGTGGATATGTATGGAGTTGTACATGTAGAGGAGGCGTCAGATGGGAGGAGGATGGGTACATAAACAGAAGGTTGCATGGACCAATGATGGATAGATTGGGAACTAAATGGACAGATGGATAGGTGGCTAAATGAATAAATGGAGATGTAAATGGACAGATGTATAGCTGCATGGACAAATGGGTGGATGAATTAGTAAGTGGATGGACAGGTAGCGAGTAAATGGACGCATTGATGGGGAAAGTGGATGGATGAGCTCATGAACGGGAAGATAAAGAGTGGCTGCATAAAAGATGGGTGGAGGGACAGATGAGTGGAGAACGGATACATCAGATGGTGAATGGGTAGGTGGATGAGGTGAGCATACAAATGGACGAGTTGGGTGGAGTAATGACTAAATGGACAGATGGGTGGGTGGAAGGAGGAGTAGAGTGAGTATGTGGATGGGAGCATGGGTGGGTGGGTGGAGGGATGAAGACATGGACATGGCAGGATGTGGTAAGTGAGCAAATGGAAGATTACATGGGCTGCTCCCTGAGCACCGCCCGCCTTTCATTACTTGAGATTAGGCATCCTCTGTGTCCTCCCTGTCACAGCACTTCGTGTAATACCCTAGGATGACACTGTCAAGATAGGGCAGTTGAGGGAACAATACAAGTCACTTGTTTAAGGGCACAGCGATTCAGTGGAACAGCTGGAGTAGGAACCCACCCATGCCTGCCAGAGGCGCTCCCTGATCCATGCTCTGTGCTCCTGCCACCCAGGAACAGAGCCCTCTAGGGGCAGAGGTGTGACTTAAGGCCAGCCACTGGATGTAAACCGCTCCTAGTGGGGCTGCCTGGGATAGAACCTGGAGGGGGCGTGGGACCTGGATTGTCCCCATCTGCACTTCCCTTACTGCTCATTTCACATCCAGAGAGAGGAAGATGCACTATCCAGTGCCAGAGCATAAATCTTAGGGCGGGGTGGGGGAGGGGATACGGCCAGGGGGGTGGCTTTGGAGGCCGGGCCATATAGAGGATCCCTCTACCAATTATCCCCACCCCCAGCCCTGTTTCTTCTGCCCTTCCATAGCCTGGGGGCAGGGAGGGGACACAGCGCTGCATCATCCCCCGTGGCACTCCGCTCTGGGGCCATTAACAGACGCCTCCCCATCGATCGATCTGCTAAGTGCTGCTGATTCAGGCCAGTGGGGGGTGGGGGCCCCCTGGGGGCAGAGGGGGGTAGGAGCTGGGCAGGAAGAGGGGGGGAGTCCAGGAAGGAGGTGGGGAGAACTGGCAAAGCTCCCTGCCACCCCCATTTTCCAGATGACGCGACTGAGGCCCAACCAGCTTTGTAGGAGGCGGAGTCTCCCCAGGGCCCCTCTCAGGCTGTCCTAGGGGAGGGGGCTCTGGGAGCCACGAGGCCCCTCCCTGCCTCTCTCTCCATCTCCCGGCAAGCTCGGAGGGGCGGGGAGAGAGTCAGAGGAGAACTCCCGGCAGCTCTGCAGAGGGGTCAGGAGCTCCGGTGCTTGGTACCCCCAGCCCCACCGCTCTTGCTGCTGCTGCAGCGAGGACACAGGTGAGGACAGCCCCATGGGGAGGGGGAGGGGACCACCAGTGTCACAGTCCTTGTCCTTCCCTGGTCCAGCCCCCATGCCCTAGCCCATTCTGGGACAGTCCCCCGGGGTCCCACCAGATCTTGTCTTTCCAGAGACCCAGCCCCCTTCCCTGCCTGTGCCACCTTCTCTCCTAGGCCTGGCTGTGGCTGCTTCTCTTCCTCCTCCTCCTCTTCCTCCTCCTCCTCCTCCTGCTGCCGCTGCTGTCGCTACTGCCGCTGCCCAGCACGCTCCGCCAGCCCCTCGGGGTGTGGTTTCCCCAGACCTGCCCCCAACGGTGGGACCCAGCCTTCTCCCGGACTCCCCTGCCAGCCTCCTTCAAGGTCCGGCAGTCCCCCTCCCTGAATCAGACACACCCAACTGCCCTCAACACCCCACCCCCCTCTCCAGCCCCTTCCTCTTATCTTAGTCTTTAGGGATCCCCGGGTTCCTCTGGGGCTGTGCCCAACTTCTGTCCAATTGAGTCCTGGTCCCTTGGGCTTCCCCAGGCCCCCCTTTCCTGCCTGCAGGACTCCTGAGGGTGTGGGAGGGGCTCTGTCAGCCTCTCCAGATGGTCCCCAGGTAGCTCTCAGCCTCTCAAAACGTAACCCAGCCCCTTTTGCCGCCCTGGCCAGTCCCACTAGGGGGCTCACCTCGCTTGCCTTCCCCAGCACTCCTGCAAGGTGGAGACGACGGCCACCTCCACACACATACCCCGGGCGAGTCTCAGCAGCTCAGGTACTCGGGAGACAGCTTTCAGCCCCCCTGCAAGCTCCTGGTTCTGTAGCCACCCCTCGAGATGCACTAGCCCCCTTTCCACATCTGTAAGGGGGTTCCAACCCCTTTACCATTCCTCCAGAAGTCTTGATGGTTTGGACAGCCCTCCTAGCTTTTGTCAGCCCCTCCTAGAAGCCCCCTGCCCCTTCCAGACTCTGCCTCTTTCAAGCACCTGTGGTCCCACTTCTACTCCTCTGAATGCCCCAGTCTCCTCGCCAGCCCTGCCAGGGGTTCCAGGCCCTTTTTCCGTTCCTAAGAATTCCGGAGAGTGTGACAGCCCCTCACGTGTTTGTTGGCCCTTCTAGACACCCCCAGTCATCTCTCAGGCATATGCTGGCCCCTCTACAAACATTTCAGTCTCTAAATCCTCCCTCAGACACCCCGTGGCCCCTCCAGACACTGTAGCTCATGCTTGGTCCCTTGTGACATTGCCTGGCCCCCTCCTAGACCCTCTACATGCCCCCCACGCTCCTGCCCGTCTCTCTAGTTCCTCCTCCTGGTTCCTCTTGGCCTCTCTAGACACCCCCCAGTGTCCTTGTCTGGGTGGCCCAGGGCCTCTCCAAGCCCCCCACCATCCTGGAGACAGCTACATTCTCCTAAAGGCCACTCCCCCCAAGTCTCCGTGGGCCAGGGGAGCGGCAGGATGGCGGCAGGTGTGGCCACGTGGCTACCTTTTGCCCGGGCGGCTGCGGTGGGCTGGCTTCCCCTGGCCCAGCAACCGCTGCCCCCCGCGCCGGGGGTGAAAGCGTCTCGAGGAGATGAGGTTCTGGTGGTGAACGTGAGTGGCAGGCGCTTTGAGACCTGGAAGAACACGCTGGACCGCTACCCAGACACTTTGCTGGGCAGCTCGGAGAAGGAATTCTTCTACGATGCTGACTCTGGCGAGTACTTCTTTGACCGTGACCCGGACATGTTCCGGCACGTGCTAAACTTCTACCGCACGGGCCGGCTGCACTGCCCGCGCCAGGAGTGCATCCAAGCCTTCGACGAAGAGCTGGCCTTCTATGGCCTGGTCCCCGAGCTTGTGGGTGACTGCTGCCTTGAAGAGTATCGGGACCGCAAGAAGGAGAACGCAGAGCGCCTGGCTGAGGACGAGGAGGCCGAGCAGACGGGGGACGGTCCAGCATTGCCGGCTGGCAGCTCCATCCGGCAGCGGCTGTGGCGGGCCTTTGAGAACCCGCACACGAGCACCGCAGCCCTCGTTTTCTACTACGTGACCGGCTTTTTCATCGCCGTGTCGGTCATCGCCAATGTGGTGGAGACCATCCCGTGCCGGGGCTCTGCACGGCGGTCCCCGAGGGAGCAGCCCTGTGGCGACCGCTTCCCACTGGCCTTTTTCTGCATGGACACAGCCTGTGTGCTCATCTTCACAGGTGAATATCTCTTGCGGCTGTTTGCCGCACCCAGCCGCTGCCGCTTCTTGCGGAGTGTCATGAGCCTCATCGACGTGGTGGCCATCCTGCCCTACTACATTGGGCTTTTGGTGCCCAAGAACGAGGATGTCTCTGGCGCCTTCGTCACCCTGCGTGTGTTCCGGGTGTTCCGTATCTTCAAGTTCTCCAGGCATTCCCAGGGCTTGCGGATTCTGGGCTACACACTCAAGAGCTGTGCCTCTGAGCTGGGCTTCCTCCTCTTTTCCCTCACCATGGCCATCATCATCTTCGCCACTGTGATGTTCTATGCTGAGAAGGGCACAAGCAAGACCAACTTTACGAGCATCCCGGCGGCCTTCTGGTATACCATTGTCACCATGACCACACTCGGGTGAGTGCAGACCCTGTGTTAGGAGCTGCCCCATCAACCACACTCGCCCCTGCTATAAAATTAGGAAGGCTGGCCCAGTGAAGGATCTCTTTCTCCCCTTTGGTAACAACTAGGTAACAACTGAGGGAGCTGGACACCAGTCTTGAAACCCCTCCCAGTTCTCACAATGCCTGGATTTCCCAGGTCAGGAGACTTGGGTAGGAGGGTTGTCTTTGCTTCTTTTTCTGTTGGTATTTTCTCAGAGCCTCAGTTTCCCCCTTTGTAAAATGGGAACTGATGACTCCCTCTTATCATCTAGACAGGATACTAACATCATGGTTGTGAATGTTTTCTGAATGTTTCTGGTACAGGATGCACTGGTATTGACTTTCTATCACTCTTTTTTTTCTGTTCCAAGAACCCATGTCTCCCAATCTACCAGAATTCTCTGCTGTGTGGGACAACACTGCTTCTGTGGCTTTGTGATTCCTTGATGGTTCCCAGAACAAGATTTTTTTTTAACTGCCAATTTCTGAGATTGGGATAAAAGTATCAAATGGAATCACCAAACCCATGACACTCTTAAACATCTAGGTCATCTAGGGCGGCTGCTGTGATTCCTCTTTAAATTTCCATGACTGCGATTAGGTGTACCGTTGGTGCTCAGTATCTCTTGTTGAATGAATGACTCAATGAATTGGCCTTGCTCAGTACCTTAATACAGGTACAGAAAAAATAGATTTAGCGTTTCTAAGGAGTGCAAATTAATTCTGGTTACAGGTTCAGGATGAGATCAACAAATATTGAGCCCTGACAGCAGATTGGCACTGGGTGTTTGATGCCTTTTACCCTATTAAGTCCTTTTATCCTATTTATCCACCCTGTGAGGGTGGATGGCTGCCCGTGTCTCACGGTCGAGGACACGGTCTGGGATGACACATCACAGAGCCCAAGATGGCCAAGTTGGAGGGACTTCTTAGCAGAGCCCTGAATGCTTAAAATGAGTCAAAATACACGAAGCAAGTAGGCAGAGCCAACCCAGGGCCAGCCTGAGCAGAGGCCTAGAGGCTGTGTTTCTATGGCGGAGTTCTGATTGCTGCTGCGGTAGGACACAGGTCTGCTGTGTGGTCTTGGGCAAGTCAGTTATGGAATCTCCCAGAGCCTCCGTTTACCCCTCTGTGAAACAAGTGAGTCAGCTTGGCTCTACTCCATCTCCATGGAAGAGCGGGGGCAGGAAATGGGGGTTTCAAGGCTTCTCCCCAATTTGTTTATCCGTGGACACTTTCAAGGTTTTCCCTGGGGGGAGTCAGAAGGGGTGCTGCCTAGAGAGCGTAAGACAGAGAGAGGCAGGCAGATACAACCAGCAGAATATTCCTTCTGGGATGCTGTTCGCCTCAGCTGGCCTGAGGGACTCTCGCCCCTGGAGGCTGTTGTTACCGCCTGTGACTTCCTCATTCTCCCCTCTGCTGGGTGTGAACAGGTTTCCAGCTGATTCAGATGCCCAGTGCATAGCTCGGATGGTGGCAGCAGATGGTAGGGGCAGAGAGCCAGGCCTGTTTCTCAAGTGACCCCCTACTGCTGGCCAAAGAGGTCCTTCCCCACATTCTGCAGGGCAAGAAACTGAGGCTCAGAGAGTTTGGGTGCCTGGCCAGGGTCGCAGGAGCGAGTCAGTGTCGGGTGACATGGAGTGGGGCACTGAGGGGTGGGTAGACACATTTCCTCACCTTGGCCTGCCTGCTCTGCCCTCTGCCCTAGCTATGGAGACATGGTGCCCAGCACCATCGCTGGCAAGATTTTTGGGTCCATCTGCTCACTCAGTGGCGTCTTGGTCATTGCCCTGCCTGTGCCAGTCATTGTATCCAACTTTAGCCGCATCTACCACCAGAACCAGCGTGCTGACAAGCGCCGAGCGCAGCAGGTAACTGCCCCTTCCATATGAGCACCTCCTTTTCCCCACACCCCCAGGGCGGTCCACTCTTGGGCTTACCCACCTGCCCCTTCGTCTCCTCCTGTCTCTGTAGAAGGTGCGCCTGGCAAGGATCCGGCTGGCAAAGAGTGGTACCACCAACGCCTTCCTGCAGTACAAGCAGAATGGGGGCCTTGAGGTGGGTAGGGCCCAGATAGGGGATGGGGGGTGGGCAGCGAGTTGGGCAGGAAGGCGCTGGCCTTACCTCTCTGCTCTCCGCTCCAGGACAACGGCAGTGGAGAGGAGCAGGCGCTGTGTGTCAGAAATCGGTCTGCTTTCGAACAGCAGCATCACCACTTGCTGCACTGCCTAGAGAAGACAACGGTGAGGCCTGCTGAGAGGTGGCATGGCAGACTGCGGGGGTCCCTCTGCTGCCAGCCCAGCTCCTTCCCTGGGATGGAGGCTTGCTGCTAATCACCCAGGGCTTCCTGGAAGAGGGCATGGCAGAGCTGAACCTTGGAGGATGGGCAAGGGAAGGGGAGAGAGACTAACTTCCAGAAAGGAGGGAAACACCTGAGCGGACACGGGGTGGGATCAGCTCCCAGAGGGTGCCTGTCTCCCTTCTGTCCACAGTGCCACGAGTTCACAGACGAGCTAACCTTCAGCGAGGCCCTGGGAGCTGTCTCGCTGGGGGGCCGCACCAGCCGCAGCACCTCTGTGTCCTCGCAGCCAGTGGGGCCCAGCAGCCTGCTCTCCTCCTGCTGCCCCCGGCGTGCTAAGCGCCGGGCCATCCGCCTTGCCAACTCCACTGCCTCGGTCAGCCGGGGCAGCATGCAGGAGCTCGATACGCTGGCAGAGCTGCGGAGAAGCCCTGGCCCTCAGAGGTAAGCACCTCCTCCATCCGCTGGCCACACCTGGGGCTGCTTGGAGCTTGGAAGAGTGAGTCTGAAATTTCATGACTCTAGGCCTAGCAAGTTAACCTTGAACCCAGACTCCTCCAAGGGCTTATCCTGACCAGAACTCCTCAGTTTCCATTTGTTCTCTCACCAAGTATTTATTGAGCACCTACTGTGGGCCAGGCAGTTTTAGGCATGTACTTGGGATGTAGCAGTGAACCGAGCGGAACAGATATCCCTGTCCTTCTAGAACTTGTAACCTACCGAGATGAAACAGTTACTAAGCAAACAGGTCAGTTACAAAGCCAGGTCACATAGTGTGGGTAAACATCTGTGAGCACCAAGAAAAATAGAGAAGCCACGGATGGGCATGGAAAATGTGCAGGAGGGGATGCGGTCCTCACAGTGTGGTCAGAGACCTGAGGGAGACCCAGATGAGCCATGCAGATAACGTTGAAGAAGAGGTTTCTAGGAGTGAACATCTGTGCAAAGGCCCTGAGGCACGTACGGGTCTCTGTGTTAGAGACACAGCAAAGAAGCTACTGTGGGTGGCGTGGAGGGAGAGAGAGAGGGAGAAGGAGGGGGAGGGAAAGTCAAGAGGACTGAGGACCCGATGGTGCTGTTCCTGGTTTGTAAAGGCTCGGGCACTGACCCTAGTGCATTTGCGTGCCTGCTCCTCACGTCCCAGGTACTGCCCTGAGCACTTTTTATCATTTCCCATCTCGTTTCATCTCCAGCCTATGAAGCAGGAGCTATTGTTATTCCTATGCTACAGATGATGGGAAAGAGAAGTTTAGACTGGTTAAAGAGGAACCAGGCATCACACCCAGGATTATCCAACTCTGGAACCCTCACTCTCCACCGCCTTAATTGAGGATGCAGGAGAAGCATTTTACACGATGCCAGGGACCCAGCAGGTGCTCAATAAATGCCACGATTGCAGTGGCAAGTGTTAAGATGACTTTGTAAACACCTCCCATCTTTCCCACCCTTGTCCACAGCCGCTCAAGCCTCAATGCCAAGCCCCACGACAGCCTAGACCTGAACTGCGACAGCCGGGACTTCGTGGCTGCCATTATCAGTATCCCTACCCCTCCTGCCAACACCCCAGATGAGAGCCAACCTTCTTCCCCTGGCGGTGGCGGCAGGGCCAGCAGCACTCTCAGGAACTCCAGACTGGGTACCCCTTGCCTCGTGCCTGAGACTGTCAAGATCTCTTCCCTGTAACGGGTGGGCCTGCCCACTCAGAAGGCCCCCTTCATTACTGGGGACTCCTTTCCAAAGCCATATTTTGGGGAGGCAGACAGGGGCCGGCCTGGGGACCCCTTCTGCCCCCTGCTGAGAACTATGCAATGGACTTCCATGGAACGACTCACCTTGGGGGCGAGGGGGAAGTAGTTAGGGAATGGGCAACTTCCCCCACCCCAGTTTTCCCCATGGGAGCTGAAGCACTGGGCTTCCATGGGCCCTGGCCTCCTTGCCCCAGCACACTGTGGGACTGGCCCTTCTCCCCCAGCTGCCTCCTGCATGTTCTTCCCTTCGGGTCCTTGGAGGTGGGTTGAGGTGGCCTGAGAGGGACAGCTGAGATGTCCTCTTCTCTCTGGCTGGGCTGTGGAGCTTTGGGAGTTCAGAGAAGAGAAACCCCTTGCCTCTGGTCTGACCTCCAAAAAGATCCTTGGCCTCCACCAGGCCCAACAATTCCTAGATTCTGAAGCTTGGAATGCAATCAATTACAGGCTTCACGGGCTGTGGCCTCAGCAGTGCCCTGCCACCCCCAGGCCTTGGCTAAGGGGACAGGCTGCCTCTCCAATACATAGATAGCACAAATACCACCGCTCCCTTCCCTGGCTGCTGGAAACAGGTCCCTGCAACCTTGTCGTCTGCTAGGCCCCTGGCAAACTCTAGCAATAGCAGCTGCTGCCATGACATTATGCAACGCCTCTGACCGGTCTGCTGCAGTAGTTACATCTGTCCTAATTGGAGGACCGCCTCTGATTACCCCTGCTCCCTTCTTCTCCTCCTTCCTGGGTTGGGCCGGAGTCTGGACTGGCTGAGATAAGAGCCTGGCAGCAGCAAGCGCTGGACTGTGTTTGGAGATCACGGGCATGATCTTGGGCAGAGGCACAGACACATCACGGGCTGAGGCCTGGATTGTTCTTGAACTCTAGGAGCTTTTGGAGGCAGGAGGAACTTCTGATTCGCAGCCCCGTCACCCACTCCTTTTCACATATTCCCCTCTCGTCTCCTTCTGGGGTCACCTTCCAGAATTCTTGCTCTCAGGCTGAAATCTGGCCTCATCTCAGGTTCCCTGTCCCCAGCGCTGTCCCCACAGAGCTGGCGGCTGACAAAGATGTAGTTTCCATCGGTCAATAAAACCTGAGAGGAGAGATGGGGACCGAGCATCTGCTGGCTCTGTGGGTTTGGGGGGCTGGGTTGGCCAAGGTGGGGGTTTGAAAACACTCTTGATTTCAACTCCTTTCAACCAGTAGAAGGCCTGGTGTGAGCAGAGGTATGAGGCAGGTGGCCGGTGATGTATTCCGGAAGATGAGGCCCTAGAAGAAATGAAAGGGGGTGATTTGAAGAGTCCAATCTACAACCAGGCAGGCTAGGGAGTCCCATGCTACTCCTTTTGTACATCACTGGTTCCAGCTCCCTCAGTCACAGATGGGTAAACTGAGACTCAGAGCAACACATACTTGGTTAGAGGAGACTTCAACTCAGGCTTTCTGACAGCAAACAACTCTGAATTGAACCCTAATAAAAGCATCTCTCGGTCTGATGGACTTCCTGTTCCTTGTGGCCTCTCCTACCTTCTCTTTCTGGGTCACCAGCTACACAAGGCTCATGCATGACCGAACTCTGCGGAGCGCTGAGGAGCCAGGCCTTGGTGAGGGAACCACTTATTTTCTCTTGCTTCAGGTTGCTAATCTGTGAAATAGAGATAATGATTCATTTATTTGCCAGTTATTCATTAACTGCTCACCGCGTTCTAGTGTTAGAAATACAAAGATGGGCACATTAAGCACTCCGCTGTACAGAGTTGAGCATGGAAGGTGGATGATTAAGCAACACTGTATTGCTAGAGCTGTGATTGGTGGATTACAGGAGCATGTAGCTGCCAAGAGAACCTAACCTGGTCAACACACAAGGAATGAGTTGGAATTGGCCTGAGCAAAAGACAAAAGGCTGGACATGCTGTAGGCAGGGGGAGGGAACAGCATGTACAATGGCTTGGAGGCTAAGAGTGAGCCCAGGGTTCCAGGGGAAATGACAGTAGTTCAGTCCAGCTAGGGAGGAGGGCGAGGCTGTGAGGAGAGGTAGGCCTTGGAAGCTAGGAGATGGACTCGGGACTCCGTTGTAAGGATAATGGGACCTCTGAAGGCTTAGGAACAAGACTATCGTGATGAGGTTTGGGTTGCAGAAGGGCTGTTCTGGCTGTAGGGGGATGAAGTACAGAGAAACAGTCCTGGAGGAAGTGCAGTGAAGAGGCTTTCGTGGTAGTCCAGCTGGCAGGTGGCGATGGCTTGGACCATGGTAGGAGCAGTTGAATTGGAAAGAGCCAAGAGACTTGGGAGGAACAATGGCAGCACTAGCAGTCAAGATTCACTAGATGATTCAATGGGATAATGTGGACTGGCATTTGGCTCAGCGTCCCAAACACAAAAGGCCAGAAAACATGAGTCCCCTCCTCCCATTCAGTCTCCTGAGCAGACCACACTACTGATGCCTGTCTATTACTAATACCTTTGGGGGAAGAGCTTCGACCAGCAGCAGCATCTGAAGGGTGGTACTCAGAAGCTTTCCAATGGTCTTTCAGTCAACTTGGTGCATGACGAAGGCTAGCAGTGAGCCCTCACCTCACAAACCTTCTTGGTTCATGAGCTCACCAGAACCCTGTAATGGGTCCCCGCATCATTCTCATTTTCCACATGGGTAATCTCTAAAGTCTGGGATCTTTTCTATGCACACACCATGAGACTAATTTACTGAGCACTTACTATGTGCCAGGCATTGCGCCAGGCCCTTTATAAATATTACTCGCTGAGGCTCCGATGGAATTATCATTGTTATACAAAGAAGTCAAAATTGAGAACGAGTGGGTGTTAACTGACTTGCCAAAGATCACTCAGACAGGAAGGGCAGAGCTAGGATTAGCTTGTAGGTCTCCAGCCACCCAACAGCAGCGATTTTACCAACCCCCTTGCGAGACCCTAGCTGGTGGCACAGTTGGTTCAGAAACATTAGCTGGATCCAAGCAAATTCAGTTTTTAGAAGAAAGCCGTAGTGCGCTTGCGTGCCAGCCATAGGGGCGGGGAGGTCAACGCGAGGGTGAGTACGGTGGTGCCAGAGAGGGAGTGTCTGTTTCTCTAACACCTACTGTCCCCATGGTGCCTGTCTGTCCCGAGATTGGCTTATCTGAAGTGAGTGACGGCGTCTCTCAGCCAATCACTGTAGAACTCAGCCTGTTACCAGGGTGAAGCGGCGCCCGCCTCTCCGGCCAAAGGGGATTTGTAGGTGGGTGGGACCGGAACTGACGATGCGGGGACGGCTGTGATCCGGGAGTGTTGATGTTTTCCAGTCCGGGTGATTGTGTTCAAGTTCGTAGCCTGGAGGGGCGGCGCTTTTATCGTGCGCGGGACAGACCACGCTATTCTTTCGCGGTACCCACGCCTGCGAGTCAGAGCCTCCACGAGAGACTTGACGAGCATGACGGGACCGACAAAAAGAAACGCTGGGAACCAGAGTGCCGACTTTGAAATCTGAGACGGAGGGCCCGGGAGGACGACCGCTAGCCTCTGATTGGCCGGGGGCGCCGTCGAGGACCTACGCAGCTGCTTTGATTGGTTGGCATCCGCAATTGTTGTGGCGGTGGCGGAGATCTTGCCCACGTACTTCCGAGCGACGGGCAGGGCTGTGCCCTGGCGCGCATGCGCGGCGCCCCGGGGCCCCACCCGGTAGTTCAAGAACCTGGGAGGGGGCGGAGCGAAGAGGTGCTTGTTTTGGTTCTGTTTCCTTTGAAGCCGAAGGCCAGAACGAACGTAGCCGTAAACTTGCTCAGCTACGACAGTCTCGCCGGAGAGAAGGCTGCGACAAGCCCGCCGCTGTACCTTCGTTCTAGACTTCACATCCGGGTTTTCCTCCCGGCGTGACCTGCGCGCCGCCGACGGTTCTCGAACCGGTGCCTGATCTCTTTATCCGGGTCTAGCTGCTCCCGTCGTGCTTCGCGCACGACTGTAGCCCCCTCATCCGGGTTCTCTCCCGGCGTGCCTCGCGCCGGGTTTGCTGGGGGGTACTCGGCTGTGCCGCCATGACTATTCTCCCCAAAAAGAAGCCGCCGCCTCCCGACGCCGACCCCACCAACGAGCCGCCGCCGTCCGGGCCTCTGCCCCCGGCGCCGCGCCGCGGCGGGGGTGTGGGCGTGGGCGGCGGCGGCACGGGTGTGGGTGGCGGCGACCGCGACCGTGACTCGGGTGTCGTAGGGGCCCGTCCCCGGGCTTCGCCGCCGCCTCAGGGCCCGCTCCCGGGGCCGCCGGGCGCGCTTCACCGCTGGGCATTAGCCGTGCCACCAGGCGCAGTGGCGGGGCCTCGGCCACAGCAGGCCTCTCCACCTCCTTGTGGGGGCCCTGGTGGTCCCGGCGGCGGTCCCGGCGATGCACTGGGTGCAGCAGCGGCGGGCGTAGGCGCGGCGGGCGTGGTGGTGGGCGTAGGTGGTGCTGTGGGCGTGGGTGGCTGCTGCTCCGGGCCAGGACACAGCAAGCGGCGGCGTCAGGCTCCTGGGGTCGGCGCCGTTGGTGGGGGCAGCCCGGAGCGTGAGGAGGTCGGCGCGGGCTACAACAGTGAGGACGAGTATGAAGCAGCAGCCGCACGCATTGAGGCCATGGACCCTGCTACGGTCGAGCAGGTAAGGGGTGGGGTGAGGCTGGGCGTTGCATGTTAAAGTAGCAGCCCCTGGGCCGACCCAAGGGACCTAGGCCTTCTCGCGTGATCTGACACTCATGCGTGTGTGGTAGGGATAGGATTTACACTCTCCTCCTCCACCCCCAAGGACTTGCAGGCAGAGGCTTCCGATGAGGTGGGGGTCTTAAAGATGGGGGCTGGGGTCTCTTGAAGGGGGCGCTAGTCTTCACTCCAGGCGCTGGGACCTCATCGTGGGGGGACCCACAGAGAGAGTCTTTCCAGAGACAACAGGCAAGATGGAGCTCCTCCAGAGAGGAGGAGTCAGGTGAAGCGAGGGTTTAGGCATCTGTGAGGAATCCAGGTGTGTGTGTGTGCTGCCTCTTGAGATCGCCCTTCCAGGACAGGCCAATGCGAGTGCCCCCTCCTGGGAACTCACGTAAGGTGGGGGCCTCAGAGATGGGGGTCTCGGCGTCCTTATGGAACCTACGTGCTCCCAAGGGTCTGAGACACCGCGTGCACGCATGGGACAGCCCTCGTCCCCTACAGGGCGACATGGCGTGGGACCCCTGAGCGCTCGTGCCTGGCCCCTCCTCAAGGGTCCTAAGCCTGCCTTCAGGGGCCTGACTGACACTCCCTGTTCTAGAATTTAGGGCTTGGCATGAGCCTACGTGCGTGAGCGTTGTGCACACGTACACAGCAGAGGGATCTTCTGAGCTTTTTCTCCTGGGGAGATAAGATCTCCTCCCCATTTGTGGCCTGGGACTAAAAGCAACTCCCAGGGCCTGCCTGGAGACTGCTTGGGTACATGAGCTATCTCTGCTGAGCGATAAGGGTCTGTGTTTCTCACCAGCGGCCTGAGGCTGCCCGCTGTCCAGAGATGCCCCCGCCCCAGGGGGAGGGGGCGCTCAACCTTTTGTCAAGGGGAAATAACCTACAGCTTTTGGATACTGGGGCCGAAGCGGCGTCTCCTGCTTAAGGGCTGGGGTTTCTGTTAGGCTGAGTTTGAGACCTCTGCAGGGGCTTGATACCCCCCAGCAGAGGTCCCGGGCAAGGTCGGTTCCTCAGGAGATGGTTCTTCTCATTGACTGGCGTCTGAGTGTTCTCGGGGGTCTGAGACCCGGCCGCCACACACACACACACACACACACACACACACACGGCTATAAGGCCTGTCTTTCTCAATTCTATGGGACTGAAATACACCGTGGGCACTTAACAGCCTTTTTCTCTGTAATAGGGGTTTGAGGACTCCCTCTTGTCACAAGGGCCTCAATTTCTGTCTTGGGAACTCGAGCCTGCCTCAGGGCACATGGGCAGTGTGGGGGTCCCAGAGATGATGTCCGAGGCCTCCTTGTGGCTCTTTAGCGTAACTTGAAGGGCCCGAGGCCCACTCTGCCGAGGATACTGGACCTTTTCCTCAGGGACTGGAAGCCCACTGCACTCCAGTGGCTGTCCTGAGAGAGACAGGGTCTGAGCAGTCTCCTCAAGGATCTCAGGAGTAGGAGATCCTACCAGAACCGAGCCCTGAGGCTCTTCTCTCGGGTCAAGATACCGGGGCCCCGAGGAACAGGGTGCTGAGTCTCCCCTCAAAGGTTTGCGCTTGCCTGAGTGAAGGCCTGTTTCCCACCTCGGGATCTGAGGCATGACTCTTCCCTGAAGGCACTGTCACCTCACCTCGCACAACATACACACACCCCAGTCATGGGAGCTTTTAAGGAATGTAGTATTTCCTGCTTCGGGTATTTGGGCCTAAGACTCGCATTCCCCTGTCTTCCAGGGGCATGTGTTTCTGCTCAGAGACAAGAGATCCTTTACCTTAGGGACTGAGGCCTGAGCTCCCCTTGAGCGTGAAGCTCTCCTACCATACCAGGCATTCCCTTATCACCAGGGAGAGGAGCAGGAGGTTATCTTCGTGTGGCTGAGACTTCCTCATTGGGTGCTCTTCAGATTATAGAACCCCTTACTTACCCTGAGCCCCCTCACTGGGCCAAGAAGGTCCCCCTACCTTCTATGAGAAGGTCATGTCCTAGGGACATGGGGTCTGAGCCTCCCTTCTGGAATGGGAGAGATTCTGAGTCTTTCCCTGACCCGCCTCTGCTGGCTTGCCATATCCAGGGTCAGGGAAATGTTCCAGGTTCTGAAAGGCAGGGCAGGGGTTTGGGACCCCCACTCCAGGGAAATTTTCCTCCCATACCCCTCTCCCTTGGTGCAGGTGAACCTTTGTGTACTTCCTTCACAGAGGGCAGGGCCTTGTCTTGAGCCCCATATTCGTATTCCCTACCATCATTATTTTTGACAGGGTCATTCTGAGCTCAACAGGGTCAGGGCCAGGAAGTTCATTTTTTCTCCTTGGTAGGGGTAAAGTGTCTCTCCTTGCTCACAGAAATGGGGAGCGATATATTCCCTGGTCCCAGGGGCAGAGGCAGAAGATTCTGTGTTGCCACTTTAACCCAAGAAACACCTCTCTACAGCCCTGTCCTTACATTTGTCCCCATAGGAACATGGAAGGGGCCTGCACTGTGGCGTAGTTGCACAAGTCTCCGCCTCCAGTGCCATATCCCATGTGGATGCCAGTTCAAGTCCCTGCTGCTCCAGTTCTGATTCAGCTCCCTGCTGGTATGCCTGGGAGGACAGTGGAAGGTGGCCCAAGTGCTTGGGCCCCTGCCACCCATGTGGGAGACCCAGAGGAAGCTCCTGGTTCTGGCTTCAGCCTGGCCCAGCCCTGGCTGTTGTCGCCATTTGGAGAGTGAGCCAGCGGGTGGAAGATGTCTCTGCTTCCCTCTCATTGTATCTCTGCCTTTCAAATAAAAATAGATAAATTTAAAAAATAGAACATGGAAGAAGAGCTTTGTGGGCTCATGAAACCTGCCCTTCCTGATGAACAGTAGAGGCCCTCTGTCCTCTCACTTGGGATGAAGGAAGAAGTTTCCTCTTCTCCCTGCCTCACCTGTGCCAACTTAGGACCTGTTAGGAATGAGAAGAGGCCGGCGCTGCGGCTTACTAGGCTAATCCTCCGCCTGCGGCGTTGGCACCCAGGTTCTAGTCCCGGTCGGGGCGCCGGATTCTGTCCCGGTTGCCCCTCTTCCAGGCCAGCTCTCTGCTGTGGCCCGGGAGTGCAGTGGAGAATGGCCCAAGTGCTTGGGCCCTGCACCCCATGGGAGACCAGGAGAAGCTCCTGGCTTCAGATCAGCGTGGTGCGCAGGCCACAGCGGCCATTGGGGGGTGAACCAATGGCAAAGGAAGACCTTTCTCTCTGTCTCTCTCTCTCTCACTGTCCACTCTGCCTGTGAAAAAAGGAATGAGAAGAGGGTAGAGATTCTTCTTGCTCTCCCGGTCTTGGTCTTAAACTGTCATCGGGGGCACTTGTCCGCTGGAAGCCAATTGGATCCCTCGGGAAGGAGAGAGTTGTAGAGTCTGGATGGTGAATCAGTCCTCCTGCTGACTGCTTCCTGTTTGTTCTGAGTCTGAACAGATGCCTCCTCCTTGGAGGAGTCTTTCTTGGCACTGTAGGGGCCGGGTGCTGGGGTTTCCTTTTCCAGATGTGCCTGCCTTGCTGAGCGTCTACCCTATGCGGAGGATGACTTAGGGGCTTCCTGAGCTTGGGGACCCCGCCGAGCTCTTCACAGGTGGTAGGAGAAAGTGGACCTGGCACTTGCAGTCAAGGTGCTGTCATTCCAGCGCTGAGACTGTTGAGACCTCACTGGGTAAACCAGAACAGGCGTCGGCTGTGCTGTCTGCACCTCTATTTTCTCACTGGTCAGGGAAGGGCTGGTGAGGTGTTGCTTAGCTTTGAGATTTTGGGGAACTCGGTCCACAGCCCTCTGGACCTGAAGGTGACAGGATGGTGGGCGTCTTGAGGAGGAACTGGTTTCTTCCCCTCTCTTCCCTGCTCCTCTGTTTCAACCATCCAAGCGTGGCGGGGAGGACAAGTGTCCTACTGGTGTGACTTAGGGTTGCTAGTAATTTTTGTGGCCAGCTGTGCTGTGGTGACTAAGCTTGGTGAGCGTGGTCATCAGGGGCCTGTTGGGCAGCGTGGAGAGAGAGTTGTGTGTATGAAAGAGTTTGGGCTTTAAGCAGGGCAGGCTTGGGTGCACATCCCAGCGTCTCCTACCTAGGTGCTTCGTGGCTTTGGGCAGCTACTTCACCTCTCAGCTGCCATTCTTGCAGAAGTCCATCTAAGCCCAGAGCTGCTGAGTGTGTGGGATACCTGACCTTGCCCACCTTAGAGCTTGGCTGATTCGTTGTCTTGCCTGGAGTGGGCAGTTTGCCCCAGAGCCATCTTGGTTCTCCCTGGGAGCCTTTTGGCACCCCTTGTAACACATCCTTGGTAGCAAAGAACCCACTGTGTGGCTTCTAGGAACCTGCCGGCTGATTCCTTGGGCCCTTCTTTCCCTTCCGGAGTTGGCTAGCTAGCTGGTGGAGGATGAGCTCTGCCCAGGTGACAAGGATTGGAGTCCTGTTTCTGCACTAAGCTGTTGTGTGGGCTTCAGGCTGCTCCTTTTTCTGCATCTTGGTTTCAACATTCCTGCAGTGACGGGGGGTTGGACTTACTGCTCCAAAGTAAGTTGTGATCTCCTCTTTAATTCCTGGCTCCCTACTCCCCCTGCCCTTCACCAAAGTTTGAAGTGGGACCCCTTGGCTTTTGAGGATATGTTGTCTTTCAAGGGATGTGCTGTGACATCTCAGTGATGTGCAGCCTCTTCCCTGGCTGTTGCTATAGGCCCTTGCTGTTCTTTTGGTAACAGCTTCATTGAGGTGCAGTTCACGTACCATCCTTGTGCATCCATCGCCACAATTTTAGAACATTTCTGTCACTCCAGAAAGAAACTGCATCCCTTAGCCATCAACCCCCAATCTCCCAACCCCCTCATCTCTTTCCAGCTCCTGACAGCCATTAATCTACTTTCTATCTTGATTGATTTGTCTGTTTTGGATGTTTTGTATAAATGGAATAGTACAATATGCAGTGCTTTTTGACTTGGCTTCTTTTACTTAGCATTATGTGTTCAGTACTCATCCGTGTTGTAGCATGCATCAGTACTTCATTCCTTTTTATTACTGAATAATAGGGGCCTGGAGGTTTTTAATTCCCCTCCTCTCAGTCTCCCGGCAGTAGGCTGGGGCCATGCTCTTTTCCTCCTGCCCCAGAAGGCTTGTGTCTTGTGTTTCTCATTGGATGGGTTGCCTGTGTTTTGCCCATGGAGCCAGGCCAGTGTTCCTGGGTGTTTTGGGGGAGGGGATGGTGTAGGCACCAAGACTGCTGGGACAGAGCTGTGAAGCCCAGAATACTAAACACCTCTTGGCCATGAGCTCTGGGAAGACATCTGTCCACCAGGCCACTGCTGCTGCCATCTTCGCCTGCCCCCTTCCCCCTGCACTGGCAGCTCATTTATGACCAGCAGCTTCCTAGGCCAAGAGAGAGGGGATTCCAGGCCCCTGCTCCCCTTCCTAGGAGGGCGGTGGGGAGGGGCGTCCTGCAGAATAGCAGTCCTAGCATGTTGCACAGCCTTGAGGCCCTAGAGCTCAGACGCTCAGGCCGTGGTGGTATTTGTGTCTGTGGCTGCTCTGACAGATGACCACAAAGTGCACGATTTAAAACAACAAACATTGATTCTGTCAGAGTTTTGGTGGCCAGATGTCCAAAATAAGTTTCATTGGGACAAAAATCAAGGTGTTGGCAGGACCACACTCTCTCTGGAGACTCTAGAGGAGAATTCAGCCCATTTCCAGCTTCTTGTGGTTGCTGACATTCCTTGGTCTCTGGCTGCATTACTTCCATCTCTGCCTCACATCATCTTCTCTGTATACGTGTTGTTTCCTCTTCTGTCCATAGCGAACCTCCCTCTGTCTCAGAGGACACTTGTGATTAACCTCTCCCCATCTCATGATCCTGAGTCATGTCTAAGAACACCCCCTTTCTCCTTTATTTTACTTATTTATTTACTTGAGATAACAAGCGTGCATGCTCTGAGAGAGCTCTCATCTGTTGGTTCACTCCCCAAATGCCTACAACAGTCAGGGCTGGGCCAGCTGGAATTCGGGAGCTAGGAATTCAGTGCAGGCCTCCCTCTTGGGTGTCAGGGACCTAAGCCCATTGAGTCAACACTGCTGCCTCCCAGGGCCCGCATCAGCAGGAAACTGGAGCCAGGTATTGAGCCCAGGAGCTCTGATAGGCCACAGCATTCTCTTCTCTTTTGTTTCTCTCCTTATTAAAAAAAGATTTATTTATTTATTCAAAAAATTACAAAGAGATGAGGAAAGAGAGGATGAGAGAGACCATCTATCTGCTGGTTCACTCCCCAGAGGGCCACAACAGCCTGGGCTGGGCCAGGCAGGAGCCAGGAACTTCATCTGGGTCTCCCATGTGGGTGGCAGCGGCCTAAACACTTGGACCATCTTCCACTGCTTTTCCCAGGCCATTGGCAGGGAGCTGAATCAGAAGTGGAGCAGCTGGGACTCAAACCAGTACCCATATGGGATGCCAGCACCACAGGTGACAGCTCAACCTGCTGTGCGACAACGCTGGTCCCTTCCTTTTTTTTATTTAATGATTTATTTATTTGAATGACAGAGTTAAGAGAGAAAGAGAGAACCTGCTATGCCACAACACCAGCCCGTCCTTTTTTTTTTTTTTTTTTAAGATTTATTTATTTGAAAGTCGAGTTACACAGAGAGAGGAGAGGCAGAGAGAGAGAGAGAGAGGTCTTCCATCTGATGGTTCACTCCCCAATTGGCTGCAACGGCTGGAGCTGTGCCGATCCAAAGCCAGGAGTCAGGAGCTTCTTCCAGGTCTCCCACATGGGTGAGGGGCCCAAGGACTTGGGTCATCTTCTGCTTTCCCAGGCCATAGCAGAGAGCTGGATCAGAAGTGGAGCATCCAGGCCTCGAACCAGTGCCCATATGGGATGCGGGCGCTTCAGGCCAGGGGGTTAACCCACTGTGCCACAGCGCCAGCCCCATTTTCTTTATGGGATAACACCTCACAGTAGGTTCCAGGTAGCAGCATGTGACATCTTTGGGTAGCCGTTACTCAGCCTGCCACTGTGTTCTTTTTGTTTCCCTTCCAGGGAGAGAGAAATAATTCATTAAAATGGTTTTTTAACGGGCAATGTCCTGTAACATCCAGTCCATCCAGTATCTGTTATTGGGAGTTTTATTATCCCTGTTTCTCACACTGGAAAACAGGCTCATAGCCATTCATCACATGGCTGATAGTTGGTGGAACTTGGTTGGAACCTGGGTCATTTGCATTGCACAGCCTGCTCTGACTTCTCTTGAAATTTTAGACCCGTTGTTTGCAGAGTTTTGCCTCAGTTCCTGTGATACCCCGGTGTCAGAACTCTGCCCAGTCCTTTTTTTTTTTTGTGGTGTCTCAGAGAGTGAGAGCAACTCACGCTCTCAGCAGTGGGCTACAAGGTTCAGGGTCCAGACTTGACCTTCTCAGGCCCTACTCCCTTTAGCCCTTCCTAAACAGCATACCCCCACCCTCCCACAAAGGGAGAGAGGGAAGGGCCATAGACCAAGCTCTTCAGGCTGCTGGAACCAAAGCCAGTGGGTGGCTGGTGGTCTGCTCTCTACGTCCAGGCCTAGATGCCAATCTGGCTGCCCAGGGACCCAAACTCTCCTTGGGCAGAGGGTCTGCTCAGGTCTCCATTTTTATTTTATTTTTTTAAATTTTTTTTAAGATTTACTTATCTGAAAGAGTTACACAGAGAGAGAAGGAGAGGCAGAGAGAGAGAGAGGTCTTCCATCTACTGGTCCACTCCCCAATTGGCTGCAACGGCTGGAGCTGTGCCAATCTGAAGCCAGGAACCAGGAGCTTCTTCCAGGTCTCCCACGTGAGTGCAGGGGCCCAAGCACTTGGGCCATCTTCTACTGCTTTCCCAGGCCATAGCAGAGAGCTGGATCAGCTGGAAGTGGAGCAGCCGGGTCTCAAACTGGTGCCCGTATGGAATGCTGGTGCTGCAGATGGCAGCTTTACCCGCTATGCTGCAGCGCCGGCCCCAGGTCTCCATTTTTAGAGGCAAGCCAGACATTTCTTTTTTCTTTTTTTTTTTTTTTTTTACAGGCAGAGTGGACAGTGAGAGAGAGAGACAGAGAGAAAGGTCTTCCTTTTGCCGTTGGTTCACCCTCCAATGGCCGGTGCGCTGCGGCCGGCGCACCGCGCTCGTCCGATGGCAGGAGCCAGGAGCCAGGTGCTTTTCCTGGTCTCCCCATGGGGTGCAGGGCCCAAGCACCTGGGCCATCCTCCACTGCACTCCTGGGCCACAGCAGAGGGCTGGCCTGGAAGAGGGGCAACCGGGACAGAATCCGGCGCCCCGACCGGGAATAGAACCCGGTGTGCCGGCGCCGCAAGGCGGAGGATTAGCCTGTTGAGCCACGGCGCCGGCCGAGCCAGACATTTCTTAGAACAAACTGCCACGTATGTATGTATGTATGTATGCATGCATCCTGAGGCTCATGGAGCCGCTCCTTTGTTCCTACACGGGATTTTGCTGGTGTCCATACCACAAGTCCTTTCCCCTTTTGTAAAATGAGGTTAATGCTACCTGCTACCTGGGCTGTGGTAAGGGCAGTTACGCAAGGCCACCCTTTTCCTGATATGGGGCAGGCATTCAACTAGTAAGAATTCTTGTTTCCTTCTGGCCCTTAACCTGCCTTGTTCTTCTCAGGCCTTTACTCTGCTGAATTCATTGCTGGGCTCTGGGCATCCCTGGTGCTTTGTGGCAGAAGTGACTTTGTTTCTCATCCAGTTAAGAAGCATTTCTGGGGGTTTTGGTATTTGAAACCTTTGCTCAGGTGGCATCTCTCCTTAGGTGCCAGCTTTATTTTTTTCCTGTTCTTTTTAAAAGGTTTATTTTGTGTATTTGGAAAGACAGTTTCAGAGAGGGAGAGAGCCAGAGAGAAAGGAAGAGAGAGAGAGGGGTCGGTCTTCCACCTGCTGGTTCACTCGCCAAATGACCTCAATGTCCAGAGCTGAGCTGACCTGAAGCCAGGAGCCAGGAGCTTCTTCTGGGTCTCCAATATGGGTGAAGGGGTCCACCAAGGAGTTGGGCCATCTTCTGCTTTCCCAGGCCACAGCAGAGAGCTGGATCGGAAGAGGAGCAGCCGGTACTCAAACCAGCGCCCATATGGGATGCCGGCACTGCAGGCTGAGGCTTTAACCCACTGCGCCACAGCGCCAAAGGTGCCAGCTTTAATGGTTGAGCCAGGTCCCAGCTTGTTTCACAGCACCGAGTGTTCATGTGCTTCACAGGCCTGCTCACACCGTGTGTGGTTACTGCCTGTCTTTCTGCCCTTTTCCTAGTAGTAGTAAGTATATGAAGGGATATTAACCAAGGTCGATTCTTTACTCTGTCCTCATTGTCCAGCCTAGGATGAATAAGTAGGGACCCTCTGCTCATAGAGGACTGTGGACGTGGGAGTAGGAGGTTGCTGTGTTCCCTTCCTTTTTCACAACTCTTCTGCTGTTGGGTCTGAGGCTGTAGTTACCAGTTGCAGTTTCTGTGCTGGATGCCTCTGGCTGGGCCGTGCACCATGGTTCTGGGAGACGGCTGACTTGGTGGGGCAGGGATGGACTTAGGGTAACTGGCTGGAGTGTGCTAGTCCACAGTCCCTAGAGCAGGCAGGGCCCCTGGACTGCTGGACTGTTGGGAACAAACAGGAGTCTTTGTGCTGTCCACGGGAGCCTAAGGGTTTCCAGGTGCCTTTGTGGTCTTTGAAAATCCATCCACACCTTTTTGTGTCTCGGCCCTGTTGGTAGGGCTGGCTAGGTGTTCCATGTCTCCCCCTCTTTATCCCCTCCTAGGACATTGTGTGGGCCTCTGAGTTGTACATCATCCCTGTCTGTGCCAGTCTCTTCCCTTCTTCTGGGATTGGTATCTTATTTCCAACACCTCTTCAGGTCCTGAAACTCCTTTGAGCATCATGATTGCTCTGTTGAGTAGATGTCATCTTCCCTATTTGATAGGAAAGTAGGCTTGGTGAGGTTAGACAGCTTACCTGCAGTCAGTCAGCAAATGAGCAATAGAGCTGAGATCGGTACCCAGAGCTCTTGGCCTCCAAACTTTATGCTTACCATTTGGCCAGAGATTCCTCCCCCCTGATTTTCCTGGGGAGTGGCTACTACCCCTTGCCTGGGCTGGGGGAAAATGTCCTTGCAGAGAAGTGGGCCCGTCAGCTTCAGCATTGGCCAAAATCCTAAGTTCTTGGGCAGGGTCTAGATCCCTGAGGAGCAGGCTTGCTTACACTGTGGTTTCCAGCTCTGTTGCTTGGTCAGGCTAGTTGCTTCTAGTGGCCAGCAGAGGGCGCAAGGGGCTTGGAAAAGGTTTGCAGCTTCTGGTTGGTTTGGCTTTGAAATGAAAAAATGTGTTTCAAGTGGGACTAGATCATTGTTTAAAAAAGAAGAAAAAATCCCAAATCACACTCTTGTACAGGTTTGCTTAACCTGAACCTTTGGAATTTAGAAAAATTTCAGAATTTAGAAAAGTCACCTGTTGTATATCCTTACTATTATCTAACACCTCCAGCAGAGTCTGGGGCGGCCCCTCATAATCAAATATCTTAATGTTTCTGCCGCAGAGTGTTTGAATATTCATCACAGGTGGGCCAAATAGATTCTTTCCAGGTCTAGTTAGGTAATGATGCCAAGTGAGTTAAAGACTTGATTTTTTAAAGCTTTGGGGGTTTTTCAATTTTGAGTGAGGGATTTTGTACCTTTATAAAGAGGGAAAGTAAAATGAAATCGCCTGTAATACCAACACAAAGGGATAAGATTTTGTTGTGTAGTCTTCCCAGTTTTGTGTGCATATGTGTATACATATGTATATATGCGTGTGTATAAATGTGTATGTTCTGTTAAATGTGTTCAGTCATAAATGAGATAAAATTTGTGTACTTTTTGCCTTATAGAATATATTTTGGAATTCCCAATCTATATGTGGGATTCAGGATCTGGGATCTTGCCAGTCAGTCCCTGTTAAGCATTTCCCATAGGCTTACCTCCTTGAAGTAGAGCCAGATTTTTCCATGCAGGCACTTGGTGGGTCTGGGTCTCTGGCTGCGTAGGGGAGTGTGGCTGCTTGGGATTAGACCCTGCCAAGTCAGCAGGGGTTGGAAGGCAAATGGGGCATCCGCTCTCAGGGTACCTGGGGCCCCTCTTAGAGCAAGTCTGATGCTTATCCAGCAGCTGCTTCCCTAAAAGAAAGTCTTCCTCATGTTTCGTGGGCGGAGTCGTCAAGAAGGGCTGAAAATTTCCCCCTGCTCAGTGTCCTGTCTGCCAATTTATCTGTGCCCCTCAGGATGCAGGCACGGCTCTGGAAAGGGGGTCCAGGCGTTCCCTGGCGCTGACCCCCACCTCTTCCCTCCAGCAGGAACACTGGTTTGAAAAGGCCCTGCGGGACAAGAAAGGCTTCATCATCAAGCAGATGAAGGAAGACGGCGCCTGTCTTTTCCGGGCTGTAGGTGAGTCTCTGTCTCTGCCTTCAAGGGCCTGGGGCTGCCCCTGAACTGTGTCCCAGTTATCAGGAGTAGCCCCTGAGACAGGGTTGAGGCATACTGAGTGGATCTCTTAGGGACTGGAGGCCCTAGCCTCAAATTAGTATCTGGCTCCTACCCTTGGGTCTTGAGAATGTGGTGGTGTGAGAGTAATAACAGCAGTAACAATAGTGATAAAGAGAATAGCAGTGCTCTCACAGGCAGTACAGGAAACCCTGTTAATTCTCCCCCAAACTAGGTGAGTGTAAGGGGTATTGTTGTTTCTGTTTATCACTTGAAAAACTGTGGCTCAGAGATAGGGAGTGACTTGCCCAAGGGCACACAGATAGTCTGTATAGAGTTGGCATTCAGAGTCTGGGTTAGTCTGAAGCCCTTGTCCTGGGCTGCAGAACACCTGGATTTGTACTCAGACCTGGTCTGGTATGCGTGGGGGGTCTCTATTCTTTCATCCAGGTGTGTGTGTGTGTGGGGGGGTAGCAACTAGATCCTAACATATTTCTTCTATCATTGATTTTTTTAAAAATTACACAAAAGTAGAATAGAGAACCCTCATTTACTCATTTTCAAGCTTCAAAATAGTCATCAACACATGGCCAGCCTTGTTTCATCATACCCCACCCACTCTTCCTCACTCCCCTGAAGATAAGTATTTTTAAAGCAAAACCCTGACATTGGATCATCTCATTCGCAAATATTTCTGTATGTTTCTCTGACAGATACAGACTCGCTCTCTTTCTATTTTTAACAGAATGTCATCATCATACCTACAAATTAATAATTTCTTCATACCATCTGCAGTCCAGCCTGGGCTACATCTTTGAGGCCCTCTGGTTCTGAATTGGTGACCCAGCAAGCAATTGTGAGGTCCTGTGTTAGTGAAAGTGTTAACAGAGATGAGTTTTGTAGGGGTACGGGAGACAGAGAGCAAAGTAGCCACGTTTTTACTGGGGACAGGGCATCTGTCAGAATGGAACAGACAGAAGAGTGCGCAGTTGCTCAGACTGCGAGACAGCAAGGTTACATGGTGAAGTAGAGAGAATACACCTGGCACGGTGGGTGGCTCAGCTGAAAGCGCATTCTAAGACAAAGGGTCCAGTTTTTCCAGGACAGAGGGTTGCTGAGTGTAACTTAGGAAGATTCCTCCCCAGGTTTAACATTTGTGTTATCAGATTGGGGAGCCCACCTGGCTTGCTGGACAGGGGGGCTTCCCCTAGGGTATCTGCCTCAAGGAAGGCTGTGAAGGTTTTATTGCCCCATGTTATCTGGCCAGGTAACCCATTTGGTCCTAAGGAAAGAGAATTCTGGGGAGCTTTCCTTGGGGGAAGGGCTGGGACCACCTGGAAAGTTATCAGAGTCTGGGCAGGACTTTGTAGTGTAGATATGCAGGTTTCCTCAGGCACACTGAGGCTAATTTCTAACTTCTCCCTAAGGAAAGGGAAGTTAGGAGTGTGACCTGATCCCCTCTTTCTTTGCTGCTCTGATAGCCACCAAGAAGTTCTCTCTGATAAGGAGTTCTAAACTGGGAGTCAGAAGACCCTGTGTCTTCTAGTTCTGGCCCTTATACATATCTGCTGTGTGACCCCTGGCTTCCATCTGCCCTTCGTGAGATGAAGTTGATTCACAGGGGCTCCTTGAGTCCCTTCTGGAGCTGGGGGGCCTCCACATCCGCTGGTGGGGTGCACTGGTTCCGGCTTTATTCTGGCCAGCTGTGCCATGGATTCTCGTTTTGAACTTTGATAAGCAGCTCTTTCTTGCTGAGTCTCTTTTTCAGTTGTTAAAACAGGCCCGGAGACTAAGTGTCATAAAAAGGTGATGAGATTACTTTGGTAAATCTCTGTAGGGCCCTGACACATAGTAGGCCCTCGTGGAACAGTAGCATCCATAATGCCCAGATGCTATTCTCAGTGGTATCTCAAAGGCATAGTGCTGAATGGGGGGAAAGAAAGTTTGATAGGGCGAGTGATTGCGTTCCCCCTTCTGCAAGTAGAAGTAGAAGAAGTTCAGACAGTGGGCTCTGTGGGGCTGGGGAAAATTCCAACCCTCCTACGCCTCTGATTCAAGTTTGTATTCTCTAGATGTTTCCTAGAGAGAGCTGGGTTGGAGGGCATCTTGGATAAAAGGAAGAGCAGGGGACTTCAGGCTAGAGCCAGGCTACTGATGGAGTTAGGGTCAGGGATAAGTTAGATGGACATCTGGGTCTTGGGTTGTCACTGAGTGTTTGCGAGGACCTGTTATGTGCAGTAACCCAGATCACGAACCGTGTGCGTGTGTGTATGTGTATCAAGCCACTCTCTCCAAACACTCCCTGCCACTTCCCCTGCTTGGGGCCTTCCAGTAAGGGGCCCAAGCTTACAGGAAGAGCTGACCACAGCAGGTTGAAGGCCTTTGCTTATCAGCACTATGGCTACACATTTCCCCTGACTGGGCTGCCCTCGGCTTTTCTCTGTAAAACCTCAAGTCCCATGGCCTCTCCCCAGAAGCACATGGCCCCTGGTCTCTAGGCCTTATCTGGAGGTTTCCTTGGTGCAGAGTACACAATGCATGTGCCTGGGAAGGGGACTTTGTCCCCAGGCTTTTTGCTATCCCCGTTTCCAGCCTAGCCTGTACAGGGACAGATGGTCATCACCTTCAGCTCAAGTGTGAAGACCTGAGGCTGTGACTTCCTGCCATGCATTGAAGGGTAAAGGCACATATAACTGAGAGTGGGGTCAGACAGGTTGCAAACATAAAGAGCACGCTGTCATCTCTTTGACTCCTACTGTCAAAGAGCCTGGGTGCTTCAGGCTCACCTGAGAACATTGAGGCTCCAAAATGGGAGGTAATGCTCAGGGTCATTAGTGGCACAGCTGGCTTTGGGAACCCAGAGGTGTCCAAAGGACACATTCTTTCTGTAATCTTAGGAGTACTGGCTGCTTAGCTTAGTTGTCAGCTGACTGGGTGACCTCAGCTGTCTTCTCTGACCTCTCTGACCACTTCCAGTAGGTGAGTGTGGCCCTCTACTGTTGGGAACGCTGAGGCAGGTAGCTTTCTGCCCTCTGTTTTGTTTTGTTTTTTTTTGTTGTTGTTTTTTTTTGGCCTCTGAGGTCCCAGTGTCCCCTGTGTGTACCAGTATCCACTGCTTGTACTCAGTTCCTCCCCACCACTTCCTATTAGTGGTTCATGAGCATCACGAAGGCTTGGGTGGAGTGGAGGTGGGGAACTGAGTTTTAGAGGTATTCGTGGAGGTGGGAAACAGTTTTAGAGGTATTCTGTGGCCCACCCTGCCCCTGCCAGGCTCAGATAACCTCCTCCTGGAAACGTGAGTCTGCATCTCTCTCCCTCTCCCTCCCTTTCCATGTGGCTTTGACTCAGCAGAAACCTCTGACCTTGGCCATGGCTCTGGTGCTGGCCTCTGTGGTCAAAGTAAAGGCCAAACTGCTATGTGTGCATGGGCCTTGAGGGAGCGGCAGGAACTGTGTGTGTTAGGGCAGTGGGGTCTAGGAACATTAGCCAGGCCTGCTTCTCTGGACCTCTTGATCTTGGAATAGGGACCGTCACCTCTGGGAGAGAGGGATCTTAGATCGATTTGGAGTGTTTTACAAATGGGGAAACTGAAGCGTCAAGAGAAAGCTAGGACCCTGCCATATCTAGGTCACACAGCCAGTGTCGGAAACACGGCTAGTTGAGGTTGAACCAAGCCACAGAAGGAGAAGATCCCACAGGCTATCTCCTGTACAGCAGCTTCTTTCGGCCTCTGCCCTGCATCCTTTAGTTTTCTCATCTTTGCCGTAGGAATCCTTGAGCAGGGGAGAGACATCTCAGGGACCAGGTTATCGAGGGGGCTGGGTTATCTTGTATCCCCTCACTGAGAGTGTGCCAAATGAGGGAGTTGGGGCCACAGACCAAGTCGCACCGTAGCTGCTGGACAAGCAGGCAAGGCCTTTGTCTTGGCTCCTCATCTCGGGCCTGGGCTCCCACTGCACCCAGGAGGGTAACAGGGAGCAGACTGGGTCCCGGTTTCCCCTGCTGCTCTGTGTACACACGTTTGTGTGGTTTGTTTTTAGGTTCCCTGCAGACACCACGCTTCCTTTTCTGTCCCTGGCAGAACTTCCTGTGGCTCTGCTAGCAGGCAGGCAGGCAGGCAGGCGGCAGCCTGGGGAGTAGGCAGTTCCCAGGTGCTTCTAAAGCAGATGGTGGGACCCTGTACTTAAACCCCTTTAGAAAGGTAACCCAGCATCTCCTGTCTGGCTTCTCCACACAACTGGGGGTAAATATTGGTTACATTTTGGGGAACATGAGGAGGAAGGACACCCCCCCCCCCCCACTGGCAGCAGGGGAGAGAGAGAGGCAAATTGTGTTAATAGCTATGAGCTGTGCTTCCAGTAGTGACAGAGGCTAGGAAGGACGTGGGGGCACCTTAGCTTGTGTGCCCTTCCATCTGTCTGTCCTGCTCGCTACATGCTGTGCTTCTGTCGTTCTGGGGTTTGTTGTGGGTATTTGGCCTTAAGATCATTTCTGGCAGGCCCTACTGACTGTGGTTATGTGCATTTCTTTGCTGTGTTGGGAGGCTCAGAGACAGGAAGGAAGTATTGATGTGTTGGGGGTAAGGTTCATGCTCACCCGTGAGAGGACAGCAGCCCCTGAAATCTGTAATCTACCCACTCCCAGGCCTTTCCTGGGTTCCACCTGATTCCTACCTGTGTTGGTAGGGAAATTGAGGCACACAGGATCAGCCCTGCTCCCAGGGTGTGAGATGGCTAGGATAATAGCTGGATGGGAGTGGGCAGTGCTGCCCCTTAAGAGCCTGGCCTTACCTTTGTCCCCCTGTGTGTGATCTTGGGCCAGCCATGCCAGATTTCTGTATCAGTATCCCTTCTGGGTGAAGTAGGATTTTTTTGGTAAGGATTGAATGAATTGGAGTGGGAAAGGTCTTTGACAGAACCAATTGTAGTAATGTACTGAGGCTTTCTGAGCCCTATTTTGGATGGGAACAGAGGTGAGGTAGTGGGGGACCCCCTTCCAGCTGGACTCTGGGAGGAGAGCAGGTGCAGATTGCACACAAGTGCAGCGTCAGCAAGAGGCGGAGTTTCAGTTTCTATCAAAACAAGTTCTCTGAATTCCCCTACCTCTGCAGGTCCATTGGGCCCCTCTTTCCCCCATCTTGCCCCGCCCCCTCCCTGGGAAGTCCAGCCTGACCTCCAGCCCCAGGTGCCAACCTTCTTGGAGGAGGAGGGCTTTCTGGAGGACAGAGGTGGGGCTAGAAATGTCAGAACAGCTCTTTCTTGTCACCTACTTCCCGTGTGCTCGATGCTTGATGCTTTTCCTGCTGCCTGTCTGCCTTGTTGGGGAGGTACTGTTGCTGCTTCCTTGTGCATTTTCCTCCACATTAATGACTCCAGAACAAGGGTACATTTTATAATCAGTGTTGTGAGTCTCTTTTCCCCAAAAAAACTGTGAGTCCCATGGCTTAGCACACTTCAGGACTGTTTTGTGGAGCCTGTGTTGTTCTTTTAAATGAATTTGATTGTTCAAGTTTTGAACCAAGGGCACAGAAAGTAGGCTCATGGACTTTTGTATTTAGTGAAGATAGAGGCCAGTTCGGCTTGCAGTCGTGCCCAAGTCTAGGCACTACGTTTGGGGCTTTCCTCACGCTGAGGAAGTGCGACAAGAATGAGGAAGGAGTTATGCATTTCTAGTAGCATTCTGGCTGACTGGTGGGCAGCTAGCAATATGAAGGAGTTACCGGCCCAGAGGTGTTAAAGGCCTTGTTCGATGCCACGCAGAGACGACAGAGCCTTTCTGCCTGCCAGGCAAAGGGGTCAATGACAGGGAAATGGGGCTCTACCCCCAGCTTCATCCCTGTCCCACAGTCTCTCCCTTCTTCCCATTGTCCTATGTCTGCTCCCAGGCCTGGAAATGGTAACCCCTTCCATAGCAGATACATTTTCGCCGAGTACCTCAGCCTGCCTCCCTGAGCCTGGTAGGCCAACCCCTACTTAACCCCTTGAGTTCCATTTTAGTCTCTGTTTACTGCAACTGCTTACAGCACTGTCACCTGCACTAGCTCCGGACACCCCGGGCTCCGCTCACAGAAATAGCTCCTCACGCAGCTCCCTCCGGCAGCTTCTAAGAAAGGCAGCAGCAGGGGCCCCCAGCCTGTATGCAGGACATGTGACTTGCTGGAAGAGCCACGGGGGTGGGGCCGAGAAGAGTGTGGCCACAGAACCCACATCCTTGTTTACATCTGTGAAGGGGCTACCCCCTTCCCGCCTTCGCAGCTCTTACCTCCCTCCCTCAGGTCTCTCCACCTCCAGGAGGAATTGAGAGGGACGTCGTCCCATTTTCTGTCTGGGAGCAACCTTCTTTTCTTTTTAATTTGTTTATTTGAAACACATTATTAGAGAAGAAGAGACAGATCTTCCATCGACTGGTTCACTCTCCAACTGGCTACAGTGGCCGGGGCTGGTACAGGCTGAAGCCAGGAGCCAGGAGCTTCTGGGTCTCCCACGTGGGTGCAAAGACCCAGGTGCATTATCAGGGATCTGGTTCAGAACTGGAGCAACCAGGGCTCAAACGAGCATTCATACGGGATGCTGGTGTTGCCAGCTGTGGCGGCTTAACCTGCTGAGCTGCCACACTGGCCCTCAGAGCAACCTTTCTCTCCTTGTCTCACAGAACCCTCCAAGGAGGGAAGGGGAGGGCAGCAAGTGAGTTCCAACAGTTCTTCTGAGGTACGCTGATGCTCATGGAAGAACTCTGGGTGTTTCCTGTGTGACCAAACCCTACCTACGCCAGGGCCCTAGGAGATCCTTTCAGTGCACTGGTCCCCAGGGGAAACAAAGGGAAATTCCCTCTTTGTCTCAGGCAGTGGAAATACGGCTTGCCTGATTTTTTTTTTTTTAAGATTTATTTAAAAGAGTTACACAGAGGGAGAAGGAAAGGCAGAGAGAGAGGTCTTTCATCCACTGGTTCACTCCTCAATTGGCTGCAATGGCCAGAACTGTGCTGATCTGAAGCCAGGAGCCAAGAGCTTCTTCTGGGTCTCCCACACAGGTGCAGGGGTCCACAGACTTGGCCCATCTTCTGCTTTCCTAGGCCATAGAAGAGAGCTGGATTGGAAGTGGAGCAGCTGGGACTTGAACTGGTGCCCATATGGGATGCCAGCATTGCAGGCAGCAGCTTTACCCACTACACCACAATACCGGCCCCTTGCCTGATCTTTAAGCCCACTTTAATTTCCCAGAGAGAAGAGCTCCTTGGATGCCTCCGCCTGTCCATATGCCTAGCAAACTTTCTCTGCTTTCCTTTACTGAGCTGGGGGAGGACTTAGGTATGAACTGCCTTCTCCCTTTAGTGGGGGTGTGATCGGGCAGAAGTGTGTGCCCATGTTGGATCAGGTGACACGGGTGCCCAGGAAGGTAGGGAACCGTGTCACACAACAGGTTGGAGTTTGAGGAGTAGGCAGTGGGGAGGCTGGAAGAGCATCATGAACAGGGGAATGGCACGTGTGAAGATCCTCAAGTGAGGCAGAGGGCGCCTGGTTCCTGCTCGCCTCCACTTGACTGAATCTCGTGATGCCTGAATCTTTTGGGCCATGAGCTGCCCTTGAATTAAACTCAAGTTAGGTGCCTGTGTGCTTTTCTCGCTTACTAGACTGTGTGCTCCTTGAAGGCAGGAGCAGTTTAGTTACCTTCACAGTACCCTACTTTGAATCCTCACTGTGGAGAGGGGACTCATACCACTGAGTGACTTCTCTGTGCCAAGCTCAGTGCTCATCATTTTATGCTATTACTCATTGAGTCTCCACAAGAGGCTTGCTAGGCATCGCCTATCTTGTTGCCATTTTACAGATAAGGCACATGAGGCTCAGAATACTTGGGTCATGTAGCTCACTGGCATTTGCCAGAACTGAACATAGAGCCCAGTTTCTTTTCTTCTTTTTTAAACCTACAAAAGCGATGCTGACTCTTGGACGTCAGGCATCTGAAACTGAATTCCAGAATTGATGTCTGTCACGGGCTCCACACAGCCCTTGCAGTCTGTTTGCATGTGGAAAGTGAGAGGCTGTGGAATGGGTAGTGCTCAAGGCCATGGCGGAACTTGGAATGTTGGTGACTTGTCTGAGTGGCCATGCATGTCCTAGTCAACTGCTCGAGTAGCCTGTGATCATGTCCCTGTCAGCTGCACTCTCGTTCAAGACTGCCCCTGCCTGTCCCTTTTTCCACGACCCCATTCTAGGCCACAAGGGCAAGAGCTCTCCTGACCTTGGAGTAGGAAAGAGTGTTTCCCTGGTCCCCTGGCTCCCCTCCCCTGAAGATGTTCTGTGAGTCAGCAGTCCTTTCTAGTGGTAGCTCTCACCCTCGCGCCTCCTTCTGTCCCCACAGCTGACCAGGTGTATGGAGACCAGGACATGCATGAGGTTGTACGAAAGCACTGCATGGACTATCTGGTGAGATCTTGGGCAGGCCTTGGGTCAGGCAGCGGGGGAGGATCTCCTCTCCTCTCCACACAGACCTTGACCTTCCAATCTGTTCTGCAGATGAAGAATGCCGACTACTTTTCCAATTATGTCACAGAGGACTTCACCACCTACATCAACCGCAAGCGGAAAAACAACTGCCATGGCAACCACATTGAGATGCAGGCCATGGCAGAGATGTATAACCGCCCCGTGGAGGTGTACCAATACAGCACAGGTACTTCTGTGGTGGGGAGGGGGTACTAGTGGCACCTCACGCAAGCCTGCCATGTCTGGCCTTCTGTGGCTGCTCCCTCCTTCTTTTGCCCTGTAGAACCTATCAACACATTCCATGGGATCCATCAAAATGAGGATGAGCCCATCCGGGTCAGCTACCATCGGAATATCCACTATAATTCAGTTGTGAATCCTAACAAGGCCACCATTGGTGTGGGGCTGGGCCTGCCATCATTCAAACCAGGGGTAAGTGGGTCCCTATGCCTGGGATGGCTGCTAGAAATCTCTGTTGGAGTCTACAAAAATGTCCTGTCTCCTCTCTGGGTCTCTTTTGAGGCTTCCCTTATTCAGGGAGTCACCTGGTGGTCTCTCATGGCTCATTTGATGGCCTTAGTTTGCCTTTCTGTGAGCAGCTCATCCATCATTTGTGTCTGTTGAGGGTTGACCTTTAAGGACAGAGTCCTATTTGGGAACAGTGAGCCAAGGCTCATCTGAGTGACTTGGCATCCACCTGGGTCTTCCTCCCACATTCACAACACTGATAGACAGCTGGGTTCCCAGAGACTTGGAATGTGGGCCTGACCCTGCATACTGGCTGTGGAACCTTGGGCAGACTGTACAAGTACTCTCTGGTGGCAGCTTGACTGATTAAAAAAAGTACCTCCCACTGGATCTGGGGCCTAATAGGTGTTCAGAAGGTGGCAGGATATTTTCCCAGCACACACTGATACATTGTCTTTCTCTCATACGCTGCTGTAGTCATCTGCTGGGGGATTTTGATATCTTTTATTCAAGTTTCACTTCCTATAAATCAGAAAGTGCTCCTACCTGGTTTTTAGGAAACACCCTAACACCAACACACCCTCTGTCTAATGTAAGGGTTTGGTTCAGTTTGGTTTTTGAATAAACCTTTAATTGTAGAAAAGTGCTAGATTTACAGAACTATTATGAAGACATTACAGAGTTGTCAATAGCTCACTGTAGCCCAGTACATTTGTCATAATTAATGAACTGGCATTGCTGTATCATCAACTAAAGGCCGTGCTTTATCCAGATGCTCTCAGTTGTTCCCTATGGCCTTCTTCTGTTCCAGGATCCTATCCAGGATACTATTTTGCATTTAGTTGTTGTGTTCCCTTTGGCTCCTCTTAGCTGTGACAGTTTCTCAGAGTTTCCCTGTTTTTGTTTGTGATTTGTTTACTAACTCTAGTTTTGCCTTTTCTAGAATGTCATGTAGTTGGAAGCATGTGGTATATACTTACAGCTGTTTCAGACTGACCTTTTTCACTTTACCATTATGCACTTAAGATTCTTGATTTCCTGGCTTGAAGGCTCATTTCTTTTTCTTCCTTGTAAAACTGGAATGCATGAAGTGTTTTCTATTTAATAGATTTAATTTTTAGAAGAGTTTCAGATTTACAAAAACAACTGAGAAGATGGCTAGAGTTTCCTTTTTGACCCCCTTTCCTAGTACACAGTTTTGCTGTTATGAATATCTCCCATGACCAGTGTACATTTGTAACAATGTGGGGACAAATATTGATACGTTAGCATTAACTGAAGCAGCTATGCCTCCTTCGGTCCATTGTCTGGGACAGTTTCTCACGCTTCTCTTGTTTTAACGACCTTGGCAGTTTTAAGGAGTACTGATCAAGTATATCATAAGCTTCTCTTTTAGAATTTGACTGATGTTTTTCTCATGATGAGACTGGGGTTGCTGGTTTCAGGGAAGAAGATTGCAGAGCTGAAGTGCCATTTTCATTACACCTTGTCAAGGTTGTGTTCTGCAAATGTGATTTTTGATTGTTGATGTTCTTGATCACCTGACAGAAATAGTGTTTGTCAGGTTTCTCCACTGTAAAGTCACTTTTCCACCTTTATCATGCTCTTTGAGGAAAGTCCTTGCACAACTCACACCTGCTTCATCTCACCAGGGGCAGAGTATTCATGTCAATTATTTGGAATTCTGCAAGAGACATCTGTCTCTTGTCCCCCGTATATTAATTTGCCTTTTATATCAGTATGGACTTACAGATATTTGTTTTATACTTTAGGTTATAATTCAGTTCTACTTTTATTTATTTTGTTGCTCAAATTGTTCTGATGCTTTTAAAGCACTTCCTAACTTTCTGGTGCTGTAAGGTGCTCTAGGTTCGGTTGTGTATTTCCTGGTCCAGTCCTAGAATCAGCTCTGGAATCTTTTATTAGAGAATGTTATTAGAAAACAAGATCTACTTGTTGAGCTTAACTCTTTGCTGCAACATCGTCCTTGCTTCCAGGCCCTCTTAGGAGACAGCAAGGAGAAGTAGGTGTGCGTACCAGCCCTTTGGAACCATTTGGATCTCTATTAAATGGGAATTCTTATTGATGTCTCCAACTCAAATCCATTACCACATGCATCATGGTAGCCTTCTCCCCTTGTTCGTCTGCCAATTCCCGTTGCAGTGGTGAGAAACCTGGCTCCTATTGTCTGCCATCCTTTTACTTAGCTACTCACTTCCATCTACAGGTATAGCCGTGTCTGATTCGTTAACCCATAGGCTTGTGGGAAACAACTCAATCAACTAGAGTACCGTGCTGTGCACTGTTGCTTTTGCCTTTAGTGTTAAGACCCCATTCATTTTCAAAGTGACTGAGAGATCACCAGCTTTTCTCCCTACCCCATTCAGTAACACATTAAGATTCTTTTGTCACATTCTGCATTCCATCCTGGATCCCTGACCTCCTAATTGATCTTTTTTTAAAAAAATTAGCATACATTAAGGTTTTCTCTTTGTTTTGTAAAGTTCTGTGGCTTTTGACAATAGCACTCCCTGTGTTCCCATCGCAGTATCATTCAGAAGAGTTTTACCACTCTTAAAATTCCCTGTGTTCCTCCTATCCTCCCCACTGCAACCGCTGATGTGTTTATCTGTCTCTGGTTTTGCCCAGAGAAATGATGTTCAGAATGTCCTGTGACTGGAATCATGCAGTTAGCAGTATGCATTAAGGTGCTTCCATGTTTTCACATGGATTGGTAGCTCGTTTCTTTCATGTCAACTTAATACTCCACTTACGGAGGCCCCATAGCTTATTTAATCATTTGCCTATTGAAAGACATTCTTGGTTGCTTCCGTTTTTTGGTGGTTGTGAATAAAGTTGCTCTGAATTTCTGTGTGTGGGTTTTTGTGTTAACTTAAGGTTTTTAGACTAGTCAATGTCTAGGAGTGAGATGCTGGATTGTGTTGTAAGACTATATTTTGATCTGTAAGAAACCACCAAACTGTCTTCTAAAGTGGCTGGTACTACTTTGCTTGCTTACCATAATGAATTTAAGTTCCTGTGGCTCTGCTTGCTTCCAGCAATTGCTGCTGCCATTCTCTTAGGTGTGTGGTGGTATCTCATTGTTGCTTCAATCTGCAGTTGCCTAAAGAGAAATGCTGATGAGCTACCTTTCATATGCTTATTTGTCCTCTGTAGATCTTTGATGAATTGTGTGTTTAGATTTTTTTCTGCCCCCTTTTAATTGGCTTTTTCTAAAACTCCATTAAAATTATTGTCCACAGGAAAAAGGTTATACTTTCCGTCATCACTTGACGCACACATGTTTGTGTGTAGTCTGTCTGTGTGCATTAAAATAAAGTTAGCTAAGGCTTCAAAAGAAACTATTTATACTTGTTCCCTGGGATATACTCTGATGTTTCCTGTTGTTTATTTATTAATTTTTTGACATGCTCACAGCCTAACAAGCAGTACTCTCTCAGAGTGCGTGAAAGCTCACAGTCCCGCACAGCACAGTGGTACTGCCCCTCATTACCTCACGTAGCCACCTGGCTTCCTTGAGTACCCCCTCCACTGTGCGCTGTGCACCAACACTGCTCACTTCTTGGATGGTCTTTTTCTCTTTGTCTCATCGGAGCACGTGTGAGGGAGACCCACCTCAGCAGCGTGAAACTGAGTGGGACTGCTTTTCCTTTAGGCCTAGGCTAGAGGGCACCTGGCTACCCCAGATTTAGTGCCTCCATTGGGGTGGGGTCAGGACACGGGAGCATAGGATTTTGGAATAACAGGCCCCACAACCCAAGCCTGCTTTTCCCCTAGTCACTGATAAATAGGCATCTACAAGGGGTGCTGTGTGGGAGCACCTGTCTTCAGGTCTTTTTTGCAAAGCCTGGGCCCCTGTCTCCCTGAGCCCATTTTGGCTCTTGGCCCCACATGCCTGTTCCTCTCCTCCTTGCAGTTTGCAGAGCAGTCCCTGATGAAGAATGCCATAAAGACATCGGAGGAGTCATGGATTGAACAGCAGATGCTGGAAGACAAGAAACGTGCTACAGACTGGGAGGCCACAAATGAGGCCATTGAGGAGCAAGTAGCTAGGGAATCCTACCTTCAGTGGCTGCGAGATCAGGAGAAACAGGCCCGCCAGGTCCGCGGCCCCAGCCAGGTTCGTTATGGGCTCTGTCACTGACCTGGCCCTCCCATGCTTTGCTCCAAACTGAATAGTAGTAAGCGGTTTGACTTCCAGAAGGGAAGGAAGTTTTCAGTCCCATCTGTAGCTTATCTTGGCCTTAATCTTGGCATTTTGCCTTTGAACTCTGTAACCATGTGGGCAACACTCACTTCAAGGAGCAAAGGAGGGTAGTCACTGGTTCTAGTGACGTGGGTGCATGGTGGATAGCTGCAGAGAGACAAGCTTCTGTCGGATGCCCTTGAGTGCCAGAGCCAGCCTGCACTGCCCTTAGTGATCCCATCTACCGAGGGAGACAGAATCGCTGATGGGGCCTGTGACCCTGGCTGGGAGCCCAGTGGAGGTGGGGTCTGGTCAGTCTTCATAGAGGAAGATTGAATAGCTAGGGCACGGCAGACAGGCATCTGAAGAATCACAAGGAATTTGGAGTGACCGGATGTTGGCGATTGGTCAAATACTTGTTGCAAGCCTGTGCTAGGCACTGTTCTTGGGACACTTTGGTGAACATGGCAGGCCAAGACCCCTGTCCTTATGATGTTTGCATTTGTGCAGAGGGAAACAAAATGAAGAAGACTAGAATGAGTAAATCAGTTGAGAGGTGCTGTGGATGAGAAATGTAGAGCCAGGGTGGAGGGGATGGGAGTTCACAGTACTAAAGAGTGTGGTCAAGGTAGGCCTCCGAGCAGATGAGGCTTGAGCAGAGACTTGCAGAAGAGTGAGCTGAGCACATATGCAGCGAACGGCAGGGCCTGGGATTCAGGCACAGCCTGGAGGGAGGCCAGTGTAGCTGAACAGAATGTAGTAGTAGGTGAAGTGAGGGAGGGGTGGGGCCAGCTGGGCTAGAGGCTTGTGGGCTGTGGTGAGGTCTTTGGCGTTTGTTTTCACCTACTTGAAAGGCAGAGGGACAGAGAGAGACCTTCCATAGGCTGGTTCACTCCCACATGCTGCAGCAGCCTGGGCTGGGCCAGGTGGAAGCGAGGGGCCTAGAACTCCATCCAGGTCTCCTACATGGGTGCAGGGGCCCAAGCACTTGAGCCATCCTCTTCTGCCTTCCGGGATGTGTCAGCAGTGATGCTGTATCAGAAGCCAAGTAGCCAGGACTTGAACTGGCACTCCGATATGGGATGTAGGCATCCCAAGTGGGGCCTTACCTGCTGCCTCACAATACCCTTCCCAGGACTTTGGCTTTTACCTTGAGTGAGGGAGATGTATGGGAGTGTCGTGAACAGAGGAAGGACCTGATTTGGGATTTGACAGGATCCCCCTGACTGCCAAAGGAGACTAGAGTGTGAGGGGTGAAGGAGGGAACGAGGAAGAAGGCTACTGAATTAGACTAGGTGACCAGTGACCCTGCTGGTAGGGGTGGTGGGAAAGGGCTTGGATTTGGGATCTGTTTTGAAGGTAGAGGTATCCGGATTTCCTGTCATTGTCTGTCACAGCTGTAATGGTATGAGAAAGGAATAGCAGAGGCCTGCGTGGAAGCTGGTCATAGCCAGGGGCCCGGGAAGGGCATGAGCACTCAGAGCTGGGGCACAGGAGAGTCCTGGCCAGTGTTAGTCCTTACTGCTCTTCCTCCCCTGCTGCAGCCCCGGAAAGCGAGCGCCACGTGCAGTTCAGCCACAGCAGCAGCCTCCAGTGGCCTGGAGGAGTGGACCAGTCGGTCCCCGCGGCAGCGGAGTTCGGCCTCATCGCCCGAGCACCCGGAGCTGCACGCCGAGCTAGGCATCAAACCCCCTTCCCCAGGCACTGTCTTAGCTCTTGCCAAACCTCCTTCACCCTGCGCACCAGGTCAGTGACTGGCTTATAGGGCACATGCTGGGCTCAGAAGGCGCTGCCTGGGACCTGGGCCTTGGCCCTACCTCTGACTGTCCATTTGCCCTAGGTACAAGCAGTCAGTTCTCTGCAGGGGCCGACCGGGCCACTTCCCCCCTCGTGTCCCTCTATCCTGCTCTGGAATGCCGGGCTCTCATTCAGCAGATGTCCCCCTCTGCCTTTGGTAAGCTTCCTCTGGGGACAGGGGCCAGCTGGGAACTGGGGGGAGACTGGAAGAGGGAACTTCCGGAGCCTCTGGCTGTCTCCCCAAGTAAAGAAGTGAGATGGCACAATGGAGAAGTTTTTTTCAGCTTAGGGGATTTGTCCCAAAAAGGGGGCTAAGTGGAATTTCACAGGCCCAGGGGAGCCTTTTCCATAGAGAAAGGAGTGAGAGGAGCCCGACTAGGAGAGCCAGAGCCGGGGCTTAGCCACAGGTGAGGAGAAGGCAGGCTGAGGGCGCCTCATAATGCATTTCCTCCGCTTTTTGCCCAGCAGGTCTGAATGACTGGGATGATGATGAGATCCTAGCTTCGGTGCTGGCAGTGTCCCAACAGGAATACCTAGACAGTATGAAGAAAAACAAAGTGCACAGAGACCCGCCCCCGGACAAGAGCTGATCGAGACCCAGGGACTGGAACCATCTCCGAACCCCCCCAACTCCTGCCCTCCGGTGCCGCCCCGCCTTCTTTGGCTTTCTTCCCTCTTGCCTCCTTCCCCTTTTCCCTCTCCCTCCTCCCCACTTCCCTCTGGCTGACCCTATGCGCTTCCTCTCATTGCTGCCACCACCACCTGTCTCTGCGCCAGCTGACGTGCCCTGTTGCCCCCCGCACGGCACCATCCCTGCATTCCACAGGGGACTTGGGCAAGGGTGCTGAAGGTAGGCGAGAGACACAGAGACAGACCAACTGGCAGCCCCAGAGGAAAGAGACATTCAGACAGGGGAAAGTCGCCCTGCCCCTCCTCATTCCTTCCAAGATCAGCAAATCCTGTCACATCCCCCCCTTCAATGATGCCAGGCAGGTGGGAGGAAGAAGTGGGAAATGTCCCTTCCCAGTACCCTAAGAATGTCTGAGCCTTCAGTGTTGGATTGTTTTTCTTTATTAAAATGTACTTTTATCTTATGAAATCAACCAAACAAAAGCGATGTAGACGACAGCATTGGCTCTGTGAAGGTGGCATCTCTGGTTTGGGGACAGGCAGGCCTGGGGCATGGACGGGGGGTACAAAGACGTGGACTTCTGCTGTCTTCTGGCTTCCAGCTCCACGGGGGTGGGCAGAGGACCTGGAGTGTGAGCTGGGGCAGGGGTCGGGAGTAGCAGGCGTCAGACCAGCTTTGGACAATGAGACCCTGACCTTGCTGCATTCCTTTTGCTTCCACCATCACTACCACTAAGTCTTGGAATCTTGGAGTCAGGGGCATCATTGGGGATCATGGCCACCACCCAGGATTTGAGTATAAGGAGTGGGAGCAGCCTCGGCAGATTGGGCACTTGTGCCCTGCAGGTGTTGACAAGATCCGCCATCTGTAATGTCCTTGGCACAATAAAACCAAATGTCAGTTTCCCTGAGCGGCTCTGTTCTGTGTGGGAGAGGGGGTGGGCAGGCCTCTGGGCGGAGGAGGCCATGGCACAGGACTTGGCTTGCTCTCTGAGGTCTAAGTCCTCTCTACAAGGGGTCTGTTGGTGGCCCCAGAGTTCCCACGTGATTTGCTGCTCATTAAACCTCCTTCTGGACCTCTTACCTCAAAAAAAAAAAAAGCAAGCTGTCTTTGCCCGCTGGCCGCCGCCTTTCTTGGGGGTGGGATGCGGGCAGAGGACTGAGCAAGCCCGAGGACAGAAACCTCATCCTGTCTGAATGCCACCTGCCTCCCTTGCCATAGGTGTTTGCTCTTCCTCGTGCTGCTCTTGACATGAGGCGCTTTGGAAAGGCACATCTGATGCTTGGTTGGCACCACGGCCCACACAGTGGACGTGATGAGAGGAGCCAGCTCCAGCGGGGCTCAGAAGCTGAGGAAGGCGGACTCTGGTTTTGTGTCCCTCAGTCCTCTGAGACCTCTGTCCCTGCCTCTCCTAGGGGTAAAGCCAAGGCGGAGGAGGCTGGCTGGCCCCCAGGTTTTCTCAAATAATCTTTTCTTTGCTGTGCCTCAGTAATGGGGTCCCCATGGAAGGATGTGTGGCTCTACATGGCTGGCTGAGTGGCAGGCTGCAGGATGTCTAGTCCACTGGGGAAGCATGTGTATGTTGGAGAGTGGTTTCGAAGCCCCCCTCAGTGCTGTCGAGCTGTGTGGCCCTGCTCAAATCACAGGCTCTTTGAGCTTAAGTGTCCCCATCTGTAATACAGGGATGAGGACGATAAATGTGCTCCCTCCTGCACGCTCTGGTTGTGAGCATTGATGGAAAATGTATATGGTCAACATAATGTGTTGCGAGGCGCAGTGCCTGGCACGTTCTGAGAGTGCAGATGTTCGTGGGTGTTATCAGTGACCCTGTTATGGGAGTCAGCACCACTGGGGCCCCTACCTACCTCTTTCCGCCCCGTGCAGTCTCCTTGGCCTCTGCCTGCAATTTGCCCTTTTCCTGTCCTGAGCTGCCAACTTTATTTGTCTTTTTTCTTTTAAATATTTATTTAGTTGAAAGGTAGAGTGACAGAGTGAGCGGGTGAGTGAGCTTCCATCTGCTGGTTCGCTCCCCAGATGGCCACAACCCTGGAAGCCAGGAGCTCCATCCGTGTCTCCCACGTGGATGGCAGGGGCCCAAGCACTTGGGCTATTTTTCCACTGCCTTCCCATGTGCATTAGTGGGGAACTGGATCAGAAGTGAAGCCACAGGGACTAACACCAGCACTCTGATCAGCCGGCCCCTTATTTGTCTTGCAAGGCTGAGGGTCCCCTTTTGAGAAGCCCTGTATGACCCCTTTCATAGTCTCACTTCTGTCTACAAATATCTGTGAGCTGGGCAAGGGCTGTGATGCCTTACTTATGTGTCACTAAGAGCTGTAAACCCTACCAAGGCCCAGAGGGGTAATAGTAGACCCTGATAATGAGGAGTATGTGGGAGTGTATATATTTGGTTTTTGGGGGTATTGGTGTGTGTGTGTGTGTGTGTGTGTGTGGAGACACACAAGTCTTTATGTCCATCTCACAGTGTCTCCAGTTGTGTGTGACAGAGACTTGTCTCCAGGTGTGTCAGGGTGGTGATTGAGGGTGGAACTTTGATGGTTTGTGTCTATCTGAAGAGGTGCTGGTCTGCGTGGGTTGGTCTGTGACAGTGGCGTCTAGTTTCTGTCTGATGGGGATGCTGTCCGTTTGTATTCCTGTGACAGATTTCAGGTTGCTATTTCTGAACAGTGTTGCAGTGACAAGGCTGCGTGTGTGCTGGCGCATGTGTCTGTTACCGGGTCTGTCTGTCTGTGGTACTGCCTGTGTTTGTGACTGTCACCTCGGTACATGTCTGCCTTTTGAGTCGTGGGAGTATGTCTCAGGAGCATCTGTGTCAGACGGTCTGTGACAGACTCTAGGTCTCTCATTTCTAGGACAAGTCTTTCTGCGACAGTGCATGTCTGAGGGGGTGTGTGTGTGTGTGTGTGTGACAAATTGTCCATGTATCTTACAGGACATGCTTGTTGCATGGCTCTGTACATCTATATGAGGCGCTGGCATTCTGTCTAACAGTGTATTCTGCGTGTCATTCTGGGACATGACTCCGACAGTGTGACGGTGCATGTCTGCAGGTGTTACGAGACAAATGGACATGAGTATGTCAGGCAGCACGTGTGTGTGGGGGGGTGCGTGGCACGGGGCCTTCTCTGGCTGTACGTCATGAGTTTGCGTCTGCGGAGGCTTTATCACTTTTTTGGCTGCCTCTTCCAAGGCTCTCCGTCCTTGTCTCACCCGGAAGCGCAGCCCTACCCCCACCAAGGACCACCCCCTGTCGTTCTAGATTGCAGACCTGCTCACTGGCCCCATGGCGCAGTCTAGCCAGGTTCTGCGTACTCTCAGGGCTCCAAGAGCAGCCCACGGGCGACCACCTCCCGGCGTGGGAACACCGCATTTGAAAAGAATGACTCCAGTGGTGGGAGCTGGGGGAAGGGGGAAATCCTTCCTTAGCGACCAGACCATTTTCTAGGGTCAGTTTGAGTGAAGGCCGCCCGCTGCCTGGAAGACTCCTGTCCTGGAGTACCGTTTGTGACAGTGTCCTGGATAGTCACAGGCTCAGATTCTTAGAAGCCGAACCTGGTGTTATCTCTGCGCTAATCTTGAGGCGGCGGCGGTGGTGGCGGCGGCGGCAAACCAACTTCCTTAGGAAGGAGGCTGCGCAGTTGTTTTTCAAGTGTGCACGCATACACGCACACACACCCCAACAATAACAACCACCCCCCACCCCCCCCAACGACCAAAACAAACGCAGTCGTTGCAAAGGGATTCCCAGAACCTGTTTTTGTGTGCCCCCCACCTCGCACCCTCTCATTTGCATTCAGGCCCCGCCTCCGCGGAGGGACCCGGCGTGTTTTTGCAAAAGAGGGTTCTTGGAACGTTGAGGGTGGTATGCAAATAAGGGCTGGCTCCGATTGGCTGGGGTACAGCAGGTGCCGCGTCCGGATTGATCAAAGCCAGGTGGGCGGGGCCGTCGCCCAGGGCGACTCTCCCGGGAGGCGCGTGCCCCGGCTCAGTAGCACTGGGGCTGGCGCGCGCGGCGAATCTTAACGCTGCGCCGTCTGCGGACGCTTCCGGGCCACCGGTTTCCCTGCCTTCCACCCTGGCGCCCCCCAGCCCTGGCTCCCCGGCTGCCCTGCCCCGGGCGTCCACGCCCTGCGGGCTCAGCGGCTTCAGCGGGCTCAATCTGCGCAGCACCTCCTCCATGTTGACCAAGCCTCTGCAGGGGCTCCCCGCGCCCCCGGTGACCCCCACGCCGCCACCAGGTGAGCGCAGCCTCTCCTCTCGCTACCAGGTGGGGTGGGATGGAATGGTGGTTGGTGGTCCCAGGGGGAGGGAATCGCGGACGGGCTCAGCACGCCGGCACCCTGACTTCCTCGCCTCCGCCTGCGTAGGAGGCAAGGATCGAGAAGCGTTCGAGGCCGAGTACCGACTTGGCCCCCTCCTGGGTAAGGGGGGATTTGGCACGGTCTTCGCGGGACATCGCGTCACAGATCGACTCCAGGTATTCACCATGAGGGTCTCGAGAGGGTGTCGGGTAGGTGTGGAGGGGGAGGGGGAGCCTGGGGCTTGGATGCTGTTTGACCGGGGTGGGAGCCTGCAGTGTGTATAGTAGGATGATGAGGATCAGGATCCCGGGTTGCAAGGATGTGTGTGTATCCAGGTGGATATGTTGGGTGGCGGAGGCGGGGGGTGGTAAGGGCTTTCACGGCGGGGATTTTGGATGTCCAGGGAATTACACTGCAAAATGGGGGGTCATGAGGATATATGTATATGTTGGAAGGTGGGGACCTAGAGCTGAGATATTGTGATTTTGGAGGGAGGTGTCTGGTGTGAGGACTAGGACCCCGGTACAGAGTTGGGGTGACTTGGCTGTGGGTAGGAAAATCAAGGGCTTGGGAAGGCAGGAAATTTAGAACTCAGGACCTAGAATGAGGGGTCCCGATGCCTGAGGAGGAGCTCAGGGCGACGGATGATGGCAGAGGTGAACTTGGTTCTGGAGACTTTGAGGCCAGGGGGAAAACCCTGACTTAGCGTGGGTCGTGTTAGTGTGGTTGGTGACTGGAAAGGTTAGGGGGCCGATGGAGAGACACTGGAGGTGGGCAGAAGGTATAGATTGGGAGGGACATGGGCCTCATCTGCTGGCTCTCATATCGTGGCCCTCTTCTCCAGGTGGCCATCAAAGTGATCCCTCGGAATCGTGTGTTGGGCTGGTCCTCCTTGGTGAGTATCTTTGATGTACTTCTGACCTATCTATCCACTGATAAACTCACTCCATTGCTTTTTTTCGGGGGGGGGGGTGTATTGCTCCCTGGGCCCTGTAACGGTGAAGAGAACACTTCTGTCAGCCCATGTTTACTCCCTTGGGGTGATGCATAGTTCTGAGTCACCCCGATTCCCCATAGAGCCCCGGATTCTCCCCTCCAACTCGCCTTTCTTAGGCTCCTTCCGAACATTGCCTCGAGGGTTGCCCCTGAGGCATGCTGGTGGGGAAAGAAGGGCAGAGGTCACTGGTTGCCATGGAGATGGTGGCTGCTTCTCCCCTGCCTTTTGAGCGCTAACGGACATCTGGGCGGGTCTAGACAAGTTGTAGATGCGGGAGCGCCCTCTGGCGGGCTTAATGGGAGACTGCGCTTGCGCAGCCCGTGGGACCCAGAGGCATAGGGGACGCCTGCGTGATAGCGGATTTTGCATCACCGTGAGAAAGCCTGTCTGCGGCTGTGCAAGTACGCGGCCTGGCCAGCAGAGGGCCCCACTACTAGGCAAAGATGCCTGCTGCTCGCAGTCACCATGTGCTTGTGTGCGGTTTCTAGAGTAGGTGGGTGGGTAGGCCAGTTAACGTTTTTTAACAGGGCTTTTTTGTAAGATTTTTAAAAAATTTTTATTTGAGAGATACAGTTACAGAGAGAGGGGGAGGCAGAGATCTCCATCTGCTGGTTCACTTCCCAAATGGCCTCAATGGCCAGGGCTGAGCTGATCCGAAGCCAGGAGCCAGGAGCTTCCGAGTCTCCCACATGGGTGCGGGGGCCCAAGCACTTGGGCCATCTTCCACTGCTTTCCCAGGCCATTTGCAGGGAGCTGGATCAGAAGAGGAGCGCCCAGAACACAAACCTGCACCCATAGGAGATACTGGCACTGCAGGTGGAGGCTTAGCCTACTATACACAGTGCCGACTCTACCAGTTAACATTTATACCTGTTCTTGAGTGGTTCTGGGTACTTAGTGACTAGCAAAATATCTCATGAGCACATTTATGGAGCTTGTTGACAGGTTCTTTGCAATTAATCACCTTGAGCTATCTTAACAATTATATATTGAGTACCTTCTGTATGCTGGGCACAATTCTAGGCCCTTGGCAAAATGTTACGTAATGTTTATTGAGCGCTCATTTTGTGCTAAGTCCTTTTCTACTAAGTACTTTCACATGTTTAGCAAATATTTATCAAACCCTACCCTGTTACCGGTTACTGTTCTAATGTTGGCGATATGTCAGCAAACAAAACTGACCATTATACAGCACTGGCTTCATGTCAGACCCTGTGCTATAAAGTACTTTCATCTGTTTAGAAAGCATTTATTGAGTACCTACTGTTTGCAAGGTGCTCTTCTAATCACTTTGGATGTGTCAGCGGACAGAACATCATAGTGCTGCTGCTGCTGCTGGACCCTTTTGTTGGGAACCACTTTTATTTGTCCAAATGTTCCCCGAGCTCGTCCTAGCTGCTAGATGTGCGTAGGCTCTTTGCTCGTTTGGCCCTTCCGTGGCCGTGGGGGTTTGTGCCCCAGCGATGAGGAAACTGAGCCCCAGGAAGGCCTCAGAGCTGCTGGCCTGACCTCTGCCTTCTCTTTTCTCTCTCTGCAGTCCGACTCAGTCTCGTGCCCCCTGGAAGTGGCACTGCTCTGGAAGGTGTGTGCAGGTGGTGGGCACCCTGGCGTCATCCGCCTGCTCGACTGGTTTGAGACACCTGAGGGCTTCATGCTGGTCCTTGAGCGGCCTCTGCCGGCCCAGGATCTCTTTGACTACATCACAGAGAAGGGCCCGCTGGGGGAAGGCCGAAGCCGCAGCTTCTTTGGCCAGGTGGTGGCAGCTGTCCAGCACTGCCATGCCCGTGGAGTCGTCCACCGTGACATCAAGGACGAGAACATCCTGATAGACCTACGCCGGGGCTGTGCCAAGCTCATCGATTTTGGTTCGGGTGCCCTGCTTCATGATGAACCTTACACTGACTTTGATGGTGAGGCTGCGGGGTGTGTGTGTGTGTGCGTGTGCGTGTGCGCGTGCGTGATTTTATGACCTTGTGACCTCTTGTCTCTGTCCTATAACCCTTAACCTACGTTACACCTATGGATTGTTCTTGATTTCTAATACTGGGGATTCTCAAGACTTGGTGTCCTTTGATAAAGTCCATGTTTCAACAGTGCCCTAACCTTGTTTAGGGCTTATTCTGGGTTATGTGTGTGTGTGTGGGGGGGGGTCCTGTTGTTACCCTGAGAGTGTGTGTGTGTGTGTGTGTGTGTTCTGATAAAGAGATCCTACAGCTACTTGTAAGTGGTTTTATTCTGGCGAGGAAACATTGCTGTTAATTCTGCTGCTGGGGTTCTGATGATGGGATTTCGTCCTGTTTAAAGCACTACTATTCTAGTTGAGGGGACAGTACTTCTTGGGGAACATGGGGGTGGGAAAGGGGGATCGATAGAGAGCAGTCTGACTCCCCCCCGGCTTGTTTGCAGGGACAAGGGTGTACAGCCCACCAGAGTGGATCTCCCGACACCAGTACCACGCGCTCCCAGCCACTGTCTGGTCCCTGGGCATCCTCCTTTATGACATGGTGTGTGGGGACATTCCCTTCGAGAGGGACCAGGAGATTTTGGAGGCTGAACTCCATTTCCCGGGCCATGTGTCCCCAGGTGAGGCCTCCCTCAGCCCAGCCCAGCCCAGCCCGGCAGACTCCACCCTTCCCGGGGACCTAGGAGGGATCCCCCTACTGACCGCTGATCTCCCACTGTGCTTCCTGACCCACAGGCTGCTGTGCCCTGATCCGTCGGTGCCTGGCCCCTAAACCCTCTTCCCGACCGTCACTGGAGGAGATCCTGCTGGACCCCTGGATGCAAACACCAGCTGAAGATGCACCCCTCAACCCCCCCAAAGGAGGTCCCACCCCCTTGGCCTGGTCCCTGCTGCCCTAATTCTGGCCAGGCCCCCCTAGTGATCATAATAGCCATCCCATGGCCATGCCACAGGGATAGACGGACATCTGTTGACCTGGTTTTACAGGTCACTAACAATCCAGTGTTACTAAGGTCGGGGGGACGGGGGGTCCCCGGGGTCAGAAGACAAACCAGGTCTGCCCAGTCCCCACCCCAGTCCTGTGAAGGAGCCTCTCCCAGGACCCGTGGCCCCTTGTTCTGAAGAGAGGGACTTCCTTGCTTCTTGTTTTGCTAGGGGTGTTGATTGGGTTGAAATTCACTCCATTCTGAGGCCCAAGACTTCATTCTACTGAGTTGTTAGCCCCGTACGGGCACCTCCTGTGACCACCACACACACTTGGTTCAGATGCTCTTACGTGGGCAAAGGGTGCTTTCTTGCCAGTGCCCCAGCAGCTCTGAAGTTAGCAAAGGGACCCTTTTCCCAGCCTGGGGTCCTCTGTTGGGTCAAGCTGCTCACCTACCTCAGCCCAGGATTGCTGATTCTGGGGGAGGTAATGCCCAATTGTTATCCCAGGGCGCGTGTGCGCACGCGCTCGCTCGCTCTCTCTCTCTCTCTCTCTCTCTCTTTTGTTTGGTTTTGGTTTTGGTTTTGGTGATGGGACCCTACTTTGTTATCCCAAGTGCTCTTATTCTGGTGAGAACAACCTACTCCCATGATCTGGGAAGGAAGGCAGATGGATACCACCAGACACCACCAGACACCAGGACGGCACAATTGGTTTCTTGGGAGATGGGCTGGGGAAATAAGTCGTGCTGAGTGTTCTCTTTGGGGCACCCTCTCCACCTTTTGCCTCCTCCTGAGCCAGGATTATCCAGTTGCTAAAATGTAAATACTTATGTATTGGGCGGTGGGGAGTCGCAAGTGTGCCCTCTTCTCCCTTCTCCCCCTGCCTGGATTATTTAAAAAGCCATGTGTGGAAACTCACTATTTAATAAAAGTAATAGACTCCAAAGCGCCTGGCCGTTTGTACATGCGAGACATCTGTGGGGCATTTATTGTCTGCTAAGCCAAGGGGGGTGGGGTGGGGTGGGGATGGATTGGACTTCCCCTTTGGCCTTGGGAAGCCTCAGTCCTACAGTGCCATCCTAAAGAGCTTTTGCGGGTTCGTGTAAACTGGGCCACAAAAAGGAGCAGTTCCTGACTCCATCTGCCTGCCCCCAACCCTTACGTAGCACTCAGTATATGCAGAAGGGCTGAGCCCACTGGAGTTAGCGTAGACGCATTCCCAGTCCAAGACGGCCTGCTCCAAGAGGCAGAACTACCTCATCTCCCTGTTGGCGAAAAGCCCTTTCTGGGCTGGTGAGGGTGAGGCTCAGCGCTGATCAAGGAATGTTCTAGCTCTTCCTTGTTTGCCTACAACGTCCAGGGTGTAGTCACCCTTGTCTTTCCTCTTCTCTCTCCTGACTTTACCTGCCCTGCCCTATAGTATCTTTGAGATCTCAAGCTGCCCCTCTCCTGCTGGGCTTTCAAATGCCAGCCAACAAGCAACCTGGGAACCTCTCACCCGGCCCCATCTCATTTCCTTTCCGTCCTCCATGGTGACTCAAAAGCTTGTCTTCCCGTCTTTGGTCTCAAAGTTCTCTTTTGCCTTCTCATTTCTATATCCGCCCTGCTTCTATCTGCTACGTCACTTGCACGACCCTCCCTTGCCCCCCACGCGATGTCTCACCCCGCACTCCTCACCGGCCCCCGCGCCCTGTGTCTCATCCCTGCCAGATGCCCGAAGGCTCCCAGGGGGCGGGGCCTCGCTGGGCGGGGAAAGAGGAACTTCCGTTCAACTAGGAAGGACCTGAGTGTCTCTGACGCGAAGGGCGGGGCCGCTGGGGCGGGTTCTGATGAAGCGAGATGGGAGAGGAGCGGCTGAGCCAATGGGAGCAGGAGGCAGGGTGGGCGGGTGTTGTGGGAAGAGGATCAATAAAGCAGACGAACTGGAAGACGAGGGCGGGTCCGGCTGCAGGATTGGGCCGATGAGGCCCCGTCTTCGTAAAGACGGCCGGAGGCCAACCTGGCTGCGTGCTCGGTCTCCGGGCCCGACGGAATTTGAGAATCCCGGGGTCTTTGTCTTAGATTCAGCATTTAAGAGCGGACGAAGCAAGACAACGGCCCTACCTGTCGGGCACTTCACCCCACTCCCACCCCGCTGGCCCGGAAGCGGAAGTGACAGACACGGAAGTGGCCTGCTGTTGCCGAGGGGACGGGCCGGGCAGATGCCAACATGGCAGCGGTTGGGGTTGGCGGTTCCACCGCGGCGGCCGGACCGGGGGCGGTCTCCGCGGGGGCGTTGGCAGCTGGGACCGCGAGTGCGGGTGAGACGGGCTGTGGCCGAGCAGTCGGCGGCGGGGCGGAGGTCAGGATCGCCGGGGGCGCCTGAAGTGAAGCGGAGCATTCCGTGTGGATCGACGTGTGTGTGTGTGTGTGTGTGTGTGTGTGTGTGTGTGTGTAGGGGAGGGAGGACAGAAGACCGTTGTGCGCGTGTTGGGGGCGGGGAAGAGCCCATTCTCAGGGTGACTGGGGAGTCCCTCCATCTCTGGAGAGTAGAGGCCGTGAGAAGGGTGGAAGGTGTTTGCCTTGGGGGGCGGCTAAGGCCACCGAGGGCATTGGGAATGTGTGTTGCAGTCTTTCCTTATGGAGGGGAGGGTCCGTTCTGAGGGTGTGAGAGCTTTTCCTTATAGAAGGGAGAGACTCCTTGAGCCTGGTGCCTCCTCCCTTGTGGGAACCTTATAAATTGTCAGGGTGGGGCTGGTTCCTTCCTTCTGTGACTTAGGGTCCATTTTGAGGATGGGAATGCCCTTCCTTGTACGGAGAGAAGACCATTCCGGGGAGGGGGCCCTACGTGGTGGAAGTGGTTTCATGTATGTGGAGCTGGGAGCTGGGAGCTGGGAGCTGGGAGCTGGGAGCTGGGAGCTGGGAGCTGGGAGGGCCCACCCTGACTTGTGCAGGAAGAAGCTGCTGACGGTGCCAGGTTCTTCCTCATATCAGAGAGAGAGCTCACTGTGGTTGTGGGTAGAACAAGGGGCAGTTTCTTGGCTGGGGAGGTGGGAGTGGAGGGGGCCAGCGTAGGGAAGTATTTTCTTCCATGGTAGCCAACCATTCATCAGAGGAGGTTCAGTCCTTGTGTGTGGGACTGGTTTGAGTTAGGAGGAATCAGGCATTCTGAGCGTGAGGAGGATATTGTGGGCAGTTAGGCTTTCCGTAGCATGGCCCCTGGTTAAGTACGGGCATTTCATAAGAACTCTTGGATTGCACCTGCGTAAAATGCATGCTTTTATGGTTCACTTGGAAATCATTATTAAGTCTGTTGAGGTCATCCGTGTAAGTCCCCGAACCCAGTGATAGGCACCCAGCAATGAGTACATGTTGAGAATGTGGTCGCTGCAATTCTGACTGGGGGGAGGGATTGCTTCTCTCTCTGGGGAGGGACAGAGGGAACCAAGTGGAGTGTCCAGGGCCTGCCCTTGCCATTTCCTGGCGACTCAGCAGGGATTCCAGGTATAGGCTGGGACAGTGCAGACCCCACTTCTCCTTTTCTGGCTCTTCCAGGGGAAGCAGAAAGAGGTGAGACCCTCATTGGGTCAGTGTGGGTAAGCCAAGGGAGGACGTGGCGCTGGCTAGGAGGGTGGTGATTGAGCAAGGAGACGGGCTTGGAGGTGGGGGTGGGGGGTGGTGGTGTGTGGCTGTGCCCAGGAAGCTTCTCACCTCATCCTTCCCCTTTTGCCCCTCCCACCCCCCACAGCTCACAGACGCCTCAAGTACATATCCCTAGCTGTGCTGGTGGTCCAGAACGCCTCCCTCATCCTCAGCATCCGCTATGCCCGCACGCTGCCTGGGGACCGCTTCTTTGCCACCACCGCTGTGGTCATGGCCGAAGTGCTCAAGGGCCTCACCTGCCTGCTGCTGCTCTTCGCCCAGAAGAGGGGTATGAGCCAGGGAGGGAGGCTGTGTGGAGGGTTTTCTGGGGGAGGATCTCCGTGTCTGTGAACCTGCTCCCTTGTCCCTGCAGCTGGGAGTGGCTGCAGCTGTAAGATCCGTACGGCAGTACACCCCTGACAGCCTGTGAGCTGGCCTCTGGGCACTTGTAGGAGCGAGTCTGTACCTGTAAGGCAGCGGGCACCTGTTGTGTGGGCCATGGATTTATCTCCCATTCCATTGCAGAGAATTCCAAACATAGACCAAATCAGAAAGAAGACTAAAATAATGAGATAGCCATGTCCCCAGCCCCCAGATGCACTAATGAGCATGAGTTCATGGCTAGTGTCCGAGCAGTGTTCAAATTGGTAGGGATTCTTAAATGTCATAAAAGTTTTAAGAAATTTGTACATGGCCAGTGTTCTGAAATCGGTTGTGTCTTTTAAGCTTAATTGCTGGGTTTCCCGACAACCCCTTTTTTTCTTTTTTAAACAATTTTGTGGTATAAAGCTTATTGGATACTTCTTTGTTAAAAGATTCATTTATTTGAAAGGCAGAGATACAGAGAGAGAAAGAGAGAGACAGAGAGATCTTGTATCCGCTGGTTCACTCCCCAAATGACCACAACAGTCAGGGCTGGGCCAGGCTGAATCTAGGAGCCAGGAACTTCATCCGGGTCTCACACGTGGGTGCAGGGGCCCAAGGACTTGGGCCATGTTCTGCTGCTTGCTCAGGCGCATTCAGGGGGCCTGGATTGGATGTAGAGCAGCCAGGACTTGAACTGGAGCCCATATGGGATGCCGGCACTGCAGACAGAGGCTTAAGCTGCTACATCACAGCGCTGGCTTCTATGTTTCCTTTAGGTTAGGAGCTGGGTTCACTTACTAACTTGAACAGGAGGCCCTCTGACTTGGAAATGTTGCCCAGTTGTTTCTCTGTGAAGTGCAGCTCTGACCTGGGATTGGTGCCGTGGAGGGCAAGGGCAGGGTTTTGTGAATGAGCACCAGTGGAAATTCCCGGGATAACCAGTGCAGTGGCTCTGGAGGTTTTCCCCTAGGAAAACCCTCAGCTGAGACTTAAACTGCAGAAGCCCGGGGTAAGCTTTGCAAAGGCCTTATTGTATAGACTGTGATTCTTAGTTGCTTACTGAAGTGGTCCCAACCAGACTTGAGCTTTGGGGTCAAGGCTGCATCCATCCATGCAGCAGAGGCAAGCGCTTGGTGTGCGTAGTAGGGCTGACAAGTGGGACTGAGTAGGAGGTGGGCCTGTCTCAAGGCTGCTCCCGGGGCTGTAGGGAGCTAGGATAAAAGACTAGTCTGAAACTTCTGGCCTTGGCATCTGCTTCTAGTGAATGACGATTATTTCATTGTACAACGTAGGCTTGCCTTGGATGGGGCTCTGTGCCAGGGAGTTTGGCTCTAGGGTGAGTGAAGCATGGTCTGTGATGAGCACACACAGTGTTATGGATGAGGTTTTTTTTTTTTTAAATATGTATTTCAGAGGCAGAGGGATAAACACAGAGCTCCTATCTGGTTTGCTTCCCAAATGCCTGTAACAGCCTGGATTGTGCCAGGCTGAAACTGGGAGCCAGGGACTCAGTCCAGGTCTCCCACGTGGGTGGCAGGGACCCAACTACTTGTGCGATCACCTGCTTCTTCCCAGAGTGCGCATTGGCAGGAAGCTGGAGTCGGCAGTGGAGCTGGGTATCAAACCCAGAACCTGGGCCCTCCAGTGTGGGATGTGGGCATCTTACCCACCCAGGCCAAATGCCTGCTGTGGATGTTTCTTTTGTGGTCACTAAGTTGAGCATAGAAAGGCTCACTGGACAGATGGTTGGACTGTCGGGAAAACAGCACAAACTTCATCCCAGCGCCCAGGGAGCCTTCAGGGGACCCGCATCCTGGGTAGTCAGTGCTTTGCTACAAAGGGCTGTCCTCCCCCCACTTAGGTAATGTGAAACACCTGGTTCTCTTCCTCCACGAGGCTGTCCTGGTGCAGTACGTGGACACGCTCAAGCTTGCGGTGCCCTCCCTCATCTACACTTTGCAGAACAACCTCCAGTACGTTGCCATCTCCAATCTCCCAGCGGCCACTTTCCAGGTGAGCTCCAAGCCCAGCATGGCCCCACAGGAACTGGCTGGGCTGGGGTATATGGGATGGCGGTGACTGTGTCACCTTCGGAATGTCCTTGGGATTCCCTCAACCTGGGATTCCTCCTCTGTGAGGCTTGGCAGTGGAAACCACGTTGCCTGCTCACTGGAGCGTCAGGACTATCGAAAGAAAGAGCAGCTGGGAGGAGCTCGCAGTTGGTGGTGGATAAGCTGTAGGCTGTGCATAGGCAGCCTTGCGAGATGCTTAGAGCCCAGGTTCTAAGCTCAGCTCTGCTGCTTTAACAGCTGCCTGACTTTTGGGCAAGTCACCTAACCTCTGTGCCTTAGTTTGCTCATTTTTAACTTGGGGGTTACAGTGGTGCCCACTTGACATGGCGGTTATGAAGATTAAATGAACTCATATATGAACGGACCCACACAGGCACACGCCGTAAATATTGGCTGGCATTATTGCTGTGGTAGATTGAATTGCATCAAGACCTCCCATCACAAAGCCTGCCGCTTGTCCATCACTTCCTGTGAGCCCTTCATTTAATTCATCGGTTGCGTGTTGCAGAATGTGTCCCCAGAGCTGAGTCAGGGCAAGTGCTTTGTCCCTGGTCACGTAGCCAGGAGATGGGACTGGGACGTGGGCTTGGGCACTGTGTGGCACTTTCTGGCCCAGCCACTCTTCTGTGCACTTTCTGGAAGGGACCTCTGAGCTGTTTAGCCACAGCCCAGCCAATGGTTGGCTCTTTGTGCTGATTTTACTATCATCTACCCCACCGCGTCCCTCCATTGTGCTCAGGGGACCCAGAGTGGGTGCTGCCCAGCCCCTCCCCCACCTACACCTGTTGGGGGTCAGGGCCAGCCCTCAGTGTCTGTCTTCCACATGCCACTGCAGGTGACGTACCAGCTGAAGATCCTGACCACGGCACTGTTCTCAGTGCTCATGCTGAACCGCAGCCTCTCCCGGCTGCAGTGGGCCTCCCTGCTGCTCCTCTTCACTGGGGTCGCCATTGTGCAGGCACAGCAAGCTGGTGGGGGCGGCCCACGGCCACTGGATCAGAACCCCGGGGCAGGCCTCGCCGCTGTGGTGGCCTCCTGTCTCTCCTCGGGCTTCGCAGGCGTCTACTTTGAGAAGATCCTCAAAGGCAGCTCCGGTTCCGTGTGGCTGCGCAACCTGCAGCTGGGCCTCTTCGGCACAGCCCTGGGCCTGGTGGGGCTCTGGTGGGCTGAGGGCACCGCTGTGGCACACCGCGGCTTCTTCTTTGGGTATACACCTGCCGTCTGGGGTGTGGTGCTCAACCAGGCCTTCGGTGGGCTCCTGGTGGCTGTCGTTGTCAAGTACGCTGACAACATCCTCAAGGGCTTTGCCACCTCCCTGTCCATTGTGCTGTCCACTGTTGCCTCCATTCGCCTCTTTGGCTTCCAACTGGACCCATTATTTGCCCTGGGCGCTGGGCTCGTCATCGGTGCCGTCTACCTCTACAGCCTTCCCCGAGGTGCAGCCAAAGCCATAGCTTCCGCCTCCTCCTCTGCCTCTGCCTCCGGGCCCTGCACTCAGCAGCAGCCTCCGGGGCAGCCGCCGCCGCCGCCGCTGTCTTCCCACCGTGGAGACCTCGTCACGGAGCCCTTTCTGCCAAAGTCAGTGCTGGTGAAGTGAGGGCTGGAGGCGGCGGGGGGAGAGGGAGGGGGGCTGGGGTGGAGGGTGATGGGCATCTGCAGGACCCAAGTCACCTCCAGGGCCTGGCTCCTCTCGGGCTTGGAACACCTTGGTCTTTTCTCCCAGGCTGTTGTGGCTTCCGGAGGGGTTGTGGGAGGGCCGGGTATCTCGTGAACCCTTCCTGGTAGGCTGAGCCCCCTCCCCTGAGTGGAGGGGGGCCGTGTTGAGAGCTGCCTTCTCTGCCCCAGTCTGGCCTTTTTGAAGGACAGGGTTGGGAATGTTGTCATTCAAGGCCTTTTTTCTCTGTTACCCTCTGCTGGAGGTGTCCTGTGGCCCGTGCCTGGGAGACACCCTCCCAGCAGTCCCTCCACATTTGTAAGGACAAACTGGACAAAACTTGTGCAGCTCTTTGGCGATGACGAATGCCTATCCTGTGGGGTTCAGTTTCCCATTGTTCGAGGCCTTCTCCCCCCGCCCCCCCCCCCCCACCCCTACCGGATCATATTAGCAGCTCTGGCTTTTGTGTGGCCTTCCCTGACACTGAGCGCCTTTTTCGAGTATCCAGGGCACGAAAAAAAGGCGAAAGCTGAGAGTTTGACATCAGGTTGTCTGGGGGAGGTCACACAGCAGCAGGGCCACCTTTTTTGTTTTGTTTTGTTTTAGCAGGTTTGGGATTTGTGGTGTAATGAGGTCATTAACGATCCAGGTAGTGGGGAAAAGTGGGGAGGGGCAGTCCTGGAAGTGACTCACTCTCTGAATTAAAGACACTGGCAGCTGCTGGATGCAGGGTTATTTGCGGAAGTCACCCAGAGAGGGCAAATCAAGCTGCCAAGGCACACTCTGGGTACCCCATTGGCTGCAGGAGGTACCCTCGCTCTGTGGGGGAAGGGGTCTTAGACCCATAGGACCCATGGAACCCGCCTCCTGCACTCCCCAAAGCTTATTAACCCCTTAACCATGTCCTGGGGGGCGGGGTATGAGTGCGCGCATGGGAGATGCCCGGGTTGGCTCTGCTATTTGTAAATATGGCCATTGAATCTTTATTTTTGATTAATTTGTTTTGATTTTTTTTGTTTGTTTTCTAAGGAACTGTAATGAAAAAACAAATGTCAGGATACCCAATGCCAAATAAAGATGTTGTATTTATTTAGTCCATGTGTAGCTTTCTGACCCAGGGGGCCCGCTTTCTTCGCCTAGACACCATTACTAACCCCAGGACTACCAGCCTCACTCCTGCCACCCTCGCTTGCTCAGAAGGCCCTCCTGCCAGCCCACCCCAGCTTTTTCTGTTTCTCTTTCCTCCCCATTCCCACCACAGGTTGCTCACCAAGGTGAAGGGTTCGTAGCCACCGGGATCGAAGACGTTGCTTGGCCTGGCCTCGTTCTCCCTTCTTGCCCTGGCCCAGCTGGGACCAGACTGTCAGTATTAGGGGTAGGGTGAGGCAGACACAGAACTCCTTGTCCCACCACCCCTTCCCGCACGCAGGGCTTACCTGAAGAAGCTCTCTCTGTTAATGACCCACCTCAGCCCCCGCCCCCACTCCCCCCCCAGCAGTATTTCTTAGGTGACTTTTTGCAAATAAAATGTGTTTTGCATCCTGTGGGCATGGGTCAGGAAACCTCAGAAGAGCAAGGTAAGGAAGCACGGAAACTTGATGCACGACCTCAGAAGAGCTTTAATCAAAACCCTGTCCAGGGCTCAGGAGGGCAAAGGCTCAGTCCTGCTGCTTGGTGCGGGAAGCCTCAGCATTGGCCCGGAGCACGGCCCCAGGGGATGGGTACGGACGCTGCTGGAAGAGGGGCCCGGCCGCCGTCGTGTCCGCTCCTGTCTTGGCCTCGTTTCGCTTGGGGAGTCCTGTTGACCACGTGCCCCTGGGGGTGACAAAGTAGGATTGGAATGAGGGACAAGGGCAGGGGTGCAGTCAGAGTTGGGAGGGAAAAGGGCTCAGGGAGAGGCCGTCAATTACCGGGGTGCATCCGAGTAGGAGCTGGGGTCCATGGGGTCTAATTCTTCATCCTTTCGGCTTGCTCCTGTAGAAGTAAGCAGCAGTGCCAGGTCTTTGATGGGGCACAGGAGCCCGATCCTCAAGAACCCCTATCCCAGGAGCCTGCGGCTGCCATGGGCTGCAGCACCCTTCCCTGGGATCCCAGGCGATGGCTATGTTCCATGGTGCATCGCTTGCTAAACCCGTCTCAGTCTGCCCAGCTTACCCTTCTTGCTCTTGGGGTAGGGAGCCAGTTCCTCCCGGCGGTGGTGGCGCCGTTCTTTGCCCTCGTCTCGGTCTGCCTTGTCATAGCCACGGTCCCTGTCTCGGTCTCGGTCCCGGTCCCGGTCCCGGTCCCGATCTCTGTCTACCTTGTCATAGCCACGCTCACGATCTCTGTCAGACTTATCGTGGCTGCGGTCTGACTTTTCATGGCCCCGATCTGACTTTTCATGGCCCCGGTCCGACTTGTCGTGGGTCCGGTCCAGCTTCTCCTCAGCTTCTGGGGACACGAAAGTCTTTTTTTCTTAAAAAAAAAAAAAAAAAAAGAAAAATGTTTATGTATCTTTGAAATCAGAACTTTAGAGAGGGAGGGAGAGGGGGAAGAGAGAGAAACAAAGAGTATTTCCATCTGCTTCTTCACCCCCCAAATTGCTGCAGTGGCTGGGGCTGGGCCAGGCCAAAGCTAGGAGTTAGGAACTGTGTCCTTTTCTACTACGTGGGTGGCAGGGCCCAGGCACTTGAGCCATCTGCTGCTGCCTTCCCAGGTGCATTAGTAGGGAGCTGGATCAGAAATGGAGCCATTGGGACCTGAACAGTCACTCATATGAGATGCTGGCATCGCAAGTAGCCGCTTATCCTGCTGCGCCACGACACTAGTCCTCACGGAACACGGAAGTCTTTTTTTTTTTTTTGACAGGTAGAGTTATAGACAGTGAGAGAGAGAAAGGTCATCCTTCCATTGGTTCACTCCCTAATGGCCGCTAAGGCCGGCATGCTGCGCCAATCCGAAGCCAGGAGCTGGGTACTTCCTCCCGGTCTCCCACTTCGGTGCAGGGACCCAAGCACCTGGGCCATCCTCCACTGCCCTCCTGGGCCACAGCAAAGAGCTGGACTGAAAGAGGAGCAACCGGGACTAGAACTCAGGGTACCAGCGCCGCGGGCGGAGGATTAGCCAAGTGAGCCATGGCGCTGGCTGGAACACGAAAGCCTTAAAGTGACCGCCTCCTGCCAGCCCAGGAGCCAGGAGCCTTGGCCTTTGACAATGTCACCAGCCCCTCCTTAACGGGTTCTATCATTTACTCAGCGCCTCGTAAGAAGTGCTAGGAGCAGCGGGGGCTCCGTTGGCTCTGCCAGCTCACCTGTATTACTGCTCCTGAGCTTCTTGGCAGATTTGGTAACGATGGAGTTGGGGTCATGTGGGGACAGCCAGGACACGAGGTCTGTGTCCACGTTCCAGTAGTAAGGAAGACCACTGGGGGAAGAGGGGTGCAGTGAGAGGGAAGGAGCGTCAGCCCAGATGTCCTCCCTTTGTACCCTCAACTCCCCCTGGCCTCTGCCTGTACCTGTCCCATGTCAGGACCCCACAGGAGGTACCTCCAGGTCTCTTCCCGTGCCCTGATACATCCCACAGCCGGGGCCAACACACAAAGGGCAAAGTCAGAAGTCAGCCCTGCCCCAAGGTTCCCAGGCTCACCAGGATGGGTCAAACACCTTGTACCAGCTTGGTGGCAGCCCCTCTAACCGGGTGGCCTCATAGTCCACAGGGTCATCATCATAGTCCTCAGCAATGATCTCTTCCTCTGGTTCTGGCAGAACAAGGGAGAAGAGCAGAGCAGTTAAGACCAGGGAAGTTCTTTCCATATAGTCAGGGTCTGGAGAGAGACGCATTCACATTCCCACGAACCTCACGTGGAAGACACGTGTGCGTCAGCAGACGTGAAGTATCTGGCATTCCAAACCCAAGTCTGTATTAGGGGACTGACCGAGATTTTATTTATCTAGCCTATTTCTGGGTTCAGATGATGAGTTATACTGTTACCCAAGCCCATCTGGCTTCAGAGTTAACAGGGGTTCATCAAAAAAGTTACCCATATCTACTCAGTTCCCAAGTTCAGACAGTATGTGACAATGAGTTCTTCAAAACGATTTTGACAAAATGAGTTTCAACAGCAAGGGGTTTATCTGAAAATATATATCCAATCTAGTCATATCCCAAGCTGGGGGATCACAGGGCTTCTGAATCTCATATACTGAGTAGCAGGAATTTGGATAGGAAGGAATTTATCCAAACAGTTATCCATTCAGTTCCAGGACTGGCATTGTGGTACACTGGGTTAAGCTGCAGCTTGTGACCCAAAACCCATATCAGAGTGCTGGTTCAAGTCCCAGCTACTCTGCTGCTGATCCAGCTCCCTGCTAACACGCCTGGGAGGGCAGAAAAAGATGGGCCAAGTGCGTGGGTCCCTCACCCATGTGGGAGACCAGGATGGAGTTCCAGGCTCCTGGCTTTGCCTGGCCCACCCTGGCCATTGTGGCCAGTGGGGAGTGAACCAGCAGATCAAAGTGTTTCTCTCTCTCTCTGTCACTCTGCCTTTTGAATAAATGAACAAATCTTTTTAAAAATCTAAAAAATTCTTGAGGCCTGAAAATCTCGTGTGCAGCAGATTTTAGTAATATCAATACAATAAAAAAGGTATCTACTAGGGTGAGCTTGTGGCATAGCTCAGTGCCTGGCCTTCAATACACCTATACCAGATTTCAGGTTGTGCATATAATTAACATTGAAAGGCATATGCCAACAACAGCATAGTGCTTGTTGCACAGTAGACCCAAAATAGATGTCAGCTATAGTCATCAGTATTGTTAATATGTATACCATGAGCACAGGGCTTAAAAGAACCATCAGTAGGGCGGATGCTGTGGCATAGTGGGTAAAGCCGCTGTCTACACTGCTGACATCCCATATAGGCACCAGTTCGAGTCCCGGCTGCTCTTCTTCTGATACAGCTCTTTGCTATGGCCTGGGAAAGCAGAAGATGGCCCAAGCCCTTGGGCCCCTGCACCCATGTGGGAGATCCAGAAGAAGCTCCTGGCTCCTGGCTTTGGATTGGCCCAGCTCCAGCTGTTGTGGCCATCTGGGGAGTGAACTAGCAGATGGAAGACTCTCTCTCTCTCTCTCTCTCTCTCTCTCTCTCCTCTCTCTGCCTTTCAAATAAATAAATCTTTAAATAACTATCAATGGGGCCGGCACTGTGCTGTAGCAGGTAAAGCCTCCGCCTACAATGCTGGCAAACCATATGAGCCACCGGTTCCACTCCTGGCTGCTCCACTTCCAATCCAGCTCTCTGCTATGGCCTGGGAAAGCAGTAGAAGATGGCCCAAGTCCTTGGGCTCCTGAACCCATGTGGGAGTGAACCAGCAGATGAAAGACCTCTCTCTCTGCCTTTCTGTAACTCTGCCTTTCAAATAAATAATCTCAAAAAAAAAAAAACAAACTATCAATGGGGGCTGGTGCTATGGCAATAAGCCGCTGCCTGCAGTGCCAGCATTCAACATGGGTGCCAGTTTGAGTCCCGGCTGCTCCATTTCTGATCCAGCTACCTGCTAATGCACCTGGGAAAGCAGTGAAAGATGGTCCAAATCCTTGGGCCTCTACCACCCATGTGGGAAACCTGGAAGAAGCTCCTGGCTCCTGGCATCAGCATGGCCCAACCCTGGCCATTGTAGCCATTTGGGGAGTGAACTAGCAGACAGAAGATCTGTCTCTCTCTGTCTAACTGCCTTTCATATAAATAAATCTTTAAAAATAAAGTACCAATGGTCATTACCAGTATGATTAACCACAAGGTCTAAGCCATCCACACTAGGGTATATTTTTAATTACTATTATTTTTTTTTATTTATTTGAGAAGCAGAGAAACAGGGAGAGGGAGACAACCATCCACTGGTTCAGAACTCAATCTGTGTCTCCCATGAGGGTGTCAGGGACCCAAGTACTTAAGCCATCACCTGCTGCCTCCCGAGGTGCATGTTTGCAAGAAGCTGGACTAGGAGCAGACCTGGGGCTCAAACCCAGACACTCTGATGTGGAATGTGAGCATCCTGAACAGCATTTCAAGTGCTAGGCCAAAAGCCCGCCTGCTAGCACACTAGGTGTGTAATAGACATCGGTCATCAATAAGGTGACAATAGATGTAGTTTCTAGTGCCTAGCACACTATAGCCCAAAATAGATGCCAGCTTTTCTATTAGTGATAGTAGGTGGAATTAGCAGCCAGCAATATAATAAGCCTATATAAGAAATCCTGTCATTTTATATAAAAAGTCATGGAAAATACATATTCTGGAAAAACTATGCACAGATTTAATTTTTTTTGTACCAAGTTAAACTTACTTTTTAAAATATTTTACTCATCTACTTGAGAGAGAAAATGAACACGAGAACACTCCTACCCTCTGGTTCACTCCCCAAGTGCCCAGCAGTGAGGCTGATCCTGGGAGCCAGGAAGTCAGCCCAGGTCTTCCATGTGGGTGGCAGGAAACCCATTACTTGAGCCATCACCCTGTCTCCTGGGGGTCTGCATTAACAGGAAGCTCAAGGCAGGAGCCAGAGCTGGAAACTGAACCTAGGCACCTGCTAGGTACCTTGACAACTGGCTTAACCACTAAGCCAAACACCTGTCCCTAAACTCCCCTTTTCATTTTTCCACGAACTTTTGGAAACACCCTCAGTACTAACCATCATGTGTATTTCAGGCATTTTGGGTGGTCTAAAATACATGTTAACTCTGTTTCCAACACAGCACTTCTAAAATACATTCTATCAGTATGGTAAACAAAAGCAACATCCTGGGGGCTGATACTGTGACAAAGTAGGTTAAGCATCTGCCTGCAACTTTGTTAAGCATCCGCCTGCAGCAACGGCATCCCCTATGGGTGCCAGTTCGAGTCCTCGTTGTTCCACTTTTCATCTAGCTCTCTGCTGTGGGCTGGGAAAGCAGAAGATGGCCCAAGTCCTTGGGCCCCTGCACTCGTATGGGAGACCAGGAAGAAGCTCCTAGCTCCTGGTTCTTAGCTTAGATGGTCACAGCTCCAGCCACTGCAGCCATTTGGGGAGTGAACCGGAGGATTGAAGAGTTTTCTCTCTCTCTGCCTTTCTGTAACTCTGCCTTTGAAATAAAGAAATCTTTTCTTTGAAATATTTTTAAAAGATTTTTATTTGAGTCAGAGTTACAGAGAGGCAGAGGCAGAGAGAGAGAGATATGCAGAGGCAGAATGAGAGAGAGAGAGAGACAGACAGACAGAGGTCTTCCATCTGCTGGTTCACTCCCCAGATGGCTGCGCTGATCAGCTGCGCTGATCCAAAACCAGGAGCCAGGAGCTTCTTTCCAGTCTCCCACACGGGTGCAGGGGCCCAAGGACTTGGGCCATCTTCCACTATTTTCCCAGGCCTCAGCAGAGAGCTGGATTGGAAATGGAGCAGGCTGGACTTGAACCAGCCCATATGGGAAGCCGGCACTGCAGGTGGCAGCTTTACCTGCTACACCACAGCACAGGCCCCAAATGAATAAATCTTTAAAAAAAAAAAAAACATCCTGGACTTGACATATAGCCTATTAAATACTATGCATTTACCTCCATGTGATTCGTGGAGGCCTGAAATTTGCATCAGTGTTGTGTATTGTTAAGAATGAAATATCCATCTTTTCACACACACACCCCCCCCAAACACACACACTGCATGGCTTGCAAAAGGAATGGACATCAGGAATCCTTGCCATGCCACGGCTTAGAGCACAGAAGGTCCACGCTGAGTGTTTAGTGTCCATATCAATGATAAAAGGGCCTATCAGGCTTGATACATGATACGCCCATCTGCTCTTAGCTCTCTCACCAGGCTCCAGATGTTTGAGGATGCCTCTCTTAGCCAAGCGAGTCTGCAGCGCGACGGGCAGCGGCATAGCGGGTGACAGACCTGGGGACAGGCAGACTGATGAGGATTCAAATCTGGATCTCATAACCCGGAGCTCATCCCTCCTAACTTAGCACGTACTCATCGGATTCTCACCTTCCCAAACACACCAGGAGCTAGCTGGGCGGACTCAACCTGTGCGCTAAAAGACGAGAGACAAGAGGCTTGTAAATGTCACAAAACTCCTTCCAGCCGCTCACCTACTAGGTCCGGTGCTCCAGGATCCACTTCCTCTCCCGGGCTCCACCCACCGCCAAAGGCGCCAAGCGCAGCTTCAGAAACTGGCTCACCCAACCTCCCCCAAAGACTGCTGGGTGGGAAGAACCAAAGCCCTGGGGTGGGGGAGCGGAATGCAACCCCTCCTCCAGCTCTGCAAAACCATGCCCCCCCCTTCCCGCGTTACCAGTACAGTCGGGCAGGTAGAAAGAGCAGCCTCCTTCCTCTCGTCACTGCTCTGATCACCAGGACCACACCACTCGTCTCCCCCAAAGCACACAACGACGTACTCAATACCCGAGCCAAGACGTAACTGGAAGACGCTCGGACTGCAGTGGAAAGATGACGTTATCCCGGGTGTCCAATGAGAAGCGTCCTGCGTTTGACGTGGCGAAGCCACCCAATCGCTGTCCTGGGATAGGCGAAGAGCTAGAGCGCCTGTGGTGCGTTTCCACTGGGGGCGTGGCCCAGAGGATTCGGGCCTGCCTGTGCCTCCAGACGCCGGCGCCATGGAGGAGTATGCTCGGGAGCCTTGGTACGACGATGGGCACAGGCATCGGGACTGTTGCGGCCCCAAGACCAGCCATGGGAGGCGGGCGGGGGAGGCACCGGCCGCACAGTGCGGCGTCCCAGATTAGGGAGACTTAGAATCTTATCGCCTTCCGCTCCCTGTACTTCCTTCCTTTCGGGCTTCTTTAAAAGGGGCCAGAACTGTGTGCCCAGAGGAGGGGCGGTACAGGACGAACCACGCCATGTTGTCCCTGGCTTTGTGGCTCCTGTTCCTCTTTGTTAGCGAGCAGAGACGCTGGTCCAGTCCATTCCAGCGTGGGTGGAGGGCGGCACGCATGGTTTTTCCCAGGTCGCTTGTGTGAATCGGGGCGGGGCATGCGTGAACCTATTGTGGGTGAGGAGGGGGTGCTGGATTTTCCCAACGGGATGCCTGCAAAAGGTGACCAAGGCAGAGACTATTATTTTTCCTTTTGCCCCATTTCTCGATTCCATCAGGGAAAAAGAGTGACAGAACTAGCTCGTTGTTATCTGAAGTGTTTCTTCTCACTCACAAACTTGCCTTTCCAGTGACTGGTTTCTCCCAGTTGGAGAGAGTCCAGGGAGGGGAGGGGCTCCCAATGACCCCAACCTTCCCTTCCGGTTTTTCAGCCCATGGCGAATTGTGGATGATTGCGGTGGAGCCTTCACCATGGGTGTCATCGGCGGTGGAGTCTTCCAGGCCATCAAGGGTTTCCGCAACGCCCCTGTTGTGAGTCCTGGCCTACCCCGGGTGGTGTGGGGGTCAGCAGCCTTGCCCACATAGGACGCTACTCTAAAAGCTGCTTGGAGCTGCCGGGCCAATGCACTTAACTTCTTCTGGTCCCTGCTCACCTACTATGTGCCAGACCTGGCTCCTGGACCTGGGGAACTGCAGATGTGACCTCTTGTCCCCTTTCCCCACCCTCCTTGGTGGAAATGTGCTGTAAAAACATTCTTCACTCAGTCCCGAGTGTGTGTGTGTGTGTGTGTGTGTGTGAAAAACCAAATAGATTTTAGAGGCAGATGCTGGGTCTTCAACCTGGATGGAGTGAAGTGACAGAAGGAGGACAGCCTTAAAGTTGAGAAAATCATTTTAATTTAACATACTTCGGTTTATTTCCCTGACTCCCCTCCCCGCCAAAAAACAAAATGTCATCAAATGTCATGGCTTTACATATCACCATTTGTCATGATCTCTTGATTTATCTGAGAGGCAAAGGGGCCAGGAGAGAGCACAAACGAGCAAGAGAGCACACTCCCCAAATGTCCACAACAGCCTGGGCCAAAGCCAGGAGCCAGGTACTCAATCCAGCTCTCTCAGATGGATAGCGGGAGCCTAATGACTTGAGCCATCACCTGCTACCTCCCAGGGTCTGAATTCACAGGCAGCTGGACTCAGGAATTGGGGCTGGGAAGGCGTTTATGTTAAGCTGCTGCTTTTGACACCAGCATCCCATAGCAGAGCTCTGGTTCAAGTCCCACCTGATCTGCTTCTGATTCAGCTCCCTGCTAATGCGCTTGGAGGGCCACAGAAGATGGCCCAGGTATTTGGGTCCCTGCCACCCACATGGGAGAGACCCAGATGGAGTTCCTGGCTCCTGGCTTCAGCCATCTGGGGAGTGAACCAGCAGGTGGAAGACCCCTTTTTCTGTTTCTCCTCCTCTCTCTGTCCCACTGCCTTTCAAATAAATAAAATAAATCTTAAAAACAGGAACTAGTGGTGGGGGATCAAGCTCAAGCACTCCAATTTGGGATGTGGGTGCCTTAACCAGTAGGCCAAATGCTTGCCCCAGTCTCTGTATAATTTTTAAACAAATGTTTTATTTATTTCCATCTACTTGAAAGGCAGAGTGACAGAAAGAGAGAGCTCCCATGCGCTGCCCACCACAGCCAGGACTGGACTAGGCTGAAGCCAGGAGCCCAGAATTCCATCTGGGTTTCCCATGTGGCTGACAGGGGCACAAGCACTTGAATCATCATCTACTGCCTCCCAAGATGCATTAGCCGGAAGTTGTTTAGGAAACAGAGCAGCCTGGACCTGAACTGGCACTCACATATGTGGTGTTGGTATCCAAAGCAGGGCCTTAAGCCCCTGCACCACAAGGTCCAGTCCTCTGCAGTTTTTATATGTAGCTCTGTCCCTCCTCTCAACCCCCGGAACTCCCTTTCCCAGATCTTTCTCATCATCACAATTTCAGCACAAATGTCCCCTTTGTGAAGAGGCCTTTCCTGTCCCCCAGCCGCGGTCACTTCTCTTAACCTGTCTCCTCGGAGTACACATTGCTGCCCGCATCTATCTTGTTTGTGTGTACTCTGGCTCAGGATCTGCCTTCCACTGATGTAAGCTTTGGGAGGACAGAGCCCGGATCTACCCCGTTCGCTGCTGTATCCCTGCTTGTAACATAGTGCCTGGCACATAGTAGATGCCCATTAGTCATTCCTTAAATGAATGAGCCAACAAATGAATGAATGAACACTTACCAACCCAGCTCCAAGGATACTCCTGTTGGGGTGCTCACCAGGCCCCTAGTTCTTTGCTGCTTCTCAGTATTAAACAGATCTCCCATTCCCTACATTCTCTTAAAAGCTAGAAGCCCTGTCTACCAGTGGCCGGGACCCTGCCCTGACTCCCTTCCTTACTTTCCCCAGGGAATGCGGCACCGGTTGAGAGGTAGTATCAACGCGGTGAGGATCCGAGCCCCCCAGATTGGAGGTGAGGGGCTTGGGGAGACGCAGGACATGTGATGGCAAAGGTGGGGGTAAGGTGATCCTTTAGGACTAGACTACAAGTTGGGGGTCCAGATTGTAGCCCCAGCTCTGCCTGGGACTTCCCAGGAGGGTGGCATTTTCCAACAATTGAATACCAAGGGGACAAGAATCATTTCTAGAGTTTAAATCCAGGTCCTCTGTTACTTTTAGTTTAGAGGTCATTATGCTAAGCACTTTAATATTCTTTTTTTTTTTTAAAGATTTATTTTATTTATTTGAAAGAGTTACAGAGTAAGGTAGAGACAGAGAGAGAGAGGTCTTCCATCCACTGGTTCACTCCCTAAATGGCCGCAATGGCTGGAGCTGAGCTGATCCAAAGCCAGGAGCCAGGAGCTTCTTCTGGGTCTCCCACATGGGTGCGGTCCTTGGGCCATCTTCCACTGCTATCCCAGGCCTGGGATAGAGCTGGATTGGAAGTGGAGCAGCCAGGACTCGAACCGGCACCCATGTGGGATGCCAGTGCTGCAGGCAAGGACTTTAACCGGCCTCGGCAAAGCATTGACCCCAGGCTTTAATAGTCTTTGTTTTTTTTTTTTTGACAGGCAGAGTTAGTGAGAGAGAGACAGAGAGAAAGGTCTTCCTTTTTCCGTTGGTTCACCCCCCAAATGGCTGCCACGGCTGGCACACTGTGCCGATCCGAAGCCAGGAACCAGGTGCTTCTCCTGGTCTCCCATGCGGGTGCAGGGCCCAAGCACTTGGGCCATCCTCCACTGCACTCCCGGGCCACAGCAGAGAGCTGGACTGGAAGAGGGGCAACCGGGACAGAATCCAGCGCCCCAATCGGGACTAGAACCTGAGTGCTGGCGCCTCAGGCAGAGGATTAGCCTAGTGAGCCACAGCGCCAGCAATGTTCTTCACTAATTCTAAATTGCTGAAGTCAAATGAAACACAGTATCTCGAATAGTTCCTGGCACTTGATGAGCCCTCAGTAACCATTTTAACTATAAGCATAATGAGTATCAGTATTCAAACTGCAAGGAACCAGAAATGTTGCAGTTTTGGAAATTTTTTTATTTTTTTTATTTTTTATTTTATTTTTTTATTTTTTTGACAGGCAGAGTGGACAGTGAGAGAGAGAGACAGAGAGAAAGGTCTTCCTTTGCCGTTGGTTCACCCTCCAATGGCTGCCACGGTCGGCGCGCTGCGGCCGGCGCACCGCGCTCATCCGATGGCAGGAGCCAGGTGCCAGGCGCTTCTCCTGGTCTCCCATGGGGTGCAGGGCCCAAGCACCTGGGCCATCCTCCACTGCACTCCCGGGCCACAGCAGAGAGCTGGCCTGGAAGAGGGGCAACCGGGACAGAATCCGGCACCCCGACTGGGACTAGAACCCGGTGTGCCGGCGCCACAAGGTGGAGGATTAGCCTGTTGAGCCACGGCGCCGGCCTTGGAAATTTTTTTTAATCTAACTTTTTAACAGATATATAAAAATAGTGTCTGCTTGTGGAGAACCATGTGATCTTATTTTTTTTTTTAAGATTATTTATTTGAAACACAGAGCTACAGAGAGAGAGAGAGAGGGAGGGAGAAGCAGAGAGAGAGAGAGAGACATCTTCCATCTGCTGGTTCACTCCCTAAATGGCCGCAATGGCCAGGACTGGGCCAGACTGAAACCAGGAGCCCAAAGCTTCCAGGTCTCCCACATAGGCGCAGGGGCCCAGCACTTGGGCCATCCTCTGCCGCTTTCCCAGGCGCGTTAGCAGGGAACTGGGTCAGAAGTGGAGCAGCCGGGACTTGAACCGGCGCCCATGTGGGATGCTGGTGTCACAGGTGGCAGCTTTACCCGCTACACCGCAGTGCTGCCCTCCCCATGTGATCTTTTTGATGCCTGTGTACATTGTGTAATGTCCAATCAGGGTAAATATATATATATATATATACATATAGCCTCAAATATTTAACATTTCTTTATGGTAAAAGCATACAAAACCTTCTAACTGCTTTTCATAGAAAAATACACAGTACATTCATGTTATCTCTAGTCCCTCTACCGTGCGGTGAAAGCCTAGAACTTCTTACACTTATCTGACTTTAACTTAGTACCTGTTAATCAAACTTTCTGCAACTCTCACTTCCCTGTTCCCTGCCCAACCTCTGGTAACGGCCATTATAGTTTTAACTTCTATGAGATCATGTTGTTATTATTATTATTATTATTATTATTATCCTTAAGAAGATTTATTTATTTATTTGAGAGAGTTACAGAAAGGGAGATCTTCCATCCACTGGTTGACTCCCCAGATGGCTACAATGGCCAGGGCAGGACCAGACCAAAGTCAGGAGCCAGGAGCGCCCACCTGGGTGGCAGGGGCCCTAACACTTGGGCCATCGTCTGCTGCTTTTCCCAGGCTATTATTCGGGAGCTGGATCAGAGGTAGAGCAGCTGGGACACAAACCAGTGCCCATATTGGATGCCTGCATCACGGGTGGCAGCTTTAACCACTATACCAAAGTGCCGGCCTCAAGAGGTCGTGTATTTTTTTTTGACACTGTGCATTTAATAACTGGGTAGTTTGTTTTGTTGTTGTTGAGTTTCTTGATCTCTTTATTATGTTCTGGTTATTAATCCTTTTTCAGTTGCATAGTTTACAAGTAATATCTCCCATTCTGTTGGTTGCCTCTTCACTTTCCTGAGTGGTTTTTTGTTTGTTTGTTTGTTTGTTTGTTTTGCAGTGCAGAAGCTTCTCAATTTGATGTAATCCCATTTGTCAATTTTGGCTTTGATAGCCTGTGCCTCTGGGGTCTTTTCCAAGAACTCTTTGCCTATGCCAATGTCTTGCAGGGTTTCCCCGATGTTCTCTAATAATTTGATGCTATTGGGTCATAGATTTAGGTCTCTGATCCATTTTGAGTGGATTTTTGTATAAGGTGTAGGGTAGGAGTCTTGTTTCATACTGCTGCGCTCAGAGATCCAGTTTTCCCAGCACCATTTGTCCTTGCTCCAGGGATTGATTTTAGCTCCTCTGTCAAAGATAAGTTGATTGTAGACGCTTGGATTGATTTCTGGCATTTCTATTCTGTGCCATTGGTCTATCCATCTGTTTTTGTACCGTGGATGGAACTGGAGATCATTATATTAAATGAAATAAGCCGAGGACAATACAAGTATCACAATATCTCACTCATCCTTTTTATGGCTGAGTCCATTGTGGGTATGTGCCTATGTGCCATGTTTTCTTTATCCATTCATCAGTGGCTGGATACTTAGCTTGTTTGATTTCTTGGCTATTGGTAAACAGTGTTGCAGTAAACATGGAAGTACCAATGTCTCTGACAGATTGATTTCATTGCCCTTGGATATGTATACCCAGGAGAGGGATTGCTGGATAATAGCGTAGTTCAATTTTTAGTTCATTGAGGAACTTTCATACTGTTTTCCATGATGGTTGAATTGATTTACATTCCCACTAGCAGTCTGCAAAGGTTCCCTTTTCTCCATATCCTTGCTAACGCTTCTTATTTTTCATTTTTTTAAAATTTATCTATTTGACAGAGTGACAGAGAGGGAGAGACAGAGAGATCTTTCATGAGCTGGTTTACTCTCCAAATGGCCACAGTGGCCAGGGCTGGGCCAAGCTGAAGCCAGGAGCCTTATACAGGTTTCCCGCATGGGTAGCAGAGGCCCAGGGACTTGGGCCTTCTTCCACTGCTTTCCCCAGATTATTAGTAGGGAGCTGGATCAGAAGTGGACCAGCCAGGACTTGAACTGATGCTCATTTAGAATGTTGGTGTGGCAGGTGGTGGTTTAACCCACTGCACCACGATGCTAGCCCCTATTTTGAGTTTTTTTGATAATAGCCAATCTAACTAGAGTAATGTGATAGCTCATTGTGTGTGTGTGGTTTTTATTTTTATAATTTTACAGAGAGAAAACAAGAGATAACACACACACACACACACAGAGTTCTCACCCACTGGGTTCATTTCATTCCCCAAATGCACACAAAGGATGAGATTGGGCCAGGCTGGAGCCAGGAACTCAATCCAGGTCTCCCGCATGGTTGGCAGGGACTTAACTTCTTGTGCCATCACTGCTGCCTTCCAGGGTGAGTGCTCCCAGGGTGAGTGCTCCCAGGGTGAGCACTTTACCAGGAAGGCAGGAAAGGGAGCAGAGGCAGGACTTGAATTCAGGCACTCCTCTATGGGATGCAGGTGTCTCGACCGGTAGCTTAACTGCTAGGCCAGAGGCACCAGACGCCTGCCCCTCATTATGGTGTTCTTTTTTTAAGGCATAGAGACAGATAGATAGATCTTCTACCTGCTGATTCATTCCCCAGATGCCTGCAACAGCCTGGATTCAGCTGGCCAAAGCCTGGAGCCTAGAACTCTGCAGGTCTCCTGCCTGGGTGCAGGGACACAAGTACTTGAGCTGTAACCTGCTACATCCTAGGATGCATTTTAACAGAAAGCTGGCTTCAGGTGTGGAGCTGGGACTTTATCCCAGGCACTCTGACGTAGGATGTGGGTATTCCAAGCAGTACCTTCACTGCTAGGCAAAGCACCTGCTCCATACTGCCTTTTTAAACATGGAATTATTTGTGCATGTGGGTTTTTTGTTTGTTTTTGGGCTACTGGGTTATTTGGGGCTTTTACATATTCTGGTTATTAGCCCCCTGTCAGTGCATACCTTGCAAGTACTGTCTCCTGTTGTGTGGGTTGTTGGTTGTTTCTCCCGTTTTGTACTCTGTTGATTATTTCTTTTACTATACAGAAGCACTTTAGTTTGATGCCATCACATTTGTCTATTTTTTGCTTTTTAGGTTTTGAATATTTATTTATTTGAAAGGCAGAGTTACAGAGAGAGAGGGAGAGACAGAGAGATTGTCCATCTATTGGTTCACTCCCCAAATAGCTGTGACAGCCAGCTCTGGGCCAGCCCAAAGCCAGGAGCCATGAGCATCATCCAGTTCTAGCATGTGGGTGGCAGGGGCTCAAGTACTTGGGCCATCTTCTGCTGCTTTCCCAGGCACATTATCAGCAAACTAGATAAGAAGTGGAACAGTCGGGATTTGAACCGATGCCCATACGGGATGCGAGTGTTACAGATGGCAGGGTGGCTTAACCCACTGTGCCACAACACCAGCCCCCTGTTTTTGCTTCCTTTTCCTGCGTTTTGGTATATGATCTGAAAAGTCCTTGCCTAGTCCACTGTCCTGAAATGTTTCCTTTATGATTTCTTTTGGCAATTTCAAAATAAGTCTTATATTTAGTCTTTGATCCATTTGTAGTTGATTTCAGTACATGTTGAAAGATAGGATCTACCAGCTCTCTGCTATGGCCTAGGATAGCAGTAGAAGATGGCCTGAGTCCTTGGGACCCTGCACTCACGTGGGAGACCTGGAATAAGCTCCTGGCTCCTGGCTTTGGATCGGCGCAGCTCTGGCCATTGTGGCCAGTTGAGGAGTGAACCAGCAGATGGAAGACCTCTCTCTCTGTGTCTACCTCTCTCTGTAACTCTGTTTTCAAATAAATAAAATAAATCTTTTTTTTTTAAAAAAGAAAGGATCTAATTCATTCTTCTGCATTCGGATATCCAAATTTCCCAGCACTATATTGAACAGACTGTCCTTTTTTAGGGCCTTTTTCTTTTTAAAAAGATTTATTTATTTGAAAGGCAGAGTTACAGAGAGAGAGATGGAGAGACACTTCCCAAATGGCCACAACAGCAGAGGCTGGGCCAAAGCCAGGAGCCAGGAGCTCCTTCTGGGTCTCCCACATGGGTGCAGGGGCCCAGACACTTGGGCCATCCTCAGCTGCTTTCCCAGGCCCATTAGCAGGGAGCTGGATTGGAAGTGGAGCAGCTGGGACTCGAACCAGCGACCTTATGGGATGCTGGCACTTCAGGCGGTAGCCTTACCCATTACGTCACAGCGCTGACCCCTGGACATTTTAATAATACTGATTCTTTCAATCCATGAACCCGGCATGTCTTTCCATTTCTTTCTGTCTCCTTCAATTTTTTTTCATCAATGATTTGTATTTTTCATTGTAGAAATCTTTCACCTCATGAGTAAAATTTATTTCTTGGCTGTTTTTTGTTATTATTTTTTGGTAACTATTGGAAATGAGTTTGCTTTCTTGATTTCTTTTCTGGTTTATTCACTGTTGGTGTATAACAGTGCTACTGATTTTTGCATATTGACTTTGTATCCTGTAACTTTGTGTTCATCATGGTTTTTGGTTGTTGGTGTGTCCTTGTCTAGTCTTGGTATAAGAAGAATAATAGATGGAGCCAGTGTCGTGGTGCAGCAGGTTAAGCTGCTGCCTGCAGTACCGGCATCCCATATGGGCACCCAAGTGCCAGCTGCTCCCCTTCCTACCCAGCTCCCTGCTAATGCGCCTGGAGAAGCAGCAGAAGATGGCCCATGTGCCTGGGCCCCTGTACCCACATGGAAGACCAGGATGAGGCTCCTGGCTCCTAGATTCAGCCTGGCCCAGCCTGGTTGTAGCCATTTAGGGAGTGAACCAGTACATAGAAGATCTCTCTCTCTCTGTAATTCTGACCTTCAAATTCTTTAATTCTGACTTTCAAATTCTTTAATTCTGGCTTTCAAATAAGTCTTTAAAAAAAAAGAGTAGTGCTGGCCTCATAGAATGAGTTTGGAAGAATCCCCTCTTCTGTTTTTTGAAATAATTTAAGGAGTGGTAGTAATGCTCCGTTAAGTGTTTGGTACAATTCCATAGAGCCATCTGTTCTTGAGTTTTTAAAAATATCTATTTTTCATATATTTGAAAGAGTGGAAAGAGAGAGAGAGAGATCTTTCACCTGCTGCTTTACTTTCCAAATGCCCATAATGCCAGCCAGGGCTGGGCCAAGCTGAAGCCGGAGCCCAGAACTCTATCCAAGTCTCCCAAGCAGATGGCAGGGGTCCAAGCACTTGAACTATCATATGCTGCCTCCAGAATACATTAGCAGGAAGCTGGATTGGAAGCAGAGTAGCCAGGAGTCCTCAAACCAGCACTCGAGATGGATGCGAACGTCCCACGCAGTGGCTTAACCCTCTGTGCCACAACACTGGTCCTGTGCACTTGTCTTTATGGGAGACCTTTTATTACTGAGTCAGTCTCATTACTCATTACTGACCTGTTTAGGCATTCTGTTTCTTCATGATTTGATCTTCTTTTTTTAAAGCTTTTATTTAATGAATATAAATTTCCAAAGTACAGCTTATGGAGTACAATGGCTCCCCCCCCCCATAACTTCCCTCCCACCCGCGACCCTCCCCTTTCCTGCTCCCTCGCCCCTTCCATTCACATCAAGATTCATTTTCTTTTTTTTTTTTATTTATTTTTTTAATTTATTCTTTTGACAGGCAGAGTGGACAGTGAGAGAGAGAGACAGAAAGAAAGGTCTTCCTTTGCCGTTGGTTCACCCTCCAATGGCCACTGCGGCCAGCGCGCTGCAGCCGGTGCACCGCGCTGATCTGATGGCAGGAGCCAGGTGCTTCTCCTGGTCTCCCATGCAGGTGCAGGGCCCAAGCACTTGGGCCATCCTCCACTGCCCTCCCGGGCCACAGCAGAGAGCTGGACTGGAAGAGGAGCAACTGGGACTAGAACCTGGTGCCCATATGCCGGCGCCACAGGCAGAGGATTAACCGAAGTGAGCCATAGCGTCGGCCCCAATGTAGTTTCTATTTTTAAGTTGTTTGGTTTTAAGTCTTTACATTAAACATAGGAGTGGTACATACTGTTTGCAACATTAGAATATCCTGAGTTTGTTCATATTGTTACTTTTTTGAATTTTCTACCTTATGATATTTTATTCATATTTGTTAGCATCCATTTGAAGAACTCCCTTTAGCATTTCTTGGTTTTTATAAATTTTTTTTTTAAGATTTATTCATTTATTTGAAAGTTAGAGTTACAGAGAGAGACAGAGAGACAGAGAGAGAGAGAGGTCTTCTATCCGGTGGTTCACTCCCCAGTTGGCTGCAATGGTTGGAGCTGCGCTATCTCAAGCCAGGAGCTAGGAGCTTCCTTTGGGTCTCCCATGTGGGTGCAGGGGCCCAAGGACTTGGGCCATCTTCTACTGCTTTTCCAGGCCACAGTGGAGAGCTGGATCAGAAGTGGAGCAGCCGGGACTCGAACCAGCACCTATATGGGATGTCAGCACTAGAGGCGGCAGCTTTACCCACTACGCCACAGAGCCAGGCCCCTAATTTATTTATTCTTTAAAGATTTATTTTATTTATTTGACAGTCAGAGTTACAGAGAGAGAGAGAGAGGTCTTCCATCCGATGTTTCACTCCCCAATTGGTCACAATGGCTGGAGCTGTGCCGATCCAAAGCCAGGAGCCAGGAGCTTCTTCCGAGTCTCCCACATGGGTGCAGGGGCCTGAGGACTTGGGCCACCCTCTACTGATTTCCGAGGCCACAGCAGAGAGCTGGTTCGGAAGTGGAACAGCCGGGACTTGAACTAGCACCCATATGGGATGCCGGCATTTCAGGCCAGAGTGTTAACCCACTGCACCACAGCGCTGGCCCACCCCTAATTTATTTTTTAAGGAATGCAAATTTCGTAAGTACAGCTTTATGAATATAGTTATTCTTCCAAGCATATCCGCCCTCCCACCCACACTCCCACTCCCACTCCTCCTCCTCCTCCCTTTCCCATTCCCAGTTCCATCCTCCACTGAGATCCATTTTCAGTTAACTTTGTATACAGAAGACCAACTCTATACTAAGTAAAGATTTCAACTATTTGCACACAAACACACACACACAAACTGAGAGCCAGTGTTACAGTTGTCTCACATAATACCATTCATTGAGGACAGAGGTCCTGCATGGGGAGTTAGTGCACAGTGACTCTTGTTAATTTAACAATTAACACTCTTATGTATGATGTCAGTGACCACCCGAGGCTCTTGACATGAGCTGCCTAGGCTATGGAAGCCTTTTGAGTCCACAAACTCCTTGAGTATTTATACAAGGCCATAAAGTAAAAGTCCTCTTCTCCCTTCAGAGAAAAGTACATCCTTCTCTGATGGCCCCTTCTTCCCACTGGGGTCTCACTCACAGAGATCCTTGATGCAGAACATTTTTTGCCACAGTGTCTTGGCTTTCCATGCCTGAAATCCTTTAGCATTTCTTGTAACATAGGGCTGGTGGTGATAAATTTCTTAGCTTTTGTTAGTCTGGGAATGTTCTTAACTCTTCCTCATATCTGAAGAATAGCTTTGCTGGGTACAATAGTGGCCAGAAATTTTTTTTCCTTTAGTAATGCAAAAATCTCATCCTACTCCCTCCTGGTCTGTAAGGTTTCTGCTGAGAAGTCTGCAGCCAGGGAAATTGGGATCCTTTTATGTGTGTTGTTTCTTTTCCCTTGCTGCTTTGAGAATCCTCTATCTTTAACCTTGTAGAGCTTGATTAATATGTCTTGTGGTACTCTGATTGGGTTGAAGCTGACTGGTAACCTTTGACCTTCCTGTGCTGGATTTGGGGAGTTTTCTGATATTATATTTTTTGTTTATTCTTTCTACCCCTTTGACATTCTCAAGTTCTTCTTGAGCCTCAATCACTTGGGCATTTGCTTTTTCATGTGTCTCAAAGTTCTCATAAACTTTCTTCGTTTCCCTTGATTGTTTTTTTTTTTTCCAACTGTGTATCTTCAAATTGCCTGTGTTTGAGCTCACTGATTCTTCTGTTTGATCTTTTCTGCTACTGATGCCTTTTATCATGTATTTTTTAAAAAGATTTATTTATATGCTTAAAAATTGGAGTTAGAGGGAAAGTCAGAGAATGAAAGAGAGATTGATCTTCCATCTACTGGTTCACTCCCCCAGATGGCTGCAGTGTCCAGGTTGAAGCCAGGAGCTTCATCTGGGTCTCCCACGTGGGTAGCAAGGACCCGACCTCTTCGGCTATCTTCCGCTGCTTTTCCCAGGCTATTAGGAGGGAGCTGGTTTGCAAGTGGAGCAGCCAGGACACGAACTGATGCCCATATGGGATGCTGGTATCACAGTCGGCAGCTTTACCCACTATGCCACAACACCGGCCCTCTGTCATATTTTTAATTTTCTTTACTATTCAGTTGAACGATTTCTTTTTTCCTTTTGGTAAGAGGAAAGAATTGACCTCAAGAAGCTGGCAGTCTTTGGGAAATCCAAAATGTGCTCTTCCCACCCAACAAGCCAGCAAGAAGGGTTTTTAAAGGGAAAGAGGTAGCTGTGGGGGAGGTTAGGGGGAATAAAAAGAGTCCAGTCAATTGCTAATTAGGCAGATTTTTCAGGTTTTGCTCTGATGGTCATCTGGGACATCCAGGGCTACAGTCAGGTAGAGGCTTCCTGGGGCTCGTCACCAATCGGGTGAGCGAGGTGGGGGCTTTCTTCTTAAACGGGTGGGAGGTCTCCCGTTCCAGTCACCGCCATCTTCCAGCTTCTGAGCAGAGTTGTCCAGGCATCCTTCTTGAGGGCTGCTGTGGTGAGGGAGGTTCCCAGAGTGGCACAGGCTGAGCCACCTGGGGCCTGTCAGCGGCAGCCTGGTGGCAGGGGGTGGGTGTGTACTGTCAGTTGAAGGATTTCGGTTTAATTATTTCCCTGTCTCTGGCACGTCTCTGTTAGAGTATTGAATTATTTCTCTGTGTTCTCTCCACCTTCATTGAGCTTCCTTAGAACAGCTATTTTTTTTTTGTGGTGGGCCCAATACTGGGATTCAAGTCTCAGGATTCGACTAAATTCCATCTTCCTGCCCAAAGCGGGAGGTGTTGCTCCCCGTGCTGAACTACTTGGAGATAGGGGTGGGTAATCTGGGCAACACTTTCCTTCTTGAATTCTTTTTTTTTAAATATTTATTTTATTTATTTATTTGTAACAGTTAGAGAGAGAGGTAGAGACAGACAGAGAGAGAGAGGTCTTCCATCCACTGGTTCGCTCCCCAGATGGCTGCAGCAGCCAGAGCATTGATCGAAGCCAGGAGCTTCTTCTGGGTTTCACACATGGGTGCAGGGGCCCAAGGACTGAGGCTGTCTTTTACTGCTTTCCCAGGCACATTAGCAGGGAGCTGGATCGAAAGTGGAACAGCCAGGAGTTGAACCAGCACTCGGATATGGATGCTGGCATCGCAAATGGTGACTTAGCCCACTGCACCACAGCACCAGCCCTGCAAATAGCTTTCAAATGAGTGTCTCTCTGGGGAGGTGATCATCAGAGTGTCTTATTCAGTCTGTTCCACCCTCCTTTCATGTTTAATATTTTGAAATATTTGCATCTACATAATGAGATATCTTGGAGATGAGACCCAAGTCTAAACGTGAGCACCAGGGTTGGCCTTGGGGCACAGTGGGTTAAGCCACTGTCTGCTATACCAGCATCCCATATGAGCACTGGTTTGAGTCCCAGCTGCTCCACTTCCCATCCAGCTCCCTGCAGTGCATCTGGGAAGCAGTGGAAGATGATCTGAGTGCCTGGGCTCCCATACCCAGTTAGGGACCCAGGTGGAGTTCCAGGCCCAGCTATGGCAGCCATTTGGGGAGTGATCCAGCAGATGGAAGATCTCTCTCTTTCAAATAAATAAATAAATCTTTTAAAAATAAATAAAGGAAAAAATGAAATCTGCATATGTTTTGTATATACCATATACACGTAGTCTGAAGGGTTTATGCAGTATCTTTAGTGCACCTGCATTTGACCATAACTTGTCACATGAGGTCAGGAATAGAATTCACTTTGTCGCACCATGTTGGTGGTCAAGAAAGTTAGATTTTGGAATATTTCATAAGTGCGGATTAGGGCTATTCAACCTGTGTCTTGTTTTTTAAAAAATTTATGTATCTGATAGGCAGAGATCAAGTGTGTGATCCCATCTGCTGGTTCACTCCCCAAATGCCCGCAACAGCCAGGTCAAGGCCAAAGACAGGAATCGGGAGCTCCATCCAGGTCTCCCGTGTGTGTGGCCAACTGGTATCCTATCACTATTCCCGGCTTTCCCGACTTGTCTTCTCCCTAAACCAAGATTAGAGTTCCAGCTCCATGTTGTGGTTATGAGGAACACAGCTGTTCTGTTAGAAGCCATCTGGATGACGAATCTGCTCTTGTACGTTTTTCAGCTCCCCGTCACAGAGCCGGGAAGGTTGCCGGTGCAGGATGGGGTCAGGCAGGGACTCTGCCCTGTCTGCCTTTGTGTCGGGTTTGCTCCCCATTCGTCACCAGAGCTTGCAGGCTTTGGGAAGTCTCCCAGACCCCGAGTTATGACTTCTTGAGATTGCCCTGGGAACACTGATTGGCTGGCTTTCCCTCTGCAGGTAGCTTTGCCGTGTGGGGGGGCCTGTTCTCCACCATCGACTGTGGCCTGGTCCGGCTGCGGGGCAAAGAGGACCCCTGGAACTCCATCACCAGTGGCGCATTGACTGGGGCTGTGCTGGCTGCCCGCAGTGAGTCCCACCCCGCCCCGCCCCCAGCTCCGCCTCCTCATGCTCCTCTGCCCACCCTTACCTGTTCTCTGTCCCTTCCCTTGCAAGGTGGCCCCTTGGCCATGGTGGGCTCTGCGATGATGGGCGGCATCCTGTTGGCTCTCATCGAGGGGGTCGGCATCCTCCTCACTCGCTACACTGCGCAGCAGTTCCGCAATGGTGAGTACCTGCTGGCCGGGGGTCAGGGAGAGGACGGGAATGCTCCACCCAGCCCCTCCCCCTTATCCTCACCTGCTTCTCTCCTCCCCAGCACCCCCGTTCCTGGAAGACCCCAGCCAGCTGGCCTCTAAGGAGGGCACCCCGGCGCCAGGCTATCCCAGCTATCAGTAACACCACGGAAGAAGCGACTGCCGACCGCCGCCGCCGTGGGAGCTGCGCTGAGTTCCCTCCCCAGTGATCTACCTCGAAGGGAGGGCTGGCTCCCGCTTAGCCCCGGGACCCTCCCGAGAGGGCCTCTGCCCTGCTCCCTGGTCCCAGGGTGGGGGTGGGGCATCCCAGCTGCCCTGACAGATGGGTCCCCTTTTCTCTCTCAGGGCACCCCAGCCCCACACTCACATGTACAAGCTCTCAACCCAGCTCCCTCGTGTGGCACCCTGACAAATATCTAAAGCCAGTTTTGAAACGCCTGCGTACGTACTCCTTGGGCCACCGTGAGGGCCCCTCCTTGGGACAAGGGGCAGGGCCCTCTCCGGGGACTCGGCAGCCCCAGGCCTTGCAGCCCCACAGCCAGTGATGTGTAGTATGGCAGTGGAATGAATGAGGATGTATGTGGGGTACGCGAGTTAGGAGGGGGGTGGGGGCCAAGTAATGACCCTAAGCAGGTGGAGCCACAGACTTGGGGGTAAAGCAAGTTAACACTAAGATTGCTAGGCAGTGGGCAGTGGGTCTGCACATTGCAGGCCCGACCCCCAGGCGTGCAAGCGCACCAGGACCCCTGACTCGTCCTCCACGGGCCCCTGATGCCAAAGCCGGAAGTCATTGGATACCAGTCACCCCACTTCCGCAAATAACCCTGCATCTGTGTGGGCTGACCATGGAAATAGGGGTCTGGGAGACCCAGTTCATCACCGAACAAAGCCCTATTTCAGTGTTCCCTTCCATCCCAGAGCCACTTTGCTGCTCGCACATGCGCAGTGTTGGCAGATTTTTTTTTTTTAAAGGGAAAGGGTTTATTGGTGGGGGAACCAGACAAACCGGAGGGAAGGAGTGAAGAGGGATGGCAGATTGCTTTTTTTTTTTTTTAAGAGCAAGGACAACCTAACCAGAAATGAGTTTTCATTTTGGGCTAGGGGAGTCACAGAAAAGCGATTCTTCTGCATGGACAGTCAGCCCCAAACCTCCAATGTGTCCCTCCTGTGGCAACCTCTACACAAGTGGGAAAATGCTGTCTCCCTTGGGGTTCAATGGCACAGGGAGACGCAGAGCTTCCTGAGGAGTCAAGGTTTCCTCTGCCCATACTGCTCCAGTGCAAAGAGCCTCATGGGAGAAGTCAAAACTGGCCCTTTCGCGGAAACGCCGTTTGGGCCACGGGGCTGCAGAGACCAAGTTCCTGGCAATCCTCAGAGGCCTGGCCTCGAACGCCTGGCTCCCCAGGCACTCCAGCAGAAGGGCCCAGGTGGCTTCTGTGGGACCAAGGTGCCAATGAGACCCAAGGTAGCCCAGGGGGTGACTCTTCTGTGGCCCGCCCTCTAGGCTCCTCCAGGCCCCGTCCACCATGGTTTCCACGCCCTGCTCCGCTGCTGTCAAGCACCGCCCCTTGGGCTGCGCAGGCCCTGATGTCTCCAGGCTCTGGTCCCTTCCCCATCTCTGGGCGCCGGCCTCTTAGGCTGCTGCAGACTCTGCCTCTACATCTTGACAAGGCCTCTTCCCATCTTCAGGCCCCGCCCCTCCAGGTTCCTCTAACCCCACGCTCCCCCCCCCATCTTCCTCCCTCGGATCCTGGGTCACAGTCCCCGTGGCTGGAGGGTCGCGGGACCCTGGAACGGTTCTGCCTCCCACGGCGCAGGAGGCTTGACCACATGTGGCGCCCCGTACTAGGTTTTGAAATGAAGCCAGGTCTAGAAATCGCAGCTGGGGCCTGGGGACAGAGTTGGGTGGCTGCATGGATGCCGAGGCGCTGGGCACAGAGGCAGAGCAGCGTCCCCTGGCCTCACTCGGCTCTGAGCTGGGGCTCCCTGTGTCATCCGTGTCTCCAGAGCTGAGACCCGGGCGAGGAGGCAGTGTGCCCTGGCTTAACCCAGGCCCCGCACCAGTCGGCTTGTGTTCTGGGAGAAGGGAATTCTCTCAGACCGTCAGCTGTTTGCACTGTGAAGGACTTCAGAGTCGGAGAGAAAGCGGGAGATGGAGAGAGAGAGATCTGAACGCAGGACGGGCAAGAGAGAAATGGCAAGAGGCGGAGATAACCAGAAGTCGTGGGCGGGTCAGAAATGCAGGAGATGAGAGAGACAACAGCGACAGATACCAATGGAGGCTGGAGGGAGCGAGGAGAGAGTTTCTGGTGGGCTGCCGTGGACACGTGAGCTGCAGTCAGGGACTGCACCCACAGGGATCTGTCAGGCCACCTGCCCTCCCTCCCTCCACCAGAGCCTCCCCCTCCCCTGGGGCAGGCAGCTCACCAGTATCCTCCTGTCTGTGCTGGTCTCGATCTCATCTCTGATTTCATCCTGGCATCTTCCTCCCTACCTTAGCCCATCTCTGTCTCTTCTCCCATTTTTAAAAAAATTTTTATTGTTTTGCTTGGGCCTCCCTAGCTGGTGGCTCTAACACTCCCCTGTGGGCCTCGGATTTGCCACCTATCTGTCTGAGACAGGGAGAGAAGGGGGACTATTTTGTGAGTGGGTGGGGCCCTTAAGGAAATGGGCAGAATTAGGAGAGACCAAAGGGCCCAGCCCTGACAGTGAGGTGTGGCCTCATCCTCCCCGCTTTCCCAGGAAGAGACCCTGAGCAACTAGGGAGAGACAGACAGATAGGAAGAAAGACAGCTGACAAGACAGAGAGAAGCCAGAGTGCACAGAGAGGCATAGATACCAGCAGAGAAAACGCAGTACGAATGAAAAGGGCAGGAAGACGATAAACAGGATGAAAGTGAGAAGGGGAGAGATTAAGAGAGCAAAAGCAGGGGTGGGCATTGTGGCATAGCAGGTTAAGCTACCACTTCCCACATCAGCATCCCATATGGGTGCAGGTTCTAGTCCCGGCTACTCCACTTCCGATCCAGCTCTGTGCTAATGGCCTGGGAAAGCAGTGGAAGGTGGCCCAAGTGCTTGGGCCCCTGCACCCACATGTGTGGGAGACCCTGATGGAGTTTCAGTCTCCTGAAAGATTTGCTTCTTTGAAAGGCAGTTACAGAGAAAGGGGTCTTCGATCAGCTGGTTCACTCTCCAGATAGCCACAATGGCTGGGACTGGGCCAGGCCAAAGTCAGCAGTCGAAAGCTTCATAATTTTTTTTAAGAAAAAGTATAACAACTACATATATTTATATATTTAAAAAGCATTTTCACTGTTTCATATCTTTTTTTAAGATTTATTTTTTACTTGAGAGTCAGAGTTACACAGAGAGAGGAGAGGCAGAGAGAGAGGTCTTCCATGTACTGGCTCACTCCCCAATTGGCTGCAACTGCCAGAGATGCGCCAAACCGAAGCCAGGAGCCAGGAGCTTCTTCCAGGTCTCCCACATGGGTGCAGGGGCCCAAGCACTTGGGCCATCTTCTACTGCTTTCCCAGGCCATAGCAGAGAGCTGGATCAGAAGTAGAGCAGCCGGGACTAGAATCAGCACCCATATGGGATGCTGGCACTTCAGGCCGGGGCGTTAACCCGCTGCGCCACAGCGCCGGCCCCAGAACATTATATATTTTAAAAAGAGAAGGCGGGGAAAAGAGGCAGAGAGAAGTGAGAGACTGAATCAAAGCAGAGAGGGGGAGAGAAAAGGAGAAAGTGCACTCCCACGTGCACTCCTTACCTTGAGCCTGCGTGTGCCTGAGTGTTCCCACTTCATCCCTTCAGTGGCGGTTGCCAGAGGGGTGGGGCAGCACAGAGCCAGGAGATTCTTCCAGGTCTCCCACGCGGGTGCAGGGGCCCAAGGACTTGAGCCATCCTCCACTGCTTTCCCAGGCTGGATCAGAAGTAGAGCAGCCAGCACTCGAAGCGGTGCCCATAAGAGGTGCCTGTACTAAGCCACAGTGCCAGGCCCAAGCCCTGCCCCTTTCACCCCCACCCTGCAGCACCTGCGAAGTGACCTTTAGAGATCAGCTCTCTGACATTGAGAAGTAGGAATCATATTGTTCATTTAAAAAAAAAAAACTTTGGGGACCGGTGCTGTGGCGCAGCGGGTTAAAGCCCTGGCCTAAAGCGCCAGCATCCCATATGGGTGCCGGTTCGAGTCCCAGCTGCTCCTCTTCAGGTCCAGCTGTCTGCTGTGGCCTGGGATAGCAATGAGGATGGCCCAGGTCCTTGGGCCCCTGCACCCACGTGGGAGATGAAAGACCTGGAGGAAGCTCCTGGCTCCTGGCTCCTGATTGGCGCAGCTCCGGCCGTCACAGCCATCTGGGGAGTGAACCAGCCATGGAAGACCTCTCTCTCTGTCTCTACCTCTCTCTGTAACTCTGTCTTTCAAATTAATAAAATAAATCTTAAAAAAAACCTTTGATTTCAGAAAAGTTTTAAATGTACCAAACTAAATTTATAAAGTAGTACAGATAATTTCCATGTACCCTACACCCAGCTTCCCCAATGTTAGCGTATTATTATGATATATTTGTCACAATCAATAAAACACACCCAGCTTTGCCTATTAACACCTCTTATTAGTGTAATATACGTGTCACAATTAATGAACCACACCCAGTTTCCCCTGTTTTCTTTTTTTAAAGAGATTAATTTTTTAAAGATTTATTTATTTATTTGAGAGGCAGAGTTACAGAGAGTGAGAGAGACAGAGAGAAAGGTCTTCCATCTGCTGGGTCATGCCCCAAATGGCTGCAATGGATGGAGCTGGGCTGAACTGAAGCCAGGAGCCAAGAGCTTTCTCCAGGTTTCCCATGCGGGTTCAGGAGCCCAAGCACTTGAGCCATCTTCCACTGCTTTCCCAGGCTGTAAGCAGAGCTGGATCAGAAGAGGAGCAGCTGGGACTCAAACCCATGCCAATATGAAATGCTGGCATCACAGGAGGAGGCTTAGCCTACTAGGCCACAGTGCTGGCCCGCTTCTTCTTTCTTTTTAATATTTATTTATTTGAGAAGTAGAGTTACAGACAGAGGGAGAAAAAGAGAGAGAGGTCTTCCACCTACTGGTTCGCTTCCCAAATGGCTGAAACAGCTGGAGCTGGGCCGATCCAAAGCTAGGAGCTTCTTCCAGGTCTCCCATGTGGGTGCAGGGGCCCAAGGACTTGGGCCATCTTCCACTGCTTTCCCAGACCACAAACAGGGAGCTGGATGGGAAGAGGAGCAGCTGGAACACCAACCGGTGCCCATATGAGATGCAGGCGCCACAGGGGGAGAGTTAGCCTACTACACCACAGCGCCCACCTCCCATGTTTTCAATCCACTCTACCTAATGCCCCTCCCCTTCCAGCTTCTGAGGATCACCATTCTCTATTCAGACAGATGTTTTGTCTGTCTGTGTCTGGCTTACTTCACACGATGTCCTCCAGTTCCATGCATTTTGCTGCAAATGACAGGATTTCATTCTTTTTTATGGCTTAATAGTATTCCATCATGTATATATGACCCATTTTCTCTTTTTTCTTTTTAAATGTTTATTTATTTATTTGAAGGGCAGAGTTACAGAGAGAGGGAAAGAGAGAGAGGAGAGACAGAGACTCTTTCATCCATTGGTTCACTCTCCAAATGGCCACAAGGAGCAGGGCTGGGCCAGGCAGAAGCCAGGAGCCAGGAGCCAGGAGCTTCCTCTGGGTTTCCCACGTGGGTGCAGGGGCCCAAGGACTTAGGCCATCTTCCACTGCTTTCCCAGGCCATAGTAGAGAGTTGGATCGGAAGTGGAGCAGTCAGGACTCGAACTGGCACCCATAAGGGATGCCGGCACTGCAGGTGGCAGCTTTACCCGCTACGCCACAGTGCTGACCCCCAACACGTTGCCGTTATCAAATCATATGATGCTGGATGCCTTGCTTGATTTCTTATCTTGGCTGTTGTGACCAGTGCTACAATAAACATGGTGGTGTAGTCACGTTTGCTACACAAGCCTGCTTAGGGCAGCCTCTGGGAAATCTGCAGTGTCATCAAATTCTCAAGCATGTGAAAGAGAAGGGGGGGGGTTGGGGTGCGCCAGTGGTCACATCCAATGTGATGGAGAAACTTCTGCTATCCTCATCTGTAAATAAGGGAACAGAAACACCGAGAGGTTAAGCAAGGTGTCCACAGCTATGCTGTCGTTCAAAATTAGGCACCAATACCCAAGAGACAAAAGTTGATGCATGAGAAGCGGTTGATTCAAGAAGCCAGCGTGCTTGCGGGGAGGGAGACTTCCTCAGCCTCTGCACCGGTGTGGGAGACAACGAGGAAGCTCCCGTGTGGGAGACCCGGAAGAAGCTCCTGGCTCCCTGCTTTGGATCGGCGCAGCTCCAGCCGTTGCAGCCATCTGTCTGTCTCTACCACTCTCTGTAACTGTCTTTCAAATAAATTTTAAAAATAAATCTTTAAAAAAATAAATAAACCTTGGGGCCGGCACTATGGCATAGCGGATAAAGCAGTAGAAGATGGCCCAAGTCCTTCGGCCCCTGCACTCACGTGGGAGACCTGGAAGAAGCTCCTGGCTTCAGGTTGGCACAGCTCCGATTGTTGCAGACATATGGGGAGTGAACCAGAGGATGGAAGACCTTTCTCTCTGTCTCTCCTTCTCTTTCTGTGTAACTCTGAATTTCAAGTAAATAAATAAATTAAAAAAAAAAAACTCTTCTGTGTGTGCTTAGCACTCCAGAGACGTCACGTAGAACATCAGTGCCCGGACAATACATTCAATTGCAATTATAATTAAAGTTGCAATTATGGCGGTCACTGGAAGGTTACAATGCAGGATGGAATGAAGCTGAGGTGCTTTTAGCTCATTACTAAGGCTAGGCTTGGGAATATCACTAGGTTAGCGTTAGAAAGAAGAAAAAAATAATTCGACTTATGAAGCTGAATTTTTCTTGCAAAATATAAAGGATGGAGCCAAAGAACATTTTTAAAAATTCCAATGAAATAATGCCCATGCTGTGTTTTCCTTCTAGAAAACAATCACAATTCCTTTAGCTCCTGTCCCCACTTAACCCTATTGCCTCAATAATTTCAGGTTGCATGGACTTTTCTGCACACGTCTCATTTCCCTGAGGATGAAGTCTGACTCCTATGCTCGAAGAGGTTATGTGGAGAGTGAGATTCCTTTGAGGCCATTTTGTTCACAGAGGCATCTTGAGAGACAGCAGGTGCTGTGTGGTCCTCAGGTGTTAACTGTGCATGGTACTCTTACTTTATCCCTCAACCTGGCTATGGGGGAACCTCCAGGTTTAATGCTTTTTGTTGGTTAAATCTGTATCCCTAGAGCCATAGAAAATATTCCCTTGCCTTCCTCGGCCATAGCAAGAGTTTGATGGTTTTTGTGAGGCCAGATAAACATGCAGATACATTGACCCAAAAAGACACACTCAAAGTCAAGGCACATATAATTAAATCAAGGTCAATAGCCACGATATGTAAAGGGCTCCTAAGAAACAATAAGAAAAAGACAAGGTACCCAATTGAAAATCAGGCAACGGCTATGGGAAAGTATTACACAAAAAAGAGGAAACTTTCTTGCTAATGCAGACCCTGGAAGACAGTGGTGATGGCTCAAGTAATTGGATCCCACCCACCCATGTGGGAGACGTGGATTGAGTTCCTAGACCCCTGCTTCAGGACAGCTCAGCCCCAGCCATCGTGGGCATTTTCAGAGTGAACCAGCAGGTGGGGGAATCTCTCTTTATCTCTATTCCTCTATAAATAAATGAATAAATAGAAATATTAGGGGTGGATGTTTAGCTTAGTGTCTAAGACACCAGCTAAGACACCTGCATCCCATTTTTGAATGCCTGAGTTCAATACCTGTCTCTGGCTCCTGACTCCAGCTTCCTGCTAATGCAAACCCTACGAGGCATCTGTGATGGCCCAAGTAATCAGGTTTCTCCCACCCAAAAACCTGGCCATTGCTGGCAGTTGGGGAGTAAACTAGCAGATGGGAGTTCTCTCGCTCGCTCGCTCTCACTCTCTCTTTGCCTTTCAAATAAATTTTCAAAAACAAAACAAAACAAAAAAAACTTATTTCTATCACTATCCAAAAAAGCAAAGAAATCCAAATGGGTAATATGCATATGAAAATATGTGCACATTCAATAGGGAACTGTGGTTCATTCGATTCGATGGACAAAAAATTTTTTAAATTTTATGATACCGAGTGTTAGTATAAACCATGGACATGGGGAGTCTCATTCACAGCTGATGGGAGCTTAATAGATATAATTACTTTGGAGAACGAGTGGGCAAGACCTCTTAGAGCTGCCCATCTACACACCCATCACCATGGCGCTACTTCCAGGTAGATACCACATGGACATGTGTGCCAATGTTTGCCAAAGACAGAAAGGAGTGTTTATAGCAGTTTGACTCATACGAGCTCCAAACAAACAGTACTTGAATGCACATCCATTAAGGATGGAGAAACTAACGCTGGTGCATTCAAATAATGGAAAATGAAAGAGCAAAGTGTTCGGAGCTAGGGCTCCGTGGATTGCTCACGTTCCTGTGTGGTCCACGCCTTTTAGCAAAGAGCATGCTGGAACAGAGAGGCAGCCTTGGTAGTCAGAGATACTGTGTACCTCCAGTAGGGTTTAAACTCAGAAATGTCCCCCCAACACCCAACCAGGAGATTGCTCTCATTCCAGGGTAATGTCTCTCCACAGAGAAGATGACAGGCAGATGTGCCAGCAGCCTTATAAAAGTTTAGTCGTGGGGCCGACACTGTGGCATAGTGGGTAAAGCCCCAGCCTGCAGTGCCAGCATCCCACATGGGTGCAAGTTCCAGTCCAGGCTGCTCCACTTCCGATCCAGGTCTCTGCTATGGCCTGGGAAAGCAGTAGAAGATGGCCCAAGTCCTTGGGCCCCTGCATTTGCATGGGAAGCCTAGAAGGAGCTCCAGGCTCCTGGCTTTGGATCAGCCCAGCTCTGACCATTGCAGCCACTGAGGAGTGAAGCAGTGGAAAGAAAGACTTCCCTCTCTCTCTGTCTGCCTCTGCCTCTGCAACTCTGCCTTTCAAATAAATAAGTAAATCTCCTGAGTCTCAGCTGCTGCACTTCCCATCCTGCTCCCTGATAATGCATCTTGGAATGCAGCGGAAGGTGGCCCAAGTACTTAGCCCCTGTGCCCACAGGGGAGACCTGGATGGAGTTCTAGGCTCCTGGCTTCTGCCTGGCCTAGCCCTGGCCAAGGTCGCCATTTGGAGAGTGACGCAGCAATGTTTCTTTTTCTTTCTCCCTCTCTCTGTAACTCTTCCTTTCAAAGTAAATAAATCTTTTTTAAAAAGTTTAGAGTCTCCTAATTTCAGGCTCCTCACTGCTGATGCAACCTACAGATGCAGAGGAGCCATCCGACCTAGTGCGAAATGGGGCGTGAGGGATCCTTGCAACATATCGTCCTGGCTGGTTTTTGCTCTGAGTAATCAGTGCTCTGTTCTTCTGGCCCATGGAACTTGTGTTTTATTTACATAGGTGAGGATATTTCAGAAAGTTCATGGAAAAGCAGAATTAAACGATAACTCAGGGCAGGCATCTACCCTAGCAGTTAAGATCCCCACAGCTGACCTCGGAGTACCTGGGTTTGACAGGAGAACCAGAGATGCTCCAGTCCCTGCGATAAAATGGCATGGTGTTTGGGCCGGTGCTGTGGCTGTGGCGTAGCGGGTGAAGCCATCGCCTGCAGTGCCGGCATCTCATATGGGTGCCGATTCAAATCCCGGCAGCTCCACTTCTGATCCAGCTCTCTGCTATGGCCTGGGAAAGGAGCAGAAGATGGCTCAAATCCTCGGGCCTCTGCACCGACTTGGGAGACCCAGGCAAAGCTCCTGGCTTTGGATCGGTGTAGCTCCAGCCGTTGAGGCCAGTTGGGGAGTGAACCAGCAGATGGAAGACCTCTCTCTCTCTCTCTCTTTCTCTCTCTCTCTCTCTCTCTCTCTCTCTCTGCCTCTCCTTCTCTCTCTGTGTAACTCTGAGTTTCAAATAAATAAATAAATCTTTAAAAAATGGCATGGTGCTTGCATAGCACTTACACACTGTCCTAGAAATGCTCTGTGAATAGCTGTTATGCCATATTATTTAGGGAATAATGATAAGAAAAAGCAAATCTGGGGCCAGCATTGTGGCACAGCCGGTTAAGCTGCAGCCTGTGACACTAGCCTCCCATACTGTGGTGCCGGTTCAAGTCCTTTGACCCATGGTTGGTTGGATCTGTAGATGTTTAACGAACTTGTGGATGTGGATGGCCAGCTGCCCTCCAGCCAAAGACCACAGGGGAACAGACCAGCAATCTTTAATTTTTAAAAAAAATAATATAAAGGAAAGAGCTTTCATGTTTTTCATAGATACAATTTTTTTTAAAGATTTATTTATTTATTTGAAAGTCAGAGTTACACAGAGAGAGGAGAGGCCAAAAGAGAGAGAAAGAGAGAGAGGTCTTCCAAGGTTCACTCTCCACATAGCCACAACGGCCAGAGAGCGATGCCGATCTGAAGCCAGGAGCTTGTTCTGGTCTCCCACGTGGGTGCAGGGGCCCAAGGACTTGGGCCATCTTCCACTGCTATCCCAGGCCACAGCAGAGAGCTGGATCGGAAGAGGAGCAGCCCTGAGTAGAACCGGTGCCCATATGGGATGCCGGCGCTTCAGGCCAGGGCGTTAGCCTGCCATGCCACAGTGCCGACCCCTCATAGATACAATTCTTTTTTCTTTTTTTTTTTTTTTTTTTTTTTGACAGGCAGAGTGGACAGTGAGAGAGAGAGACAGAGAGAAAGGTCTTCCTTTGCCGTTGGTTCACCCTCCAATGGCTGCCGCGGACGGCGTGCTGCGGCCGGCGCACCGCGCTCATCCGATGGCAGGAGCCAGGTGCCAGGTGCTTTATCCTGGTCTCCCATGGGGTGCAGGGCCCAAGCACTTGGGCCATCCTCCACTGCACTCCCGGGCCACAGCAGAGGGCTGGCCTGGAAGAGGGGCAACCGGGACAGAATCCGGCACCCCGACCGGGACTAGAACCCGGTGTGCCGGCGCCGCAAGGCGGAGGATTAGCCTGTTGAGCCACGGCGCTGGCCCTCATAGATACAATTCTAAGAAGATAGCCATACTTGGCCGGTGCCGCGGCTCACTTGGCTAATCCTCCTACTGTGGCGCCGGCACCCTGGGTTCTTGTCTGGCTTGGGGCGCTGGTTCTGTCCCGGTTGCTCCTCTTCCAGTCCTGCTCTCTGCTGTGGCCCAGGAAGGCAGTGGAGGATGGCCCAGGTGCTTGGGCCCTGCACCCACATGGGAGACCAGGAGGGGGCGCCTGGCTCCTGGCTTCGGATCAGCGCAGCGAGCAGGCGGGTTTTTGGGGGGTGAACCAATGGAAGGAAGACCTTTCTCTCTGTCTCTCAACTCTGCCTGTCCAAAAAAAAAAAAAAAGATAGCCATACTTGCCTCGTTTGCTCCCTTCCCCAAACCCCCCTCCTTATTTCCTTTTTATCCTTTAATTTTTGCAATAGCCTTTTTTTGTGTTTCATATATGAGGTTCTGTGTGTGTGTGTGTGTGTGTGTGTGTGTGTGTGTTTTGACAGGCAGAGTGGACAGTGAGAGAGAGAGAGACAGAGAGAAAGGTCTTCCTTTGCTGTTGGTTCACCCTCCATTGGCCGCCGCGGCCGGCACAGCGCGCTGATCCGAAGCCAGGAGCCAGGTGCTTCTCCTGGTCTCCCATGGGATGCAGGGCCCAAGCACCTGGGCCATCCCCCACTGCACTCCCGGGCCACAGCAGAGAGCTGGCCTGGAAGAGGGGCAACCAGGACAGAATCTGGCGCCCCGACCAGGACTAGAACCCGGTGTGCCGGCGCCGCAGGCAGAGGATTAGCCTAGTGAGCCACGGCACTGGCCAATATATGCAGTTTTAAGAGCATAGTGATACTTCCCACCATGCACTCCCTCCCTCCCAGACCAGCAACTTAACAGAGTGGATGTATTAGCTCATTGCAGTGAGAGAAAATATGCACCATGGGGAACCACGGGCCATCTCACTTTGAAAAGCTGTCAAGAAGTGCAGCAGGTGGGAGTTGCGGGGGGATTTGACCTAATAGTTAAAACCTTGCGTGCCAAAATCCGAACACCTGGGTCAGGTCCCCAGCTCTGGCTCCTGATTCCAGCTCCCTGCTGAATGCGGGCCCTGAGAGGCAGAGGTGATGGCTCAAGTAGTTGCATTTCTGCCACCTGCCTATAAGACCTTGATGGCATTCCTGGCTCCTGTGTGGGAGTGGAGCTAGTGCATGGGATCTCTCTCTCTCTTTCTCAAATAAAGAAATAAATATATAACTTTTAAAAAAGGATTTATTTATTTATTTGAAAGTCAGAGTTACAGAGAGAGAGAGAGAGAGGTCTTCCATTCACTGGTTCACTCCCCAATTGGCTGCAATGACTGAAGCTGTGCTGATCTGAAGCCAGGAGCTTCTTCCTGGTCTCCCACATGGGCGCAGGGGCCCAAGCACTTGGGCCATCTTCCACTGCTTTCCCAGGCCACAGCAGAGAGCTGGATCGGAAGTGGAGCAGCCAGGATTCGAACCGGCGTCCATATGGGATGCTGGCGCTGCAGGTGGCAGCTTTGCCAGCAATGCCATGGCGCCAGCCCCTGTTTTTATCTTGGTCTGTCCCAGTCACAGAGCAGTTCTGTCTGATGTTGATGTTGTATGGGATAGTTCACATTCAGGAGCATTACAGGAGACCATAACCACCAAGTGTGTTAAGCCAGCTCCTCACAACACACAGGATCATGTGATGATGAATCAGGCCAGCTCAGCTCCTGAATGTCAGGGACTTCATTTCTCTTTCTCATCCCTTTCAGTCAAGGTCAGTGTTGTGGTTAATTTGCAAAGGTGTGATAGACCCCCCTCCACACACACACACATACAAACACCAAATCTCGTTTGGATCTCAAGTCTGATGATGCTACACACATACCAAGAAGGAACAAGTTTAGTACATTGTAAGACGTTCTGCAGAGAGCATGGCTGGCTCCCAAGCTGATCTGGAAAGGTCTGGAGAGACCAGGGAAAGAATAATTGTGGATATGGGGTCGGGCTGGAGTGAGGGGGTCCCACAGTCAGACTGGAGCTTGGGTGCTCTGAACATTTTGCCAGTGTCAAACCAGGGAGTACCAAGGCTTTCCCATCAACATACCCAGGGGGTACATGGGAGAGGTGAAGCCTCAAAGCTGTCAGCAAACAACAAAAATGGAGTCTGGGATGGGCATTTGGGGCTTTGGGCTGGCGCCGCAGCTCACTAGGCTAATCCTCTGCCTGCAGCGCCGCCACACCGGGTTCTAGTCCCGGTCGGGGTGCCAGATTCTGTCCCGGTTGCTCCTCTTCCAGGCCAGCTCTCTGCTGTGGCCAGGGAGTGCAGTGGAGGATGGCCCAAGTGCTTGGGCCCTGCACCCCATGGGAGACCAGGAAAAGCACCTGCCTCCTGGCTCCTGCCATCGGATGAGCGCGGTGCATCAGCTGCACTGCCCATTGGGGGGTGAACCAAAAAAAAGACAGCTTTGGAGATCCAACTCTGTGACACAGCAGGTTAAGCCACTGTCTACAGTGCCGGCATCTGACACGGGCACCAGTTCAAGTCTTGAGTGCTCCACTTCTGATGCAGCTTCTAGCTGATGCAGCTGGGAAAGCAGCTGAAGATGGCCCAAGTGCTTGGGCCCCTACACCCACGTGGGAGACCCGGAAGAAGCTCCTGGCTTCAGCACAGTCCATCCTGGTTGCTGTAGCCATTCGGGTAGTGAACCAGCAGATAAATGGAAGATATTCTCTCTCTCTCTCTCTCTCTCTCTCTCTCTCTCTCTCTCTCTCTCTCTCAAATAAAATGAAATATATATATATATATAATAAAAATTTTTAAAAAGGAGTTTGTTACAGTTAGACAAAGTCAGGCCTTGGGACATGATTGGAAGCTATTCTGGCCTTCACCATTGCAGAGATTCTGCTGAATGACGGTAACTCAAAGAAAACTGGAGTGGGAGCAGGTTTTGTGTTTTTCTGATAACAGCCATTCTAGGAGCTGGTACAGTTGCATATAGCAGCTTAAACTGCCGCCTGCACTGCCGGCATCCCTTATGGGTGCTGGTTCAAGTCCTGGCTGCTCCACTTCTGACTCAGCTCTCTGCTATGGCCTGGGAAAGCAGTAGAAAATGTCCCAAGTCCTTGGGCCCCTGTACCCATGTGGGAGACCCAGAGGAGACCCCATGTGGGAGATCCTGGATCCTGGCTTTAGATTGGTCCAGTTCTAACTGTTGTAGCCATTTAGGGAATGAGCCAGTGGATGGGCGATCTCTCTCTCTCTCTCTCTCTCTCTCTCTCTCTCTCTCTCTCTCACTGTGCCTTTAAAATAAATAAAACAAATCTTTAAAAAACCAACCATTCTAACTGGATGAGTTGATATGTTAACTGTAGTTTTGATTTGCATTTCCGTGGTGGTCAATGATGATGAGTATTTTCAGGTAGTTGTTAGCCATTTGAATATCTTGTTTTGAGACATGTCTGTTCAAATCATTTGCCCATTTTAAAAAAGATTTATGTATATATGTCTGTATTTGAAATGCAGAGTGACAGAGAAGTGGGAGGGAGAGGAAGAGAAAGGGAGAGAGAGAGAATCGTGGATCTGCTGGCTCACTTTTCAAATGGCTGTGATATCCAGGCCCGAGCCAGGAGCCTGGAACTCCATCCAGGTCTCCCACATGGGTGGCAGGGGCCAAGTACTTCATCCACTGCTTTTCCAGGTGCATTGGTAGGATGCTGGATGGGAAGCAGAGCAGCTGGGACTGGAATCGGTGCTTGATCCACTGTGCCACAACACCAGTCCCAGTCCCATTTGCCCGTTTTTAAATCAATTTTTTTTGTTGCTAAGTTGTTGAGTTCCTTAGGCATTCTGCAGTTATTTAAGGTTTATGTATTTTTTGAAAGTCAGAATTACACAGAGGCAGAGAGAGAGAGAGAGAGAGAGAGGTCTTCCGAGAGAGAGAGAGAGAGAGAGGTCTTCCATCTGCTGGTTCACTCACTCTCCAATTGACCGCAATGGCCAGAGCTGGGCCAATCTAAAGCCAGGATCCAGAAGCTTCTTCTAGGTCTCCCACATGGGTGCAGGGGCTCAAGGACATGGGCCATCTTCTACTGCTTTCCCAGGCCATAGCAGAGAATTGGACCAGAAGTGGAGCAGCTGGGACTCAAACCAGCACCCATATGGGACGCCGGCACTACAGGTGGCAGCTTTACCCACTATGTCACAGCGCCAGCCCTAATATTTTTGTTTTTTTAAAAAATAGAGTTTTGGGGGCCGGCGCCGTGGCTCAACAGGCTAATCCTCTGCCTTGCGGCGCCGGCACACCGGGTTCTAGTCCCGGTCGGGGCGCCGGATTCTGTCCCGGTTGCCCCTCTTCCAGGCCAGTCCTCTGCTGTGGCCCAGGAGTGCAGTGGAGGATGGCCCAAGTGCTTGGGCCCTGCACCCCATGGGAGACCAGGGAAAAGCACCTAGCACCTGGCTCCTGCCATCGGATGAGCGCGGTGCGCCGGCCGCAGTGCGCCATCCGCGGCAGCCATTGGAGGGTGAACCAACGGCAAAAGGAAGACCTTTCTCTCTGTCTCTCTCTCTCTCTCACTGTCCACTCTGCCTGTCACCAAAAAAAAAAAAAAATAGAGTTTTGTAGCCATGGCAGCAACTGAGGTGAGCCGACCAGGCCCTGGCTGCTGCCCATTCGAGACTGGGGCTGCCTGTCAGCGTCACCTGGGCAGCAGTGTGTCACCACTCCAGGTGGGCAACTATGGCCAAGGACGTCCTGGGGGGAGCAGGGCTGCACTTTGATGAGCTGAGCGAGCTGCAAGTGTTGGGCCCCAGAGGTCACGCAGCAGACCCTAGAGCTCAAGGAAGAGGGCCAAGACTTTGTGGACAAGATCGCACAAGTCCGCTGACCAACTGGCAAAAGAAGAAGGAAATGAGACGCTGAAGGCCTTCGGTGCTGGGCGCTTACTCAAATCTATAGCAAAGCAACAGAAGCTACTGCAGGCCCTCAGAGCGGAGAAAATACAGCTGGAAAGGTATCGAGTCGAATGCGAAGCTTTGGGTAAAGCAGAAGCAGAGCAGAATGAGTTTATTGATCAGCTTATTTTTCAGAAATGAACTGAAAATTTCACTTTTATAGGAGGAAGGCAAGAAACAAACCCCCCAAAGCCAAAACACCTTTATATCATTTCAATCAGTGGACTAGGTCCCAGGAGACAGTGGCCCTGGAAGGCAGCGTGTAGGGAGCTGGTTTCTAAATTCATAGAGATTTGGTAAGAAAAGCAATAAATTACTTTCAAATGGTTAAACAAGATTTATTTGAAAGGCAAAGTGGGGCCAGTGCTTTGGCATAGAGGGTAAAGCTGCTGTGTACAGTGCCAGCATCCCATATGGATGCTGCTCCACTTCCTACCCAGCTCTCTGCTGTGGCCTGAGAAAGCAGTAGAAGATGGCCCAAGTCCTTGGGCCCCTGTGCCCACGTGGGAGATCCGGAAGAAGCTCCTGACTCCTGGCTTCGTATCTTCAGATCGGCGCAGCTCTAGCCATTGCGGCCAATTGGGGAGTGAAGCAGCAGATTGAATAAATGAATAAATATTTTAAAAGGCAGAGGAGAGAGAGAGAGAGAGAGAGAGAGAGAGAGAGAGAGAGAGAGAGAGAGAGATCTTTCATCTGCTAATATACTCCCCAAATGATTACAACAGCCAGATCTGGTCCAGGCTGAAGCCAAGAGCACAGAACTCCATGTAGGTCTGCCACAAGGGTGACAGGGAATCAAGTACTTGGGGCGCCTTCCACTGTTTTCCCAGGCTCATTTAACAGGGAGCTGGATGGGAAGTGAAACAGCTGAGACTTGAACCAGTGCCATTTTGGGATGCTGGCTTAACCTCCTACATCCACAGTTGATGGCCCTCAATTTTTGCTTTTGTTGTCTGTTCTCTTAAGATTCTATTAAAAAAAAAAAAAAAAACTTTTTTTTGACAGGCAGATTTAGACAGTGAGAGAGAGAGACAGAAAGAAAGGTCTTCCTTTCTGTTGGTTCACCCCACAAATGGCCGCTGTGGCCGGCGCGCTGCACTGATCTGAAGCCATGAGCCAGGCGCTTCCTCTTGGTCTCCCATGTGGGTGCAGGGCCCAAGGACCTAGGCCATCCTCCATTGCCTTCCCGGGCCACAGCAGAGAGCTGGACTGGAAGAGGAGCAACTGGGACAGAATCTGGCGCCCCAATCGGGACTAGAACCTGGGATGTTGGCACCACAGGCAGAGGATTAGCCTAGTGAGTTGTGGCACCGGCCTAATTATTTTTTTTAAGATTTATTTATTTACTTGAAAGGCAGTTACAAAGACAGATGGGTCTTCCATCTGCTGGTTCATGCCCTAACTGGCTGCAATGGCCAGAGCTGGGCCAGGTGGAACTCCATCCGGGTCCCCTATGTGCATGGCAGTGACCCAAGTACTTGGAATGTCATCTGCTGCCTCCCCAGGTGCGTTAGTAGGGAGTTGGATCTGAAGTGGAACAGCCAGGAGTCAAACTGGTGCTCTGATATGGGATGCCAGTGCCACGGGCTCTGTACTGTGAGGGCCCCTATAAAAAAATCTTCCTAGATCAGTGTCCTGAAGTGTTTCCCATGTTTTCTTCTAGTATTGTCATAGTTTCAGGCAAATACTGGTGAGGAAGTGGAGACGGGAGCTCTCATAGACTGTTGGAGATGGGGGTTATGAATCAGTCCAGCCACTATGGTGAACACTATGAAGGCTATCAAAAAGCTAGAAATAGAACTATGCTACGAGCCAGCAATTCCACTGCTAGATGGATAGCCAAAGGAATTAGAATCAGTCGGTCCAAGGCTGGCGCTGCGGCTCAGTAGGCTAATCCTCCGCCTTGCGGCGCCCGCACACCGGGTTCTAGTCCCGGTCGGGGCACCGGATTCTGTCCCGGTTGCCCCTCTTCCAGGCCAGCTCTCTGCTGTGGCCAGGGAGTGCAGTGGATGATGGCCCAAGTGCTTGGGCCCTGCACCCCATGGGAGACCAGGAAAAAGCACCTAGCACCTGTCTCCTGCCATCGGATGAGCGCGGTGCGCCGGCCGCAGTGCGCCATCCACGACAGCCATTGGAGGGTGAACCAACGGCAAAAGGAAGACCTTTCTCTCTGTCTTTCTCTCTCACTGTCCACTCTGCCTGTCAAAAGATAAATAAATTTTAAAAAAAAAATAATCAGTCGGTCCAAGAAACATCTGCACTCTCATGTTTAGTGCAGCACTATTCACAACATCAAGATATGGAATCAACTCAGCTGTCTGTTAGATAGGGACTCCAAGGACTCCAGGAAGGGGAGAAACATACATGACGTATGCCTCCAGGAGCCCCAAGGGAGGAGGAGACAGGAGGAACTTAAACAATGCCTTCTTCTGACTTGTTGCATCTGCTGAAGGGACCCGATTGGGCATTCTGCGAACTTCTGTACAAATGTCAGTTCCCTATTGGTTCATGTAACAGCTCATTAGCATACACCTCGACCAATGCACCAGCCCGTTTTGCTTGCTGCCCCTGTTGGTCGCCATTTAAAACATCTGCTCCCCATGAGAGAAACAGATGAGCTTTGTCCTGGGGTGATGAATGATAGAAGTTTTCCCAGCATGCTTTGTGCCCAACTAGGATAGGCAGACCTCAGGCTAACTAACTTAGCTTGTGTATTCCCAGCAATTGTTAGAGACATTCAGAGATTGCAAACCCTCACTCTGCTGTGGGCTGTGTTTCCCTAAGGACATCCAGAAATCTCCCCAAATGAGGCAAGCATGGGTACCTCTTTGTGTGAGCTGCAATTCCCAGAGTGCCTGTCACACAGTTGGAAATTGTGGCCACAAACTTGTCTCTGAGTTTAGCAGATGTCACCAATGACACGATTTCGGGAGCAGGCAACTATAAAGCCGCTACCTGTGTTGCCGGCATCCCATACTGGGTGCTGGTGTAAGTCCCGGCTGCTCCAATTCTGATCCAGCTCCCTGCTAATGCTCCTGGGAAAGCAGCAGAGGATGGCCCAAGTGCTGGGGCCCCTGCACCCACATGGGAGATCCAGAAGAAGCTCCTGGCTCCTGCTTTGGCCCGGCCCAGCTCTGGCCATTGTGGCCATTTAGCGAGTGGACCAGTGGATGGAAGATCTCTGATCTCTCTCTCTCTCAAATAAATAAATCTTTTTTTTTTTTTAAATGAAGCGATTTCCCCTCTAGAAGCCCAACAAACCAGTTCAAATTTAGCTGCTTAGCCAGAGTTATCACAAACAATCACACAACCCTTGCTTGCCTCTGGCTAGCCAAGGGGAATGCGGGCCTTCACAAACACTTCCTGCTGTAGTCAGTAGAACAGCTCCAGGTGAAGCTAAAATCAAAAGGCCCCTAGTTGTCTCCCCTGGGCTTTGGGACACATTTGCATCGCCTGGTTCGGAATCTGCTCCCTTGTGTTCCCAGGGCCTCCATCAACTTGTTTTTGCTCAATTTGCCTGTCTTGCATTTGGCTGATGTATCAAGCCCAGAGTTCTTTTTGTTTTTGTTTTGTTTTTATTTACTTGAAAGTCAGAGTTACACAGAGAGAGAAGGAGAGGCAAAGAGAGAGACAGAGAAAGGTCTTCCATCCTCTGGTTCACTCCCCAGATGGCCGCAACGGCCAGAGCTGTGCCGATCTGAAGCCAGGAGCCAGGAGCTTCCTCTGGGTCTCCCATGTGGGTGAGGGGCCCAAGGACTTGGGCCATCTTCTACTGCTTTCCCGGGCCATAGCAGAGAGCTGGATCTTATTTTATTTTAAATTTTAATGAATTAATATTTGAAAGACAAAGACACACACAGAGAGAGAGGGAGGGAGGGAGAGAAAGGGACAGAGAGACCGAGAGAGACACAAATCTCTTACTGGCTCATTCACTTCGGAAATGCCAACAGCAGCTGGGATCAGATCAGACAGAAGCTAGAAATTTGGAACTCTATCGGGTCTCCCATGTCTGCGGCAAGGTTCCGAATGCTTTTTTTTTTTTTTTTTAAGATTTATTTATTTACTTGAAAGAGAGAGAGGGGAGAAGGGAGAGGGGAGAAGGGAGAGGGGAGAGGGAGAGGGAGAGGTCTTCCATCTGCTGGTTCACTCCCCAGTTGTCCAGGTTTCCCACGCGGGTGCAGGGGCCCAAGGACTTGGGCCATCTTCTCCTGGCCATAGCAGAGAGGCCATAGCAGAGAGCTGGATGGCAAGTGGAGCAGCCGAGACTCGAACTGGTGCCCATATGGGGTGCTGGCGCTGCAGGTGGCAGCTTTACCCACTACACCACAGCACCAGCCCCATGGGGTCCGAGTACTGGAGCCATCAGCTGCTGCCCACCCCTGTGCTTATTAACAGGAATCTGGGATCAGGGGTGGAGCTGGAAATGAAATATGGGATGTGAGCATCCAAGGCAGTGTCTAAACTACCACACCGAATGCCTATTTGCATTTTAAAAAGATTTTATTTATTTATTTATTTGGAAGGCAGAGAGAGAGAGAGAGAAATACGAAGAGAAAGAGAGATCTTCCATCCGCTGCTTCATTCTCCAAATGCCCACAAAAGCCAGAGCTGGACTGGGCCAATAATCAGGAACTCCATCTGGGTCTTCCACACGAGTGGCAGGAACCCACATACGCGGGCCAGGACTTGAACAAGGCACTCTGGGACGGGATGCAGGCATCCTCAAGTGGTAGCTTAACCCACTGTGCCACGATACAGCCCTCATACCATTTATAAGTGGGTTTTTTGTTTGTTTGTTATTTTTTTAATGGAATACGTCACGAATTTGCATGTCATCCTTGTGCAGGGGCCATGCTAATCTTCTCTGTATCATTCCAATTTTAGTACATGTGCTGCCGAAGCGAGCACTGTTTGTTTAAAAGTCAGAGAGAAACACAGAGCTGGGCAAAAGCCAGGAGTAGGAAGCTCAATCTAAGTCTCCCATATGTCTTGTTAAAGTTCTTTTTTGTTTTTAAGATTTATTTATTTATTTGAAAGGCAGAGGTACAGAGAGGCAGAGAGAGAGAGAGAGGTCTTCCATCCGCTGGTTCACTCCCCAATTGGCTGCAGTGGCCAGAGCTGCACTGATCTGAAGCCAGGAGCCAGGAGCTTCTTCCAGGTCTCCCACGCAGGTGCAGGGGCCCAAGGACTTGGGCAATCTTCTACTGCTTTCCCAGGCCATAGGAAGAGCTGGATCAGAAATGGAGCAGCCAGGACTCAAACCGGCGCCCATATGGGATGCTGGCACTACAGGTGGTGGCTTTAGCCACTACACCACAGCCCTGGCCCAAATTTGGTTTTGTAAAAAAGATTTAATTATTTGACAGATTTACGCATACACACACCTCTCTTTCTAGAGAAAGAGAGAGAGAGAGTCTCTGATTTGCTGGTTCACTCCCCAGGTGACTGCAACAGCCAGCACTGGACCAGTAGCCAACAGCTTTGTCCAGGTCTTGCATGTGGGTGGCAGAGGTCCAAACACTTGGGCCATCTTCCATTGCTTTTCCCAGGCCATTAGCAGGGAGCTGGATCAGAAGTGGAGCAGCCAGGACATGAGCACGTGCCCATATGGGATGCCAATGTCACAGGAGACAGTTTTACCTGCTGATCCTGGGGACAAATCCTTTTGTAGACAGTTTTTGCTTTAGTGTTTATGCTTGATTTTGCTGTGATATATTTATTTTTTAAGATTTATTTATTTATTTGAAAGTCAAAGTTACAGAGAGGCAGAGAGAGAGAGAGAGAGAGAGAGAGAGAGAGAGGTCTTCCATCCGCTGGTTCACTCCCCAATTGGCTGCAACGGCCAGAGCTGCGCCGATCCGAAGCCAGGAGCCAGGAGCTTCCTCCAGGTCTCCCATGAAGGTTCAGGGGTCCGAGGATTTGGTCCATCCTCCACTGCTTTCCCAGGCCACAGCAGAGAGCTGGATCTGAAGTGGAGCAGCCGGGACTCGAACCAGCGCCCATATGGGATGCCGGCACTGCAGGCGGTGACTTCATCTGCTAGGCCACAGCGCCAGCCCGTTTGCTTATTTTAAACACAAAAATATTTAACTCATTTAAATATATTTATGAGTGCATATTTACTCTTGTATAATTAATCTAAAAAGATAAATTCTTTTTGGTTTCTCAGTTTTCTTTTTTTAAATCTAAGTTTAGTAAGCCCAAGAGCTCCCAAAATAATTTTTTTGGAGAATTCTAGATAAACCTAATTACCCCTGTTATCACTCCTTTTGTAAGGTGAAAAAGAAATCTTTGGATTAGCTAATAATCAATTCAATAAACTTCAACATAGTTAGGCATAAAAGGCATCTTAGCAGTTTTATGATTAGGAATTTGGAAAAGACCAAACCACAAATAGTTGTTGGAGGAGATAAGATCTGTCCTAAGTGGGCTGGCGCCATGGCTCAACAGGCAAATCCTCTGCCTGCGGCGCCGGCACACCAGGTTTTAGTCCTGGTCGGGGCGCCAGATTCTGTCCCGGTTGCCCCTCTTCCAGGCCAGCTCTCTGCTGTGGCCCAGGAGTGCAGTGGAGGATGACCCAAGTGCTTGGGCCCTGCACCCGCATGGGAGACCAGGAGAAGCACCTGGCTCCTGGCTTCGGATCAGCGCAGTGTGCCAGCTGCAGCGGCCATTGGAGGGTGAACCAATGGCAAAAAAGGAAGACCTTTCTCGCTGTCTCTCTCGCTCTCACTGTCCATTCTGCCTGTCCAAAAAAAAAAAAAAAAAAATCTGTCCTAAGTATCCAAATACAAGCCATTCTACAGTTAACTTTGCTAAATCACCCCGTAGTATTTCTAAGGAACTTCACTTTGCTTAAATGCATGGATTCACTTCAAAAGCTATTTAAGAATACATCAAAAGGCTCTGAGTTAAATACATACATACACACATAGAAGGGAAAGTATTCTGGTGTAGGGGTTCAGGCACTGCTTGAGATGCCACATCCCACCCATGTTGGAGTGCCTGGGCTTCTGTGCTTCCAGTCCAGCTGGTGCTGTGGCATATGTGAGCACTGGTTCGAGTCCTGGCTGCTCTACTTCGGAGTCAGCTCCCTGCTAATGTGCCTGGAAAAGCAGAGGAAGGTGACCTGAGTGCTTGGGCCCCAGCTGCCCATGTGGGAGACCCCGATGGAGTTCCAGGCTCCTGGCTTCATTCAGCCTGGCACAGCCCTGGTCACTGTGGTCATTTGCAGAATGAACCAGGAAATGGAAGATCTCTTTCTCTCTCTTTCTAACTCTGCCTTTCAAATAAATAAATAATTCCTTTAAAAAAAAAAAAAAAGGATGCCTCTTGGAATGCCCACTTTCCACATTGGAGTGTCTGGACTAAGTCCCAGCTCCTTTGTTTGCAATCCAGCTTCCTGTTAAATACTCATCCTGAGAGGCAGCAGATGATGGATCAAGTAATTGGGTTCCTGCCACTCGTTTAGGAAACCTGGATTGAGCTCCTGGCTCCCGGCTTCAGCCCGGCCCAACCCTGGCTGTTGTGAGCATTTGAGGAGTGAACCAGCAGATGGGAGATCTTTGTCTAGCTGTCTTTCTGCCTTTCGGGTAAAAATGAAAATAAAATAAATAACTAAATGAAAGTAAGCATTTTAGAATTATTGATTTTCCTGAAAACATTCAGCTAGATTTAAATTCACATTCCATTGAAATGATATACTGACTTTGAGAGAATTGACATCTTTATACAATGAAATAGGCTCATCCAAGTCTGAACTGTGTCATCATCTCTTTGCACCATCTTGTATACCTTTTGTTAAAAAAAGATTTATTTATTCATCTGAAAGGCAGAATTACAGAGAGACAGAGGCAGAGAGAGAGAGACAGAGAGAGAGAGAGAGAGAGGTCTTCCATCTGCTGGTTCACTCCCCAAATGGCCGCAATGGCCAGAGCTGCGCCGATCCAAAGATCCGAAGCCAGGAGCTTCTTCTGGGTCTCCCACATGAGTGCAGGGGCCCAAGGACTTGGGCCATCTTCTACTGCTTTCCCAGGCCACAGAAGAGAGCTGGATCAGAAGTGGAGCGGCTGGGACTCAAACCAGAGTCCATATGGGATGCCGGCACTGCAGGCTGGGGCTTTAACCCACTGTGCCACAGCGCCGGCCCCTCTTGTATACCTTTTAATGGAGTTTTCACCTTTTCTCCACAGAGGTCTTATTTGAGTCTAGCTTTCTATTGCTATATGATGACCTCAGCACGAACTTTGCAGCTTAAAATGGAGTACTTGCAACATCAGCTTCACGGTTTCTGTGGGCAGGAATCCAGGCGTGGTACTGTTGGGTTTCCTGCTGAGGGTCTCAGAAGCTGAAATCAAGATGTTAACTAGAGCCGCAGTCTCATCTGAGACTTGATTGGGGAAGGCTCTGCTCCCAGGCTCACTTGGGTTGTTGGCAGAATTCAGTTCCTTGCTGTTAGGGGACAGAGGGGTGAATGTCAGGTGGAGGCCACCCTCAGCTCCTGGAGGCCAGCCTCTAATCCATGCCACTTAAGATTCCCCAACGGGGGGCTGGCAATATGGCATAATGGGTGAAGCCGCCTGCAGTGCCGGCATACAATATGGGCACCGGTTTGAGTCCCAGCTGCTCCACTTCTGATCCAGCTCTCTGCTATGGCCTGGGAAAGTAGTAGAGAATGGCCCAAGTCCTTGGGCCCCTTACACCCACATGGGAGACCCAGGAGAAGCTCCTGGCTCCTTGCTTCAGGTCGGCGCAGCTCCAGCCATTGCAGCCATCTGAGGAGTGAACCAGCAGATGGAAGATCTCTCTCTGTGTAAATCTGCCTTTCAAATAAATAAAAAAATATTTTTAAAAATTCCCCAACTGGCCACTTGCTTCATCAAACACAGCGAGGGAGCAAGAGTCTGCTCATTCAACCTTATTTTTAACAGCATCACACGTATGTAATCACATCTAGCCAATCATCTTTGGTCATACACACTTGAGGGCGGGATTATGTAAGGCTGTGAACAGCAGGAGGCGGGGTGGGGTGGCATGAGAGCCATGCTAAGTGCACGTCCATTACACATTCCTGAGTGTATACTCTTCAGGTCTGCAAGGGGGATATGCATAAGGGTATTCATTTTAAAGTCATTTGCGTTTTTAAAAAGATATTTATTTGAAAGGCAGAATGTCAGAGAGAGGAGAAGAGAGAGACAGAGAGAGATAGAGATAGAGAGGAGAAGAGAGAGAGAGATGGGGGGGGATCTTCCCATTGATGGCTCACTCCCTAAATGGCTACCACAGCCAGGTCTGGGCCAGGCCAAAGCCAGGAGCCTAGAACTCCACCTGAGTTTCCCACATGGAAACCATCAGCTGCTGCCTTCCCAAGCACATTAGCAGGAAGCTGAATCAGAAACAAAGCTACTAGGGCTCTAATCAGCATTTTGATATGTGATGCTGGTGTTGAAAGTGGTGGCTTATGGGGCTGGCATTGTGACCCATAAGACTAAGCCATCACCTGAGATGCCAGCATCCCATGTGGGTGACATTTTGAGTCCTGGCTGTTCCATTTCTGATCCAGCTTCCTGCCTATGTGCCTGGGAAAGCAGAACATGGCCCAAGTGCTTGAATACCCATAGGGGACCCGGATAGAATAGTAGGCACCTGGCTTCTGCCCAGCCCAGCCCCAGCTGTTGTGTCCATCTGGAGAATGAACCCAACAGATGGAAGATCAGTCTCTCTCTCTCTATGTCTCCCTCTCTATGTAACTCTATGTAACGAAAGAAAGAAAGAGAGAGAGAGAGACAGAAAGAGAGAAAGAGAGAGAGAGTGTGTGTTGGCTCAGCCTGCTGCACCACAACGCCAATCCTTATTATAAAATCATTTTAACACTCAAGAGATAGAGACAATGAAAATCTCTTGATTAGATCCTCCCACAGCAACACAGATGAGTTTTGTCTTTATATAAGTTATGCTATGTTACTATCCTTAACGGTTTTTTAAAAGAATTTTTAAAAATTTATTTTGACAGAGAGAGAGAGAGAGAGAGAGGTCTTCCTTCTGTTGGTTCACCCCCCAAATGGCCACTATGGCTGGAGCTGCACCAATCCGAAGCCAGGAGCCAGGTGCTTCCTCCTGGTTTCCCATGCAGGTGCAGGGCCCAAGGACTTGGGCCATCCTCTACTGCCTTCCTGGGCCACAGCAGAAAGCTGGACTGGAAGAGGGGCAACCGGGACTAGAACCCGGTGCCCATATGGGATGCCGGTGCTGCAAGCGGAGGATTAACCAAGTGAGCCATGGTGCTGGCCCAATGGTTTTTTATATATTGTTTATATTTTAAATTTATTTGAGAGGCAGAGAGACAAGAGCTCCCATTCACTGGTTCACTCTCCAAATGCCCAAAACATCTGGGACAGGGCCAGGCTGAAGCCAGGACCTGGGAACTCCATCCCAGTCTCCCACATGGGTGGCAGGGGCCCCAGGACTTGAGCCTGCCTTCCAGGATATGCATCAGCCAAAGCTGGAGTCAGGAGCCAGAGCTTGAACCGAGGGACTCCAATATGGGATGCAGGTGTCCTAACTGCTGTGTTACCTGCTAGGTCCAATGCCCCACTCCTCCCAAAATAGCATTTACTGAGCTCCTACTGAATGTCCTTCTTGCTAAACCTTTAACATCACGCTGAGGTTGCCGTTACTAGTAACGTCTTTGCGCACTTCAGCCAAGAATAGAGAACTGAACCGAACGTGGTCACATCACCTGGATAGAATCCAACTCCCTGTAAAGGGCCTAGCCCTCAGCAGGCAATCAGTAATGCTGTAACCAGTGAATAAAATCAAGTCCATCTCCTCCTCAAGGAAGGAGAGGTGGTGAACCAGACCCTACTCCACTCCACCGAGTCAATTTTCTCTGCTTGCCTGCTAAGGCGATAGCAAGGTCTGTTGCTCCGGCAACTGCCCTCCGACTGCCATGACAACCGCCAGTGCAGGCTCCAGCTCTCCACCTTGCCCCTGGGCATCTCCATGGAGACCAGCCAGGTGGAGGGGCTGCTAGAGCCCCGAGGCTGCGCCTGCGTAGATTGGAGGGAGGGAGTGGGCAGGAGGGGGCCTGGCTCCTGGGCGTGCGCAGCCGCAAAGCACCACAGCCTTGCCCGTTGGCCCCAGCGCTGCGCACTTGCCAGCCAGTCCGCCCGTCCGGAGCCCGGCTCGCTGGGGCAGCATGGCGGGGTCGCCGCTGCTCTGCGGGCCGCGGGCCGGGGGCGTCGGCCTTCTGGTGCTGCTGCTGTTGGGCCTTCTTCGGGCACCCTGTGCACTCTGCGCGCGGCCGGTAAAGGTGAGACCCCCGTCTTGCGTGGGAATGTGGGAGTGGGGGAAAGGATGCTGCGGACCAGGGTAGGGACCGCACTCCCGCTGGAGCCAGCTCCCTCCCGGGACGTGCGGTGGCTCAAGCTCCAGCGCTCAGGCTGTGTCTGAGCTTGGTCTCTGCGTGTATAGGTGGCCTTGTCCTGGGCTTCGCAGGGCAGCCGCGCCCTGCCCACCCCTCCCGCATCCCAGGCCAGGCTCGGCCCCGCCCCGCCCGCGACCCGCGGCGCTGTCCATGGCACCAGGGCGCATTAAGAAAGGGTGTGTGCGTGTCATTTTGTTGGTGCGTGACGTGATGACAGCGGTGTGGGGGTGTCTTGTCCTTGGAAGTGTGTGTCTTCTGGTTTGACCGCTTCCAAGCATCCCCCAAAGGTGACGTTGTTGTGTCCCAGGGTGTAGTGTGTGTGATACTGGTGCTGCTTGTGTGTGTGACTTTCTCCGTGGGCGCGATTTTTTCTCAGTGTTCCCATGCGTGCATTTGTGAATCCTGTGTGCTGGTGTGGTCCATGGGCGTGTCTTTCCGTGTGGTTGTGCCTGTGCCATTTCGTTTTTCTTCGGGAGGGAGGGGTCTTCGCATCTCCGTGTGCATGTTGGTTCGGCTGCACTGCGTGCCTGGGAGTTGGTGCGTGTGCTCACGAGGCCATTCCTCTCTGTCTCTTTGTGGAGCTGTGTCATCGTGGGGAGGGGAGCCATGATGTCTCTGTGCTGCATTGTGTCCAGAGCCGTGGTGCGTCGCCTTGCACCTGAGTAGCACGGAGCCTGGAACTGCGTGAGCAGCCCTGGCTGTGAGCATGTGCAGTTCTTTCGCGTGGATGTAGAAGCAGTGGGTTGCATGTGCGACATCTGAAGGCCGCCTCAGCCCGTTTGAGTGTGTGTGTGAGGCTATGATTTTCCATGACTGGGTGGTCCCTTTGGGGCCAGAGGGGTGACGGGCGCCGAGCGAAAACACTTGGAACAGCCTCTTCCTCAAACATTAAGCATAGGGACTTTTAAAAAAATTTTAAATATCCTACCTAAATAATAATGTATTTAACAAACATGAACTATGTGCAAAATAATGAAAAAAATTAACTCCCCTGGGTATCCACCACTCACCTTAAAAGAGCATAACCAGTAAAATTCCCTGGGTTCCCCTGCCCCCCCCCAGGTCAGTCCCTCCTTGCCCCATAATCATTATCCTATACTTTCTGTCTATTGGTCCTATACTTTTTTTTGCACCTTATCACATATGGATAGACCTCTAAATAATCTTTTGTTTCCTTTCTCCTGTTCTGGAGCACCATGGAAATGGAATTATACTGGGTATCTGGCTCCTGGTGGTCACTAGGGGTCACTACGAAGCCCTCAGGGTGTCTGGTAGCATCAGGCAGTCCGCAGTGGATTTCTGGAACTTGCTTTTTTTTTTTCCCCTTCCCCTTGGGCGGTGAGAGCCATCCATATTGAAGTGCGTGGCTATAATCCATTTCATTTTTACTGCTGCGTAATATTACATCCTATAGCATGATTCATCCAGCCATTCTTAATATGTCGACGCACACTGGGTTGCTTCCAGGCCTTTCCCCCTCCCCCCTTTTATGCTATTACAAACGGTGCTGCTGTAATCTTTTATGAACTCCAGCCTACTAGCATATGTGCAGTTGCTACTCTGGGGTGTAGCACCCCAGGAATGGGCCATCGTTTTCTTTTAGACATTGCCAAATTGCTCTTCAAAATTATTTTACTAATTGAATTCCCGCCAGCCAGGTGAGAGTTTCCATTTCCAACCCTGTCTCCAGCGGCCCCTGGGCCCCTTCTGACAGTCACTAAGGCAGTAACTCTGTGTGTGTGTGTGTGCGTGTGTGTGTGCGTGTCTAGGTGTGTCTCTGGAGGTCTTAAGGATATCTGAAGATAAGTGGTGGTTCCTGGTGGCTCTTGACACGTCTGGGGATACTTGGGGAGCCACGGTGGCATCTGCATTCTACGGAATCCCTAGGTTAGGGACCCCTGACCTGATGGGTGCCGACTTCCATCTTTAACCCCACTTCGTCTTCCCGCAGGAGCCCCGCGGTCTGAGCGCAGCATCGTCGTCCATGGCTGAGACTGGCGCTGCCCGCCGCTTCCGGCGAGCAGTGCCCCGAGGAGAGGCGGCAGGTGCGGTGCAGGAGCTGGCGCGGGCGCTGGCGCACCTGCTGGAGGCTGAACGGCAGGAGCGGGCGCGAGCCGAGGCGCAGGAGGCCGAGGATCAGCAGGCGCGAGTCTTGGCGCAGCTGCTGCGCGTCTGGGGCGCCCCCCGCTCCTCGGACCCGGCTCTCGGCCTGGACGACGACCCCGACGCGCCCGCCGCGCAGCTCGCCCGCGCCCTGCTCCGCGCTCGCCTGGACCCCGCAGCCCTCGCAGCCCAGCTTGTTCCCGCGCCGGTGCCCGCGGCGGCGCTCCGACCCCGGCCCCCAGTCTACGACGACGGCCCCACGGGCCCGGATGTGGAGGACGCCGGCGACGAGACGCCTGACGTGGATCCTGAGCTTCTGAGGTGACCGGCATGGGGTGGGCGTCTGTGTCCTGGGAGGGGGCCCTAGAAGGAAGCGAGATCCTGGATGCAGGGTGTAGAGGTAAAGACGCTTAGCAAGGGGAACAGTAGCGGAACGTGGACGCCCGGTGCTGGGCAGGGAGACCCTGATGCCTGCTTTCTGCAGAAAGAGGGAGGTGGCGAAGACATAGTTTTAGGATGGGAGGCGGGACTATCTGTCTCCTGAAAGCGGTGGGGTGGGGGCTGAAGACGGCCAGGTTCCCGGGCAGTATGGGGTTACAGGCCTGGGAGGGGACAAGTGACCACATCCTCACTGCGCTATGCTCCTGCAGGTACTTGCTAGGGCGGATCCTCACGGGAAACGCGGACTCTGAGGCTGTGAGCGCTCCACGCCGCCTCCGCCGGGCCGCCGACCAGGATCTGGGCCCTGAGGTGCCCCCTGAAGGCGTACTGGGGGCGCTGCTGCGCGTGAAACGCTTGGAGACTCCCGCATCCCAGGCCCCAGCGCGTCGCCTCCTACCACCCTGAGTACCGCCTGCATCCAGTGCGCCCTGGGACCCAGGAGCGCCCCGATCACCCCTACACCCAGCCAGCTCCCCACCCGATTACCCCAGCCAGCCCAACCGCGGTGGCTGCCCGCGCAACCCCCAGACCCCCGCCCCCTGACTCCACAATAAACACCATCTGAAGCAACTTTGCGTTTGTCTGTCTGAGTGGTTGTTTCTAGGGTCTGACAGGCTGGGCTTAGTGGAGGCCGTTCTTAGATGAGAACAGAGGGCCCCCACCCTGGGTTTCCAAATATTAAAGATATCCCTGGTCAGCCTATGCCCACTTGGAATCTGTGCCCCCGTTGTGAGTACCCCTTCAGCATGGCGGGGGGCGGGGGGGGGCTCAGGCGGGGGTACCCAGGAGGCTTTGGGGCCACCTTCAGGGCTTGCACCAGCATTTCCCAGTCTGTCCTTGTGGGGACCGATGGGTTAGTCAAGAGGTGGCTGCTTGTGAGGCTTGGGAAGAGGAACACCCACATCCTCTATCAGAGTGCCAGTTGGAGTCCAGGCACCTCCGCTTAGGATCCGGCTTCCTGCTAACGCACCTGGGAAAGCAGCAGAGGATGACCCCAAGTGCTTTTGTCCCTATCGTCCATGTGGCAGACCCGGATGGAGTTCCTGGCTTCTGACTTCAGCCTGGCCCAGCCCCAGCTGTTGCAAGCATTTGAGGAGTGAACCAGAAGATATTCTCTCTCTCTCTCTCTCTCTCTCTCTCTCTCTCTCTCCCCCATCACTTTACCTTTCAAATAAATAAATAAATAAATTTGTAAAGGCAGAAGAATAGGATCACAGGACCTACTTCGTTTGTATCTGTTAGCTTGAGCTGTACTAGTTCAATGCCTGCATAGTCAGTTATACGCTACTTGAGGCCTAGCTATACTCTCGCCACAGTCCCTGAAGATATTGGCAGTTGTGGTGGTGGCCAGCTGGATTCTGGCCATCTCCCTCCTGCTCTTCTACTCCCTAAATGGCCGCAAAGCCCCAGGCTGAAGCCAGGAGCCAAGAACTGCATCTGGGTCTCCTATATGGGAGGCAGGGGCCCAAGCACTTGAGCCATCTTCTGCTGCTTTCCCAGGCCATCAGCAGGGAGCTGGATCAGAAGTGGAGCAACCGGGACTCGAACTGCTGCTCATATGGGATGCCGGCACCACAGGTTGCTCACTACACCATAGCACCAGCCCCCAGGCAGAGACTTTTAAGTGTCTTGTTGGTTTCTACATCCCTTGTACCCTAAGCAGGGCTTAGAGACACAGTGCACTCCCCCAGTTTCCTGAATGAAAGAATTCTCATCATTCAAGTAACATTCTACCCAGTCTCACTCTCACCCACATAACACTTGGCAGCTTTGAAACCTAAGAACACCATTTATTTAATTTTGCACAAAAAAAATCTATCAACTTGATAAGACACACTTAACAGCAGACACCCCCATGTTATCAAAAAAGCCCTTCCCCAATTGAAAACAAGAGCGATATCAATCTATCCCCATTACATTTACGGTGAACCACGAAGCTGGTTGGTTGCTCAAAGCAGGGCGGGGTCTCATGGGAATCAACTTTTTTTTTTTTTTTTTTGGACAGGCAGAGTTAGACAGAGAGATAGACAGAGAGAAAGGTCTTTTACCCTGAGCTGGGGGAGGGTCCGCTTTTCTTGACCAAGACCCTCAGGCCCCAGAGCACGAAAAGACCTCTTCCACACCTTGCTGTGTCTTGCCTGAGGTCTCCACCAAGGGGGTCCCCCAGCCCTGGGCAAGGGCTGCACCAGCTGCATCTCCAGGAGTGGTCACAAGGTCACATTCATTGCCCACAAGAACGAGGGGCTGGGTGTGGTGAGGATCCCAGCTGGCACACACCTGCTGCAGCTGGGCCGAAGGGTGGCAGCTCTTGAGGGATCATCGAGAGCAAAGACAACCAGCACACCAGCACCAATAGCCATAGAGCGGTCACGCAGGGTCCTGTGAGTGGCCTGCCCTGCTGGGTCCGGCGCATTCAGAAAGCATCCCTCACGGCCCAGGGCCACCTCCTTCCAGTAGGCATCCTGGACAGTGGGCTTTCCAGGAAGCATTGATGGGTTAGCTGGATCGCCAGTGCACTCTCACCCACCATCACTGCCTTGTACTCAAGCAGCTTTTTGCCAGCACCCCTGTAGCGTGCCTGAGCCCAGTGGTTTCCCTCCCAGGAGCTAAGGCTCCATATACGTTGGCCCAGGTCGAAGATGCTAGACTTTGTTGGCAGTGCCATGCCCCCAACAGGCAGTTTAGGGGAGAAATGTGGATAGCAGGTTCTGCAAGTGGGAAGAGAAGACAATGGGAGAGAGAAGTTAGGGGAGACCATCTGGGGGCAAGGTGCCACTGGATGTCATTGAATCAACATTTACTGACTGCCTAGTGTGTCCTCACCACTTTCTGGTATGCTGTATGATTCCTTGCGTTGTGTTCTTTCTCTCTTCTATGACAAAATCTGTGAAGGCAGCATTTTTCAAACAGTTTTATTTTTGTTAAAGATTTATTTACCTGAAAGGCAGAGTGACACACACACACACACACAAGAAAGTAGGGGGATAGAAGGAGAGGGAAAGATAGGGGGAGGAGAGGGAGGGAGAGAGGAGGAGGGGGGAGGAGAGGGAGGGGAGGGGGAGAGGGAGGGGGAGGGTAGGGAGAGGGAGAGGAGGAGAGGCAGGGGGAGGAGGAGGAGGGGGAGGAGGGGGGAGGGGAAGAGGAGGAGAGGGAGATGGAGGGGGGAGAGGTAGAGGGAAAGGGGAGGGAGAGATGGAGGGGGAGGAGAGGGAGGGGGGAGAAAGAGAGAGAGAGAGAGAGGAAGAGAGAGACTAGGACTGGGCCACACAAAAGTCAGGAGCTAGGAACTCCGAGTCTCCCACATGGGCAGCAGGGACCTAAGTACTTGCCTCCCAGGTTCACTAGCAGGAAGTTGGATCGGAAGTGAAGCATCTGGGATTTGAATAGGTGCTCCAGCGTGGGATGTGGGCATCCCAAGAGGCAGCCTAAGCAGTTGTGTCACAACACTGGCCCCCAAAACAGCTTTACTGAGATATAATTTACACCTCATAAAGCTTACCCAGTTAAAGTATACAGTCAATGGACTTTAACACTCACGGCATTGCACAACCATCAACATAATGCAATCTTAGAATATTTTCATCAGCCCCCAACGAGACTCTGCCCATCGAGAGGGAGGGCAGGATCTTGTGATCACCACTGAACCATACCTGGCTCAGCACCTCCCCAAACAGTCCCACCCCCAGGGATTTATGTTCTAAAAGGCAGAGAGACCGACAGCCAAATAGATAACTGAATCATGTAGTCTGTTAGACATTATCATCAGAATCTAGTCTTTATTATTCTACATGTGTATGTTTTGAGAACCTACTATGTAGAAAGGACATAAGGGTAGGCAAAAAACAAACCAGATACCAAACTCTGGCCCTGGTCAAAGTTACATTCCACATGGTTGTCTATAAGTCTGCATAGTTGTCTGGAGGCAGACAAGAAACAAATCAGTAACATACATGTCAACCAAAGGTGCTCAGTTAAGTGTTATGCATTTTTATTAGAACTTAATCCTCACGCACTAATAAGAATCTTCCTGCATGCCAGGCATGGTGATATGGCAGTGAGTCAAACAGACACAAGTGGGGATGGTGATGTGACGTAGCAGGTTCAGTCACTGCTTGTGACACCAACATCTCATATCCGGGTGCCTGGCAGAGTCTGGGCACAAATGCTTCCCATCCAGCTTCCTGCTAATGCATCCTTGGAAAGCAGTGGAAGAGGGTCCAAGTACTTGGGCCCCTGTCCCCTGTTAGTAAAATGGCTCAGTCTTATCTATGGCGCGATCTACACCCTGACACCATCCTAGGCTCTAGCCCCCACCGGCATTGCTGGAAGCCAGGTGGCCACATGGCCCAACCACCGATGTCAAGCTCCACCCCCACCCTAATAGGATTTGCTGCTCCTACTTCCCTGGCCGCCCTCTGGCAGTTTTAAAAGGACTCACTCTCTTGCTCTCTTGCTCTTGTTCTCGCTCGCTCGCTCCCTCCTTCCCTCCCTCCCTCCCTCCCTCCCTTCCTCTCTGTTTCTTTCTCCTTCTTCACCCCTTCCCTCTAGTCTGCTGGATTCTCTCCAATAAACCCTTTCCCTTACTCCAGTGTTTGGTGTGTTTTGTGGTGGCCTTACATCACGCACAAATGGAGTTCCAGGCTTCTGGCTTCAACCTGGCCCAGCCTTGACTGTTGAGGTCATTCGGGGAGTGAACCAGCAAAAAGAAGATCTCTCTCTTGCTCTCACTCTTGTTCTGCCTGTCACCCCACCCCCACCCCACCACTCTGCCTTTCAAGTAAATAAATAAATCTTTAAAAATTGAGCAGTGATGATTAAATTCTGGCAGTGAGAAAGAGATAATAAACGAAAACCAAGGAAATTATCTTGCATGTTAAAAGAGGCTAGGCACACAGCAGGTGTTCAATTAGGCTTGGCTATTAATAATGAATCACTGTTAGCACGTTGACTACACCTCCATTTCGACCAGGTCAGAGGGTGGCCATGAAAAGTGCACCATAATGGCTGTTACCACAACTCTGTCTGGAGACTGTGGCAGAAGTGGCACAGAAGGGGACAGATGGTAGCATCGAGGTGACCCTGGAAAAGTCCTGTTGAATTTGAGGTCTGTAAGTCGGGGGTGGGAGACAAGATCCCAGCTGGAGATCCAGCTGTGGCATCCTCAGCCCAGAGGGACCCTGGAAATGTGCAGGCTTGGCTCGTCCTGAGGCCCACGCACTGGCGCAGTGGTGAGGCGATGGCGTTCTTTGACAAGAAACACCAGAGACAAGGTTTGGTGAACACGTCTGCTTTATTAACCATCAAGTGCACCTTTTAAAGGGCAGGCAGAAGGGGCATAGCTAATTCTGGACAACAATTCCATAGGATAGAGCCGATATCCATACCGCTATGCTTCTCCTATCAGCTTGAAGGTCATGTAGGCCACGGTAGATTTCCAGGTGGTCCTAATGGGCCAGGGCCACACCCGGGAGCTGTTTACCTGATTGGCAATTACAAGACCCTTCAAGGCGGGGGAGGGATGTGCCTGGGACTCTCGCCACCTGCCAGCACTCAGGCCATCCAGGAGGGACGGTGTACCACGCCCTCCTACCCTCCTGCATGGCCTAGGCTGGCAATCCCCCAGCTAGGCACACGATCGCCCACAGAAATGGTCATTGGATATGCTTGCCTAGGAAGGGGAGGGGGACAGGATGAGGCTTTCAACATCTCTAACACTTAGGGACAGAAAAAGGGAGGAGACCCAGCTTGGAGGTCAGCCGGGGGGGGGGGGGGGCGGGGGGCAGCATCGAGGAGGCCACTGTGTGGTGACAGTGCCCCCCGGAAAAGAGAGGTGGGATTCTGGTATATTCTGAAGGTGGAACCTATAGGCTTTCTTTAGCGCTTAGAAAGCAGAGAGGTCAAGGCTGCCTCCTAAGCCTGGGGACTGAGCAGCTGGAAATCTAGAGGTGAGAGACAGGCTCCTCCCTCCAGACCTAGGTGGTGGTGACTATGACAGTGACCGCATGGCAGTGAGTAGTTTCTCCCCCTTGCCCAGAAGAGCCCAGGACGCTCCAGGTGATCCCGAGGTTTCCCGCAATCACCTACTCCCAGCAACACCTGGGGCAGAAGGGATGGAGGCCGAGGCGACTGTCCCTGCCTGCTTTATTGATGAAGGACAGCCAGGCTGGGAGCGGTGAGGTGACAGGGACTGGCCCAAGGCCATCGATACCACAGGACAGAGGACTCAGCCTGTGGCTCAAGCAACACAGAGCCACTTACTGTGGTGAGAGCCTGTGGGTGCCAGCACCCTAGGGCTCCCGGAGACCCCACGGACCACCACTTTGAGCAGCCTACCCGGGTGGTCTGGTTTCACAGATCCGACAGGAAAAGGTGAACTGCAGGGCTGCAGGGCCAGGGAGAGATAGTGGGCAAGGGTGGGACACCCCAAATAGCTGGGGTGCCCCAAGGATGTTGGGAAACGCGCTGTGCCTTTGAATTCCATGTTCACTCCAACTTTCTGCTGCCACCTCCCATGAGCCCTGTCAGGACCCTGAGGGGACTGGCAGGCTGGCCTCACCGGGCCGCGTTTTCCTCTAGAAAGTGGGTGAAGGAGGAAGCTCAAGGTGGCGAGGGGTGACCCTAAAACTCTCAGCCTGCACAACGTCCACAGGCAGGGTGCAGGGTGGGCCCATTCTCCCTTCTCCACCCAGGCGAGAGGTGACTCTACTCTCCACACCATGGGCAAGCCAGGGCCCATCAGACCTGGGCCAAGAAGGGGCTCACTCAGGAGAAAGGGAGGCACATTGTGAATGGGATTCCCCGACTCAGTGCCCCAGACCAACAAAGCTGAGTTGGGGGCCAAGCAGCCTGCTCACCTGTGTCCTGGGAGAGGCAGGTGAGCTGGGACAAGGTCTGCAGCAGGGTGGGGGAAGGGGGGGGCAGAGCTGCTCTCAACCCCACCAGGAATGGGGATTGGGAGTGGCCATGCGCAGCTGCCACCCACTGACCGCTGGGAGTATGGGGTCATGGCCCTGCACACCTGCTGGCCCCTGTCCCACCACGAGTGCCCCCCCCGCCTCTCCTCATGCCCACTGTGTCCCGACATGCCTCTCCTTGGCTTTCCTTCCCTGCCCTCACTGCGGATGTAATTTGGAGTTTGTCTCTGTGTGCAGGGAGTGTCAGTTTTTGGCCTGGAAAGTCAGGCTTTAGGGACCGTTTTGTGAGAGGCTCTTTGAGGCTGTGAAACTCCTGCCACCTCACCTGGGCTTTCTGCTAGCTCAGGAAGGCGGAGTCTGTTCCTGGAGGGAAACAGTGCGGGGTAAGCGTTATTCAGAAAGAACCGAATTTGGGGTGGTTGACGGTCTAGCTAAACATTTCCCAGACTCCTTTGCATCTGGTGACCACATGATAGTTCTGGTGAGTGATATATAAGGAGGGGGGGGTTGAAGGAGGAGGACATTTTTTTTTTCCACAGGCAGAGTGGGACAGTGAGAAAGAGACAGAGAGAAAGGTCTTCCTTTGCCGTTGGTTCACCCTCCATTGGCTGCCGCAGCCGGCGCACCACACTGATCCGAAGGCAGGAGCCAGGTGCTTCTCCTGGCCTCCCATGCGGGTGCAGGGCCCAAGCACCTGGGCCATCCTCCACTGCACTCCCGGGCCACAGCAGAGGGCTGGCCTGGAAGAGGGGCAACCGGGACAGAATCGGGCGCCCCGACCGGGACTAGAACCCGGTGTGCCGGCACCGCAGGCGGAGGATTAGCCTGTTGAGCCGCGGCGCCGGCCTGGAGGAGAACGCTCTTAAATTGGGGCTGGCTGAAGCCCTCTTGCCTTTCCACATTTGTTCCTCCTCTTCTTGATTGGGCAGGGCTCTCAAGCGGTCATCTTGGGATAAGGTGGCCATACTGAAAAGTCCCCGAACCCTCAGCCCTTATTTACCCTCGTGAGCTGCCAGAGCAATTCTCATTATGTGGGGGAAATGAAATTCCAAAATTGTCTTTCCATCTCCCACCTCTGGTTAGTGGTAGGCACACCTTACCCCAGGATGCCATCCAGGACTACCACATCCAAGTTAAGCCTGGACCCCTCCAACCTCCCCTGCAATCAGGCCAGAGACATATATGGAAACAGGCCTGAGTAGGATACTTCTTGATACCTTGTCTTCTCAGCCTAGGGCATGGCTAGGATTGGCTGTGAGGCCTGCATTGAGGGTACTTTTAAAAGTTCAACATAGAGGCCGGCGCCATGGCTCAACAGGCTAATCCTCCGCCTTGTGGTGCCGGCACACCGGGTTCTAGTCCCGGTCAGGGCGCCGGATTCTGTCCTGGTTGCCCCTCTTCCAGGCCAGCCCTCTGCTGTGGCCCGGGAGTTCAGTGGAGGATGGCCCAGGTCCTTGGGCCCTGCACCCCATGGGAAACCAGGAAAAAGCACCTAGCACCTGGCTCCTGCCATCGGATGAGCGCGGTGTGCCGGCCGCAGCGCGCCGGCCGCGGCAGCCATTGGAGGGTGAACCAACGGCAAAGGAAGACCTTTCTCTCTGTCTCTCTCTCTCTCTCTCTCTCACTGTCCACTCTGCCTGTCAAAAAAAAAAAAAAAGTTCAACATAGAAGTAAAAGCTCATTTTGGTGAAAAAAAATTTGAAATCCATGTGTAGTTTGTTCACAATACGCATCTTTTAAAAATATTTTTACTGGGGCCAGCGCTGTGGAGGTAAGGCTGTCACCTGCAATGCCAGAATCACATATGGGCACCAGTTCGAGTCCTGGCTGCTCCACTTCTGATCCAGCTCTCTGCTAATGTGCCTGGGAAAGCAGTAGAAGACGGCCCAAGTCCTTGAACCCTTACACCTACATGAGAGACCTGGAAAAAGCTCCTGGCTCATGTCTTTGGATCAGTGCAGCTCTGGCCACTGCAGCCATCTGGGGAGTGAACTAGTGGATGGAAGATTTCTCTGTCTCTCTTTCTGCCTCTCTGTAACTCTGCCTTTCAAATAAATAATCTTTAAAAAATATTTTTACTTCAAAAGCAGAAAAGCAGAGAGACAGTCTTTCATCTACTGATTCACTCCCCAAATGCCCAGTCAGCGGTCAGGAACGTGGAACTCAATCTGGGTCTCTCACATGGGTGGTAGGGATCCAAATATTTGAGTCATCATCTGCTCTCTCCCAGTGTGCTTATTATCAGGAAGCTAAAATTAGAAACAGAGCTGCGATCTAAACCCAGGCACACAGATATGGGATGTGGGCATCCAGAGCAGTATCTTAACTGCTGTGCCAAACTCCTGCCCCCATAATATGCATTTGCATGAACATTTTTGAAAAGATTTATTTATTTATTTGAAAGGCAGAGTTACAGAGAGAGAAAGAGAAAGAGATCTTCTATCTGCTGGTTCACTCCCCAAATGGCCATAGCATCTGGGGCTGGGCCAGGCTGAAGCCAAGAGCCAGGAACTTCTTCTAGGTCTCCCATGTAGGTACAGAGGCCCAGGGACTTGAGCCATCCTCCAAGGCTTTCCCAGGCACACTAGCAGGGAGCTGGATCAGAAAAAGGAGCATCTGGGACTTGACCCAGCACCCGTTTGGGATGCCAGCGCTACAGGCAGAGGCTTAAGCTGCTGCACTACAGCGTCAGCCCCTGTATGAACTTTGTGAAGACCCCTTGTATGCATGGATTTCAAATTTTTGCACCAAACTAAACATACCTATAAATTCTATTTTCCAAGAACTTTTTGGAGTATCCTTGTATTTCTAAATTAGATATTCATTTTCTAATGGTTTCTACCACTTACTCTACTGGAGCTGCCTGGTATATTTTCAATGAGTTGTTTTTTTGTGCAATGGGTGGTGAGGAAAGGTTGAACTGATGAAGACCCATTCCATATTCCTTCATTTCTCATTGGCCTGGGATGTGGGATTCTCTACCTACTCAAAGTTAAAAGGCTTTCTCCACGTTTTGTAACTTCATACTTTATTACATACACAACCCCTCCACACCTGCCAGCTGCTCCTCCCTTCCTCCAGTGTTAGCCTTTGTGATCACAGCACCCCTTTGGAACCATTGAGCTCCTCTTTTCCTTGTGGGGTGGGGTAGTGTTGTCCCTTGAGCAGGTAGTGGGCAGGGGAAAATCCACAACTGATCATCGCAGTCCTTTTAAAAGTATATACACTTAAATAAGCACCCTTGAGGAGTTGCAAAGGATATTTAAGTCGAGATGGAGAGAGAGGCTCCCCCTCATCCAAGGTAGAGCTTGGAATGAACTAAGGCTGGTCTGTCTTGGGCCTCAGAAGGTGGAGAAGAGGGAGCACGTTCTGGGACTTAGTGTGGGTGGGGCATGTCCTCCCCAAACTTGTTCTGGTGGACCGTGTTCTTCACATCTAGGAGAGCCTGGGGAGTAGCAAGAACAGGGTAGGTGAGAGAGAGTGCAGAACACTCTGCCTCACCAGGAGGCTTGCCCCCACTCCAGTCTTCAACCACTCTGTCTCCTGGGCTATCCCATAGCCCCAGTACAAAAAATGATCCTGAGGCAATTGTGCAAAGGGATCTGTGCTCTCCCCTTACCCATCACACAAGGAGTGCATGTACGTGTGTGGGGCATGAGTGTGCACGTTAGAGGGTCTGCCCGGGGCCCACCTGGTGGTGGACATAGGCCTGGCAGAGGTAACACCAGACAGACAGGTCAACGTAGCTGAGGACCAGTGGGTGTCCAGAGGCTTCATGGTGTTGGATCATGTGGGCATTGACGAAACGGCTGCAGTAGACCTGAGGTTGGGGAGTATCAGGCAGGGGTCAGCACCTACCAAAGTTTGTTCCTGGACCAGCCTCCACCCCACTCCCCTCCTCTGCTCCATACCTGATAGCAAGACAGACACACCCAATTTTCCTCGAGTGTTCCACAGTCTTGACAAGGTTGAGTCACATTCAGGCCTGTTGCGGGTTTGGGGCATACTGCCACCAAATGGGGACACCAGGACATTGGTGTCACAGCATAAAACACGGCCTGGAGTGGATGAAACTGCGTCAGCTGGGGGGGTCCTACTCCCCCATTATATGTTCCTGCATCACATCTCCTACCTGAAGATATGGATAGGTAAGAGGAGGCTGCAACCCAGCCTCTCCCTGAGCTCACCTGGTCAGTGTCAGCAAGGTCCCCTGATCCCTGCATCAGTGTCACATCATCCACATCCCGACCTCCGGCTGCCTCTGCTAGTAGGCCCTCCTCTTCTCGAGTCTGAGATTCTGAGGTCTTCTGGACACACAGAAGCAAAAGGTGTATCGAAGAGGCCAGATTCTTGGCCCTTCTTCCCTCTACCTGGGTGTTGTGGGCCTTACCTGAGCTTCATCGCCTAGTTTCAAGTTTCTGAGACTCCTAGTCAGCTGAGTAGGGGATATCTGGGATATGGCTCCTGGCACAGGTGAGGTTGGGGGCGTCTGGTTATCTATGCTTGAGGCTAGAGGAGTTTGGATCAGCTTGGCTGCCCTCACAGCCTCCTCTGAGGTGTTCTGGTTCAGCGTGTCTCCTTCCTCTGAAATGATACTGTCCAGCATGGCTTCCCCCATGGAAACCTCTGAGGTGGTCTGGTCCAGTGAGGTTCCGCCCACAGACTCCTCTGAGGTGGACTGGTCTGGTGTTGCTACCCCTGTGGCTGCTTCCCAGGTGGCCTGGTCCATCATGGCTCCTCCCATGCCCACCTCTGAGGTGTTGTGGTACAGCGTGGCTAACCTTGTAGCTGCCCGTGAGGAATGGGCCTCAGTGAACACCACAGCTGTCTCTGATTTAGTATGGCCTGGAATGGACTCTCCTGCGGATAGGGCTGAGGTGGCCTTCCCCGTGCCTGCTTCCAGAACATTCTTTCCTGGTGTGGTCGTCCCCTCAGCCGGCCCAGGATTAACTGGTCGAGGTGGCTTCTTGGTAGCCGACTTAAAACTGAACAGTCCCTCCTTGTCTTCTACCTCTGAAATCATGGAGGGAGATCCTTGAGTGTGGGTGTCCTCTTTCCTGCCTCTTACCCCTCCCCCAAACTCCCTCCTTCCCTGAGTCCCCCCACTGTCCCCAATCCCCCATGTCCACTCACTCATGACCCACAGGCTGCGCCAGTATTTGCGATGGACCTGGATGGTCTCAGTGATTGAGGCCAGGGCCCCTGATTGTGGAGGCCGCAGCAGGGCCAGCATGGGAGGTGGGTCTCCAAGAAGGGAGCGGGTGCAGGCAGCCATAGACTCCGAGATGGATGTTAGGTTATAGCCACCCTTTATGAGGAAAAGAAGGACAGGGATGGTAGGGGCTCATCAGTGAATTTGGAGGGCAAGATGTCCTATCTCCCAACCCTTCCTCTCCTGCAGCCTCCAGGCCTAGAGATGGTGGGGGGTGCTGGGAACAAGTGAATAGAACCCATACCTGTAAGGTGGACAATACACATCATATGGGATGGTTTGTGGAGGAAGGTAAATTGTGTTGTAAAGTGCAAGGTAACAGTAACAATACTGACAATAGTGTTAGTAACAGCTGACAATGAGTGTTTGCTGTGTACCAGGCACTATTTTTTAAAGGATTTATTTGAAAGGCAGAGTGACATAGAGGGGAGGGGAGTGAAGAGAGAGAGATCAGTCCATCTACTGGTATACTCCCCAAATGGCCATAATGGCTGGGGCTTGGCCATGCCAAAGCCAGGAGCCCAAACTCCATCCAGGTCTCCCATGTAGGTGGCAAGGGCCCAAATACTCAGGCCATCTTCTGCTGCTTTCCCAAGTGCATTAGTGGGGAGCTGGATCAGAAGTGGAGGAGCTAGGACTAAATCCAGTGGTCTGATATGGGACGCTGGTGTCACAAGAGGCAACTTAACCTGTTGCACCAGAATGCCAGAACCCCGGCCCTAATTTAAATGCGTCAGGTACATTAACTGGCCTAATCCTCACAACCACAAGTACTCAATTTATACAGGTGTTTGTCCTCATGCTACACATAAATCTGTCTTCACATTGTTCAAGAACACTTGGCCTCACACCATGCAGAAACCACTGATCTGACCTGCACAAGACACTGCTTGGTATGTCCACATCCCATATCAGAGTGCCTGGGTTAAGTCCCAGCTCTGGCACCTAACTCCAGCTTCTTGTTGGTGTACATTCTGGCAAGCAGCAGGTGATGGTTCAAGTAGTTGGGTCCTTGCAACCCATGTGGAGACTCAGCTGGAGTTCCAGACTCATGACTTCAGCCTGGCCTGACTTTTGCAGGCATTTATGGAGTGAACTGGTGGATGGGAGATCTCTTTATGCCGCTTTCTTTGCCTTTCAAATAAATCGTATAAACAAAAGTTTAAGAAGTTCAGGGGAAAAAATGCCCCTGCCTTGATTTAGTATGGGAACAATTGGTTTTTCTCTCTGCATGCACCGTCCTGACCTTCTTCATATGCTATACAGCAGGGGTGGAGAACCTTTTTTCTGCCAAGGGCTATTTGGATATTTATAACTTCATTTGCAGGCTATACAAAATTATCAACTTAAAGATGAGCCTGCTATAGATTGATTGAATCTTGAGTCCTGCCTGCAGTTGCCTTGGCAGGGCCCAAACCAAATGATTTTGCAAGCCTGACATGGCCCATGGGCTGACTGTTCCCCACCCCTGCTCTATAGTACTCCTAGTCTCTATTCTTTTTCCAGACGGAGAAACAGGCTCAGAGTGGCTAGAGGACTTATCTGAGGTCACAACAGCTGAGGAGGCAGTACCAGAGTTTGCACCTGGACTAGCTGACAAAATCGTCCATGTTCTTAACTGCAATGCTGCCCTGTCCCAAGAAGTCCTGGACATACTACAAGTGGGACTTTTTGCAAGCCACTTCATTTCTCTGTGACTTACTTTCCTCATGTGTAGTGAAAATTACAGCACAGCACCATTGCTGAGAGGGATAAATTCCCATCTGAACAATGGATGACAGTAAGATACTGCATTCACCTGGCGCTTACCACATGCCCAGCACTCTTCCAGGATTAGGCAGCCCCATCTTACAGATAAAGAAACTGAAGCACAAAGGGTGGGGGCACTGAGAGATTTACAAAAGCTCAGTGATTTTACTTTGTCCCAGGAGTGTGTTAGAGGCAGTTCAGGTGGTGGTAATCAGCAGACTCTGGAGCCAACCTGCATGAGTTCAAGCGCTGGCCCTGCTATTGAATGTGTGACCTCAGGCTAGGCATGTCACCTCCCCAGGCTCCAGTTTTCCTGCTCTTCAGAGAGGAAAATGTTGAGGTGAGTAGATTCTACCTCATAAAGCTGCTTTGTCTTTGTATATAGTGAGAACTGAATTACAGCTGTTAATGTGGGTGGTGTTCTTTTTAGTGCCTAGTATGTGCCAACAATCCTATGTGGGGACACTCAAAGGGGATCTTTGGAAAACTGCCCCAAGTGATGCAGCCAACTCTTCCAAAGTACCCTCCCACCATGGGGACAGGGACCAAAAGCGATTTACCTCTAGGATAAGGACAATGCGGCCACCAGCAAGGCCCATCAACAGGTGGGTGAGGTGGGCATAACCCTCAGGTGACACCTGGCAGCCCCCCAGTGGGTCTCCTCGTGCAGCATCAAAGCCCGCTGAGACCAGTACCAGTTCTGGGTTAAACTGAGTAGGGAGAGAAGAGACGTATGCTCATTTAGGGGTTGGCTTTGGTAGGCAGTTAGTGATGAGACTTAGAGACCCAAAGATGTGGGAGACAAGGAAAGATGAAGACATGGAGATGCAACTCAAGTAATGGAGACAGGGGCTGGGAGATGCAAGAACAGAGACCTGACAACCAGGAAGGGGAAGGCAGCGAAACACAGGAGATAGAGAATTAGAGACGGGAGAAGCAGAGACACAATGCAGTTTGCTAGAGATGTGGACACATCAGACATGAACTTAAAGACATGGTAACACTAAAATGGACAGACAGGGACATGAGGCAGAGTCATGAAATACAGAGACATGATACATGGAGACTCAGATGTCAAGAGATGGTGACATGAGAAATGGAGAGACAGACATATATCTCCATCCACATGCACTCCAGGGTCAAACATGGGACACACAGGTGCAAGACACAGGATTTTATACACACGGTGCCAAATAGAGGTACACACACACACTTGTGTGGACAATGGAAGTGCCACACACAGGACAAGATGATGACATGCAGCCACACATACTCTCACAGACAGTCCTGTGAATGCCAGGATCATTCATTCACACTGGTCACGCAAAGTTCCTCAGAAGTGAAAATGGTCCACGGTCACAATGGTCTCATGTGCTGTTGTGTCCACGGGAGGCAGTCACCTGCACACACAGTTGCACACACACAGAAGGTGGCTCTGGCCACCCATGAATAGTCAAGACACATACGCCCAGCTTTGCAGGGTTAATCACGTAAGCACCACAGTCATCCCTGCTCACACAGAGAAGGCAGCCACAGCCAGGCCACATTCCCCTATCAGAGGCACATGCAAAAAGCCTGGACTAACAGACACAAAGATAGATGTCCCACACAGCCTCCAACATCCAGAGAGTTCCATACAGGCTGTCACAGAGAGAGCAGCAACCAATGACATATCATACTCAGCATGCAGAAAAAAGGTGGTGACAGATAGCCACCTGCACAGAGGGGTATAACATACATGCTCAAATCCCTGCCCTTCCTTGCATACACGATTCCAGAGACAGTGTGACCCACGGTCACCCTCACACCAGACAGGCATTCATGATGGCAGACACATCCACACAGGCCACTGCCACACATCTAGAAAGTCCTCACACAGAAGCCCATGCATACAATGTTACACAGAGAAGGCACTCACCTGCAAGCCACTTGTGCACAGACAGGCATGTAAGGCTGTCACAGTCAACCCCCTCCCCTGAAAGCCATCCCTGTAGCCACCCACAGGCTCTCTCACATAATCAGTCTCATGACGTGATCAGTCAGACACATACATATACTCCCAAGAAGGTAGCCACGTGCTACCACCTGCACAGGTGCGTCACACACATCCTGAGCCATACCTCGTATGCAATGGGAAGCACCAGACGATGCCAGGCCATCAGGTAGTCAGCATCCCCTATGCGGGACCCATTCCAGGCCACGTTGACAGTGAAACCTGTGCCCGCAGCCCGGCCCATCTGGCTGCAGGCACCCTCATCCCCCACGGGGAAGAAGGTGCCCTGATCATAGCGGTGTAGGGATATGTAGAGCACACTGCCGGGGACAGGGCAGAAACAGGGCCATGGTTAGGGGTCCCCTAGCCCCCAATGAGGCATGGTTCACCCACCTCCCTGACCACACTCCTGCCCCCAGCCCTAGTACCTCACCTGGGGTCATCCTCAAAAATGTGCTGAGTCCCATTACCATGATGGATGTCCCAATCCACAATCAGGACCCTAGAAAGGGGACAGCTCCTCAGTATCCCAGGACATTCACCTCATGGGTAAAGGCTGGGTATAGACCCCTAGGGTCTGCAGGGACATTAGTGCTAAGGAACGGGATCTTGTGTCTCTTGAGAAAGCACTGACCATCTGGCTTTTGGGTCCTATTGGTGTAAGGATGAGGGCTAGGTCTGAGGGCTGCACTCTGGGCCTGAGTAAGCTCTCAGGGCTGGGCGCTGGGAAGCTAAGTGGACCCCATGTCTTCAAGAGGAAGCACTGGAGCCTCAACCTGAATTCTGTTGGGATGGCCTTTGAGGACCATAAATGCTAGGATGGGACCTGAGACCTGGTTTAAAGCACCCAGGTGCCCCCATCTGGAGGTCTGAGCTGGGTAGGCACTGACCAGCCTCCTTTGTTTTCCTTTTTTGGATAAGCGCTGAGCAGTTGACCCCTGCTTATTTCCAAGTAAGTCCTGGGAGCTGTACATGGAGCTTGCTGATTATACTTTGGGCTGGGGGACATCCAGGTCCCCACAAGAATCAGAAAGTCTTACCGCAGGGCACGTCCACTGATGGCCTGGGCATGGCGAGCAGCCACGGCCACAGAGTTGAAAAAGCAGAAACCACAAGCGGCATCCTGCTCAGCATGGTGTCCTGGGGGGCGTACTAGGGCAACGCCATTCAAAACCTGGGGGAGGGTGGGGAGAAAGGTTGCTCTCTTACCTACCTTCCCCTTTCTTCACTATACTTCCTTTCACTACTTCACCCAACTGTGAGGGAACCCCCACCCTCTAGGTGGCCCTCCTAGCGAGCAATGACCCCTCCCCACAGCCCCTTTTCTCAGGCCCGGCCCAACTGTCTCCAAGCCACCGTGGGTAGCCCCACGTGGCAGGCCAGAGGCCGCACCTCTCCTTCCAGCACAGCCTCCACCAGGCGGCAGACGGTGCCAGTGGCAAGCTGTGCACAGGTGAAGGTGCTGGGGCAGATGTAGATTGAGTCAAAGTTGGCACCCTCGCGATGTAGTTCCCGGGTCTTCATCTTCTGCGTGGCCCGGAGACGCTCCACATACTCAGCACTGGGGGCACAAAGAGGGGCAGCCAGTGGACAGTGAGGTGGCTCTGTTTCCTCCCTGGGGCCTGCTCCCAGACCAGAACTTGGACCCTTCTCAGTCCGGCAGCAGCTCCCACACAGGTGAGGGTAACCCTAAGCTCCCAGCCCTGAGTCCCAATCATGGCCACAGCCACAGTTCCAACCCTGGGCCCAAAGATGTGACCTGTGGCAAGTGAGCAGCTCAGCATCGGTGGCAGGTCGTGCTGGCAGGTTGAGACAGCGTCCAGCAAGGCCCAACTCCTCCAGATGGCACATGATACGCAAGATACGCTGGGGTGTCTCGGGATGGTGGCTATTAGTGTGGGAGGACCAGAGATAGGGGCTGAGTGCCTGTGGGGGAGGCAGCCATATACCCCACATCCCAGCCCTCTGACTGCGTACTTGTCCCATAAGTTGCAGTGACTCATCATCCGCTGGTCATAGACCAGCCCTGTGCGAGCCTGCAGCACCGGCCATGTCAGCATAGGCAGCACCGGGGGCTCCCAGAATCCGGACTCCTCACTCTCCTCCATGCTGTCCTCCTCCATGCTGTCTTCCTCGATGGTCTCAACTACAAGAGGAGGTCACATTCACCTTGCTCTCCCAAGCTAGATCCCTGTAATACTCTGGAACTCAGCTGACCCAAAGTTATGAAGGGGTTGGGAGGCCTGAAACCAGGGCCCCATGGAGACAGCCTGAGGTTCCTCCATAGCTCATTCCATGCCCAGCCCATCAAGCCCACTCCCCGCTTCCTACCTGATCGCACAAGGAATTCCCAGAAGGGCTCAAGGGCTCCCAAAGTACAGGAGAGTGAATTCTGGGCACTGGAGGGCAGGGAAGGGGCAATTGTGATGAAATGGCCTCCGAGGTGGGCAGTGAGAGTCCTGCTTTTCCCCTCTTCCATCTGAGCTCACCTTTGGCAGGGGATCCCAGGGGACTCCAGCATGGGGCAAGGGTCTCCCAGGAGGGTATGGAGCGAGGCACTGACGCCCTCAGCCAGGGAACGGAGGTTGTAGCCACCCTGAGCGAAGGAGTTGGGGGTTGAGGAAAGGACCAGAGCAGGGAAAAGTAACAGTGAAAAACAGTAATACTAGGGTATATACTGCACGTTAAGCAACAGGAACATAGAGGACCTTATTTAATTCACTGATGATTACCATTATCATTATGCCCACACGGAAGGTAACTGACTTATGCTAGGCTGTCCAGCTAGTAGGTGGCAATGCTGGGCCGGGAATTCCTGCTGGACTCAAAAGCTTTGTTCTTAAGCCCTCCATGGACAGGATCTAAAAACTGAGAGATGAAAGTGAGTCACTCACCTCCAGAGACAGGATCAGCTTGCCTCCTGCCAGACCCATGAGCAGGTGGGTTAGCTGGGCGAACCCAGCTGGAGTGGCAGCCATCTCACCCTGGGGAGACAAAGAAGGTCAGTTTGCCCCTGGACAGCCCCTTCTGCCCACCTAGAACCTCAGGGAGGTTGCCTTACCTTGGGGTCCCCTTGGAGAGCATCAAATCCAGCAGCCACAAGGACCAGCTGAGGTTGGAACTGAGGGAGGAATGAATTACATGAGGCTACCTGTCCTCATGACCCATCCCTCAACGTCGTCCCTCACCCAACACCTTCCAGACCCCTAGGACCTCAAAGGCGACCGGCAGCAGGATGTGCAGGAACGCAGCAATGTAGTCAGCATCCCGCATCCCCACCTGCAGACAGAGCCATGATGGGGGGTGGTCAGCTACCTGTCCCCTGGTGCTGATGGAAGGGCAGGGCTGGGCCTCACTTGGGGGCAGAGAGTGGGCAGACATTGACCTGGTTCCAAGGCACATTGATGGTATATCCTTGACCTTGGCCGAAACCTGTGGTGGACCAGTTAGAGGCCGGAAGATGGGGCCAGAATCGACCTTGCTCATAGCGGTGGATGGAGAAATATAAAACACTGGATGCAGAAAGAAAAAAGAGGTGATGGAGTTGGAAAAGAGAGTCAATACCCCCAGATACCCCAAAACACAGCTGCCACACTTTACTCAACCACTCATTTCTACATCCAACCTCTCATTCTTATTCATTTATAATTTCCCCATTCTTTAATTTGTACATCCATTCTTGCATTAATTTATCCTTTCATTCAATTGCTAATTTATTTATCTTCCCATTCATTAACTCTTCCATCTGTTTTTCTAACATCTCACTCACTCTTTCATTTGGTCTCCTAATGGAACCCCTTCCTCAGCAAACATCACTGCTTTCTCAGTACTCACCCAACTGCAGGCTCAGCTCTGAGACCCCAAGAGCTACTGGATCTATCCCAGTCCCCGAGGGCTTCTGGTCCTGTGGGGAACTCTAGACCCTATCTGCCCATTATTTGCCCTTGTGACCAAGGTAGGAAAAGCAGGACAAGACATGTGACTCTGGAAGTCCACATGGGGCATGAGGCCCTTAGTTCGGGGGACCTCAGGCCAGTCTGGGGAGCTTGGTGATTCAAAGGAAGTGGTGAGACCTATGGCCAGGAGTGAGGAGGGGAAAAACTTGGTTCTGTGTGTGGAAGTGGCTGCGGCTGTCATAAGGCCAGTGCAGGAGTAGTTCCTCCTTGCCAACACCTTATGGTTCTTCTCTACTACTGTGTCGTCTATTTCATAGGGGAGAAAGTGAACATTCAGAAGGGTAACAGGGATTGGCATGGAAAACAGATACTGAGAAAACATGTTCTGACAGAAAGCCCAATAGGGGGCTAGGGGACAGATTACTTCTGACTGGGGAAAGCAAAATAAATAATCTATCATCTATCCTCCCATCCATCCATCTATTCATCTGTTCATCCACCCCTTTCCTTGCTCCAGAAAGAAGTTAATAAAGCAGCAACTTTCCTCTTTCATAGGGAAATGCAAGTAATAGTAAGCAATAAATGTAGCCAAATTTAAGAGTCACATTTTTACAAATGTTGAAAAGGTAACTGTGAGATTTAATGTACTTGATATAAAAGGATTCTTTTTGAAAAAATGTTTTATTTATTTATTTAAAAGGCCAAATAACAGAGAGCCAGAGGCAGAGGCAGAGGCAGAGGTAGACAGAAAGAGAAGTCTTCCATCTGTTGGTTCACTCCCCAAATGGCCACAAAAGCCAGAGCTGAGCCAATCTGAAGCCAGGATCCAGGAGCTTCTTCCAGGTCTCCCATGTGTGTGCAAGGACTTGGGCCATCTTCCATTACTTTCCCAGGCCATGGCAGAGAGCTGGATTGGAAGAGGTGCAGCTGGGACTAGAACCAACACCCATATGGGATGCCAACACTGCAGGTGGCGGCTTTTACCCATTAAGCTACAGTGCTGGCCCATAAAAGGATTCTTAAAATTGAGGCAAAGGGGCTGGTGCTATGGTGCAGCAGGTTAAATCCCAGGGCTGCAGTGCTAGCATCTCATATGGATGCTAGTTCAAGTCCCAGCTGCTTCACTTCCTATCCAGCTCCCTGCTAATGTACCTGGGAAAGCAGCAGAGGATGGCCCATGTGCTTGGGCCCCTGAATACACTTGGGAGACCTGGAAGAAGCTCCTGGGTCCTGGCTTCAGATCGGCCCAGCTCCAGCTGTTACAGCCATTTGGAGAGTGAACCAGCAGATGGAAGACCTCTCTCTCTGTTTCTACCTTTCTCTGTAACTCTTTCAAATAAACAAAATAAATCTTTAAAAAAAAAAAACTGAGGGAAATATCTTGGAATTGCAGAATGAAACCTATGCAAAAGTTCTGGTCTTGAGTGGGGTGGGAAATGATTGCTTTATTTTGACACTGACAGATAAATATTTGTTCTACCATTCCAATTAAGACAGTAAAAGGGGCCAGCTCTGTGGTGCAGCAGGTAAAGCCACTGCCTGCAGTGCCGGCATCCCATATGGGTGCCAGTTCAAGTCCCGGCTGCTGCACTTCCAATCCAGGTCTCTGCTATGGCCTGGGAAAGCAGTAGAAGATGGCCCAAGTTCTTGGGCCCCTGCACACACATAGGAGCCCTGGAAGAAGCTCTTGGCTGCTTTGGATTGGCACTGCTCCACGTGTTGCGGCCATTTGGGGAGTGAACCAGCATGTGGAAGACCTCTCTCTCTTCCTGACTCTCTGTAACTTTGCCTTTCAAAAAAATAAAATACATCTTGAAAAAGATAGTAAATGAATTTCCAATAATTATCAACCCAGATAGATCACACAATGGGAGAAATCATGTCATACAGTAAGAGTTCAACAAATCTCTGGAGAGGATACTTTGAAGCTCTGGGGGCAACAAAAGGCCCTCTTCCATGCTGATCAGGTTTGGGAGGGCACCCAAAATGACCTGAATTTTCACTTCTGGAGAAATCAAGTACAGAACCAGGTCAATGCACACTAATCAATTATGAATAGCCAATTCACTTAAGGACTAATTCATCAAATTTACTTGTTTCTTTTAATTATTTAGCTTTATTTTTAAAATATTCATTAATTGATTTGAAAGGCAGAGTGACAGGGAAAAAGAGAGAGAGAGAGAGAGAGAGAGAGAGAGAGAGAGAGAGAGAGAGAGACTGGCTCTCCATCTGCTGTTTGACTCTCCAATTGGCTGCAATGGTCAGGGTTGGGGCAGGTTGAAGCCAGGAGCCAGGAACTCTATCTGGGTCTCCCACGTGGGTAGCAGGGGCACAAGTAATTGGGCCGACATCCACTGACTTACCAGGCACATTAGTAGGAAGCAGGATTGGAAGTGGAGCAGCCAGGACTTGAATGGGCACTCTGATAGGGGATGCTGGCATTGCAAGCAGCAGCTTAACCCGTTGCGCCACAACACCAGACCCTTAACTACTTATCTTTAGTTTACCTGTCTCTCTCTTTCTCCACTTTTTTTTTTGACAGGCAGAGTGGACAGTGAGAGAGAGAGCGACAGAGAGAAAGGTCTTCCTTTTGCTGTTGGTTCACAGCTGTGGCCGCGCGCTGTGGCCAGCACACCGCGCTGATCTGAAGGCAGGAGCCCTGGCCTGGAAGAAGGGCAACCGGGACAGAATCCCGTGCCCCGACTGGGACTAGAACCTGGTGTGCCGGCGCTGCAGGCAGAGGATTAGCCTATTGAGCCATGGCGCCGGCCTCTTTCTCCACTTTTCAAAGAGAAGGGCAAGATCTAACATATAAAGTAAGCAAGAAAGTAAAATGGCTGCCTTTAAAAAAATAAGCCAGAAATGAACAAAATAAAAACATGGGGGGCAGAAAGTACTAAGGATAAAATCAGAAAAAATTAATGAAGTATAAAAAAGTACAACAGGGACAGTTATTTGGCCTGGCAGTTAAGATACTGGTTAGGACATCTGAGTCCTACATCAGAGTGCCTGGTTTGCTACCTGTGACTGGCTCTTTTTTTTTTTTTTAAGATTTATTTATTTATTTGAAAGTCAGAGTTACACAGAGAGAGGAGAGGCACAGAGAGAGAGAGAGAGAGGTCTTCTATCTGATGGTTCACTCCCCAGATGGCCACAATGGCCAGAGCTGCGCCGATCCAAAGCCAGGAGCCAGGAGCTTCCTCCAGGTCTCCCACATGGGTGCAGGGGCCCAAATACTTGGATCATCTTCTACTGCTTTCCCAGGCCACAGCAGAAAGCTGGAATGGAAGTGGAGCAGCCCTGACTAGAACCAGCACCCATATGGGATGCTGGCGCCTCAGGCCAGGGCATTAACCCGCTGAGCCACAGCGCCAGCCCCTGTGACAGGCTCTTGATTCCAACTTCCTGCTAATGTAGACCCTGGGAAAGCAGCAGTGATAGCCCAAGTAGTTAGGCTCCTACTACCCACATGGAGGACCTAGATTGAGTTTCTAGATGCTGATTTTGGCCTGCCCCAGTGCTGAGGTTTGTAGGCATTTGGAGACTGAACCAGGAGATAAGAGATACCCCCACCCCACTTTCAAATACATAAATATAATTTTTAAATTAAAAAATCAGGGGTTGGCATTATGGTGTAGCAGGTAAAGCTGCTGCCTCTGACACTGGCATCCCATATGGGCACCGGTTCAAGTCCCAGCTGCTCCACTTTCCGATCCAGCTTTCTGCTATGGCCTGGGAAAGCAGTGGAAGATGGCCCAAGTCCTTGGGCCCCTGTACCCATGTGGGAGACCTGGAAGGAGCTTCTGGCTCCTGGCCAGTGGATGGAAGATATCTCTCTCTCTCTCTCTCTCTCTCTCTCCCCCTGTAAACTTAGCCTTTCAAATAAATAAATCTTTAAAAAAAATTAAAAATCATAAAAATACAATAACTCAGTAGAGATTATCAAAAAAAGGCCAAAAACCAGCTTGGAAAAGGTAAGTAAAATAGACAGACTTTTGGCAAGGTCAAGGGAATAAAAGAAAAATAAAGAAGCCCCATGCCTGCTTTTTCGTGCATTTGGCAAGATCCCATCTAATGCCCAGAGTTCTAGCCCACATTTCCTAAAGAAAACTTAAAGCACTTTTACTTACAACTCAGTACTCTATCAAAACAATATCAGGAATGAGACATAGAAACTGAGAGGCATAGAAACTGAGAGGAAAAAAGTGCTTTTGGAGATTAAAAGGAATGCTTAAATACCTAATTCAACAGAAGGGCTTTAAGGTAAAGTTGAGCGAATCTTCTAGGACACAGTGCCAAAGAAAAAAAGAGACAGAAAACACAAGATAAAAAACAAGAGAGAGACATAGAGAATCAATGCAGGAAGTCTAACATCTGACTACAGGATTGTAGAAAAAGAAAACAGAGAAAACACAGTAGAAAAAAAGACCAAAGAGCTCATGGAGTTTCCAGGAGTCTTTAGATATAAAATATGCTAAGCAGAATGAGGGGGTTGGAGTAAAAGTTTAGAACACTAGGGATAAAGGGAAGAACATAAAATGTTGCAGAAAGGAAAACAGATTACAATTGGAAAGGAATGAGCAGATCAGATACCTGTCAGCAACACTGAATGCTGGGAAATATTAAATAACTTTCTAAAGAACTATCTAGGTTGGGTAAGGGGCCACAGGAGCTCAGGATCCCACGGACCTTGTGTAGGTGCTATGTGGTTAGTTGGATAGAATGCTGGATAAAACGACTCCTACTTAGTGATGTGCCCTACTGATATAAACTCATTCAATCCCTTTCCACAGGGTGAGCTGGTAGCTTTCTACAGGGAAGCCTGACAGTATATTCCAGACTTTTAAGCCCACTGCCCCTCTGACCTAGCAAATCACTACTAGAAATTCATTCTCCAGCTATGCTTAGAAAATTGAAAAATCGGCCGGCGCCGTGGCTCAACAGGCTAATCCTCCGCCTTGCAGCGCCGGCACACCGGGTTCTAGTCCCGGTCGGGGCGCCGGATTCTGTCCCGGTTGCCCCTCTTCCAGGCCAGCCCTCTGCTGTGGCCCAGGAGTGCAGTGGAGGATGGCCCAAGTGCTTGGGCCCTGCACCCCATGGGAGACCAGGAGAAGCACCTAGCACCTGGCTCCGGCCATCGGATGAGCGCGGTGCGCCGGCCGCAGTGCGCCATCCGTGGCAGCCATTGGAGGGTGAACCAACGGCAAAGGAAGACCTTTCTCTCTGTCTCTCTCTCTCACTGTCCACTCTGCCTGTCAAAAAAAATAAAAGAAAATTGAAAAATCATATATTTACAATTGTATTTATGCTATAAATGCAAAAACAGAAGCACCTTAATGTCCTGGGGTTAAATGACCAGAGGTTCAACAACACAATGGAATCATATACAGTTTTTACAAAGGTTGAAAATGCTTTTAGAGGCACTAATGGGACAGGGTAGCTGCAATATGCTGTGAAATGAAAAAGCAAGTTGCTGAAGAGTGTGTGGAGGATTATTCTGTTAATTTGTGTAGTGTTAATAATAACAATGAATATTCATATATCTAAGTATATAACCTAAACTGCCAATAATTATTTCTGAGGTGATGGGAACTATGAGACTCTCTGCCTTAGACATTTCTGTATTTTTAAAAGTACTTTGTAGTACTTTTAAATTTGAGGTTTATCCAGTTCAAGGGTCCATTAGTGAACAGGGGTCAGATCCCATTGTTGCCCCTTCTTCTCTCTGAGACCTCTTAATCTGTACACCTTAGTTCCTCTATCTGTAAAACAGGGAACCCAGAAGTCCCTGCCACTGAATGAAATAAGACAAGAGAGCAGACACACAGAGCAGTCCTGGGCCCAGGGCAGGCCTAATACATGTGAACACCTTCCCCTTCTGCGCTCTTTCTGGCTGAACCTGTAACAGTAGAAGGCAGTTGGGAGTCTAGCACCTAGCGTGTACCTGGGGTCCTGGTCAAACATGAACTGTGTTCCTTGACCGTGGTGTATATCCCAGTCAACAATAAGGACCCTATAAGAAAAAGAGGGGGTTCTGTGCAAGGGGATTAAAGTGAATCTGGGGGAAGAGCCCAGACCCAGACAGGCCACCCTGTGCCACCCCCATCGCACCCGCCCTCTGCCACTGACCTCTGTATGCCATGCTTCTGTTGAGCATAACGAGCAGCCACAGCCACGTGATTGAACATGCAATACCCATCCATAAGACTGTGCTGGGCGTGGTGTCCAGGAGGCCTGGGCAGAAAAAAGAAGGTCACTGATTGGGGAGGTTCTCATCTGCAGAGGACAACTCCGACTCCCTAGCTCCTTGATCCTGGACCAACTCCTCCAATGCCAATACCTGCAAATCTGTTAGCAACTGAGGAACTGGGGCCCTAGAATTCTCACCTCCCCTGCCAACCTACTGCTCTCTTTACCAAAGAGATTTGAAAATGTTCACTCAAGTTATCAATGTACACATTCTCATGCCCAGTCTTTCTGCAGTGGGGATTGAGCCCACAACTTATATATATATATAAGAAAGAGGGTGAAATAACATGTTTATAAAGTACTGCCATACTTTCTGTGGCCTTTTTGAAACTGCAAATGATTGGGCAAAACCAAAATACTCATTGATAAAAAACTAGGTCACTGAAAGTGCAGGGATGCAGTGGTGTTCTAGCAGGGTCTAAGGTATATAGTGTTAGAGAAAGCGTTCCAAGATAGCTAAGTGAAAGAGCATGGTGCAGAAGGGAGTGTGTCAAGTACTACCATCTGTGGGTGACACAGGGGAGGGGAGGAGAAGGGCTCTACCTTCTGCATTCCATCAATTCAGAGATGCCAACCATGACAATATGCACCATGTTTGCCAACAACAAAGCAGAAAATGGTGCTAATAAAATTCTGAGATGTCACTGAGATTTTCAAATGTACACCAAAGAATCAATGAAATGTAGTATTTATCCCTTGAATAAGAATATTTCTAAAAGGATACACAAAGCACTGGTTATAATGACTCCCTCCCAGGAAGGGAAGGTGTCTGAGTGACAAGAGTGGAAAAACGATTTTTTATTATATCCTTGCCCTTTGATACCTTTTGACTCTTGAATCCATGCCTATATTACATACCATACTAATATATTTAATTTACATTTGAAGGAAGGACTTTTAAAAAGTGTGAAATGTGACATGCTGGAGGGTCCTACCTGATGATGGCCATGCCATTCCGGATCTCAGCCCCCAGGACTGCATCCACCAGCCTGAGGACGGAACCTGAAGCCAGGCAGGCACAGGAGTATGAGTTCTGGAGAGACAGTGGGGAGCCAGAATATGAATAAATGAGGGAACAGCCCTGTTCACTTGGCTGCTTCCAGGGACCCCAGGATTACAGCGACTGCTTGCCCCCACAGTTCTCATCCATACCGGATGCAGATAAACTGAGTCATAGGTGTCTGCTAGGACACGGAGTTCCCCTTCTTTCATGTACTGAGTCGACTCCATCAGATCAATGTATTCTAGGCTGTGGACAGACAGAGGATGAGATTCAGGGCCCTGTCCCCTCCCCAGGTGAGCCTTCTACACGTGGTCAAATGATGCCTTCCCAGCTATCACCACGAGGGACCAGCTGGGATATAGGACACATTCCCTGTTTTCCCCCTAGCCATTTGCCAGTAATGTCTCCTGCTCCCCTGCTCTGCCTATACCAAATCCTACTCCCAGGCCCTTGGCCAGACTGTTCCAGTTGTCTTTTCCTCCTCCCTTCAGCCTTCCTCTGTGTCTCACTTACTTTTTCTCCTCCTAGAGCTCAGCTCTTATCTTCCCTCTGCCAGAGAGCTTTCCTTGAGCAATAGTGCTCCAGGCCTCTTATTCTCAATTCCTGCAGCCCTCTGACCCCTGTCCATACACCCACCATCTGTTTACACAACCTGATGACAATAACAATGCTCAGCATGGACTGAGGATAGGTCAGGGCCCATTCTGAGCACCAGACACACATGGAATCTTCCCGAGGAACTTAGGTTTACTTAGCCCCTTTGTTACAAGTGATGATACAAATTCAGACAGGCCCAGCGACTTGCCCAAGGCTGACCAGAGTCCACACATTCCTTCCCAAAGCATCCAGCCTGCCCATGCTGGTCCAAGGCAGCCTCCTCCCCATCCCTGCAAGGCTCCCAAGCCTTCACCTGTGAACCAACATCAGCTCCTCCTTTTCTGCAAACCGCGCCTGAGGAGACATGAGGAATGAAGGGTTCAGGGCACAGGCTGTGCCCAAGTCCTGCCAGATCCCTGCCCTCTACCCTGCACTGACTGGGGGACTCACGTGAAAGGATACACAGCGATCCAGGAGGCCCTCCTGTATCAGTTGCTCCTTGATGGCATGGAGCCGCTCAGGACCTTCTGGGAAACTGGCGAGATAAAGATGCATATATTGGACCACTGGGGAGCCCCAGGTCTGCTCTCGCCACATCTCTCCATCCACCCTTCCAGCTTCTGCCCTTGGTCCCCCAGCAGTCCGTTCTACATACAGCAGCCAGACATTGGTTAAAACCCTGATCAGATCATGCATCTTGGCCACTCAAAACCTTCTCATGGTTCCCATACTACTAACAGTAAAAGCCAGTCCTCCCCATTCTCCCCCCACCTCCGAACCCACATCCTACCACTCTCGCCTTCCCTGGCTTAGCTCCACCTATTCAGGTTTCTTCTCTGGTTCTCAGTGGAACCACGTACTCTTCAGGCTGCCCCAGGGACTTCAGTCTAATTGTTGTCTTGCCTAGAATGCTCTCTTCCAGATGCTTCCCTCCCTCGTCTCCTTCAGATCTCCACTCAAGTGTCAGTGAGGCCTTCCCTGACCGTCCTGTTTAAGATTGGAGTCCCTCCACTGTGCTACTTCGCTCCCTCTTGCCCTAGTTCTTTTTCTCACACACAGTAGCATTTACTTTTGGTTTGAACACTGTCTTTTTTTTTTTTTTTTTTGACAGGCAGAGTGGACAGTGAGAGAGAGAGACAGAGAGAAAGGTCTTCCTTTTGCCTTTGGTTCACCCTCCAATGGCCGCCGCGGCTGGCGCACTGTGGCCGGCGCACCGCGCTCATCCGAGGGCAGGAGCCAGGTGCTAGGTGCTTTTTCCTGGTCTCCCATGTGGGTGCAGGGCCCAAGCACTAGGGCCATCCTCCGCTGCACTCCTGGGCCACAGCAGAGGGCTGGCCAGGAAGAGGGGCAACCGGGACAGAATCCGGCACCCCGACCGGGACTAGAACCCGGTGTGCCGGCGCTGCAAGGCGGAGGATTAGCCTGTTGAGCCACGGCGCCGGCTGAACACTGTCCTTTTAAGAAATTAAACTAGACTCAAGTAAAAATTATTTTTATTATAACTTACTTTTATTGGAAAGTATCTCAAATTCATAATGGATGTTTTCTGAGTTTTGTCATCTATTTTAATGTTAAAGGTTTTTTTGACACACAAGTAGAGTGAAGAGTGTTCCGCACATGGGAACGGTGATTATAAAAAGATGACATAACATATGAATTGTGTCTTTTTTAACTGAAAAGCCAACAAACTGTCTAGTTATATTTCTCCCCCTAAACAACCACATACTATGTAGTAACTGAGCCTTCTAGGCAATATTTTGAAAGATCAAGTCCTCAGATCCAATTAAGGGAGCCCTGCTACATGCAGGCTGATCAATATCAGTGGTACTGAATGACCATGTAGCTGCAAGACATCCTAATGGCCCCACTCAGAATATTTATTTCAAGTAGCCTCTTTCCAGTTTCCAACTCATGAATAAAGATAATATTGTCTCAATTCTATGTCAGAAAGCTTTTTGGAAGTTGTTTCTTTAAAAATGCCAACTTTTAAAAGATCATTCAAGTTAACTGGACAATAAACTAGGGAGAAATCACTTCGGTTTATACGTTGACTCTCTTCTCCGGTCCCCCATGAAGGCAGGATTTTTTTTGTTTTGTTTACTGCTATATCTCTAGCTCAACAGTTGGTAAATATATATCCCTTAACAAAGTCTGTCACCCTCATGAATTAGTGTTAGGTTGGGCCGGGGAGATAGATACTAACCTGGTTAACACCTAAGTATAATAATTAACAAACAATGTCACGGGCTAGGAAAACATCTAAGATGGGGGGGGGGGAGGCAGGGCAGCATGCAGGCAGAACCTTCTTTAAGAAAGTCTCCTTAAGATATGATAGTTGGCTGGGAGAGGAGAACTGGGCTCAGCCAGAGTCAAAATTCAAGGCCAGAGGGTACCTAGCATGTTGGAAAGAGCTGTGAGAGGAGTGGTGTGAGTGATGTTGAAGGGAAACAAATGAGGGGGAGACTGGCTGATGAGGTCACAAAAGTAATGTGCAGCTGGGTCACGTGCAACTTCAGAGGCCAGAGTGAAGAATTTGGACTTTACTTTGAGGGCAATGGTCTGTCCTTGAAGTATTTTTAGAAAGAGAACATCAACTCATGCATATGTTTCTAGGCTTCTGTGTGAACATGAGGCATGAGGCTGGCAGCAGGGGACCAATGAGGAGGACTCTGCAAGTCTAGGTGGGTGATATCAGTGGAAGTAGTGAGGGGAGGTCAAATACTAAATATATCTCAGACACAAAGTCAAAAGTTATTGATTCTTTTGAAACACAGGGTAAATAGGAGGTGTGATCCTTCAGTTTCACACAAACGCCCCTTCCTCAAGGATGGCTTCTTGCTAGTCTAGGGTCCTCTTGGATCCCCTAGTCTTAAGTCCATCATCATTAAGCAACACACAAGCCACTGTTGGCAGCTTAACGGTCGACCCTCCTACTTACTGATCAGCTTCCTGAGAAAGGCCCCTGCCTGTCTTGTTTGGTACATTTCTCTCGTCAACTCTAGGCACACAATAGGCACTCCATAAATGTCTGGTGGTTAAAAGAGAACCCTTTCGCCCGTGAGCCTCGCCTCCCTCAGTCATCTGCTACCAGTCTCCAGGCTAGTGTAAGGAAGCCTCAGTTCTTGCTAAGGGGCTCGAAGTGTGTGTATCTGCCCCTGTTTGGGCACTGCCTGGAGGACCCCGCCTCACCTGTCATCCCAGAGGCAGTGGAATTCATTGAGCTGATCATCGAACACCAAACCAGTGCCAGTCGGCGTCTTGGCCTCAGAGTCCAGATCCTGCAGCGGGGGAAAGAAGGGGGACGGGAGACACAGATCTATCTGGGGGCCTGAGGCAGAGGGAACATTCCATGCTGTCCAGGGTGGGGAACCTCGGGGTTTAGACTGTCATGGGAGGCTAAATCGCGGCCAGGCCCCTCTTACCAGCTCTTGCAGCCCCGTGATTAGGTATTCTTCGGCTGCTTGGCTGAGCTTCTTCATTTTGCCTTTCTTCTTTATCTCTATCAGGTTGGGACTGCAGCGAGGTAAAGCGCCCTTCTTAACACTTCGTTTCTGCCAATCAGAGAGAAGGGTCAGAGTCCAGCGTACGGATGGCTGCTCCCTCCCCCTCTCCCTCTCAGCAGGGCAGGTCTGGGGCCTCACCGGGGTGCCGCTGGAGTCCTGAGGGGACGACTGGGGGTTGTGCCTACTCCTCCGGGACCTGGCCGTGGTGGACTCCGGGCCAGTGGAGGTCATGGTGGGGGAGATTTCGGCCCTGGTGCGGTTCTGGGAGGGGGGAGGGGGTGGGGATCGTGGCTGTGAGGCTGCTGGAGTGTCCCGAGGACCCCGCCCCCTAGCCTCGGCTCCCTTACGAGATCTCCTTCCCCGCCGCCTTCTCAACTCTGCCTCTGGCCAGGCCCTCTGCCGCCACTGAGGTGTCCATACCGCCGGGTGCCGCCCGTGCCCCCAGATCCGCCCCCTTCCCACGACTCTCCTTTTCCTAAGTCTAGTCCTTTCCCTGAGCCACGAACCCCCTCGGATCAGTTCGCGCTAAGGCCTGCCCTTCCTAGCCAGTCACCGCCCCTTTCACTCTACCAAGCCTCACTCCCTTAAACCCTTTCATTCCTCTAAGCCTCGCCCCGATCCCGGCCCTCCACAAACCTGCCTTTGCCGGCCTATCACCCGGGATAATCACCCACCCTTTCTCTCAGCCAGCCCCAGCCCCGGCCTCGACTCCACCCTGAACGATTACTTGGCTCCACCCCTTCTCGGGCCGGACCGGTACCTTCCACTCGGCCAGATCACGCCCCTAGCGTTTCCACTAGCCCCGGCTTCTCACCGCCGCTCCCCCCCCCTCCCCCCCCGCCTAAACCCTACCCCTAACGTTTCGCCAAAACCCCACAGCCAGTCCCGAGCCGCCTCCCGCCGGCCTCCGCCTACTTCCCGCCCTTGCTGGCGTTGCCGGCCAATTCTTCCAGAGCCGCTCTCTAGGCGCGGCCCACTACTCAAACTCCGCCCTCTGCGGCCGCCGCCAACTTCTCGAAGACCTGTGAGGCCGCGGGTGCCGGAACTTTTCGTTTCCATTGGGCCCGGCCGCCCTTACTGCCCGCCCACGTCCCGCCCACAGCGGGGAGGGTGCCTCAGGGCCGCACGCCTCGCGAGGCCCAACGTGACTTCTGGCCGGCGCGTCAGAACGCAACGCGAGCCGTTTGTGCGCGTATAAAGCGCGCGCCAGCGCTCTGAGGCGGTGCTCTGGCTCACCCTCGCCCCTCCCCGCGTCGAGGCCCCTCCCCCCGTGGATGCCCCTGGCTGCTTTAGCCACTGTCCCTCTCTGTTTCTGTCCAGTCACTTTACGAACCCTCCGGACCGGCGCCAACTGTGCGGCGCGATGATTCAGAGAGCAAGCCACAAAACGAGGGAGTTAGGAAGGGAGCGTGTTTTGCCGTCTTCCCGCGGTTTGCTGCGCGGCGCGCGGTGATGACGTAGCACAGGCGCGCTAGTGTACGGGCTGAGGGCGAAGTTGGTAGCCACAACGGGAGTGATAAATGTTGTCAGGCCTTTCTAAGTTAATGTTCTCGCGGTGGCACACAGGAAACACCGAATGTTAGCTATTAATATTCTGCCGCAAAATGGGTCCTGGCGTGGAAGCGGTCTTAGTGGAAGTAACAGTAACGTTCATTAGTGTGATGGCGAAAGGCATTGTCAGAAAACAGTTTTAGGAGGTAGTTCCCATTGTTAAGGCTGTTTTGTAGATAAGACAGCTGAGGTTACGGGGCTTACCCATGTGACCTTGAACAAGTTGCTGAAACAGCTCTGCTCAATTTCCTCATCTGGAAAATGTGATAATCATAGCGCTTGGGGTACTCGTAGGCGGCTGCTCACCCTTTCTGAACCCTGCAGCGGGTAACCTTGCCCCCATACTGTATGTGCCTTGCAGGTAGGGGGAGTTGTCCCTGTGTCCACCCCCCACCCCCCACAACTTGCACCCTGAATCTAAATAGCCCCCGCAGGAGGCCAGTTTGTCCTAATCTCCCTCCCTCGTTCTCCACCATTTCCTACTGGGCTGTAAGCTGGGGCCGGAGAGATAAGCGGTCTGGGGGTTCAGCATCGCTGAGTAACGAACAGATTGACAGCCCTGCCACCCAGTAGTGGGGCCCTCTGATCGTCTTGAAGACGCCCGTTCCAGCCTCCTCTTTTGCTTTTTTCCTGCCTCAATATGACTTGGTTCAGAACAGGAGGTTCACAGATGGAAGACCTTTAAACCTCTATACAGGCGAAAGAAAACACAGTAGTACACGCTGAGGAACATTCTGGGCTTATGATGCCTACAAAGCAATAGACTAGGAAGTCTTGCAAAGGGTCAATGCCCATTTTTCTTTTTAAATATTTATTTATTTATTTGAAAGAGTTACACAGAGAAAGGAGAGGCAGAGAGAGAGAGAGAGATCTTCCATCCGTTGGTTCTCTCCCCAATTGGCCACAATGGCTGGAGCTGTGCCAATCCGAAGCCAAGAGCCAGGAGCTTTCTCCCGGTCTCCCACATGGGTTCAGAGGCCCAAGGACTTGGGCCATCTTCCACTGCTTTCCCAGGCTACAGCAGAGAGCTGGATTGGAAGTGGAGCAGCCAGGTCTTGAACTGTTGCCTATATGGGATGCTGGCACTGCAGGCAGCAATGGTTTTACCAGCTATGTCACAGCGCCGGCCCCAAGGCCCGTTTTTCTGTAATCAGAAGACATATACCCACAAGAGCAAGTGTCAGCAAATGTGCTCTATACAGGGCCAGAAAGTAATTAGGCTTTGCAGGCCATGTAACATCTCTCTGTGGCATAGTTGGTAGGTTCTCTCCTTTTTTATTGGACAGGCAGAGTGGACAGTGAAAGCGAGAGAGAGAGACAGAGAGAAAGGTCTTCCTTTTCCGTTGGTTCACCCTCCAATGGCCGCTGCAGCTGGTGCACTGTGCTGATCAGAAGCCAGGAGCCAGGTGCTTCTCCTGGTCTCCCATGCGGGTGCAGGGCCCAAGCACCTGGGCCATCCTCCACTGCACTCCTGGCCCACAGCAGAGAGCTGGACTGGAAGAGGAGCAACCAGGACAGAATCCAGCACCCCAACCGGGACTATAACCCAGGGTGCCAGCGCCACAGGCAGAGGATTAGCCTATTGAGCCATGGCACTGGCCAGAATTCTTTTCCAAGATGAGAACTTTGGTTCTCTATTCTCTTTTTTTCCTGAGCAGAGGTCCTACTTTTGTGTGAGGCATGAGTACAGTGATTCATGGACAAGGTCAGGGCACTCCTGGTGTTGCTCTAGGAATCGAGCAAATGTTCCTGGATAGAGTGCAGCATGGTATCGGTACGGTTTCCATAGTGTTGTTCCTGTACTGAACAGAGGAAGGGTTTCTGTACAGAAGAAGTTATTTGTGGAGAACTCTATGGGTTCCTGAACAAGTTCAGGGTGCAATTTCTCAGCCTGCATCATGACATGTTCCTACAAAGAGATCAGGTGGTCAGGTGCTAGGTCAGCACAGGTGTTTGTTTCTGTACAGCTTCGGAGCTTGTGTTCATGTGGATACTAAGATCAGGTGTTTGTGTCCAGATTCAGGTCAAGAGATTATTATTAATTAGGCAAAATTACACCTGCTGCTCTAACAAACCCAGAAACCTGGCGGCTTAATAGGTAAATGTTTATTTCTTGTTCATACCAAATCCAATGTGAATATTTGCTGCTGGTCATTCAGGGGCCCAGGCCACTTCTACTTTGTGGCTGTGCTCTCCTGTAGGTCCTTGGAGTTCTAACTTTTCACTGGTAGATGGAAAAAGAGGGAGGTACTGGGGGACTGCATGAGCGGTTCCTGTGAGCAGGCTTGAGAGTGGTGTATGTCCCTTCTGCACATAGTCTTGATCAAAATTCTACCACATGTCCATAACTAACAGCAAGAGAGGTTGGAAAAGGTATAAGTAAGCTCAGGAGGAAAGGGTGACTGTCCTAGAAATGTAGCTAGTTCAAGTTGAGATGTGCTGTAAATGTAAAATGACAGATTTCAAAAACAATGTAAAAACTTTAAAATCTCTTTTTAAAAAGATTTATTTATTATTTGAAAGGCAGAGTTACAGAGAGGCAGAGAGAGAGAGAGAGAGAGAGAGAGAGGTCTTGCATCCTCTGGTTCACTCTCCAAATGACCACAACGGCCGGAGCTGGGTCTATCTGATGCCAGGAGCCAGGAGCTTCACGGGGTCTTCCATGTGGGTACAGGGGCCCAAGCACTTGGCCATCTTCTACTGCTGTCCCAGGCCACAGCAGAGAGCTGGATTGGAAGTAGAGCAGCTGGGACCCAAACCGGCACCCATATGAGATGCTGGCACTGCAGGTGGGGGCTTTATCTGCTACACCACAGTGCCGGCCCCCAAAATCTCTTTTTGTATTGATTACATGCTGGCTGAAATGATAATGTTTAGATGTTGGTTAATGGAAAATTTATTCATATACTAGTATATTATTAAACTTATTCTCACAAGTTTCTTTTTTCTCTTTTTAATGCAGCTACATGAAAATCTAAAGCTCTACATTTGAGGAACAGGCATTATGGTACAGCAGGTTAAGCTGCCACTTGGGATGCTTGCATCCCATACTGGATTGCCTGGGACTGAGTCCTGCCTCCACTTCCCTTCTAGATTCCTGCTAATGTACCTGAGAGGCGGCAGATGATGTTCCAAGTACTTGGGTTTTTGCTGCCCATGTGAGAGATCTGGATGGAGTTCCTGGATCCTGGTTTCCATCTGGCCCAACCCCAGCTGTTGTGGACATTTGAGGAGTGAACCAGTGGATGAAAGATCTCTCTGTTAGACAGCACTGTGATAGAGAATTCTCTTTAAAGCTTTGGAACGGGGATTCTTTTACTATATATGGGCAGAGGTTTCTCTATACAGGGCCAAGTTAGTGTTTCCTGATTGGGAGCAGAACAATTCTGTTCCATGATGAGGCAGGTTTGTAGGACAATAAGAGAGGTGGAAACATTATAAATGAGGGGGAAGAGTGTGAAGGCATTTTTTCCTATGCAGATTATGATGAGACGTTCCTTTTGAGGCCAAGATAATAGTTTTCTGTAGATAAGCCAGAGGACCACAATATACACAGACCAGGTATTTCTTTCTTTTTTTTTTTTTTTTAAGATTTGTTTAATTGAAAGGCAGAGTTACAGAGAAGCTGAAGCAGAGGGAAAGAAGTCTTCCATCTTCTGGTTCACTCCCCAGTTGGCTGCAATGGCCGGAGTTGGGCCGATCCAAAGCCAGGAGCCAGGAGCTTCTTCCGGGTCTCCCACACGGGTACAGGGGCCCAAGGACTTGGCCCACTGTCTGTTGCTTTCCCAGGCCATAGAGAGGGCTGGATTGGAAGAGGAATAACCAGGACTTGTACTGGCACCTGTATAGGATACTGGCACTGTGGGCAATGGCTTTACCCGCTACACCAGTGTCAGCCCTAGACCAGGTATTTCTGTGCAAGATCAGAGCTAGATACCTGAAGACAGACAAATCAGGTAATCCCACTAGGAGTCAGGCCAGGGATTTTTGCACAGGTTCCCGATAGGTATTCATGGTGATTCAGATTATAAGTTGTTTTAACAAGATCAGAACAGACATTGCTCTACATTGTAGATGTTTTCATACAATTTATTTTTTGGATTCCTCTAAAGAGGCGTCAGGTTGCTGTTGAGTGTAAGGGCAGGGTTTTCTGTACCTCTTCAGAGACTAAGTTCCTGCTGAGAGTCATAGAGAGTAGTCCTGTGCAGCATTAGGACAGCAGTTCTTTCAGAGATTCGGGTTAGTGTTTCTCCTGTTGATTGAGAACGATTATTCCATGTAGGGTGAGGGTGCAGCTTCCAGGGCAAGGCCAGTGCAGAGGCTATTACAGAGAATCCCATCAGGGCTTCCTGCCCAGGGTCAAGAGAGTGTTTCCTGGTGCCAGCACTGTGGCACAGCGGGTTAATGCCCTGGCCTGAAGCGCTGGCATCCCATATGGGCGCCGGTTCGTGTCCCAGCTGTTTCACTTCCTATCCAGCTCTCTGCTGTGGCCTGGGAAAGCAGTGGAAGGTGGCCCAAGTCCTTGGGTCCCTGCGTAGGAGACCTGGAAGAAGCTCCTGGCTCCTAGCTAAAGATTGGCGCAGCTCCAGCCATTGCAGCCAATTAGGGGGTGAAAAGCAGATGGAAGATCTCTCTCTCTCTCTCTCTCTCTCTCTCTCTCTCTCTCTCTGCCTCTCCTCTCTCTGTATAACTCTGACTTTCAAATAAATAAATAAATAAATAAATAAATAAATCTTTTTTTAAAAAAAGAGACTGTTTCCTGAGAGTAAGGTCAGAAGTTCCTATAAAGGATCAGATCACTTATTTCAATAAATGACTGAAAGATTTCTGTTGAGGTTCAGGAAAGAGATTTTCTGCAGAGTCTGGTCAGAGGTTCAGGTACAGTCAGAGGGGCCAAGCTTCCTGTGGAGTGGCAGGACAGTGGAGCCAGTGCAGGGTGAGGACAGGAGCCTCATGCAGCATGCATGAACAGATGGCACCTGAACAATGGGTCCTGTGCCAAGTGAGGCCAAAGGTACCTGTATATGATGAGGGCAAGGCTTAAGCTAGAGTGTTAGGACAAGTGTCCTTGCCAAGGGGTCAGGAAAGGATTTTTTTAAAAAGATTTATTTTTATTTATTTGAAAGACAGAGTTACAGAGAGAGGTCTTCCGTCTGCTGGTTCACTCCCCAGATGGCTGCAACAGTCGGAGCTACACTGATCCGAAGCCAGGAGCCAGGAGCTTCCTCCGAGTCTCCCGCATGGGTGCAGGGGCCCAAGGACTTGGGCCATCCTCTACTGCTATCCCAGGCCGTAACAGAGAGCTGGATTGGAAGAGAGCAGCTGGGACTCGAACCAGCGCCCATATGGGATGCCAGCGCTTCAAGCCAGGGCTTTAACCTGCTGTGCCACAGCACCGGCCTCAAAGGATTTTCTATACTAGTTCAAGACTGAGATTCAAATAGAGAGTTGTGTTGTGGGTTCTTGTGTATTCTATGGGGTAGGGTGTAAGATTAGGGATTGTTGGGGCTAATGCTGTGGCATAGTGCGTACAGCTACTGCCAGTGGCACTGGTATCCCATATGGGCACTGGTTCAGGTCCCAGCTGCTCCACTTCCAATCCAGCTCCCTGCTAATACACCTGGGAAAGCAGAAGATAGCCCAAGTACTTGGGCTCCTGTACCCACGTGGGAGACCTGAAAGAAGCTCTTGGCTTTGGGTCAGTCCAAATTCAGCCATTGTGGCCTTTTGGGGGATGAACCAGCAGATGCAAGATTTTTCTCTCTCTGCCTCTGCCTCTCTGTAACTCTGTCTTTAAAATAAATAAATCTTTTTAAAAAATCAGAGATTGTTGTGCAGGGCACCATCAAGGGTCATTACCAACAAAGAGGGCAAGAGCTTCCACATGCAGTCAGGGTTCCTAAAGAGATTGAGGGTAGAGACTTCAGTAGAGAGAGCCAAATCCTTGGTTCAGAACTAGCTTTTTTTTTTTTTTTTTTTTTTTTTTTTTTTTTTTTTTTTTTTTACAGGCAGAGTGGACAGTGAGAGAGAGAGAGACAGAGAGAAAGGTCTTCCTTTTGCCGTTGGTTCACCCTCCAATGGCCGCCTCGGACGGCGCGCTGCGGCTGGCGCACCGCGCTCGTCCGATGGCAGGAGCCAGGAGCCAGGTGCTTTTCCTGGTCTCCCATGGGGTGCAGGGCCCAAGCACCTGGGCCATCCTCCACTGCACTCCTGGGCCACAGCAGAGGGCTGGCCTGGAAGAGGGGCAACCGGGACAGAATCGGTGCCCCGACCGGGACTAGAACCCGGTGTGCTGGCGCCGCAAGGCAGAGGATTAGCCTGTTGAGCCACGGCGCCGGCCAGAACTAGGTTTTTTTAATGAGTGAAGTGTTTTTTTATTTATTTTCATTTTATTTGAAAGAGAAAGAGAGGTCTTCCATTTGCTGATTCACTCTTCCACATGCCTACAACAGCTGGGACTGGGCCAGGCCAAAGCTAGGATCCAGGAACTCAATCTGGGTCTCCTATGTAGGTGGCAGGGACTCAAGTTCTTAAGCTATCACCTGCTGCCTTCCCAGGGTGTGCATTAACAGGAAGCAAGAATCAGAAGTGGAGCTGGTACTAAAACCAAGTACTGTGATATGGGATACAGACATCCCATGGGGTTTCTTAACCTCTGTGCCAAATACCTGCCCTTGAGTGAAGTGTTTCTGAAATGCTACCTAGAGGGCAGAGGTATTCTTGTATGAGGCCAAGACAGAATTCATATAGAGAGCTCAAGGCTCATGCAGAGGACAAACCTTCCACCAGGGTGGTTCAGAGACCTCCTTATGTCATCAGTGCAGAGATTGCTAAGTGGAGTAAAGCGGATGTTCCTCCTATGCAAGGTAAGGGCTGGTGGTCTGTCCAGTGTCCAGTATCAAGTTGGGTTTCTGGTTGGTATCTAGATAAGGAGTTCCCTTAGAGCTCCAGAGGTAGCCGCTGGTACCAGATTAGGTGATTGTTCTTATAGGGGGTGAGTCTGAGGCTCCTGAACAAGACAGGGCCCAGCAAGTATCCAGCATGTGTTCTCAGACAGATTGTTGTCCAAAGTGAGGATGGGGCCTCCGATAGGGGGGTATTTGTTGGGGAAGCCAGGCAGGTAGTTTTTACAGGGTCGGGGCCATTCTGGACAGTCCCTATGATCATTGGATCTTGGCTACTATGGTTCTGCAGTGGACCACTCAGTGGTATTGGTATGGTGACCAGCTGACAGCCATTCTGTAAAGGACAGCTGCATCCCCATTCCTACATTCAGAATCTATAGACCCCCCCCCCCCATACACACACATAACCCTCATCTCTGGGGCTCCATAAGAGAAGTAGCTCAGTTAGATGTGAGCGACACTTGCTGGAGTGGGAGTGGGGGGTCACGCCATCCAAAATCTACTCCTTAAATTCGGGGTAGTCGGGGCAAGTTACTCATCAGCTCTGAGCCTTGATGTTTGATGAGTAGAATGAATATGAGTATACTTTCCTCTGAGTATTTTTTCCAGGTGTTGATGAACTAAAGCCACTGAAGCTCCCTAGCTTGTCTCCTGCTCCACAATGAGCATTCTGAGGAACCGGTGCTGCTGGCTCTGGTGAGTAGCTGGGTTGGAGAGGGGCTAGGCATGGACTCCAGGGCCAGACTGCCTAGCTCAGCCTCTCACTGTTAGCTGTGTGGCCTCAGGTAAGCCACTTTTCCTGTCTGGCTTGGGATGTCCCCTGCTTGGAGAATGTACCTAGATAAGTGTTGGTTAAACTGAAAAGCAGATTTCACTGTAGGGCAGCAGTTCGCCCAGGTGAGCAGGAGTGCTGGGGAGGGAGGTGGCACTGTGCAGAGCTCTGAATATATTCAGGGATCTGAATATCAACCCCCAGAGGCCATTTTGTCTTCCTCATCTCCCTTCTCATTCTCTACCCACAGGGCTGCAGGCCAAGCTGGATTGAGAGATAAGTGATGATTGACGGGAGGACCCATGGACAACCCCACGCTCCAGTTCTGGTCTTTTCACCCTGAACTTTCCTTTCCTGGATGTGTCTTGTCTTTTGGAAGAGAGTCTTCAGCTTCTCCTGTCAAGAACTGTGCATGTTGATACCACCGCAAATGTACACAAAGCTACTCACCTTGTCTGCCACTCATACAGTGTGCACACCCATACATATCTGTACAAGTGCAGAGACTTGCAGAGAAATCCTGCCATTACCTGATCCACCATGGCACACATTGCCACCACAGTCATGCTGTTACCCTCCATATACCCTATTACTCAGTTATTGTTCAACATTCCAACAGAATTCAGCCTAGTGCATATGCTGTCACACTGTCTCAAAGATCACCCAGAGTCACGCACAGTCACATGAATATAACCACACAGACTTCCTCTTCACCCCCAATGGCACACACACTTCCACATGCCCTCAGCCAGTCACTTGGTGTGACAACCACCATTCCCCACTCCCTCTTGGTCACAACGCCATCTCTCAGTGGGACATATGGAATCTCCTAGATGCTGTCACACAAAGTTCCACATCTACTGGTAAAAAGGCATGTCAAAACCCTCCAGGAATAAAATGTCATACATGTCACCTCACCCAGCTTCATACAATCATACATTTCAGTCATATATAGCCATCAAAGAATGAAGATGCTACTACCCACCCTGCCTGACACTGCTGTTTATTTTCAGTCACACACACATAGCTCTAATATCAGGACTTGGGTAATTTTATTTTACAAAAGCTTTGAAGGGCCAGACCAAGAAGTATCAGGCCCAGAGGGTTAGGTTGTACAGATTGCTGGCTGCAAGAGGAGGGGACACCATCCCTGGCCCCAGGGGCCATACTCTGTACCATCATGAGCTGAGTGGAGCCACCACAGTAGTGCTGGTGGTAGGAGGTACAGAGCCCGTGGGGAAGGAGCCTGTGGGTGATCCCAGCAGTGGTCCGGGGAAAGGCATGAGGTGGCTAACAGGCCCTGACAGTACCATGGGGCCCAGGCCCTGGTAGAGATGGGCAGTACCCGGAGGGCCCAATGTTAAGCCTGAGGCTGCCTCTCCACAATTCCCACCACTGCTGCCCCCAGCCACCACCATGAAGCCACCCGCTGGTCCTTCGGCTGCTCCTGTGCCTCCCAGACTTGATCCCCTCTTCTTTTTTCCTTTTCCAGATGCCTTGCGGTTCCGAGTCTGGATTCCATCCTTTCGCATGGTCAGTGGGCGGTTCACCTGCCAAAAGGGAGGTCGTGCATGTTCCCCAGCTCCAACTGTTTGCCTGCCTATGTCTGTACCAGGAACACCCTCTTCACTCCACTTCTGTAGGAATTGGGAATTAATTGGTTCCGGAACTAGGGGTTGCCCCGCAGGGATGGCAGGGGTGCCATTCTAAGGAACCCTGAGGTTGTGAGGGATTCAGAGCTTGGTAAAGCTTTCCAGGCTGATAGCAGCTGCCCAACGTGTGGGGCAGGAGAGTGGCAGTTAGCTGGTGACTTGGAGGTGGGGCAGAGGGAGGGCAGAAGGAGACAGAGGTGAAGAAAGGAGCAAGAAGGAGAAATAGAAGGGAGTGGAGGGGAGGAAGGAGATGACAGAAGAAAGGAAAATAACAGAAGAGAGAAGGAAGGAGTAGAGTGGAGGAAGGAAGAGAAAGGAGAAAGGGGAGTAAGGAGGGAAGGGAGAGGAAGAGAAAGAAGGGGAGATGAGAGGAGGAAGCGTTGTGAGGGGAACAGGGGAATCGGTGAAACAGGAATAGAATGGGGGAGGGGAAGCATGGTGTGGGGCAGAGAGGGTTGGCTCTGGGGGACAAGGTGACACCTGGTGTAGCTTGTAGTAGAGGCCGCAGGCATTGCACACGGGGTCCCCACTGGCATTTCTCCGCCACAGTGTCGTCGTGGTTGTCTGGCAATTGGTGCACTGAGTACCTGCCCGTTTGCTGACAATCTAGGGGAAGAAAGGATGTAAGAGCAGTGCCTTAGGGAGGTGGAAATGAGGGTATGGGTCTTACAGGGCCTGTCAGAAAGACCCAAGGGGTGAGGACCAGGTTGAAGGCAAGGGTTTCTATATAGGGTGAGAGGTTCCTGTACTGGATAGAGATTTTTTTTTTTTCATTTTTTGTCCTGTGAGGGGCTATACTTTGGCCACATCTCAGAATCCCTTGGGGAGTTTAAAAATCCTGATGCACAAGCAGTACTGTGGTTCAATTAAGTCAGAACAGCTGGGGGAAAGGAGCCAGGCTCCAGTGTTTTTGAAGTGCCCTTGGGTAATTTCAGCACGAAGCCAGAGATGAAAACACTGCCACACAGGGGGAGGACAAAGGTTTCTGTACAGCTTGAGGGCAAGGGTTCCTGTTCAGAGCCTATATGGATAGGCTGAGGACGGGATTCCTCTACAGAGCTGCTTCCTGTATAGGAAAGGGCAGAAGTCCCTAGCTGGGACAAGGGCAGGAGCTGTCCATATAGAGGGATGAGGGAAGGGTTTCCATAGGGTTAGGACAGAGGTTCCTATTCAGGGTGGAAGCAGTAGTTTTCCATAAGCATGAGGACATGGGTTCCTGCACAGGATGAGCACTCTAGCTCTTGGGTAAGGAGAGGTGGGACTGTGGTCTTACCAGGCGTTTCTTAGGTCGGATGAGGGGCCTGTTCTGCCCATTCATCTTGTGATAGAGGCCACAGGCATTGCACAGGTAGTGGCCTGTCCTGTCCCTCCGCCACAGAGGGGTGGCTGTTGCTCCGCAGTTCACACATTCCCTGGCCTCTGGTGGGGTGAATGGAGAGGAAGGGGGAAGCCAGGCTTAGCTCAAGTTTGCTTGGCTACCCCCTTCCACCTCAACCTCCCTGTCCCTTTTTTGAGACCCTCACCACAGGGAGGCAAGGGCAGAGTTCCACGAAGCTTGGGGGAGGAATAGGCTGCTGAATTGAGGGGGCTCCCAGTCGGAGAAAAGAAAGTAGTTGAAAAATCGGGGCTCCCATAAGCATTGCTGGGGACGGGGAGAGATGAAGGCAGTGCAGGCCCCAGGGTCAAGAGATCTGGACTCAGCCGCTCTGTCTTCAAGGTCTCCAGGAAGCTGGTGCTGGCTTTCCCATCTGGATCTTCTGGGGCCTGGGGAGGGGAGTCCTCGCGGGTGGGGCACACAGTCGAGGCAGGATAGAGCCCTGTCTTGCCGTAGGCCCAGCCAGCATATGGTGAGCCCCCTGGGATCCCCTCCATAGAGTTGAACAGTGGGTACACCTGAAAGACTGTCAGGGGTCAGGTAGGGGAAGGAAGGAGGAAAGAAGAGATCAGTTTATGGTCATCTCACTTTCAGGGTGCAGTGCTCCATAACAACCCCAACATGGTGGCCAAGTTTCCAACCTTTCCACAGGTTACCACAGGTTACCAATAGCTGCTGGCTATTGGGTGATTTGTAGCTCTTGAGCCCCACTGGTCACTATGACAACTGCAGTAACTCTAAGCACATCCAAATGCACTTTGAAGATGACTGTTGGGATTTGGAACTCCACAATCACTTGACAGCTAGGGCAATCACTGCACACCTCCCATATTGCTTTTCAGTTTGGCAGGTTGAGGAGCATTGGAATTCCCAGGTCAGGACTACGGAAAGTGGTTAGCACATCCTCATGGAAAGCTTCAGCCATCTCCCAGCTTCCTCCAAGTGGGAGTCTGATCTAGCTAAGTGGCTCCATGGCAACCCTAGTGGCATCCAGCTGATGCCAGGGGCATTACCTGAGGAGTGTCGGTAGGCCTCTGCATCCCTGTAGTAGGCCAACGCGGCAGCTGCAGCAGTGGCTGTGCTCGGGGCAGTGGAGGAGGCTGCTGCATCCAAGCCTTCAGGCCCAGAGGGGAAGAAGGTCCCTGACTCTGGTGTTGAGGATACCAGGGCTGGATCCACAAACTGGGGCAGAGACTCTGAGGTCCCCAGGGCTCCCAGGCCAGGGAACTCCATGGGGCCTCTGGATTTTCACCTGTGAGGACAAGAAGAGTCCTCAAACACAAGAATCTTCCTCCCCTCCCCTCTCTCCATATTCTTTGCACTTACTATTGTCCTCTTCTTCCTCCCTTCCCACTCTATTATCTCTTTCTTGTCTTCTACTATATCCTCACACTTCTTAAGCTCCCACTTTTCTTCTTCTACCATTCTCATTGTGCTCATTTGTCTTTCTTCCCTCCTCCATCCACCTCTACTCTCCTCTGCTTCCTCCTCTTCTCATTTTTTCCTTCCTCTCATTTGACTCCTTTGTCTTCCTCCTCTTCCTTTCCACTCCTTTCTCATTCTCCTCTCCCTCTTCCTTTATCTACTCCCCTACCATCTTGTCCTCCTTGCTGTCTTTCTCTCCCCCATCCCTTCCTTGTTCCCTCTCTCCTCTCCTTTTCCATACACCTCATCACCCTCTTCCCCTCTCCCCATCTCCTCCATTCCCCTGCCCCCTGCTCCTTTCCCTTCTCTTCCCCTCTCCTTTTTCTTCACCCTTCTCTCCCTCTGCTTTTTCTGCTTATGCCTTCTTCTCTTTCCTCATCTTCTCTCCTCTACTTCCTCTTCGTATTCTCCCTGCCCCCATCCTTCCTCCCCTCCCCCTCTACAAGATGCTGGGCGAGGGTCAGATGGGGTGCAGAACTAGGGTCCCTTGAGCCCCTTAGCTACCCCCCAGGACCTTGGGGTTCACTCTCTTGAGCTTCCCAACCTTACCCCTATCTGTTGCATCTTGCCCTCTGGCTTTCTCAGAAACCCCATGGTTTCCGACTTGACTCCCCCCACCCCCGCCTCCGTTGGGTCTGCAGACAGAGGGCCCCTCAGTTCCTCCCTGCTCTAGGGGGGGTCAGTCCCCCCACTGCTTATCTCTGCTATCCCCGCCCAACTTTTGAAATCACCCCAAGGCCACTGGCTTCCTCTGAAGAGGGTGACAGGTAGGAGGGTGGCCATGATTCTGCTTCCAGGCACCTTCCAATCATCCCTGAACCTCAGGTTCCCTGTCTGCTATATCACAGGGACTGACAGTGACAGACTCGTGTGGTGACCATTTGCCTTTGTATTGCCTGTGTATGTTGCCATCTTTATGCCCTCTGTCTCCTTGGGTCTCTTTTTTCCCCAACTTGTTTTCTCCTGAAGTTTGACTCTGTATTTCTTCCCCATCTTTCCAGGATTCTATGATGTACTTTGTCCTCTCTTTTTCAATGCTTTTATGAATGTCTAATATTTTCTCTCCCTTCTTCTGTCTGTTCATATCTCTCTGATTGTCTCTCTATTTGTCTCCCCCCCAATATCACTCTGTGCTACTCATGCTTTCTCCCTATCCACTCATCTTTCTGAATACCTACAACTTTCCTCCTCTGTATCTTTACGCCTCTTGTCTCTTCCCTCTATTTCTCTCTCTTTCTCTTTGCCTCTGACCTTATTTCGATGATTGTCTTACTATTTTCACGTCCCTGGCCTTATCCCACTGCACTCAGCACTGGAAGAGGAATTGAGACACTTAACCCTGCCCCTTACTGCTCAGTCTCCCTGACTGTTGGGTGGGATGACGCAGGTAAAGCAGGCCACCTCCAATCTGCCCCTGCCACATGACCATTGTGTAGACAGGCTGAGGGTTGGACTCAGGGTTGGAGGTGGTGCTTGGAAAGAGAAGGCCCCAGGTTTCCCACTATCTATTCCTCAAAACAGTGTCTGCTCCCTATCCTGGTCTCTGTCTCTTTCATCTCTGTCTCTAATTCTCTGTTAGTCTCTGGCTCTACATGTTTGTATCTGTCACATGCACACCCTCTCCTTCCTCTGCTGCTAGGTCTTATTTTCTGCTACCTACTGTTTCTCCTGTTTGGCATTCTCTCTCTGTTTCTCCTCTCCCTTCATGTCTCTTGATGTCTCTCCTCATCTCTATTTCTATCTCCCTTTTCTCACTGTGCATCTCTTGCTTCTATAACTATTCCCTTGTCTCCTCAACCTCACCTTACTACTCACAACCTCCATCCAGCCCCACTGCCTCCACCCCTATACCCCACCTCCTTGGTGGGTCCAGGGCTACCCACCCCTCCAGTGGCAGGGGCCCAGCCCCCCCCCCCTTCAGTTATCACTCTCCGGACAGAGATAAAGTTTATCTGGAGGCCAGGGGATAGGAAAGCTCCTTATCAGCTGCCCCACTAGAGTAAGTGCTGCCCTAACCGCGACAGGCAGCAGCCCAGCCGGCACCCTCAACTCTCCCTGGCCCCAGCCCCTTACCCCAGGTAACACCCCTGTCCTGGTCCTTGAGGGAGGGTCTCAGGGCTGATGGAACAGAGGTAGAGTCTGGGGAAAGATATTTGCCTTGGAAGTTTAGAGGTAGAGTTTGAGGATCTCGTGGGGTTAAGTCAAGGAGGTTTGGGGTATAGCCACGGAGTTTAGGGGAAGTAAATATGGGGTTTGAGGAGCAGAGACAAACTTGGAAGGTCAGAGATATTTGGAGCTCAGAAGAAGTTAGGAAAATAGAGATGAGGTTAAGGAATAAGAGGTAAAGTTAGAGAGTTGAAAAGTTAGAGATGTAAGTTGGTGATCAGAGAGTGAATCTGAGGGTCAGAAAAGTGGGGGAGTCCACAGGCTTTGTTGGAGCAGAGAGAGTTTCAGAGTCAAAGATGAGTTTTGGTGGACAGAAATGTGGCTGATGGTTAAAGATGAGTTATGGGAGCACAAGAAGAGTTTGAGAAGCCAAGGTAGAACAGAGGTAGAGGGATGATTGGGGTTAGAGGATTTCAGGGGGACCAAGAGCTGAAGTTTAGGGAAGGCAGACATGAGGGTTCTTATGGCAGAAAAAAATGTTGTGGGTATAGACTCGCTATTTGGAGGATCAAAGACATTTTAGAAGAGATGGTTTGGGAAACGAGAGAATAGAACAAATGAAAGAGGTAAAGGTGAGGGTTAGAGGATGTAGCTAGTCTTTGGCAGATCAGAGGCGGGTTTGGAGGATCAGCAAGGGGGCTTGGGGCAGAGACGAGGGTATTGTCGTGGCACAGATCGGGTATTTAAGAGCAGAAATAGCCTTAGTGGGGGCGAAGTGAGGTTTGGAGAAGAGCTCAGGAAGACAGAGACATGTTTAGGTGATTGAAAATCAGATTTGGAGCAGAGATAGGATTTAGTAGATAAAGGTATATTTTGTGGAGCCAGAATTGGTGTTTAGAGGTCAGATCTGAGGGGTATGAGAAGCAAAGTTGAGGGAGCAGAGGACCAGTTTCATAGAAGGAGCAGATGGGAGTCAGGGCAGGGAGAAGTGGGCTTTGGAGGGGTAGATCTAAGATAGAAATGGGGATGGGAAAGGCAGAGGTGGGTCTGAGGAGCTGTGAAGGGCTTTCAGAGGTGGCTGACACTTTGGGGACCAGCGGTTAGGCTGGGGAAGTAGCCATGAGGTTAGGGGCAGCAGGCCAGGGTTTGCCTTGCTAGGGGCTCTCTGGGAGCTGAGACTGACCTGGGCTGGTCGATGCAGAGGGTTCAGCCGCCTTGGGGATGTGGTGAGTTCAGTGTGATCCCAAAGGGTGTCCTGACTGGCCTTGGCCTTTGAGGCTCCCTTCCTCCCTCCTTCCCTCCCTCCCTCCCCTCTCCCTCCTCCCTCCTCCCCAGGGAGTGGCTGCTGCCCTAGTGGGTGGGGCAGTCCAGGGGAGGGGGTGTGCCCCCTGTTTGTGGGGCACCTCCTGGGCACTGGAGCCCCTCCTCCACCCTACCTGCTCACCCATGGATCTTTGGACCTGCTGGACTTGGATTCCCGTGGACTTCAGTGTCCAGCAAAGCCTGGTGGGCTAAAACCAAGATAAAATGAAAATAGCAGATAGGGTTTCATGACTCTACTAGGCTTTTCAGTGAGTGACGCTCCTACCTCCTACTGGGTGTTGGGCCAGGAGTGGGCTTCGTCCTTATGTATGTGAGTCCTTCTGGCTGCGCAGACAGGAAGGATACAGCTGTACCCATTTTGCAGGTGAGACTATGAGGCTTGGACAGGTTTAGTGGGATTGGAGCCAGAGCCTGTGGGATACCTTGATGAGCTAGCCCCCAGCCTAGGGGCCAGAGCTGGCAGGAGGCAGGGGCACACTTGCTCAGTGCCCCACTGGGGCTTGCGCCAGCTCTGGCCTGCCTTGGGGCAGCAGATAAGTCTTATCAGATGGTGGCGACTGTGGCTGTTGGCGCCACAGTAACAGGCTGTCTTGGGATGGGGGGCAGGGTGCGGGGAGGGGGGCCACCCAGGGACAGTGGCAGTGGCCTCAGCTTCTTGCCCGCCATGCTGCCTTGGAGGCGGGAAATTGAGGTGGGACCAGGGGCTGGTTCCTCTGAAGCAGTGGGCTAAGTTGGGGAGGGGAAGGGCTAGAGAGGGAGAGACAGAGACAGGGCCAGGGCCAGAGATAAGTGGAGAGAGATGGAAACGGGGAGGCAGAAAATAAGAGATAGAGGGATTAAATGGAGAGGTGGAAGGAGGCAGAGGATATAGAAAGAGAGGCAAAGAGAGGAGAGGCAAAGAGAATGAGAGAGATGAACAGCAGGCAAAAAAATCTGAAAGTGACAGAGTCCAAAGACACAGGTGGAGAAACTGAGAAGGGAGACAGAGACGGGACAGAGGACAGGAATGTATTGTACAGGGACAGAGACGGGAATATTCAGGGACAGAGTCTGAGGAAGTCCAAGACCCCAGGAGGCAGGCTGGGGTAAGCCCAGGGCAGGTGGTGCTGGGGTGGGAGGGGATGCGGATGTGGATTGATGTGGATTTGTGTGACCTGTGGCCCTACCCTTGGCCTGGGCAGGTGAGTGACCCCCCCCAGGGGGTGGTCACTGGGCCTCTACCCTGTTCCCTCCTCCTGCTCTGTCTCACCTAAATGTCAACAACAAAAAGCAATGAATCACCCTGACCTGTGCCTAGCCTGTTCTGAAAATTTTCTCCCTACAAAATCATCTGACACACACACACAAGTTGGGTCCCATGGAGCAGGGAGTAAGACTCCCCAGTCCTGGTCCCAGCACTATGAGGGATAGGGAGCTCTACAGAGAGAGCAAGGACAGAGTTCTGGGCCAGTGGGGTCTGTCTGCTCACTCACTGGCCCTCCCTAAAGAGAGATCACCCCTAATGTACCCCTCTGACCATCAGTGTTCTCAAACACAAAATGAGAGTTTGGGGGAGGAGAGAGAGCGTAAGGCCACAACTTCCCATTTATTGAGCTCCTGCTGTGTGCCACACCCCATGTTGAGTCCTCATCAGTAAGAAGCCCAATACAGGCAAAGACACCTATGATTTAAGTGGCCATGGTTTCCAGGCATGGACTGTGGAGCCAGTCCACCTTTGTTCATAGACCACCCTAGGCTCCAACTGGTTGGGTAACTTGGGCGAGTCTTTCACCCCTTTGGGCCTCCTTATCCGTAAAAATGGGCTAGTAATGGTAACTACTCGAGGCTGACTGTGGAGGCTGAATGAATTTTAGTCCATGTTAGGTGATTGTAACTCACTTGCATCTGAACTTGTAAATGTTAAGTGTTCTTGTCTATTTACTACCTACTGTATACGGTGGGTAGCATTTGGTACTTTCTTACTAACACTGCTACTAATTCTAGTACTAATGCTAATATGCTAACATCAATGGTAACACTAGCATTAATGCTAATGATATTGATACTAATTCTGTTAGTATTCTAGTACTAGTTGTAATCTAACACTACTATAATTTTAATGCTGAATGTAAAACTTTAATTCTAGCAATAACATTAATACAATTTTTTAAAGATTTGTTTATTTATTTAGGAGGCAGAGAGAGATAGAGAGAGAGAGAGAGAGAGAGAGAGAGAGAGAGAGAGATCTTCCATCCGCTGGTTCCCTGCCCTAATGACTACAATGGCTAGAGCTGGGCAGATCCAAAGCCAGGATCCAGGAGCTTCTTCTGGGTCTCCATGTGGGTGCAGGGGCCCAAGCATTGGGCTATCCTCTGCTGCTTTCCCAGGCTATAAACTGAGAGCTGGATGGGAAGAGGAGAAGGCAGGGCACAAACACCCATTGGAATGCTGGCACCAGCAGAGGCTTAACCTACTACGCCATGGTGCTGACCCTGATACTTCTTTTTAAAGATTTATTCTTATTTATTTATTTATTTGAAAGAGTTAGAGAGAGGGAGAGATAAATCTTCCATCCACTGGTTCACTCCTCAAATGACTGCCACTGCTGGAGCTGGGCCATGTTGAAGCCAGGAGCCTGGAACTCCATCTGGGTTTCCCACACGCAGGGGCCCAGACACTTGAGCCATCTTCTACTGTTTTCCCAGGCACATTATCAGGGAGCTGAATGGGAAGTAGAGCAGTTGAGACTTGAACCAGCGCCCATATGGGGTGCCGGTGATACAGGTGGTGGGTTAACCTGTTGCACTACAGCGCTGACCTCCATTAATATAAATTCCAATACTAGTACTTACTACTAGTATTAGTAGAGTAATAGCAGCAGTAGCATTTGCCAATTGACCCCAGGCACTGAGCTAAGTGCTCTTCATGCATAAATTTATCCCATTTTTACCAGATCCTTGTGGCAAAAATGTGTAAAACTGCCCCTGTCTTTTAGACTAGGAGTAAATAAAAAAAAAAAAAAAAAAAGAAGAAGAAGAAGAAGAAGATGCTGGCCCAAGGTCGTGAGTTCTTGCTTCAACTCTCACACTGATTTGCTGGGCAAGCCACCTTCTGAGCATCAGTTGCTTCACCTGGAAAATGGGTATAATCATAGCTTTCTCCCCTAACCCCCTGCTGCTGCCACACACACAGAATGTACCCACCCAACACCATGCCTGCCTGGCACACCATGTATGGTGTGCTCTGTAAATGGTAACTCTCATCATTGTTATTATTAGAAACTGCAGTTGCAATGTTGGGGGCGAAGTAGAGAAATCTGTCCTCAAAGGGAAGGGCTGGGGGCATGTCTAAGACAAAGGTTTGGCCACTGGACTTGTTCTCTGTTTCTTCATCCCTGGCAGGGAACAAAGGGCTCAGGAAGGGAGTAAAGGATATGGTGGGGTTCCTCAGAGCCCTGCCTCCATCAAGAGCTAGAAACCCTGAGGTTCGGAGCCCAGGCCTTAACCTATTCCCTCCCCCATCCCTGCGGAGGGGGCACAAGCCCACAAGTCTGCGGCGACATTCAGCCAGCAGGGAGGCAACTGGGAGTGGGCAGATAAGAGAATCAGCGGGGGCCAGGCCAGGCTTTGGGGTAGACAGGGGCGGGAGCAGGGGTGGGGTGTCCAGACCGCCCTGTCCTCTCTGTCAGACCTCAATTTGAGCCTCAGCTCCAATGTCCTCTCTTCCCAGAAGCCTTCCCTGCCTGGCTCACTCCCTACTGACATCCTCTAGACTCCCTGCGTGATCCAAGCCCATAGTATTAGGGCTGTCTGTGCATCTTGAGGACTGTAAGTTCACCAGGGTGGGGACAGAGCCCCACTCACCTTGGTGCAAGAGAAACATGAATGAAAGTCTGGCTAAAGAGTCAAATATTTGCTCTCAGAACAAATAGAATGCATCTTTTGATGCAGAAAGCATCAAAAGATGTTGTAGCAAGTGTTCACTTTTGTGGAACGTTAATATGTTGCCTTATTGACTTCCGTTAGTTTAGAAAAAAAAAATTGGATATTACAGTTACAGTTGAAGTCCTTGCACCGATTCCATTTCCCTCCTTCCTTCTCTTGTCTTGTACTTGCTGTTTATCTTCCTCATGAGTATTTTTACTCCATTACCAGATACGTATGTGCCCCTAAACACTAGATGATACTGGAGGGTTTTTTTTTCATTAGGATTTATGCTTATGTTCTAAAAGTTTTCTGGTTTTAGTTCTAACATAGAACTCTTTGATCCATTTGGAGTTTATCTTTGTAATGGTATGAACTAAGGCCCCAGCTTTATTCCTGTATGTGGCCCTGCCACTATCCTAGCACCATTTGTTTAAGACTTCTTACCCCATTGAACAGTCTTGCCTATAATGTGTGAGTTTATTTCTGGACTCTCAATTCTATTTCATTGACTCACAAGGGTATTTCAAAAAGTTGTTGCAATTGAATCAAAGAATAAATCTATTTTGATACAAAAACATTTTGAAATTCATGCCTACCAGGGGTCTTCACAAAGTTTATGGAAATGCACATTATGGAAAAGCTGTGCATGGATTCAGAATTTTTGCAGCAAAGAAACGTATCTGTCAGTTCTATTTTTCCACAAACTTAAGAAAAGTTTTCATTGGAGAGGTAGAGAGAGAGAGAGAGAGAAACTCCTATCTGCTGGTTTATTCTTCAAATGGCCATGATAGCTGGCACCAGGAAAGGCTGAAGCTGGGAGCTGAGAATTTAATTCAGATCTCCCACATGAGTGACAAGAACCGAATTACTTGAGCTGCATCCCAGAGTCTGCATTAGTGGGAATCTGGAGCTAAGAACTGAGCATCAAACCCAGGTACTCCAGTGTGAGACTCAGGAGTCAAATGACATTTTAAATGCTAAGCTAAATGGCAACCTCTTTCCACAAATGTTAAAGTACCCTCATATATGTCTCACAGTCTTGATTGCTCTAGCTATGTAGTTTTTCAATTGAGAAATGTGAGTCCTCCAACTCCGTTTTTGGTTTTCATGACTGGTACAGCTGCTCTGGGTCCCTAGTACTTCCACGTGAATTTTTGTATGAGCTTGTTAACTGCTGCAAAGGAGCAAGCTGGGATTTGGATAGGGCAGCATTAAATCCACAGATCAATTTGGAGAATACTGCTGTCTTAACACTATGTAGTCTTCCAGTCCATGAACATGTGATATCTTTCCATGCATTTAGGTGGTCTTCAAGTTCTTTCATAGTTCTTAATGTACAAGTCTTGCCCTTCTTTTGTTAATTACTCAGTATTTTATTCATTTCAATGCAATTATAAATGAAATTATTTTCTTAATTACATTTTTGTTAATTACTATTGTATATAATTAAATTTGGGATGCTCCTATATCATATACAATCTTGTATCCTGGAACCTTGCTGAGCATATTCAAGGAATCTTTAAAAAGTTCATGGAAAAATCTATATAACAAAAAAACTACACATGAATTTCTTTTATTTAATTGAAAGTCATTGTGACAAAGAGAAGAGGGAGACAGAGAGAGGTGGGGAGAGACAGAGAGAGAGAGTGAAATCTCTGTCTACTGGTTCATTCTCCAAATGGCCCCAACCACCACGTCTGGGCCAGGTCGAAACTAGAAGCATGAAATTCCATCCAGGTGGCTGGCGCTGTGGCTTACTTGGCTAATCCTCCGCCTGCGGCACCGGCACCTTGAGTTCTAGTCCTGGTTGCTCCTCTTCCAGTCCAGCTCTCTGCTGTGGCCCAGGAAGGCAGTGGAGGATGGCCCAAGTCCTTGGGCCCTGCACCAGCATGGGAGACTAGGAGGAAGCACCTGGCTCCTGGCTTCGGATCAGCACAGCGCGCCAGCCGTAGCGGCCATTTGGGGGGGTGAGCCAACGGAAAGGAAGACCTTTCTCTCTGTCTCTCTCTCACTGTCTAAATCTGCCCGTCAAAAAAAAAAAAAAAAAAAAAAAACACAAGAAATTCCATCCAGGTCTCCCACATGGGTCATACGGACTCAAGCAATTGGGTCATCTTCCACTGCCTTCTCAGGCACATTAGCTGGGAGCTAGATTGGAAGCAGAGCAGCAACGACTCAAACCATTACTCCAATATTAGATGCTCATGTTGTAGGCAGCAGCTTAACCTGCTACACTACAACGCTGACCCTAGATTTCATTTTTTGTGCCAAAATAAGCATCCTTTAATTTTTTCATGAACATTTTGAAGAACCCCCATATATGAGTAATTGGTTAGTTTTGTTATGAATTACTTAAGATCTTCTATGTACAAGATCATGTTGGGGCCGGTGCCATGGCTCAACAGGCTAATCCTCTGCCTTGTGGCGCCGGCACCCCGGGTTCTAGTCCCGGTCGGGGTGCTGGATTCTGTCCTGGTTGCCCCTCTTCCAGGCCAGCCCTCTGCTGTGGCCCAGGAGTGCAGTGGAGGATGGCCCAAGTGCTTGGGCCCTGCACCCCATGGGAGACCAGGAGAAGCACCTGGCTCCTGCCTTCAGATCAGCGCGCTGCGCCGGCCGCGGCGGCCATTGGAGGGTGAACCAACGGCAAAGGAAGACCTTTCTCTCTGTCTCTCTCTCTCACTGTCCACTCTGCCTGTCAACAAACAAAAGATCATGTTGGGGGTAGCATTATGGTGCAGCAGGTTATCCAATGCCTGTGATGTCCGCATCGTAGTCAGAGTGCTGGTTTGAGTCCCAGCTGTTTTGCTTATGATCCAGCTTCCTGGTAATGCACCTGGGAAGGTATAGAATATGGCTCAAGTATGCGGGCCCCTGCAACCACATGGGAGACCCAAATGGAGTTCTTGGTACCTGGCTTCCTATTGGCCCAGCACTGGCTGTTGTTGGCATCTGGAGAACCCAGCAGATGGAAGATCCTCTCTCTCTGTCTCTCCCTCACTCTCCGTGACTCTGCCTTTCAAATAAATAAATCTTTAAAAGAGCAGACACACGCACACACACACACACACACACACAGAGAGAGAGAGAGAGAGAGAGAGAGAGAGAGAGAGAGAGAGAATGTCATCTGCAAATAGAGATAGTTTTACTTCTTCCAATACAGATGTCTCTTCTTTCTTGCCTAATGTTGTGGTTTGGACAGGATGTGGTTCCCCAGACTCATGCAGGCATTTGTATCTCAAAGTCTTATGTTAAAGGGTTAATTGATGCAATTATGATGTCTTGGAGGTAGGCCTAGTGGGAGGTGTTTAGGTCCTGGTTGGGAGGGCTTGATCTTGGAAAGCAGTTTTTACAAAAGAGATGGTTATTTAAACAAAGTTTGGCCTGGTTTCCTTCTCTTCTTCTTGGCTGGCCATTTGATTGTCTCTCTCCCTCCTCTAGCCTCACCAGATACCTAAACCAATGGGGCTATCCAAAATTAGACCATGAACCTCCAAAACTGTAAGCAAAAATAAATGTCCTTCCTAAGAAACTCTTCTAAGATATTTTAGTTGTAGTAGCAAAAAGTGGACTAATACATATAATTACCGTGTTAGAAGCTTCAGTACAAAGTTGCAGAAAAGTGATGAGAGGGAGGGCCGGCATTATGATGCAGCAGGTTAAGCTGCTGCTTGAGACACTGGCATCCCATGTTAGAGTGCTGGTTCAAGTCCCTGCAGCTCTCCTTCCAATCCAGCTTTCTGCTAATGTGCCTGGGAAGGCAGTGAAAGATGGCCCTATTATTAGGGCCCCTGCACCCATGTAGGAGATCAAGATAAAGTTCCTGACTCTTGGTTTCAGCTTGGCCCAGACCTGGCTGTTGCAGCCATTTGGGGGAATGAACCAACAGTTGTAAAATCACTCTCTCTCTCTCTCTCTCTCTCTCACACACACACACACACACACACACACACACATTCTGTCTTACAAAAAAAAGGGGGGAGGAGTGATGAGAGGGGTCATCCTTGATCCTTAGGGGAAAGCCTTCAGTCTTTCACCATTCTGTATGATGTTAGCAGTGGGGTTCTATACATGCCCTTTTTTTTAATTTTTTTTTTTTATTTTTGACAGGCAGAGTGGACAGTGAGAGAGAGAGACAGAGAGAAAGGCCTTCCTTTGCCGTTGGTTCACCCTCCAATGGCTGCCGCAGACAGCGTGCTGCGGCCGGCGCACCGCGCTCATCGGATGGCAGGAGCCAGGTGCTAGGTGCTTCTCCTGGTCTCCCATGGGGTGCAGGGCCCAAGCACTTGGGCCATCCTCCACTGCACTCCTGGGCCACAGCAGAGGGCTGGCCTGGAAGAGGGGCAACCAGGACAGAATCCGGCGCCCCGACCGGGACTAGAACCCGGTGTGCCGGCGCTGCAAGGCGGAGGATTAGCCTGTTGAGCCACGGCGCCGGCCTATACATGCCCTTTGATCAAGGAGTTTCTCTTCTATTCCTAGTCTGTTGAGTGTTTTTTTTTTTTTTTTATCATGAAGGGGTGATGAATTTTGTTAAATGGCTTTTCTGCATCTACCAAGATCATGTCTTTTACTCTGTTGATATGGAGTATTCCATTGATTGATTTTCATATGTTGAACCAACCTTGCCTTGCTGAGATAAATCCCATTCAGTCATGGTGTACAATCCTTCTTTTATGTTGCTGGATTCTATTTACTTATACATTGTTGTGGAGTTCTGCATCTAAATTTGAAATAGATAATGGTCTATAGTTTTCTTTTTGTCTAGTTTTGTTATCAGAATAATGCTGGCCACATAAATTAATTCCCTTTTATTGTTGAATCGTATCCCATGGAGTAGATATTTCACAGTTTGTATAACCACTCATCTTCTGATGGATGTTTGAGTTGTTTCTAGTTTTTGCCCTATATAGCAAATCTTCAGTTTATGGAGTCATATTCCTCTGTGCATACACATGTGAAAAAGTTTCTCCAGGGGATAGGAGATATCATTCTACCTATCCACCTACCCATCCATCCATCCACCCATCTCCCTGCCTCCTTCCATTGATCACCTATATCCGAGAATATGATATATAGGTCCACAGCAAGTTTTCTCTCTCTTTTTTTTAAAGATTTATTTGTTTACTTGAAAGGTAGAGTTACAGAGAGAGACACACACAGCAAGAAAGATCTTCCATCTGCTTACTGGTCCACTCCTCACATGGCCACAAAGACCAAGCTGGACTGGGCTGAAGCCAGGAGCCTGTAACTCCATCTGGGTTTCCCATGTGGGTGATAGGAGCCCAAGCTCTTGGGTCATCTTTGGTTGCTTTCCCAGGCACATTAGCAGGGAGCTGGATCAGAAGTGGAGTTTCCGGGTCTTGAGCCAGCGCCCATATGGGATGCTGGCATTGCAGGCGGCAGCTTTACCTACTATGCCACAGCACCGACCCCTCCTTTATTTCTTCTTCTTCTTTTTTTACACTTCCTTTTTTCCTAGCAGTTTTGGAGATCTCTGGGTGTTCAGCTGGACTACCCTCTAGAGACTGTGTAGAAACCAGAGTCCACAAGATTAGGGACCCCTTTATTTCAGCAGAGTCACATACGTCACTCACTCACTCAGGAATCCATACACTTCCCTTTCTGCCTGGGCTGATTCCTTTGCTTGTACCTCCTCTTCTTCAGAACTCTAAATGTCCTTGGGCCTCTTCTCTAGCTGACTTTTTTCTCTCTTGGAGAATTCACCCAGTCTCTATCTTCAAAACATCCCCAGAATCTAACGACTTCTTTATCACCTCCCCTGCCAGCACCATCATGGCTGTCTGGGACTGCTGCAGTGCTCTCCTCCCTGGTCTCCTGCTTCTAGCCTTACATGGATAGTTTGTTTTCCAATGCAGCAGCAGAGGAAGCCAGTTAATTCTGAAGTCAGATCATGGCCCTCCTCTGTGCACAACCCTCCCATGGCTCCCTTCACTTGAGAGTAAAAGCCAGAACCCTCATAGTGGCTCATGAGGCCATACTCAGTCAGGCCCCCTAGCTTCGCCCACTGACTTCTCTGCCATTCTTCACACATAACAGTCACATGCATGCCTCAGGGCCTTTGTACTGGCTGATTTGGAGCCTGGTGCTAGCTGTGTGGTTCACTCCCTTTGCACTTTAGATGGACATCCAGATGTCTCCTCAGCCAGGCTTCCCTGGATCAGATTATCCCATTAAATATTGTAAACGGGTCCAGCAATTTTTATCTGCATTCCTTCTTTTTCTTTTTTAAAATAAGATTTATTTGAAAGGCAGAGTGACAGGGAGGGAGTGAGAGAGAGAGACATTGGGAGAGATTTTTCCATCCACTGGTTCACTCCCTAGATGGCCATAATGGCTGAGTCCAGTCCAGATGGAAGCCAGGAGCCCGGAACTCCATCCAGGTCTCCTGCATGAGTGGTAGGGGCCCAAGCACTTGGGCCATATTCTGTTGCTTTCTCAGGTGCATTAGCAGGGAGCTGGATTGGAAGCAGAGCATCTGGGACTTGAACTAGTGCTCGTATGGGATTCTTGTGTTGCAGGTGATGGCTTAATCCACTGTGCCACAATGCTCACACCTGCATTCTTTCCTTTCTGTATTTGCTTTTTTCTCTAAAGCATTTATCAACCTCTAACATATGTAATATTCACTTAATTTTGTTTCTTTTCTATCCATTCCACAGATACACATATATGTTTTGTTCAACATCATTTCTCCAATGTCTACAACAGGGTCTAACACACAGTAGGTGCTCTATATATGTTTATAGTTTACTGAATGAGTGAATAGTGTGGTGGTGATGGAATGGGAGAGAAACAGAAGGAACTTGACCTTGTCTCACCTGCCTCATCAGGAGCTGAGACTCAATTTAGATGAGTTTGACCTATTAATCCAAAGATAGAAAGTGTGGGATGTCCTGAGAATGACACCAGAGGAAGCTCTCTAGGAAGGAGTAGTAGCATCTGAGCTAATCCTGGAAGGTCCCCTCAGATCACAGAGATGCTAGGGTCAATGAGGCCTGTGGCGTGGAGGAAACAGTAGGCAGTAGCTGGAGGAGTGAGGCAAGTTAGAAAAGGATGAAGAAAGGTGTGTTTACTAACAATGAGAAATCTTTCAGGGCTTTGAATTTCAAGGGGATGACTTTGGGTTTGGTCCTCTAAGATGTTGTACCCACTAGACAGCTCAGGGGCCTCACACCCCAGTCAACCCCCAAGACGTAGCACTGAAACAATAATGAAGATGATCTCATATGAATGGAGAGGGTCTTCATTTATTGGGGCAGCTTGGATAGAAACCTTGCAGACATTGAGGTTTGGTCCCAGATCTGTTTGAAGCCCACCCTTGCCCCACCCCAGTGCCTAAGCCCTCCATGTTCGGAGGTCTCTGAGCCCCAGACAGGGGTCTTCAGGAGAGAAGGGAGAGGGCAGCACCACAGGAAACAGAATGGAGGAGGGCTGCCTTCAATCATGATGAGATGTAGTTGGATACCTCAATCAGATTTCTGTCGGGGTCTCGGAAGTAGATGGACATAATAGGCCCTTTTGCCCCTGTTCTGGGCACTGGACCCTCCTCAATGGAGACATCATAAGCCTGAAATGGGAGGAGAAGATGAAAGTCATTTGTCACAGTCCATATGTAAGATCAAAATCTAATTCCTTATAGTGGCCCAAAAGACCCTAGAATACCTTTGTATTTTTCCAATCCCACCTCCTACCATTCTCCCTAGCCCCTTGTCAGCTGTGTGGCCTAATGACCCTGTACCTCAGTTGCTCCATTTGTCAAATGGGCTTAATAACAGTACCTAGTATCATCCAGTAAGTGGCAGAGCCAGAATTCAAACGAGTCTTTTGCAGACACTTTCCAGGGAAGAAGTCCTGCTTACTTGCACAGAACATACTCGTGACCAGCATGTGTTCCGCAAAAGGGGAAATCATTTTAAATGTTATAGAGACACAAAATTATATAACAGGAAATCAGAAATTTTATTCCCTTTTCAATCCTCTTTCAGTGCTTCTGATGATATCAAGAAGAATGTCTCTGGGGAGTGCTTACAAGTCCTTAGTAGCTCCTGACCCACCTGCCAAATCCCTCTTTGTGATGTCAGACCCAGAAAACTCAGGGATTGAAAGTGGCTAGAATGTAATGACATTGTTAAGCTTTTATAGCTGTTGGTTTTCCCAGTTATTTTCTCTTTATGTCAAGATATAATGGGTTTTTCATGTACTTCATTGAACATTTCTTTTTATATCAATGTAGTTATGCAAAGGAATTTAGGTATAATTTTTTACAGGAATGATAAAAAGTTTCCTTTTTATTTTTATTTTTTAAAGATTATTTGAAAGTCAGAAAGAGATACAAGGAAAAAGAGATCTTCTATCCACTGGTTCACTCCCCAAATGGCCACGACGGCTGGAGCTGGGTCAGGCTGAAGCCAGGATCCAGGAACTCCATCCAGATCTCCCTTGTGAGTGGCAGGGGCCCGAATATTTGGGCCATCTTCCGCTGTTTTCCTAGGCACATTAGCGGGAAGCTAGATCAAAACCAAAGCAGCTGGGACTCGAAACTGCACTCTGAAATGGGATGCCAGTGTTTCAAGAGGTGTCTTAATCCACTGTGCCACAATGCTGATCCCAGAAAAGTTTACCTTCTAAATATGTTTGTTTACATGAAAAAGTTACGTCAATGAAGATCATGAGTAGATGTTGTATGTAGGCATTGTCTGGATGTGTGTCTGCCACAGCTTTCTCAGAAAGAACAAAGTCCCACTCACCTTGAGGCGCTGGATCATTTCCTCCAAAGGCACCTGTGTGATCAGACATATGTCCAGGGAGCCAGGAATTGGATGGGCGGCTTTGGGCTCATATTCCTTTCCCACCTCGTGGAGATTAAATTTCTGCTCTCCAAAACACAGTGCTTTCCGATCTCCCTGTTTGGGGGAGAGAAAACAACCTGGAATTAAACTTCCAAGAAGAGTGTGACCTAAGCCTTTGCCTACTCCAAAGAAGTTTGAAAAGTGAAAGTAGAATAATTTACCAAACAGTCCTTTCCCCAACCCAAATCTCAGTCCCTCAAGGCAACTGGTTTTACTGTATTTATTGGAATTTTCAAAGTATGAAGTTGAGTTTATTACAAATTTTAGATACACATATTAGAAAATTGTTTTCCCTGGACCCTTTAAAAAAGTATTAATGTCACCATATTAGGAATACTGGCAGTATAAAAGTGTTAAACTAACTTCAAAGCTAACAAATCAAAGGCACAGTACTAACATATTTAAAATCATTAGTGTTCACAAGACCTTAGGAGATGCTTTACAAATGAAGTGTTAAGAACCTAGATTTAGAACTATCTAGAGGGACTGACCCTGTGGCACAGCGGGTTAACGCATTGGCCTGAAGCACCGGCATCTCATATGGGTGCCAGTTCGTGTCCCAGCTGCTCCACTTCCGACCCAGCTCTCTGCTATGGCCTGGGAAAGCAGTAGAAGATGGCCCTAGTCCTTGGGCCCCTGCACCCTGGTGGGAGACCTGGAAGAAGCTCCTGTCTCCTGGCTTCAGATTGGCACAGCTCCGGCCGTTGTGGCCAATTGGGGAGTGAACTGTCGGATGGAAGACCTCTCTCTCTCCTTCTCTCTCTCAGCCTCTCCTCTCTCTGTGTAACTCTGACTTTCAAATAAATATAAATCTTTAGAAAAATAAAAAAGAACTATCTAGAAATAACATACTCAGGAATGAAGCCTTGATTAGTACATTCCAGCAGTTGCTAAGACTAAGATCTGTTTGTTTGGTTGTTTTTTGTTTTTGTTTTTGTTTTTGTGTTTTTGACAGGCAGAGTGGACAGTGAGAGAGAGACAGAGAGAAAGGTCTTCCTTTACCATTGGTTCACCCTCCAATGGCCGCCGTGGTCGGCGCACTGCGGCCGGCACAGCGCGCTGATCTGAAGCCAGGAGCCAGGTGCTTCTCCTGGTCTCCCATGTGGGTGCAGGGCCCAAGGACCTGGGCCATCCTCCACTGTACTCCCAAGCCACAGCAGAGAGCTGGACTGGAAGAGGGGCAACCAGGACAGAATCCAGTGCCCCAACCGGGACTAGAACCCGGTGTGCCAGCGCCACAGGTGGAGGATTAGCCTATTGAGCCACAGCAACGGCCTAAGATCTGTTTTTTACATGAAAACCCAATACTCATGTAATTCTATCCTAAAATGTAATTCCCAAACTTAAGAATGAGTAATTGATGAATATGGGTTCTATATTTGAGTAAAAAGATACAAGAAACCAAAGGAGGTACGGGATTGAGACAAAATGTCTTTGTAACACAGATGATGCTACAGTAAATTATTACCCATGGCTCAAAATTTGGGTCAATCAAGTCTTTTTTTTTAATATTTATTTATTTGAAATACAGAGTTACAGAGAAAGAGAGATCTTCCATCTGCTGGTTCACCTCCCAAATGGCCGCAATGGCTGGAACTGCACTGA